>OX638382.1:36819246-38019246 GCA_951813785.1 Criorhina ranunculi
AGTTGCGCTACGTATAGGAGATATGTGTTAGGTTGAGTTTAAAATCATGCGGTGTAGGCCCTCCCTACGGACGGTAGGCGAGGAAGTTCTCCCTACGGACAGTAGGTGAGTTTAGAATGCGGATACTGGGAGGGAGGGTGGGTTTTCTCCCTACGAACGGTAGGAGAGATCAGTATGCGGATACTGTTTAGATTTGCGTTTCATATAGAACATAGGTTTTAGGTTTATTTGAGCTACGTATATCAGGTAGGGCTTAGATTAAGTTGCGCTACGTATAGGAGATATGTGTTAGGTTGAGTTTAAACTCATGCGGTGTAGGCCCTCCCTACGGACGGTAGGTGAGGAAGTTCTCCCTACGGACAGTAGGTGAGTTTAGTATCCGGATACTGGGAGGGAGGGTGGGTTTTCTCCCTACAGACGGTAGGAGAGATCAGTATGCGGATACTGTTTAGATTTGCGTTTCATATAGAACATAGGTTTTAGGTTTATTTGAGCTACGTATATCAGGTAGGGCTTAGATTTAGTTGCGCTACGTATAGGAGATATGTGTTAGGTTGAGTTTAAACTCATGCGGTGTAGGCCCTCCCTACGGACGGTAGGCGAGGAAGTTCTCCCTACGGACAGTAGGTGAGTTTAGTATGCGAATACTATTTAGATTTGCGTTTCATATAGAACATAGGTTTTAGGTTTATTTGAGCTACGTATATCAGGTAGGGCTTAGATTAAGTTGCGCTACGTATAGGAGATATGTGTTAGGTTGAGTTTCAACTCATGCGGTCTAGGCCCTCCCTACGGACGGTAGGCGAGGAAGTTCTCCCTACGGACGGTATTAGAGATCAGTATGCGGATACTGTTTAGATTTGCGTTTCATATAGAACATAGGTTTTAGGTTTATTTGAGCTACGTATATCAGGTAGGGCTTAGATTAAGTTGCGCTACGTATAGGAGATATGTGTTAGGTTGAGTTTAAAATCATGCGGTGTAGGCCCTCCCTACGGACGGTAGGCGAGGAAGTTCTCCCTACAGACAGTAGGTGAGTTTAGAATGCGGATACTATTTAGATTTGCGTTTCATATAGAACATAGGTTTTAGGTTTATTTGAGCTACGTATATCAGGTAGGGCTTAGATTAAGTTGCGCTACGTATAGGAGATATGTGTTAGGTTGAGTTTAAACCCATGCGGTGTAGGCCCTCCCTACGGACGGTAAGAGAGGAAGTTCTCCCTACGGACGGTAGGTGAGTTTAGTATCCGGATACTGGGAGGGAGGGTGGGTTTTCTCCCTACGGACGGTAGGAGAGATCAGTATGCGGATACTGTTTAGATTTGCGTTTCATATAGAACATAGGTTTTAGGTTTATTTGAGCTACGTATATCAGGTAGGGCTTAGATTAAGTTGCGCTACGTATAGGAGATATGTGTTAGGTTGAGTTTAAACTCATGCGGTGTAGGCCCTCCCTACGGACGGTAGGTGAGGAAGTTCTCCCTACGGACAGTAGGTGAGTTTAGTATCCGGATACTGGGAGGGAGGGTGGGTTTTCTCCCTACGGACGGTAGGAGAGATCAGTATGCTTATACTGTTTAGATTTGCGTTTCATATAGAACATAGGTTTTAGGTTTATTTGAGCTACGTATATCAGGTAGATCTTAGATTTAGTTGCGCTACGTATAGCAGATATGTGTTAGGTTGAGTTTAAACTCATGCGGTGTAGGCCCTCACTACGGACGGTAGGCGAGGAAGTTCTCCCTACGGACGGTAGGTGAGTTTAGTATCCGGATACTGGGAGGGAGGGTGGGTTTTCTCCCTACGGACGGTAGGAGAGATCAGTATGCGGATACTGTTTAGATTTGCGTTTCATATAGAACATAGGTTTTAGGTTTATTTGAGCTACGTATATCAGGTAGGGCTTAGACTAAGTTGCGCTACGTATAGGAGATAAGTGTTAGGTTGAGTTTAAACTCATACGGTGTAGGCCCTCCCTACGGACGGTAGGTGAGGAAGTTCTCCCTACGGACAGTAGGTGAGTTTAGTATCCGGATACTGGGAGGGAGGGTGGGTTTTTTCCCTACGGACGGTAGGAGAGATCAGTATGCGGATACTGTTTAGATTTGCGTTTCATATAGAACATAGGTTTTAGGTTTATTTGAGCTACGTATATCAGGTAGGGCTTAGACTAAGTTGCGCTACGTATAGGAGATATGTGTTAGGTTGAGTTTAAACTCATGCGGTGTAGGCCCTCCCTACGGACGGTAGGTGAGGAAGTTCTCCCTACGGACAGTAGGTGAGTTTAGTATGCGGATACTATTTAGATTTGCGTTTCATATAGAACATAGGTTTTGGGTTTATTTGAGCTACGTATATCAGGTAGGGCTTAGATTAAGTTGCGCTACGTATAGGAGATATGTGTTAGGTTGAGTTTAAACTCATGCGGTGTAGGCCCTCCCTACGGACGGTATGTGAGGAAGTTCTCCCTACGGACAGTAGGTGAGTTTAGGATGCGGATACTATTCAGATTTGCGTTTCATATAGAACATAGGTTTTAGGTTTATTTGAGCTACGTATATCAGGTAGGGCTTAGATTAAGTTGCGCTACGTATAGGAGATATGTGTTAGGTTGAGTTTAAACTCATGCGGTGTAGGCCCTCCCTACGGACGGTAGGTGAGGAAGTTCTCCCTACGGACAGTAGGTGAGTTTAGGATGCGGATACTATTCAGATTTGCGTTTCATATAGAACATAGGTTTTAGGTTTATTTGAGCTACGTATATCAGGTAGGGCTTAGATTAAGTTGCGCTACGTATAGGAGATATGTGTTAGGTTGAGTTTAAACTCATGCGGTGTAGGCCCTCCCTACGGACGGTAGGCGAGGAAGTTCTCCCTACGGACGGTAGGTGAGTTTAGTATCCGGATACTGGGAGGGAGGGTGGGTTTTCTCCCTACAGACGGTAGGAGAGATCAGTATGCGGATACTGTTTAGATTTGCGTTTCATATAGAACATAGGTTTTAGGTTTATTTGAGCAACGTATATCAGGTAGGGCTTAGATTTAGTTGCGCTACGTATAGGAGATATGTGTTAGGTTGAGTTTAAACTCATGCGGTGTAGGCCCTCCCTACGGACGGTAGGTGAGGAAGTTCTCCCTACGGACAGTAGGTGAGTTTAGTATGCGGATACTATTCAGATTTGCGTTTCATATAGAACATAGGTTTTAGGTTTATTTGAGCTACGTATATCAGGTAGGGCTTAGATTTAGTTGCGCTACGTATAGGAGATATGTGTTAGGTTGAGTTTAAACTCATGCGGTGTAGGCCCTCCCTACGGACGGTAGGTGAGGAAGTTCTCCCTACGGACAGTAGGTGAGTTTAGGATGCGGATACTATTCAGATTTGCGTTTCATATAGAACATAGGTTTTAGGTTTATTTGAGCTACGTATATCAGGTAGGGCTTAGATTAAGTTGCGCTACGTATAGGAGATATGTGTTAGGTTGAGTTTAAACTCATGCGGTGTAGGCCCTCCCTACGGACGGTAGGCGAGGAAGTTCTCCCTACGGACGGTAGGTGAGTTTAGTATCCGGATACTGGGAGGGAGGGTGGGTTTTCTCCCTACAGACGGTAGGAGAGATCAGTATGCGGATACTGTTTAGATTTGCGTTTCATATAGAACATAGGTTTTAGGTTTATTTGAGCAACGTATATCAGGTAGGGCTTAGATTTAGTTGCGCTACGTATAGGAGATATGTGTTAGGTTGAGTTTAAACTCATGCGGTGTAGGCCCTCCCTACGGACGGTAGGTGAGGAAGTTCTCCCTACGGACAGTAGGTGAGTTTAGTATGCGGATACTATTCAGATTTGCGTTTCATATAGAACATAGGTTTTAGGTTTATTTGAGCTACGTATATCAGGTAGGGCTTAGATTTAGTTGCGCTACGTATAGGAGATATGTGTTAGGTTGAGTTTAAACTCATGCGGTGTAGGCCCTCCCTACGGACGGTAAGCGAGGAAGTTCTCCCTACGGACAGTAGGTGAGTTTAGTATGCGGATACTATTCAGATTTGCGTTTCATATAGAACATAGGTTTTAGGTTTATTTGAGCTACGTATATCAGGTAGGGCTTAGATTTAGTTGCGCTACGTATAGGAGATATGTGTTAGGTTGAGTTTAAAATCATGCGGTGTAGGCCCTCCCTACGGACGGTAGGCGAGGAAGTTCTCCCTACGGACAGTAGGTGAGTTTAGTATGCGGATACTATTTAGATTTGCGTTTCATATAGAACATAGGTTTCAGGTTTATTTGAGCTACGTATATCAGGTAGGGCTTAGATTTAGTTGCGCTACGTATAGGAGATATGTGTTAGGTTGAGTTTAAACTCATGCGGTGTAGGCTCTCCCTAAGGACGGTAGGCGAGGAAGCTCTCCCTACGGACAGTAGGTGAGTTTAGTATCCGGATACTGGGAGGGAGGGTGGGTTTTCTCCCTACGGACGGTAGGAGAGATCAGTATTCGGATACTGTTTAGATTTGCGTTTCATATAAAGGGTGGTTAAATTTTAACGGCCTATGTTGAATGTGAACCACACCTAAATGTCAAGTTGTTTTCTGCATTTCATTTGACATTTCTCAATTTCAGACTAATTCAATTTGAACCATGGAAAGATACAGAATCGAGCAACGCGTTGAAGTTATTCAGGCTTATTATGAAAATGGGCGTTCAAATCAAAATGCATATCGTGCACTTCGTGATTTTTTCGGTCAATTTAATCGTCCAAATGTGCGTACAATCGGAAAAATCGTGCAAAAATTTGAGCAAACCGGGTCTGTAGGAGATGTGAAAACACAAGTGCATGCTCGTACAGCTCGTACTGCAGAAAATATTGCTGCTGTTCGCGATAGTGTGGCTGAAGTGCCGTCCACCTCAACTCGTCGTCGTGCCCAACAATTGCACCTCTCACGCTCGTCGTTGATGAACATTATGCATAAAGACTTGCATTTACGCGCCTACAAGGTGCAATTGACTCAAGAACTAAAGCCTCTTGACCATTTCAAGCGTCGTCAATGGTCAGAATTGGTGTCGAAAAACCAATGCACCCACAAAGAGTGACTGTTTGGTGCGGTTTATGGGCTGGCGGCATCATCGGGCCGTATTTTTTCCAAAATGAGGCCGGTCAGGCAGTTACTGTGAATGGTGTTCGCTATCGTGAGATGACAACGAACTTTTTATGGTCCGAATTGGAAGATATGGATGTGGACGATATGTGGTTTCAACAGGACGGTGCCACTTGCCACACAGCTAACGAAACAATGGCTCTTTTGCAGGAGAAATTCAATGGCCGTGTTATCTCACGTCGTGGCGATGTTAATTGGTCGCCACGATCATGCGATTTGACACCGCTGGACTTCTTTCTTTGGGGTTATTTGAAAGAAAAGGTGTACGTCGATAAGCCAGCAACAATTCAAGAGCTAAAGGATGAGATAATTCGGCAAATTAACGGCATAGAACCTCAATTATGCCTCAGCGTCATCGAAAATTTGAACCATCGGATGGAGGTATGCCGCCGAGGTCGCGGCGGCCATTTGGCCGATATTTTGTTCCATACATAATTGAACCATACCAATATTAATATAATAAAAAGAAATGACAATAATTTCCTAAATAATTTTTGTTTTATTCAAAATCAACATCGACCCTTAAAACTTAACCACCCTTTGCAATGGTATCAAGCGAACTCCATCTGCTGTTCTCTTTGATAAGAGTCTTAATACCTCCTTAACGCTTAAGCTTTCAAGCAAGCACTTTTGTTGGATGATTAGCTCAACGCAGAGTATGACTAAGAAGCCAGCAGAGCAAGTTTAAGAAACCTTAAATCTCTCGGTGACTCTGCTTTAGAAGTTTCAATTTAACTTCGATTTGATCGGCGTTATCGTAGTTCTAAGAGCTTTTGTTGCTCTTGGGTCTAGTAGATGTGCTCGTAAAGATGACGCCATCGTTCTCTCTGTGTAGCCAATGTTTACCCCAACGCGTTCTTCAAAGGGCAATTCCACCTACTTCCAAAGTGCCTCCATTTATTGTTGCAAAACTGCATGCGGTCTGTTAAAGGTGCGAGCATTTCAAGTACAGATCTTAAGCATCTTTTTATTATTTGCTTGGATGGCTATATTTTAAATAGTTCTTAAACGAGGTGTGATTGGCTTTTTCTGTTGCAAAGGATCTTGGCCTATTGGAGACATAAAACACTTCAGCTCTCGACTTGACCTTCTTAGGAAGATTATCGTTGAAGTCTTTTGAAATGTATTTCAAACAAATAGTTCGTATCCACGACCCACCCAAAGACAAACTTTGCCTTTCAAATGTGTTGGGGCTCATACCTCTTCTGGGCTGTCATATTCATGAAAGATTCATTTAACTTTACCTGTTTTTGAACAAGGCTCAAGAAAAGTCTCTTCTCGAAGTGGTCTTTAAATTGAAATTGAAATACACTCAAGACAAAGAGCTCTTTGCTGTCAGCTATCATTATTTCAAGGTTCCTGTTCCTGTAAGAGTTCCTTATGTGTAGCCAAACCGAAATTATAAATCTGCAGATACATCTTGAGTAAGTAACTTGACTTCATCTTTCGACGACGAATCGTGTTAACACAGACCTTACCAAGCATCTAGCTAATAGATTTCATCTATCATTGTCGTTAAGTTCGCCACGTAAACACGTACTTTAAATAAAGTTGAATATTCTACATAACAAGTGTGAGAATAACATGTGAACATTTTCACTAATTTATCCCGAAAAAAACAAAAAGGACAACCAATGGCACAGTGGAACCTTCAAAAATCAACTTCTACGTGCTACCAACACACAACAAACTAACGACTTGTCGAAAGTTTCTCAAAAACATTTCAAACTTTATAAGAAAACTCACACACAAAGCAAACGAAAAAAGAAGTGAAATAGGACACATTACATATCTTTATACTCGTACATACTTCCCCATGAGACAGCCTTTAAATTTTGTGAGGAGCACATCAACTCTAGGCACGCACTGGGAAATTTCAAGGATCGTCCCCGTACAAAACATTGTAAATGGTGACACTTAAACGTTAGAAAGTTTTGTCAGAAACAAAATTGATGTGTACCCGCCGGAATGGCTGGAGGTCTCGAAAAGCTAACTCCACCCCGTCCATGATCTTAAAATTACTGTAAAAGCCACGAAATTTTGTAGTTATCCCCAAAAACAGTGTTGTGAGATAACAATGGTTGTACATACACCATTGTACATGGTTGCATAGAGATTTGGGAAACAAATCCGCACGTGTAAAATGTTAGCCAAACATCCTTGTGATGTGTACGTAATTCTAGTTAGAAAAGTTTATAAAAGAAGGAAAGATGGAAGTTTTATAAAATTACTTTGTTTTGTCGATGTTTAACTTGGAATAGTACGCTATGGAATGTCCTTGTTAGGTATAGCTGCTGTAGTGCACCAACAAATTCAAAAGACGTGCACACGGTTATTTTTCCTTGAGATGATGCAAATTCCATAACTTTTGTGTAAAGGAGACCAAGAACTTATTATTTTTTCTTGAATACATACTTGAATTATGCTTAAGTTAAAGTCATATTCGTGACAATTAATAAGGACATACACCCTATACAGTCTTTCCAGATAAAGCACTTCTATTCATGCCCAGATGTATGTTTATTGCAGTGGTCTCCGTTGCTCAATGGTTAGAACATTGGTCGAATATAAGAAAGAACCAAATCTGTTTCGATATCTCTCTGAATAACTAAACTGTTGTGCTTACCATCAAGTTTGACGTAGAAACCCACTCACCACATTCGTCCTTGACCTTGAGGATGTTGATGGTCATAACAAAACACAATCTTTACAAAGATATGGCTCATGGCTTTGACTCGATACCAAGGGCTATTAACGATAGGTAAATAGAAGACCATTATATGGATTAGGAATATACTGGAAAGTTGAATCATCACGTCTTCTTCTCGAGAAGTGTCTCAGCTACGAAAGGTTCGTCGTTCTTTAAATTTTACTGTCGTCTCTAGTCTACTTGTCAAAGTCAATAGCTTGGGCTTAGAAATCATATTTTCTTCGAGTAACTGAAATGGAACAGTTCAGAACAGCATAAGTTCTCTACCCCCAAGATGTTCAAAGCGCCTCTCCAAAGCACATACTCCCCTACTAACATGACCCAATGGATCTTTCAGATTGCAGTCTCACAGTCAAGGGCAGAGTTACTTACTTAGGTGGCGCTACAGTTCGGGGTTAAACTGGGCCTCAACCAACAAGCTGCTTCATTTAACTCGGTCCTTAGCTAACCGTCTCCAGTTACGCACTCCAAGTTGATTGAGGACCCTTTCTACTTGTACGCTTCACCTTAGGCGAGGTCTTCCTTTACTGCGTTGTTCCTCCGAGTTGGATTCGAAGACTCTTTGGGCCGGAGCGGAGAAGTTTTTCATCTTCCTATTGCCCGGTCCATCCCATCGTACTTCCTGGATGGCGGTTTTATCTGCATTATAGCAGTCCAGGGCCTCCGTTAATTGTTCGTGTTAAGAGTCCGAACATTCCATGTGCAGAACCGAAGATCATTGTCCTTATTCCGACAGCTAGGTTCGTCATCTTTGTCTGAGGCTTGTGGTCAATACGCAACCCACAACTTGGAGGACCAGTTCCATTTTGGGAACACCTTGGTCGAGGGGTCTGTAACACCGGTGTCAGTAACGCTGCCGTTGATCCATTAGGGACTCATCCGCCACCATCTCTTTTCCAAGACCCCGACAAAGCCTCGGAAATCCTCACCGGCCTGAGCTCCAAATATTTTGGAGTAGCTCGGATAAAGTCTTAATTTTGTTCCCGATTTTTACTTCATCGTTGATTCCATCTACGGAATTCATCCGCTGTACCGTTTATAGTGCTGCTATTTTTATTTTCCGCTGATCAGCACTTGCGCTTCTTAGTTTGGCAAGTCAAGTCTAGATGGGCATAGTCAAGTTGACACAGCACCCAACCACCAAGGGCAGAGTTACAGATCCAAAGAAAAAAAAAAGGAAAAAAGAACAATTTGTTTAGATGGTCGGTCTTTGTTCTAAGGAGCCTTGAGCTCTTGACGAAACCCATCATGGGAACTAATAGGGGCTCTCCTAGTCGTCAAAAATATATATTTCCTTTGTTCGAGGCAACGAGTTGGCAATTTACTCCATGTTCTGTCAATGCACTTGTCAGGGTACCTACATGCTTTTGAGTTGTTATTTCGGTTACATCCGTCACTAACATCAGTGTTAAGAGAAGAGTTCTAAGGCTGAGGAACGAATCCAGTAAACAAAAGAGGATTTATCTTATAAAACTGACTGGAGACTTTTATCTACTTTACTGATAAAGTTAAGAAAGAATGTCATCACTTCGATGACTTATTCCGTTTTAATTTGTCGCTCCTCTAATTTCCCCTTATGTCCGTGCTAATTATCTATAAAAAAATAAATAAATTGGTTCCTTCAATGGTGTCGTACAAGGATAATTAAAATACATACACATATTCAAATAAAAATAAATTAAAGTAATTCTCATGCAACATTGCTGTTTACTTCATTCAAATGAATTCGATTTTAAATGAGTTACAAGGTGTCTTACCCACCTTTGCATTTGAGAGTTTTTAAATTAAACTTCTTCGATTGGAAATTACGTATTGTTACTCGAAGTCCTTTGAAAGGAAGCTGAATTAAATTGTAAATGCATTCGATTAGTTTCCCTTGATGAGAAAAACTTATCTGATTAAATTTGAATTTGCCTCCAAAGAGCTGTTGTAAGATGGAGACTTCCGATTTTTTTTTTACAAATGTAAACTCTTTCAAGGTAACCCTGTACCAATCGTGGTATGGAGTTTTGGATCTGCATAAAAAACCACTTCCTTCTACTACCACAAGTTTCTTTAACGGCGGTATTAGACTCAAAAACGACTTAATTTGCATCACAAGTGTTCTTTGTATGAGAGTTTTCAATCATCGTCCACAAGTCCCAAATTGTCTAGCTAACGTAGTACATAATTGTAAAAGATCGGACCTAGTCCAGAATCTTAAGGAGCTCCACACTTATCATCAGATCCCTAGTTATGAATTAATTTTTCACTATATTGCTGGAAATAGAATAGAAGGGATGCTCTATTCTAATGGTATCACTTCAATTTTTGTTTTCTAGTGAACTGTACAAAAACCATATTGATGTAGCACTAGACAATTTATTGGAAGCAATTAGGAGCGCTTTAGTGATCACTGGAGGTATCATTGGCTTACGCTTGAACGTTTCAAGTGCAGAATTTTCTCTACTGAGGTAGAATTGCCCTTTCTCCATATCACGACTACTACGACTACTGGAAAAACCTTAAACGAGTCCTGAGACTCGAGAATCAATTCAATACTCAAGGTATGCATTGCACACTGGTCACCTCATTGTGTTATTTTATGTTTTTCTTCCACAAGTCGTCTCAGTAAGAGGTGTCAACCGGATTTCTCCATAGATCTTTTCAAACCGCGATTTCTCATGTCAACATATACGTCTTGCTTATCCTCTGGATTTGAATCCATTGGTAGTCAAAAATATCATTTCTTCTGCTGGCCAGTGCCGGACACAACCTTTAGGTTTAAATTTCCAGAAGATGGTACCTAAAGTTCCCATGTGCTGTCGACAATGGTACTAAACATTTGAGCGTTCCTCGCATTGAGCTTAGAACATTCCTCTTGGTGCAGACATTTTAATCCTCCTTCACCATTCCTTAACCTAAGGTAGCAAATGCTTCAAGATCCAGCAACTTAAAGGCTGCTTTGCCAAGTAGTTTGCCTCTTCATTTCCTTCAATGACTGCGTTTTTCCTAACACAAGGCAATGTCATTGAGTTTTTGAACTCATCCCATTGCCAGCGATGTAGTGACTTCAGTCTGCTCCATGTGCATAGTCACTGTTTGGTTGTCGAATGTGATGAAGATATTTCTACCTCACACCTTAGCCTCTTGCAAGTGGTCTTGGTGAAGTGAGGTTTTGTCCCCAGACTGAGATTGCGGGCTAGATTTAGATCCTTGGAAAAGATATATGCCTGGTCCCGCTCTACCATATTTATGTGGTACTTTTCGTTAACCATGACTCTTTCCCTCCTGGCCATAAGCATATCAAGGGCTTAAATTTCGTTTTTCACAAGATCCAGGATCTTTCAGGATTTGGGACACGCAAGTGGAAGGGGCCCTCAACCAACTCAGCGTGCGAAACCGGAGGCAGCTCGAGCTGGCTGGAGACGCTTCTTGGTTGAGGCCCAGGTCCACCCTGAACTGAAGCGCCACCTTAAGAAGTAAGTAAGGATCTTGCTACATACATATGTCCATTGACTGTTTCGTGTCAGTGCCATTTGGTATTCCGATGCAAGTTAAGTGCTGTGGTTGATGCTGTAGTAAGGTTAAGGAAAATTCAGAACGTGATCAGAACTAACCTTGTACGCTACTTGCCAGCTTTAAACCGGCTTAATACGGCGAATCTACTTCCAAATCGTCAATCTAAATGGTACTAGCATCACATAGAACACTGCCAGAAAATTTGGATTAACCCGATTAGCAACTTGGGCTCCGTTAAATGACTTTTGCATGATCTTCAAGGTGAACTTGCAGACGTTGGTGTATATACGTTGAATCGTCTCCTTCATTCTCCACCTATGGAGTCAAGGCTGTAGACCAACCGAAGAATTTCAAAACAATAGAGGGCAACGTCGTCCATACTTGGCAAAGTTCATGCCTCCGCTTTGTATAGCAGGACTTGGACGAAGAATCACTTTGGTTGTTCGACAAAGGGCTTTGCTACCCAATTGCCTTTTTAAGCCCAAAGAAACAGCGATTGGTAAGAGCTATTCTCCGTTTAATTTTAGCACTGGTATCGCTGCCTGAGTTAACACCGAAACCTAGGTAGACAAAGTCCCCAATTACCCCAAAGTTGTGTCTCTCTATTGTGACGTTCTGTCCGAGACGTCGGTGTTGTGTGTCTTTTTTTGTTGAAAGCATGTTCTTTGTTTTGACCCCATCTTCGCCGCTTACATCTTTATTCCCACAAATGCGCCACTGACATCAGGCTGCGTTCTCCCAATTATTTCAATATCGTCGGCGTATGTGAGTAACTGCATGGACTTCTGAAAGATTGTAAAATCGCCTCCCCTTGTCGTAATCCTTTTTTTTTACATCGAATGTCTTGGTGAGGTCTGAGGTCTTTACCGACCTTGAACGAGCAGCACGCATTCTCTAGCGTCATCCTGCACAGACTAACGATATTGCTTGTGTAGCTTTGTGCAGCTCGTCTCTATAAATTCCGTCTTTCGAGACCTTAAAATCGACGAAAAGGTGGTGGGTATTGATTTGATTTTCCTGGGTGAATTTGTGGCTTCAGATGCTTAGAGTTAGAAGTGGGGAAAATGCTTCATTTTGCTGAAGTGCTTCAATTGAATGCTTCCGTCCCGGATGACACACAACTACTTAGAGTAGATAGGATCTTGTAGGCGATGTTGGAGACCTATGCCTGCTTAGAGAGTCTCCTTTCCTGAGGATCGGGTAAATAATGCTGAGATTCCATTCGTCGGAGGTGTTGGTATACTCTCCTTATCGAGTTATTTTCTACTGCTCGGCAGCTATGCCATCAACACCAGCAGCTTTATTGGACTTATGTAGTAGTAGTAGTAGTAGCGATTTATTCATTTGAGTTCATATAAAAAAGAAAGGAAATGGAATAACAGTGTTCATTCTTTAACTTAACTAGTTAGTGTTGAATGACACATCAAGGATTTTTAATAAATTCACATCTGATGTGGGGTAACATCTATCAGTATTTACTTAGTTATAATATATAATAAGAAAAAAAAGAAGAGAAAAAACAATTCAGGAAATTCAAAAGGACAAAAAATATAAAAGTAACATTTCGTAGATAATATACACTGTTGGAGCCTACTATAACATTTATAATTAAAACATTTATTGTTCTGGCGATTAAAACAAGAATTTAGATAAATGATTTAATGCAGTCATAATGAATAGTGAATAACCAATCTTTAACTTTTTTAATGAAAGAAGAAAAGCGAAGACTTTCTCTGATATCGAAGGGCAATTTATTAAATAATTTTGGAGCTGTATATGTATAGAAAAGTGCAAAATGCGCTCGGTGTGCAATTGGAACATTAACTATTCTCATATTATTTATACGTAGATTGTACATTTGAGAATTCCTACTTGGAATATTACCGCTTTTTTTAAAAAATTCTCTTAGTACTTTAAATACATATAAATGTCTCATTGGTAGAATTAGCAACTCCTTAAATAAAGGCCAACTTTCAGCAAACCGATTTTTATTACAAATAATCCTAATTAAATGCTTCTGAGCTATTAATAATGGTCCAAAGGTGTTAAAATACGAACCACCCCAGCTTGTGATGCCGTATTGCAACTTGGAGTGCACAAGGCCATAGTAAATAGTAGTTAAGACTTTTTTTGAGCAAAACGGCTTTATAAGGTACATTTTACGTGTGACTAACATCATATATGATTTTAGCGTTTGAATATGGTCTTTCCAATTTAAATTGTTATCAATAATAACGCCTAAGTATTTGAATTGCTGTACCGTTTCAATTTTGAAGCAATTTCCAGAACACTGCATGTTAGATATAAAATTACTGTTGCCACATTTATGAACAGGTAATGAAAATTGCTTACAGTCGTGGGAGTGAAAACAGAGATTATAATCATAAAGACTATTTCCAGATATCTTAAAAGACATCAGTTTAGTTTTCTCACTAATAATTAATTTATGTGAGGTAAACCACGATCTTAAGATTTCAAGATCTTCCTCAATTTTTGTGATACATTCAAATACAGTTTGGAATTCATACGTAAGAGCTATATCGTCTGCAAATGCGGTTGAAGTACCATTTAGTTTAAGCTTGAACAGAGAGTTAATGTAAATCAAAAAGAACAATGGGCCAAGTACAGAACCCTGTGGTACACCATTTTTTAAAGGTCTTGGCTCACTTAATATTCCATTTACCTTAACTCTTTGTTTTCTATCCTTTAGATACGATTGAAACCATTTAAAAATGTTACCCCGAAAACCAGCATTATATAGCTTACTAAGCAAGAAATTATGGTCCACCATGTCAAATGCCTTTGTCATGTCAATAAATAGACCCATGGTTGATTTACCGCTGTTTAAACTACCGTAAAGTTGACTACAAACCCTCAAAATGGCATCCTCTGTAGACAGTCCAGCTCTAAATCCAAACTGATTATTGCAGAAAAAATTAAACTTATCTAAAAACGACACAATGCGAACTTTAAGTAACTTTTCAAAGATCTTTGAAAAGGTGGAGAGAAGAGATATAGGCCTATAATTCGAAACCATTTTTCTGTTTCCTTTTTTAAAAAGTGGTATGACCTCCGCACTCTTAAGATGTTGAGGAAAACAACCCATTTCAACACTAAGGTTAAAAACGAAACTCAACACATCCACAACATAGAAGGCGATATGTTTCAGTAAAACACTAGAAACACCATCACTTGTACAAGAGTTTTTATTTTGTAGACGAAGAATGACATTGTAAATTTCTCTCGAGGTTATCGCATCGAAAACGAAGCTATTAGATTGAATATCTTCGGGAGAAAAAACTGTGCAATCGCAATTTGTGCAGGGCAGCTGGTTTTAACTTTTCAGAAACTTCAGTGAAATACTCGTTAAATTTATTTGAAATGATGCATAAATCAGATGCAATGGCTCCATCTACTTCAATATTAACAATTTCAACACGATTCCTAACACTCCCTAAAATGCCATCAACCACTCTCCATTCTTCGCGTATATTCCCACCAGCTCTTGCAAACAATTCAGCGTAGTAGTTATTACTTGTATTTTCTATATTTTTGTGAATGGTTTTACACATATGAGCATGTTTTTTACATTTCATACTTAACTTGTTTTTATTTCTTATCTCGTTAAGGAGATTAGTAGTCATCCAAGGCTTCAAACGTTTCTTATTACAAGAGTTTTGCTTTACTAAGACTGTACATGAATTAATGTGGATTTTTAAAATGTTGATAAACCGATCAAAGGCAGAAGAGGGATTAGTCTCCGAATAAACCGGCTCCCAAAATTCATATTTTAAACTTTCTTTTAGAAGCGCATAATCAACGCGATATTTTAATGTAATAGGGTCAGGTATTTTGCTTCCAGAGCGGTTCCAATCACTACAGCAATTAAGGGCAATCATACTGTGATCTGTCAGCTTAAGATCGAACACTTTACCACTAAAAGAGTTTTTAATATTTCTACAAAACCTGAAAAAAATATGATCAATACAACTCTTTGAGGAATCGGTTACACGGGTTGGTTCGTTTATAAAACTCTTTAGACCATTAGAAGCCATTGTAAACAAATAGTTCTCCGTATCTCTGTCTAAATCGTTAAGTATGTCGATATTTATATCTCCTATAATAATTAAATTTTTTGCCTTATTAACACTAAGAACGTTGCTAAATTCTTCAATAAAGACACTTTTTCTAATTTCGTGCAGTCTGTATATGCACAGCATAGTGTAATTAATATGTTTTGATATATGCAGCTACCTTTACTTTATCCAGATCGGGCGGACGGGTTTGTTGGCTTCCATCGTCCCAATTGAATGTTTTATTCTGTCTGGCAGCGGAATTTAGATCATCGTCGACATTGTACAGTCAACAGAAATGGTCCTTCCATATCCTCAGCATTGACTGCGATTCTACCACTATGTTCCCTTGTTCGTTAGGTGGGTCCAGTGAAACATAGTACATCAGAGGCGGCATCTCTGATGGTTATTTGGCAGAGCTACCACTGGTGTTCAATACTTAATGTTGATGGTGTAAAACTGGTAGAGACACTTTATCGAGAAGGTTCTGGAGATCTACTGCGATTTATGTCGTCCTACGTCGTATTTGATTGTCCTTACAGTGTTCAAGATATCTGCAGCCGCACCCTGGTTTCAACAATGTAGTGGTGGACCCAAACAAATTTCCCCGAAGAACAGGTAACGGTCATATGAACACTGTATACGTACACATGTAGTTCCATGGAAAGGTGCGCTTTTATAGTACTCAAAGATGTTCCACGATCCTACTTATCCTAGTATCCTACTAATATTATAAAAGTGAAAAGTTGTCCGTTTGTTTGTTTGTTTGTTCCTCTGTAACACGAAAACTACGGAACCAATCAACTTCAAATTTTGCACACAGAGTGGGCGTACCTCGGATCACAGTATAGGCATACATTTCGTCTATAAATAGGTTTAGAATGCTGTTGAAGATGTTGTGAGATCTTACGCTTGACGCTCTATTTAAAATTATTTCCAAACTCTGTCCAAGTCATGGTCTATCAAGGAGCACCACAATATTATTCAAATAATCCATTTATTCACTACCACCAAGCTCGCAATCGTCCTTCTAAAGGTATACATGTAGGTCAAAGTATAAAACGATCAAAAGCCAAATGATGAAAACAAAAACAAAAATGCCTTTCACAAGGACTAACATAAGAATGTCGTTGTCCTTCGCCAAGAATGACGTGAATTTCATTGTCACTATAACTGAAAAACATCTGCCGTAGCATGTGTGCAAACTGTAATTTCATTTATTCCTGTTTTTTTCTTTTTCTTTTTGCCTTCACCAGGGCCATCTGGCACAATTGCTATTATCCTGCGCTCATACATAAAGAAAAACAGGTATGCAATATGCTCTCCTCCGCTTTCTTTTTTTTTTTTTGCACATTGCGCGTTTCTCTATTATCGTGAAAATATATGTCAAGTGAATGTGTGTTTCTCCGCCTCTGTCCTTATCTTTGCTCCATTTCAGGATAACTTGTAAGGTCAGGTGGCATCCATGAAGGAAACTGCAATATAACCAAGGTACTGAAATTTTATCTCTATCTGTGTGAGTGTACATACATTTGTCTGTAACAGTTCGTTGCGGGGTGACATTTTTCTTGTGAATTTTATGAAGTGAGAACTATGGAGATACAAATGAGAATCTGATTGCACTAGGCTCTAGGAGAAAATTATTTTGATTGGACTAGATGTTGTTGTGGATTCTCATTTACATGCCAATAAATCAACCGTTATCCATGTAATACAAGACTAGTATCAGCACTTTAGCCAAACCGGGCAAAATTTTACCGGCCTCGATGATATCAATCACTTTAACGGTCGAATGAAACCAAACATAATCGGGTCATTAGACACATACGTGATGTGTTTTTGGGGGAAAGGATCGTATATATAATAATATTTTGATGAAAAGGGGGACAAGTAGGTGGATACCTTTTACGATAATAACGGTTGTATTTTGGGTGAGACATACGGTGCTAACAGGCTACCAACATCCTGGCGATTGTTGAAGGGATACCATTAGGGATTCCAGCAAATATGAACGTTAATAAATTTCATTTGTAATTTGACGACAAAGGATTATTGTTTGTGTGTGTGTGTCCTTTTGAGTGCATGTGTATTGATGAAATGTAGGTCATACAGATGTTTGCTTTACTTTCCCATGTTGGCAGAGTCTTAAAGTGGAGTGTATGCAAAGTTTAAGTTCGGAAGTTTGAAACCATATTGCTGTGCTGTTAAAGGCGGTATACCAACTAGGTGCAGGATTTTGTTGTTGCTTGGCAGACTCGGAACAATCTATAAATGTTTTTAAAAAAATGACCTCTACAGGAAGACGGCAAGACATTTGGGTAATCGAAGGTTGTTTTGACAAAATTGTTTGGTTGAAAGCTGAAAAATGTTTCAGCAGCTACAACTTACATAAAGACCATCCGGTTAATCTACAATTCCACCAGCGAAGAACGTCGCTCGCCGTAAACGTTGCCATTGCCAATGGTGAGCTCTATAGGACTATGTTACGCGGTTCTTTTCAAACCCGAATTGGTGTTAATGTATGCAGAATTCTAGAAATATGCTTTTTCAGAGGCCTTTTGTCTCCTCGATTGGGGATATGAGGCTTGATAGAACGGTTTCAAACTTCGGACTACTTAGGATAAGAAGGCGTAGTCGGTGAAGTATTTTTTAGGGTAGGCATTTGAAGGCTGTTACTTATGAAAGCCCTACAGTTCGGAGTGAACCAGTCTCTCCAGTCAGTACGATCCTGAGCCACCTGCCTCCAGTTGCGTACGCTGGTTTGGTTGAGATAGTACGAGAGATGAACTCGTTCTCTTTTGCGTACACCCTCAATCGTTGTTCGCGTTTCTTTTTGAGCGGGTCTTGGTCTCGTCTTTCCGACCTTGACGGAACAGCGACCGTTCTCTATCGTCGTCCTATAGAATTATCTCACCTCCATGCCCACTGTCATATGTGGCCTCGATAAATCAACGGTTCGAATTCGAACTCTTGGGTTTTCTCCAGCATTTGGCGTAAAGGAAAGACTTGGTTAGTCGGCGATTTTTCAGGCTTAATATCGCTCTGGTAGTTCACGCGACGTATGGTTTCAGACGCTCTTGCATTGGGCCGGATAGAATTTTATATGTAATTGACTCAGGTGAGGGGGGCAGATGATGCCAATCATGGGTTATGCCTACGTTGGACCATATCTTACAGATAAGTTGGTCCTAAGACACCTTGTGCTACCATCTGAGCCTACGGCCTTGAATATTTTAATTTAAGCCCAGCTGGACGGTTCACTTACTTCGTTGCCGCCCGGTAATTGTAGGGATTTGTTGTCCTTCACCGGGATTTCGGCATCCGTCGCAGAAATGTTTCAATATATTTAGCACCAACTGCTTCTCCCTTACAGTATTCCCGTATTTGTCCTTGCAGGCTCCAGTTTGGGTAGCGAAACCTTGGGTTGTCCTCTTAACCCTTTTATACCTATAAATTCCAGATGTCTTTCTTGCCGTAATATACTTATTGCTCCTCTATCTAACGTTTCTCGTGCTTTCTGTTTCTCCATTTCTGTTCGTAGAGCTTATGAGCGGCCAGACATTTCATTTGCATTTGCCTTTACTCATCTAAGAGTGTTGTCATCAACAAAGTGAGGGATATGATTAGGCGTTGCAGACACGACATCAGAGCCTTGGGGAATTTAAATGCGAATGTGAAACCATTTAAAATAATCAGGGCAGAATGACAGATGTAAATAAAATGCTTCTGCAGTGATTTTTCCAGCGTAGAAGAACATGTCTTCAGAATTTTGTACGTGGCATGCCGTCTGGACTATCGGATGTGCAAACATTGAGATCTCTAAGTACTTCTGCAATGACACGAGTGCGAAATTGGACGTGTCCTACAGAGAATTCTAAGCTTTCGTAAGCAGGTGGAGATGGACCAAAATCTAAAAGCGTTAAGCTGGCCGAAAAGTGCACAACAGATTGGTCCTCCCTAAGGAGGAAGCGTTGGCGCTAAAATTTTGTTGCCACAATTTGGTGGGCTGGTTTGAACTTTATGCCATCAATGCCTTATTTACTTACTTAGGTGGCGCTACAGTTCGGAGTGAACCTGGGGCTCAATCAACAAGCTTCTCCAATTAGCCCCGTCCTAAGCTAACCGCCTCCAGTTACGCACTCCAAGTTGATTAAGGTCCCCTTCAACTTGTGCGCCCCACTTTAGGCGACGTCTTCCTCTACTGCGTTGTCCCTCCGGGTTGGATTCGAAGACTCTTCAGGCCGGGGTTGGTATCCATTTGCGCTGCATGTCCTAGCCATCTTAAACGACCAATGCGTAGTTTTTTGACTAGGTCGATGTCGATGTGTACAGCTCGTGTAATTCGTCGTTGAACCTCCTCCTCCATAACCCGTCAACGTACACAGGACCGAATATCTTACGAAGAATTTTTCGCTCGAAGCGACCAAAGGTATTTTCATCCGCCTTTGATAAAGTCCATGCTTCAGCGAGATAGAGCAGGACTGGGATGATTAAGGTCTTGTATAGAGTTTTCTTAGTTCTTCGGGAGAGGGCCTTACTACTCAATTGCCCTCTCAGCCCAAAGAAACAGCGATTGGCAAGAGTTATTCTTCGTTTGATTTCTGATGAGATGTCATTTTCAGAATTGATGGCAGAGCCAAGGTAGACAGAGTCCCTTACTACCTCCAAGTTATAGCTGTCTATAGTGACGTTCTGTCCGATTCGTCAATGTTGAGTGTCCCTTCTCGTCGACAGCAAATACTTAGTTTTGCCCTCATTGATCGCTAGTGCCATTTTGGCCGCTTCTGTCCCAATACTCCCGAAAACACCCGTGACGGCTCGCTGATTTCTGCCGATTATATCAATATCGTCAGCGTATGTGAGTAGTTGCACAGACTTCTGGAAGGTTGTGCCGCTGTTGTTGGCTTGAGCGTTTCGCACAATTCGTTCAAGAATGACGTTGAAGAAGTCGCATGACAGCGCATCACCTTGCCTAAATCCTTTTTTGACATCAAAGGTTTTGGTGAGATCGTGGCCGACTTTGATGGAGCAGCGAGCATTCTCCATCATCATCCTACACAAACGGACGAGTTTGGCAGGGATGCCAAAACTTGACATGGCTTTATATAGCTCGTCCCTATAGATACAGTCATAGGTGGCTTTAAAATCGATAAATAGGTGGTGTGTATCGATTTGAACGACTTGGGATTGCTCCAGGATCTAACGAAGTGAGAAAATTCGATCAATTGTGGACTTTCCTGGCCTGAAACCACACTGATAGCGTCCAATCAGGTTGTTAACGAGGGGTTTTTGGCATTCACACAGTACGGCAGAAAGGATCTTGTAAGCGATGTTCAGAAGACTGATGCCTCTATAGTTGGCACAGTTGAGAGGGTCTCCTTGTTTGTGAATGCCATCATCAATGCCCTGGCTCTGATCTCTGTTGCAATCTTTGTGTTTCTTTGGAATGCTTGAGAAATGTACTTCTGATCTTCTGATACTCACATACTACAATCTAACATGAGTAAAGCGCATTCTTCTAGATTTATTCTAGATATTATTTTCCAACCTATTACCAAATCCTTTTTTTTTGGGTTTTTCAGAACGTCTAGCTCAAGCAAATCGTATGTCAAAGAAGCCAACGCTAGCCACGTAAATGGTCACCTAATTTACAATCAGTATGCAAGTTAAGTGAGCTTCTCTTTCTATTAATTAACAAAATAAAAATTCACATAAATGAATCCATAAATTATAAAACTCCATTTCCCTTGGACTTGTTTAAAAAAAAAAAAAAAAAAAATTCCATGCCATAAATCCAAAATGAGTCTCAAGTTGAGTGAATTATTTCTCATGCCAAATGGTAGCCACAGTGGAAATCGGAACTACTTTGTTGCATCGTAAATCAAATCCTTTAGTGCGAAAAGTTTTACCCTACACACTTTGTGCGGTCCGATAGAGTTGTGAGAAGTTTGTAAGCGAGTGCATGTAAATGCAGGACTTCCATTCGAAATTCTTCACCATAAAACTTACGTAAGAACTGAACATCATATTGCAATAAACATTTTATTTCTTGGATACACTTTCAAGTTGTGGCAATGATTAATGACTGGAGAATGGTTTAGAGTTTCTAAGCATTCTGTATGAACAGTTGTTACAAAGTGTAAGTTCGTTGTCGCACATGGAAGGTTTTGCAATGGTCCTGTTTGGGTCTGGGTTTAAAAACACCTGAAGCAGTTACCAATCACATTCCATTCATATTCAATTTTTCTCTTTTTCATTTTCAAAATCTTCATGTATCATTTAACGTAATTTAGAAACATTATGAATTCAATGATTATATATTTTGCCAATATCATGTAATAAAATTATTTTAGTTAAAAGTTGCCAATCAAAATTTTAAGCACCTTATAAAAAGCTTCAAAGCTTTCAAGAAGATTGTAAACAAATGTAAAAAAGCTTAGCTTAGCATTGTATAAAAGCAGCACCGATCGTACACGCGGACACACTTGCATTGAAGCTACTAGACCGATCACTCTAAGGCTATACCTAGGAGGATTGTTCATTGACTCTTCAGCGCTGACTTGAACTTTGGGGCATAGTCTTGGCCATACCTATGACTTGTCACAAACGAAAGAAAGTGCACGCGGTGTAAAGTTCATAATATTTTTCTCTTTTTGAATATCTTTTTTTGAATAAAGTCCAATTCTACGAACATAAAAGAACACCACTGTTTTATTCAGAGGATCCACTCTACACACCTCAATCAAAACCTGGCGAAATCTAGATTAGTCAGCTTTGTCTGCCTGTCTACAGCGGGTCTTTGTGCATTTGGATTTCGAAACACTAGAGAAAGTAGTAAAAACGTTGGCTTCCCTATATAGAGTTTGAGCAAAGCCAAGGGACGTGCTGAACAGAGATGTTATCCCAATGGTTTTGGTGACCAAAACTGGTCCGCGTAACGTCAGAATTCACATTGTACGAAAAAGCAATACTCACCCTAAGTCCAGTTCAGCTAGTTATGGAGTTTTTCAGACTTATTGGTAAAAAATGGGACTTTAACCCGCAACTATTCACTGGAGCCATTGGGAGACTAATCCTGATTTAGGGCTGCTTAGTCTGATGGCCAGTAGCAGAATAGAACAAAAACCTCAAGAAACCTATCAAAATCCAACAACTTGCATGCATAGGTAGCTTTACAACCATTTCAACTGCAGTCAATTCCACAAGACGCGTACCTTAAGGAAACAGCCGCAAAAAGTTTTCTGGTCGCCATGGTTTTATAGTTAGTGCGTTGGACTGCTAAGCGAGGGACACAAGTTCGATTCATATAAGCACCAAACGTTTTTTTCGTTGCACTATCTCTTCTAATCGGTCATGAAAAAGCTACTCAATCTGCAGTTCGGAGTCGGCAATAAAAGTGTAGGTTCCTTCGAAAAATATAACACGCACAGCATGAATTTGGGCCACTAGCTAGCTAAAAAGGGGTCGGATCAGAACCTGTCATTGATCGGTAACTCAGTATTGCAGCCCTAGCACTTATCTGCGGCGACACAGATGCAGAAGGGAGTACAGCTCACTTTCTATACGAATGCCTCAACCAAAGAAAAAGTAGAAAGACGGCCCTTGGACAATACTATTTGAAGAACCTGGGAACTAGCTAAGAAGCCACCAAAAACCATTAAAAATTCATTATGAATTCTGGATGATTCAGGGAGGCCGAACTTTGCATAACCAACCAACTTACACAGACCTTTATTCATTAACTTCTCTTTCAGACTGGACATTCTACGCTAGAAGAATCTTTAGAAATCCGAGTTCAGGCTGCATCATATGATATGCAGTCACCTCTTCAACTTTGTTACCTATTACGCGTCAGTCTCTTGAAGGAAAAAGTCGTCTTGTGACAGAACGAAAAAGTATCTGAAATCCAGTTGACCTTCAAAGTAGGGATCTTGCACCAGATCAGATTTCTGTTGATGCATCTATAAGGATCGACAAGGCCAAGACGTATCTGAAGTACAACGTTTGGGGTACCTAAGCCTTTTAACGATCATCTCACCACGGCGGTGTAGATTTCATCATTTCACCAGATAAAAGCTTCAAGTACGGTTTGGATCGAGTTTCCTCCAGGTCCTCTATTGCTCAACTGGGGAATATATGGTTAGACAAATAATTTGAGGTTTTTTAAAGAGACTAGATCCTAAATAGACGCCCGATTGGATTCCAGCCGGACTTACTTACTTACTTAAGGTGGCGCTACAGTCCGGGGTGGACCTGGGCCTCAACCAACAAGCGTCTCCAGTCAGCTTGATCTTTAGCTAGCTGCCTCCAGTTTCGCATGCTAAATTGGTTGAGGTTCCCTTCAACTCTCGGCGCCACCTGAGTCGCGGTCTTCCTTTACTGCGCTGTCCCTCGGGGACGGATTCGAAGATTTTTCGGACCGGAGCATTGGTGTCCATCCGCTCTACATGACCCAGCCACCTCAGTCATTGGACCTTCACTCTTCTGGCTAAGTCGATGTTGCTGAACAGCCCATACTACTCCGACCAAAAAGATAATAAAGAACAGTAGGCCTCTGGTTCCAACTCGAAAAGTACACTAAATGCTGTGCAGTCATTTTTTTCAGTAAAGACCGATGTCCAAATCAGTTACGACTTTGAACCTTCTAAGCCTGCTCTTCCCTGAACTGTTACAAGCTCTAGATATTTTTGAGTCAATATTTCCGACACGGACTGGAAGAGTGTATCTAAAGATTGATTCTTATCGGCCACGGCAGTCTCCCTACAAAGCCCATTCAAAGATAACCTTTTTAGTCTTGGCTATGTTTTTAGTTTATCTAGGTTTTTAGTTCCTAGCAAGGTCCGCGATTACATTGCGGGTTTCTAGGACTAGTTTGGATTTTATGACAGGCGAGTCGAGCGCTTTTAGGGCAGCTGGACTGTCCGAGAAGATAAATATGATTTTCCCCATGATGCGAGAGGACTAATTGAGTCTCACACATTGATTGATGACAAAGACTTCAGCTTGGACGCAAATTCACCAAGGCTGACTGAGAAGTTTGCACATGATAATTCTCCAAAGATTCCGGGACCAGTACCTGTTTTCATTTTGGATCCGTCCGTATACCAAACGAGGTCAAATGGTGAAGGGTTTGTGGTTCTCCCAATCCTCTCTCGACGGGATAACTATTGAGAAGTTTTTATTGAATCAATATTCGGGTAGCATGTCGTCCGGAGGCATACTGAAGATCGTGTCTTGCTCCAGTGTTTCAAGCAGGGATAAGGGTCCTCCTCTATAGGACTTTGGGTCGAAGTTACTTCAATGAAAAAGTCGGTGGATGCCTTGCTTGGCTTCCAAGATGACATTGAGTGCAGTTGGAGTTGTGCGAAGGCATCCTAACATGCAGGTTTCGGCCCGGCATTGGACGCGTTCTAATTTCGTAACTGTAGTAGTTTCGTTAGTTTTTGTCCACCAGACTATGCTTGCGTACGAGATAATCGGTCTGACGATCAGTTTATAAAGCCATCTTGGGTTGTACTCCCCAGTTTTTCCCGCAGATTCGGCGACAGGTCCAAAGTGATATGGTAGCTCCGCTGGTTACTCTTTCAATCTGTGGGTTGCAGGACATTTTGCTCTCCTGAATGATTCCCAGATATTTAGCTTCTTGAGAAAATGGGAAAGTTTCGCCAAATAGTGAAGGGCGAGTTGGAAAACTGAGCTTTCTTCTTCTTGTAAAAGGAACAATTTTTCTCTTTTTAGGGTTTACAGAGAGGCCTTCGTTGATTTGATGCTTGAAAACCTTTTCATTTTTTTACGAGTATTTGGTTCTTGTCTGGAATACTTCGGCAGAAGCTCCATCATCATTCTTCAACGGTTCCCTTGGGGACATTTTTGAGATTGCAATGTGAGTTATTACTTAACAGCTTTTCAATTTAAGCTTGCTTGGGAGGTTTCTGAAGTTACATCTAAGGGTGAAAGCAAAGCGTTTTCAATGAAACTCGGCAGAAAGGTATAAGGAATACATGAAGTCGAATCGATGATGGCTAGTACTCAGACATTTTGAGCTAGACATACCAACTGAGGAACCGGGTGACTACCATCAGAGACCTCACCTGTGTAACTTCCTTAGGGAAAAAGAATAAAATTGAAGTTGGAGTTCTGGGTACCCGTGGCTGTGTAAGCCTTATTCTGTGCCACACTAACATACTGTGCTCGGAAACCCAGCACAGGGAAACGTCGCATCTGTCAGCGATCTCATTCAGAGATCTGCGGCATTGCTTTACTAACTTGAATTTTACTGTCGGTGATTCTAAGGCTCTTATCGCTGTCTGACTATCTATGTATAGCACGAAAGTGCTACCATCCACCGCGTTAATCGAAAGCCAAGCCGCAACTTCTCTTTTTTTTCCATTTTACCGTGTTGTGCCCACATCTTCTTTGGTATGTGGTATAATGAGATTCATTTCCTTAATTCCTTTGTTCTTCTCAGAGTAAAATGGGTTTCATCGCGTAGTTCTCAGTGGATTTTCCTAGAATAGAATTTCCAAAATCAAATTTTCTCCTGCTTTCCTTGCTTTATGAGGTTTCATGTCACGCAGTTGTCAGACAAAGGATAATGTAAATTCAATTGTCAACCAAAGTCCTTATGATTTAAGCAAAAGTACTTCCACCGATGCGATGACGCAAAGGTGCACTTGATGTTGTGGCATTGAATGGTACAGGATACGAGAAAATTGGGGTTTTTTTTCAATTCATATGACCTAATTTGATTTTATTTTACTGATCCCTTGTAAGTCCTTCAACAGTGCACATTCTTCCTTCTCAATCTCTTTTCAAATACCCAATATTCAAATAAGAATTTCACATAACACTCAGCAAAAAGCACATACCGCCCGAAATCCAATTTCAAGAGGGGAAGGGTTAAACTCCTCTGCCACATTCGAATTTTCATTACATTGCTGTGCACGTAACCAATATCAAATGTACACCAGTTGTTCACAAAACAAAATCATTAACAATTACGCAAGATATCCTCTTTATGGATTAATTTCGGTTCATTCACACAGACAGACTATGGCACCAACGTGATCGGGATATTAAAAATGTAACCTCTGCCGAAGGGGGGGCGGTGGGGGTGGGAGCATATCCGTATTAACATTTATTCGTAGTCCAAAATCAATATTGAACCTTTTGTTTTCATACACTTCACTATGAAATAGTTCTGTGAAAGTAAGCCTAGATGGGGATAGGTTCGAGAAAAGAAGGACTACCTACTCGGATGAATGGTGAAATTAATTTGAATGTTTCACTTTGAACCCTTCAGTGTGAATGGCTTAAATTGGTGGGTTAGTCCCCCCGGTCTCTTAGGGGTTTTAAGTATCGCTACCATAATTAAGATATCTGGACAATATGGAATGTGTTAGATATACAGAACTCAATCGATAAACTATGTAACTTTACAATGAGAAGTGTTTTGAATAGTTTTGATCCTTGATTTGTTAAAATGATTAGGGAGTCATTATTGAAATGTTTTACAGGTCTATGGTCTGGCTTACCACGGTCCCTTAAGACCTGAAATCATGTTCTTCTCGTCACGTACAGGACCACATATCAGAGGAGACTTACAGTGATAACGTTTTGTCCTTGGTTGATGGGTAATTTCGTTCACCTTTCGTTCAATAGTGTGCTGGGAAGACATGACTGTGCCGACGATGCCATCTGAAGATAGTGGCTTCTTCTCGAACTAAGGCAAAAGGCTCCTGGGATACCAGAATTATGATCTGTTTCATCCTGCCGGAGACTAGAAAAGCATAAAAACCAAAAAAAAATGTTTGTGTGAAGCAAAATCCGAAGAAAAATGAGTTCACGGACCAAAGCTTGGGATCGTGCTTTTTTCTGCTTCGAGCTCCGGTGGGATATTCGTACAAAATATGCTCAGCTATCTCTTGGTCTTTAAAATAAAGTCAAAGAGACCTATGTCCAGTTTGTTTTTAGTTGAGTAGCAGCGTTCAGGGAGAAAGTTGGTCTTCTGTAAGTCGTATCACTATTTTTGGTATGGAATTAGTCTGAGGAAGAATTTTCAAGGGTTTTCTAACGTTATATGGAATAATTGAATCTACCGACATTGACATCAGCCATCATCCTTTATAGTGCCTTACCTCTAGGATAGGGTATGTTGATTTGAAGGCCGCAGCTTTTGCTTAACAAACTCCAGCAACCCAAAAAGAGGATAGAAACGAGCGAGGAAATGTTCGTCTTAGAGCCCAACTCCTCTGATTTAAAGCCATCAGTTTTCATTTCTGTAGTGGAATCCACAAAGAAATAGTTCTTGTCCTTGTTTTTTAAAACCAAACAAGAATGGGACCGACATAGTAAATTGTTAAGGGTTCCGTATACCAAAGGTGGAAAAGGGACCCTCATAGCATCGCTCGTTTGTACTCGCCTGTCACCTCTGTGCATCTCCGAAACTATAAAAGCTAGAAAAGTGAAACGGCGTGTAGATAGAGTTCGACATTTCACAGATACTTTTTTTTTTCAACTTTTCAATAATCGTACTCTACGACACCTTTTGGGGGTTAAAACAGAGAGTTAGCTTAAGCCATAAAAGCGACATCCAATCATCCCGCATCGGCGATTGTTAAATCCTTTCGACCTTTCTCATCATCTCAAACCTGAATATGACTCAAATATTCATAGATTCGATGTGTCTAACTCATTAAAGTTGGGTACAGCCCCTTGAGTTTGCGGTTATATATCCTTTTCCATTCATCCTCTTCGGATGTTCCTTTATTTCTTTCGAAAAAAACTTAGCAACTGATTTGCTTTTCAACTATCGTCTAATTGACAGAATCAGTGTTCTCTACGGCATCACCTTAGTCATTAGTGTTAGAAGCTTCGACCCTAGCTATTTTGCCCAACTACCAGATTTCAACAAACTGTCCTACGTTGAGTTTTCGTTTAATTTGAGGTAGATGAAATCATTTTCTACCTCGAAGTTATAGCTGCCGGTAGTGATGCGTTGTCAGCTGTAAACAGGTAGGTCTTTTGCCTGTGGACAAGCATATCTGAAATAGTGTCGAGAAAGTGTTTTCAAAGTGTATGAAACACGGTCGTTTTTTTCAGTATAACGTCGCATAGCTTAATAATTTTTCCGGATCTCGAACTCAAACAACGCTTCGTAGAGCCCCAAATGGATATACAGTGACAGTTGGAACAAGACATAGGATCTGTATATTGAGTTGATACTTTGGTCCTTGGTATAATTTTGTCATAAAAACCTGTATTACACTCTAAGGCGAAGGTGTAAATAGACCTGCTGCGCAGACTGTAGGGCAAACGCAGTTTAGCATCCGGTGCAAATTGCAAACGGTGTCTTTCTTTTCGTTCTCGTTAACTATTTGGTTGTCGCTCCACTCCGTTTTGGACCTTATGATTTGATTTATGATCTGCACCAAAATTTCATCTACATATTTGAATAGCTCCATTGGCAAGTCTTCAAAGTCAAGTTTTGCCGCCTCTTGGTTACTTTTTCGACACTTGCAAACTCCTAGAAAGGATTTCTTCGTCGACTGAATTTCGATTTCAACTTTTTTCCTCTTTCTGTTTGTTGCCCATTCCACAGCTGTTGAAAATGCTCCTGAAAACTTGACTATTCAGTAAGTTTAAGGATTGAAGCAAACAGCTAGTTGCTGGGCTTTCTTATAAAACTTCCTATGAAGAAAATCTTTTATGTCCCCATTTTACTACCTAGAGTTCTTTTTTCCCCTCAGTCTTTTAGCTCGATACTCATTTGTCACTGCTCTTTTTCTTGCGTTCCCTTACAAAAATGCGACCTGGGAACCACCATTCGTTGCTTTTGTGTTGGTGATGTCATGTAAGGGAGTTTTTTCACTCCGGTCGTACACCATGAGGATTGCAGCTTCCTTTTTTGGCTCTGAAAATGGTTATAACCAAAAAATTACCGGAATCGAGATTTGCCCCTTTGAATGTGCGCACATCGCCTATATTTGACGCACGTCGAACATCAGATAATTAGTAAACATGTGGTCAATTTTGCTGGCGGTTCCATCATCTGGAGAAATCCAGGTTGCTGCATGGGTTGCTAACTTGGATGTTTGTAACTAAAGTCATGTCGTAGACCGACTAGAGCCCCAAAGATATTTTCCTTATCGATTTTTGTTTTGAGATTGTCGACCTCGATTTTGTCCTGATACACTTTTTTAAAGGTCACAAAACTCTTCTTGGACGGTCCTTTCAATCTCATCAGCACTGGGGTGTATCCATCGCTTATCAGTTTTAAATCGAAATTCTTAACCGGGATGAATTTTCCATGATATAATCATCGCCACTATAATATACTACACGTTACAGCTTTAATTCTTCACTACTCTTGATCCTGTTTATCGTATTTTCTGGATCCCATTGTCTGCCTTATACTGCGCTGCATTAGTTTCTGGTATTGGAGCTGCTTCCAGAGTATACATCGTAAGTGCATTCCACAAGCACCCGGAGATTGAGTCGTGTTTCTCGCACTAACCATATTTGAAGGACAAGTCTTGGTCGTAACCTGAAGCTTGAACCCAGACACCACTACTAATTATTTTGGGTGTTCTATCGCTGCCGCCAAGGAATGTATCCAAGGAAGAGTGCCTCAGTGGAAAGACTCCCAAACTCCCGCCCTATATCGTTAGCTGACATAAACCGCCTTATATGAGGATTGGAACTCTACCTCTAGTGGAGGTTCTTGGTCGTTGGGGTTTCAAACGTGGATTCTGTGATAATGTAGGAAAAATTAAATTTTTTTTTCTTTACCTTATTTTACTTTAAGAGATGGTACTCTGTCTATCATGTGCCCCATGCTGTAAACAGCACCGTTATAGTACTTATATCATACAATAGATAAAAGTTAAACAGCGAAGATACTTCCTTTGAACGGAATTCAAGGAAGATTCAAAGTCACCGGTAATCCAAATGCCCGATAGGCACCAATTCAAAAGTCTCGTCGATACTACAATGGATTATCCTGGATTAGATTAAACAGAAACGTATGATATAATTGCGTATCCTCATCTCATCTCTCTTTTTTAAATAAGGATTGAAGGAATTTCAAGAATTCATTTGTGAATTTTTTTTCCCATGGTAATAGAGTGCTTCACTTAATTCAACTGAACACAATCGTAATTAATTTAAACGCATACATTCTCATTCCCATGTGTTAAGTGTGCGCAGAGAAAGGTAATTTTCGAACTTTTCCCCCCCGTAAGTGTGTGTATGCCAATCTTGAAAATCTATTATAGGCATCAAAACTTCCGCATAAGCTCACACTCGTTTCATAATTAATTATGAAAATGATTGCCTCTATTGATGAAAGTATTCGATTCTCTGGAAATGAGTCAATTATCCCGCAGGGTATGTACACCTTATGAAGGTGAAATAATAACCTCAACAGTTTAGAAAGTTAGCAAATTTTGTTTCTCACTTCAAAATTGCATAATGCTGGGAGGCCGATTGTTCGCTGGAGTAGGTGGACTGAATTTCACTCAAACAATGGATGAAATGCTTATGAATTTTAATGCGTTGAATTTCATTTGTTTTGTGAACGAATGAAATTTAATTTTGCAAAGGTACTCAACGCATTCCCGACTGATGAAAAGTTCTAAAACCAATAGTGTTGTGCATTCGAAGTGTTGAACATTGAACAAATGGAACGGACCAACGGTTGCTATCAAGAGATGTAACCTGGTGTGGTGGCAGGCAGTGTGCAAAACCATTAACCTAAAACTATTAACAAAAACTCAGAGGATAGCCTCATCATCAGCACCACTGGAGCATTAAGAGCCACCCCCACAGTGGGACTTGAGACAATACTCAACCTACCCACTCTTGATTTACTTGTGCAAGAATCAGCATCAAAATGCGTTAGACTGGGCATGTACAGATCCTGCGCCAATTTGTGGGCAGTACTGTGTGCACAGACTACATGTTGCCTTACTTAGACTTCAATAGACCTTTCTCAACCTGCGTCCCCAGTAGAGATGAATGGTAGGCGAATCAGATATTAAATGACGACACAACAACCTCTGTCTAAACGGACATAGGCGTGGGTGCTGGTTTCTATTGCGAGACTCTCAGATTGTCTGGATCGATCAGACTCCCAGACCACAGTAGTGTCTTCCAAGCGGAGGTCCTGGCATTGACAACGGTCGCGCAACAGGTTGGAATGAAGGCACTACCGCAAGATGATATTACCTTTTTCATCGACAGCCAGGCGACAATAAGACCGATTTCTGCCATAGAAGTAAAGTCGAAGCTTGTAAGTCACTGTCACGAAGAGCTACGGGCAGGCAGTACAATTGATCCCTGGCCACAAAGGGGTCGCCTGGAAACGCTGATGAGCTGGTAAGGAAAGGATCTTTATTAGACCCCGATCAAGTCGATACCACCGCTAAAAACCCACCCTGTAATCTCAAACTAACCTCAAAAGACTGCTAAACTGGGAAACTATTCTACAATAAACAGAGAACCGAAAGAATCCTGCAAATGGATAGAAAAAATCCTTATCTTTCTTAATAGGTATCATCGCCGGGTATAACATGCTAAACTACAATTCAAGAAGACTGAGATTGAACACGGATGACCTATGCAGGGGACGAGGACATTCCACACTTTCTCTGACACTGTCCTTTACCCTGCCATGCAAGATTTAAGATCCTGGGAAGGCACCTTTTCCCGGATCTAGAAGAACTGACCAGTCTGTGTTTGACATACACAGATTCATCAGTGCTGCGTACTGACTTGATAGTAAGGGGGCTGAAACCCCTAGGGCATCACAATGGGTCCACATTGGCTTAAATGTGACGGAGAAAGGACTTCCTTTCCCGTCAAAGGACTTACTTAACCTAACCTAACCTCCTGTCAAGAGATGATACCTTAAACCAAATTCCTGTTCAGGATTCAAATGTGGTACAGAGGTTCTTGTTTTGGATAAACTTTAATTTCCCTTTTTTTTCGTCTTAAAAGTACCACACTTTTCAAAGTCAATTTCTCTCACAGCATGATGAACCGTTTTCATGAGCTTCTTCTTTAGGGTTCCTAGGTCCTCAAAACACTGGAAGTATTTGGCCTTCATTTAGTATCCTCATCAACTAATTGCTACGACATAAGCATTTGCACCGCAACGAATTATTGCGTGTCCTCCAATCTGTCCTTGCAGGCGTTCACTTGTGAATCATATGCAATTTATGCAGACGACAACAAAAAGCTACACATCCACATACGGGGTCCGGTATTCACAAAAGTTATAACATAAACTAATACCTTCATCAGAAACATGCATCGATAAGACGGTCGATAAGACTTCCGAACCACTGCAGCATGTTCCAGGCGAAAATTTTGGCAATCGCCGAGGTCTCGCGAAAACTATCACAACAGACACCCCCAAGAATTCACATCGACATCTACGTAGATAGTCAAGCAGCCATCAAAGCCATCACATCCACAACTATCAGATCCAGAACTGTGAACTTTTGCCACGATAAGGTCAAGGCACTTAGCGCTAACCATGACGCCACACTCATTTGGGTCCCGGGACATAAGGGCATCAATGGGAATGAAAATGTCCAATATCGTTTGAACCCTGTGTTTTAGAAGTCCTATCTCTGGCTTAGTAGCCTGTTTTCAGAATACCTGCAGCGCTCAAGAGGTTATGAATACCCTTATGATGCTTTTCACACAACGCTTGTGTGATTTTGAAACTCATGTAGTGTAAGGTTGCAATCTTTGCTTCGAGGGTGGTGTCCTAAATGACTGGGGAGAGTTATTGATACTGTGACCATTGCTTATAATTCACAGTATTTCTTACGGACATCCCGTCTATCTCGACATGACCTTCAACACGAAAGTTGAGGTGTTGGCACTCAGTTGTCGATTCAGGATGACTTCCCAATACAATTCTCGTATTCCTCTACTTAAGCATATCCACTTTAAACTAATATGACTTTCAATAGGCATGCAACAAGCCCAGAGTTTTAAGTGCAACATCAATTACGGACATAAAGCACACAGGTTCACACTTTGGTTGAAATTACATGAACGCGAATGCAAGCTCAGCTCCTTGTACCAGATGTGATGATACTTCACTATTCATTCCTTTCAAGAGGAGGAAATCGTTGCCGCAAGGAGCTCAACTCTTGAGAATACCGCGATGGAATATGGAGCACCACAATATTGTGTAAAGGATGAGTATTACGTTCCTTTGAATGTAGGTCAATTTCAAGATCATTGATATGCCTGTGCACGACGGTTTGGATGAATCCTGAACCTTAATTAGTTCAATGGAAGGTACAAATTGTTGTTTAACGATTTTTAAGATCTATCATTGCAAAAGGCATTTCGTAGATTTAGGATCAAAGAATTATGAAAATTTTATAAAAACGACAGTCTTGCTACGAAATATGAACACAAGGCATTCCTCGGGTCATTTAAATTTTCCTTATTCCTTTTTCAATGAATCCTTTCAAAGTGTATGCCTTAGCCGCTGTTGTAGAAGAATTTTTGCGGTAAAGCTGTACAAGTGAAATAAATACAAAATGTATAAGGTACGAGTATATACACCAAGTCTATATGCAAGGAAGGTCCTTGAATTTGCTTCTTTTACCATTTTCTGGCAAGAAAGTCAAATATTCGGAAACCAAAGGAATCCTCCAAAGGGAAAGAAATTGTAGACAATTGCTGATTGAGTTTGAAGCTAAATGAGTCAGTCAATTAGATTCGTCCTTTGTGGCATTTTGAAATAAAATCTCTGGATATTATGCGCAAAAAATAAAAATAACAAAATATTGTCTAGACTTTTAACAATAAGAGGTTATGATGGGGGTCACCACGAAGTTCGAATCAGTCATATGCCTTGGCAGAAGAAAAAAGGCGCATTGTTGCGTTTTCAAATATGTCCTTGTGAAAATTCATCGCATTTCGACAAAAGATGCAAATTGTTGTTAGATCCATACTCTATGGATGCAAACGAAGACTTTTTATTTCGAAACAAACCCATCTCTTCCATTTCCATTTCAAAACTTGCAAACGTCTCACTGGCAGCCCCCTGGATTCTTTCAATAATGCCAATGCCGTCGGCGAGCAGCTGAACAAACTTTTAAAAGTGTGTATCTCTGGTTTAAGCCCGCTGGTTGTGTCTATTTTAGTCGCAGGATAACGCATTGTCTTATCTTAGAGAAGTTTGTCAAGGAAACCTAAGCTAGATATGGTTCTGTACAGCTCATATCTTTAATACCCACATGTGTAATCGCTTCCATAGGCTATACATGAATTTTCTTCAAGATCTTCCATAAAACGAATATTTAGTCGGTGGCAACATTTTCAAGTAAAACCGCATCAATATAGAGCAAACAGGTTGCTAACAAAGGCACTCAAGCAATAAGATCTTGCAAGCGATGTGGAGAAGACCTATGTATCTATAGTTGACGTGGTTGAGATGGTCTCCCCTCTTGAGGATTGGGCAAAGAATGCTGAAATTCTTTTCACCGAGCACTATGCTCGTCAGACAAAATCTTAAAAATAAATTGAAGTTTTTTTGTTCGGCTTAGCAGACTTCTTCTGTTCAGACCTTGAATGCTTTGCTGCTCTTTCTACTATTTGGCAAAACTTTTGAAAGTTGCCTTCGCAGTAATACCTCTCTATCAACCGCATGGTTTTAATGCTCTTATTTCCTCTTTTAGAGAAGTCTATGCGCCTCCCTTCTATTTTGCTTGCAGATTTTCCCTAGGTCTTGTCTCGCTCAATAGTCCTATTTTGTATGAATCTAATTTTGCTGCATGTGCTTGCTGGCACTCTTCATCAAATCAAGGGTTTTCTTGAAACCCAAGATATCAGAAGAGACATTTCTGATAGCTTACCGGTTGTATTGCCATTGATCATCTGCACTTGATGCTGTTGGTACTGGGCATGTTGCGAGATTATACTCGGTCACTAATTGCAATTACAATTACTCGGCATTGAAGGTCTTTACAGTACTTTGATGATGTCCTGGAATGCAGGATCCGTACTTTGACCAAAACCAGGGTAGCTATCGGTATACACTACAGCCAGTGTGCTTATGGTGTGCACATTTAACATGGATATCAGAGAAACCTTACACTTAAACGGTTCAAAAAATAAATGAAGAAATAGGCTCCGGAATCTACTCAGAAAAATGTGCCTGCCATTGTTCGAGACACGCCAGTGTGTTCCAAGCCGAAGGTTTAGCCCATAGGCGAGCCCTAAGAATGCTCATCGATAGCCAAGCTGTCTTTTTCAAATTAAAACTATTGAAGAGATGTTACGACGAGCTTTAAATCTTAAGCTCTAATCACAGTTTCACTCTGTGTTGGGGCATGGAGGCATCAATGGTAGTGAAAACGCCGAAGAACTCGCAAAAATCAGGTCAAAACTGTACCAAACAATGGTCCATTACTCAGTTCTCCCCCTATAGGGGCACGGTTAGACTTTTGGAAGCTTGCCAATGAGAAATGAAGCACACTCCCATCATGTCGCATATCGTACTTGGCACAAGAGATCCACATCCTTATAGGCCACAGCCTACTGGTCGTTTATCTAATAAGAATTCGACTAAGTACGAATCCTCAGCAGAATCAGGAAAACAACCCAGGCCCATACATCTTTAGGGACTCAGCTGAATTATCAACCATACCACCGTGGTTCCGGGAGACGAGCAATAGACACGTAATGTATGATCCTTCAACGGAGAACACAATGAATCCATGAGTATTCAAGTATGCCAGCACCTTACATCACTCTGCCACACCTTTAACCTAACCTTACCTAACCTAATACTTTCTACCTTCATTTTCCAAACTAGCTTCATTTTCCCTTTTTGCTATTTCTAAGTTAAACCTAATCAAATAGTTTGCAATCAGCAAGTGCATTTGCAACAGATGTGCATTACATTAAGGATTTTTTTGTCTGGACTGTGACTCGTGCGAAAAACTTGTTAGAAACGTAAGTACAATACAAAAGTTAACGGCAATGAAGTGGCAACAGCTTAGGACAAAGTAAACTCAGGAACCCAATCCACTTATGCAATCTGGAAAAAAAACACACCACCCTTTTAACAACCTTGGTGATTTATAACTCAGAAAGGAAAAGGGTGAAAGGACCTAAGTACGAAAACCATTATAAAAAAATTAAATGACTTTGCTTGTATAAGAACTCCTTTGCGCCATTATTCATCCATTAAATGAGGCTTAATTGGCTACGTTGCCTGTTTAGCAAAAGCTAAAGTATGTATAGTGTTTCAAATTTATTCCAATAAATTGAATTTAAGTATTTCTTATTAGGTAAATACAAATATAGGGTTACAAGTTGCGCAGAAGTCCATAGTTTAACAAAAAAGAAGCTTTTTACACTGCATCTTCTCACTCACTGCGACCTAAAAGATATTTTACATCAAACAGAATTTTCCTATAACAGAAAGTGTGAATTTTCCTGTGAGAAAGTACGTAAAGAGCTTGGTATCATTCTTAGGTTAGGTTAGGTGACTTTCGCCGCTTGAGTATGCACACACTTCGACTTAAATGTACATAGGTCCATTGTGGAGCGCTGATTACCAGAGCCAGGAGTTTTCCATGATGAATTTCCATTCTTTCTGAGGGTAGACACATCGGTGTTAACCCCTTTTTGCTTCAAGGTATGTGCAGGATCGGAGATAACAACAACAAATATTTGGGCGACAGTTTTTTTTAGAGAATCAGGACCAAGCTTCTCACAACTATTTATATTGTGCGTGTTACATTTCCCACACGAATGGAAGGGTCCTACAGTTTTATTGTCGACTCCGAACGACGGATTGAGATGATAGATTATAATCTCGCAGGTTTGTCATGCCTGTAAAGAGGTGGTGCCGTGAAAAAACGGTCGGTGGTTCGGAGACAAGGCTCTTTATTTTGAAGACATCGAGTCTGGCTAGGTCACTGGAATCTTTATAGAAGTACTCTCCAAGGGTTTTCCCTTTCAACATCGAATGAGCAGGATAGGTCGGTAGAAGTGGTGTTGAAACTGGTGAACCTGCCAGAGACACAAATAGCGCAAGTGCGCCGTTTTGAAACCACAGCTCTTTGTAAGACACGCAAAAGGTCTTTGCATGCAAGAATCTAGGGAAGCCTGGCTCAATACACCAGGACAAGCATGTTCAAAAGTACTATTCTCGGTATCGTGACAAAGAAAATCAAAATTCATTGTAAACCTCGATATGAGCAACCTAAGATCATTAATTAGACTTCTCAGCGGTCACTGCCGCCTGAACAAGCACCTACATCGCATGAATCTTACAACAGATTCAAGTTGTAGACTCTGTCTTGAGAGTGGGGAGACCTCTTTTCACATCCTAACGGAATGCGCAGCTCTCTTTCAACTCAGAAAAATAATACTAGGCGGCAAATTCGTCTCAACAGAACAGCTTGCTGCAATCCACCCAGAGAAGTTCATTAACTTCCTGATATCTTCTGGAGTAAAACAATTCATCTAGGAACAATAGGGAAGGCACAATAAGATTCTTTAGAAACCGCAGTGCCAAGGACTGAACAGCTCTCCCGAAACAATTATTATTATACAATAGCTCACGCTGATGGGTGTAACTATGAGTGTAGTTTTCAGATCCATCCTGTGGAGTTAAGAAAATTGATAGTGTCGCAGAACTTTATTTTGGTTTCCGAGTGTACATTGCCTGGGTCTGGCTAGTGCTGGGCAGCCATAGAGAAAGTGGAATATAGTTTCCTTTTCGTGTGAGTTATCGCAACTGTGGCAGTGGGGGTTAAACGGGATGCCTAAGTTAGCAGCGTGTGGACCTACTTATAGGCCAGTGGCCGTGTTAATTACTGTCATTCTTGCTGTCTTAATGCAGTTCTTATTGATTTGTTCTTTTTTTATTGAAGGCGGGCCATATCTGTCTGGATATGGCACAGATTACTAGACTTTTCCACCTAGAGTTGGCAATAGAGAGAAACGATTGGAAAGTGTTGCCCTTGATGAGTCCCATCGGAGAGCAGACTGACTCCGCAAGGGACACATCCAGGGTAAAACCACATCTGGCTAACGCGTCGGCTATCTCGTTCCCCTCTATGTTACTATGGCCGGGAACCCAGAGGAGAGTGATATTAAATCGAACGTTTGCCTGCGCAATAGTTTCCTTACACTGTTCAACTAATTTAGAGGACGAAGTAAGTGAGTGGAGTGCTTTGATGGCAGCCTGGCTGTCAATAAAGATTCCTAAGTTGTTTATGGTAGTAGGGCTGAGGCTAAGTATCTTGCAGGCCTTTCTAATCGCTAGTATATACCTCCGTCTGAAAAACAATCGAGGAGTCTGCAAGGCGGTACGATTTGGATGCGTTTAGTTCCACTGAGAAGACACCTACTCCAACACCACACTCCATCTTGGAGCCATCGGTGAAGGTCGATACTTGGTTCTTCGATAGGGGTAGGTTATTGTTCCATTCCGACCTTTCTGGAAGGTGAACCTGAATATTATTATTGAATTTAAGTGTAGGAGTCGTGTAAAACCTACCTACCTGAGCAGGATAAGTGCATAGAAGGAAGCTTACTGTATCTTTTTCTTCATCATCGTTACAGCTTCTACAGAAATCATTGTTTATTAAGCGGCACCCCGCTGCTACTATAGTGCTCAGGCATTGATAGACAGGGTTGGCTATTCTCTTCGAATCCAGATTAGACCAGATCTTCTGTGACGAAAGACAATTGCTTGTACTATTCCAAGTGCAGTTTCCGAATCTTCTGCCTTCAGTGTCAAGGTATAACTTGATCGATTCTATAGGTGCCTACCTTTGCTAGTTCGTCTGCTTTGGAGTTGTCCCTTAAGTCCCTAAATCCTGAAGCTCGACACAAACAAATGTCACATCTGTCATAGATCTCGTTTAGAAACCTGTGGCATGGCTTTACCAACTTTAAATGTATTTTCAGTGATTTCAAGGCTTTTATCGCTAAGTCATGCTTACTTAGTGCAACAGTTTCTCAACTCCTCTTAAGTGTTGTCTTGTCTTGTTCATTCGAATTCGGGACCATAGCCTTTGAAGCTCTATGCTCGTAGTTGGGTGTAGCTTCGAACTTTAACCGGGAGGTTTTATAAATGTTCGTATTGTAACGCATTTGACTGGATCTTACTGTGGACTAGTAAAAATGGCCACCTACTGGCACGTATATAACGTCTCCATAAGCTGGATAAAAGGGACATGACATATGTATATTTTAAGTATAGTGACGGCCTTGAAATAAATAATCGGATTGTGAGGTTTTTTGTTTTCTTGTTCTCAAATGTCTTTTGAAAAGGATCAATGACAATTCATCAAATAATTGTAATTCTCGAAGTCCTTTTCGAAGTTAGTCATGTGAATTGAACACTGCACTAATTCAAAAGCTTCTTTTAATTGAAATTTCACAGATAAAAGACGGTAAGATTCAATTCCTTAATACAAGGTGTTCTATTTTTTTCTTTTAAATCATCGTCCTTTAGAAATCGTGGCCCCAAATAAATTTGGTTTGAAATATGTCCTTTCCGAAAATTCCCAGTTCATACATGATTGAATATAGTTCATGTAAGGATATAAGGAAACATTAACCTGGATGAGAAAAGACTAAACAAAGAAAGGTCCTTGAAGCTAACCATGGTTAGATCCGTTTTGTCCTTATTTCGAATCAGTCAAAATGATTTCGACTTTCAGTTCTGTTTTGCTTCGTTCATTTTACTGAAATAAGGATTTTCATGGCGGTAAAGGTGAGTTAAAGGGAGTGCCTAAGGGGTTTCACTTTTCTGTCGCAAAGAATAGTACATAATTGAATTGTTTTCTGCTAGATTTTGTTGCACAACGTAGTTCTTGTTTTATGATAAGTACACTTCAGGACATTTTTTTGTTTGTTTCCCAAAGGAACACTTGACAATGACACTTAATCTGGTTTTGTAGTGGAAGATAAAATAAGGACTATATTCCGTCGTAGTGTCATTATTAAACTGCATTGATTTAAAGAAGAAAAAAGTCCTTCCTTGTGGATTTCATAGCCTCTTCCACTAATATTGCAGACATATTTAGAGAAAATGAACTTTTGATGCTGACATGGTCTTGTATACAAGCAACGTGGTATCCTACTGTCGGTTCTGTTTCCTTCTGTGATTTATTGAAAACATGGGCTGCGGATTCCTTACGTTGTATTACCTCCTTAACAGGCCAGTGACCCTTAGAGGGTCTGAGTCTAAACTAATGCCGCTTTCTATCCTTCACGATCCCGGGTAGGCTGCTTCTAGTTAACTAGACCAAGGTTTTTGACGTCCACGGTTCCTCGACCTTTAAACCGGAGATTCGTTCTTTCTTCTTTTCGTGAACCAGATGACTAGGAAGACTCTCTTAGCTGGATCATTCCCATCCATGTGGCCAAGCCAGTACAGTCGAAGGATTTTTGCCTTCTGGACTTCATCAACATCTTTATGCAGTTCATAGAGTTCGCAGTTATATCTTCTCTTCCATTTGCCCTCCTCGCAGGTAGAAACAAATATTTGACGTAGAATTTTTCGTTCGAAAGAACCCAAGATCTCCTCCTCTGTTTAACTTATCGTCCAGCATTCAGCTCCATAAAGCAAGACAGGCAAGATCAGGGTTTTGTAGAGCATGATTAGACGTTCGAGTTAGGAGTTTGGATCCTAGTTATTTGGACAAACCGAAGTAGCAGCGGTTGCCTAAAGTTACCCTTCGTCGAAGATCCACTAGGTTGTTTCCTTTTGAGTTTATATTTGCTCTGAGGTAGATAAACTCCTTCACTACCTCAAAATTATAGTTGTCATGTCAAGACGATGTTCAACAGATCGGTTTTTGGTCGATAGCATGTAACCTTGTGTTACTTACACACTGAACTGATATTTTCCACACCCCCTCCTATGCTATGTACCTTGGACTCGATTCGAAGCAGCTAGTTAAGCAGCAACACTTTTATTAAGAAGTTCCTGTTCCTAGCAAACTAAAACCAAAAGAGGTGCATTGTAATACCCTGATCAAGGAGGAACTCCACAACCTACTCGTTGAACTATTTGAAGCTTCAAATAAAGTATGGTAGTCAGTGGACATTTATATGTATCAGATCGCAGAGGTCATGGAACTTCCTTTTGGGGGAGAGGGCTGGATAAATGCTTTTTGTCGCTACAGCTCTTTCAGAAATCGTTTGAAAACAATCATCAACTTGTAATGGTGATGACACTTATTGCTGTCCTTTTACTATAAAGTCTGCTAAGCTCTTAAAGCATTGCTTAAGCGAGATCTATATGATCCGGCACGTGGTATCATTGGACCATCTAACGTTCGTCCTCCCGATTGCATCCAGCTTAATCAATAGCTTGTTTTTAGCATGGGGCATATCTAGATTTCCCATTTTGATGCGAAAGATGAGTAGGATTCATCACATCAGCACCGAAGATTCACCACCTGATCCGAGCAAAGGTAAGACAATAACATAGAAGTGCTTTACAGTGTCAACACGTCTATATCAGCTTAGAAGTCAGTTTACACAATATCCAGTGAAACCTAATTTTGTCCCATTCCCCAAATATGGCAGCGGTTTGGAGCCACTCACAACTCTGGCCAAAGCCAAACCCGAAAGATGAACCAGTCGTCGTTAAATTTGCACAGTAGCCGGAATTCTTATGTCATGACATCAGAAGGCATACCTATGAGACAAGGAACGCATGATAACCGTCGCACTAGGTCATCCGTTACGAGTTGTTCCGGAATCACTTCCTTTTAAACAGAATATTACCTTAACTGTACACCACCTGGTGTATAGAAAAACGTCGAAAGCTAAATTTAGCAGAATGGGAAAAGCTTGTTCTTTGGAGCTTGACAAGAGCAGCAATAACGTCCCATTTATCCGAAGGCTTATTCTACCATTCAACCGACTTGTTAGAAAGAAAGGTCTTATCATTATCCTGTAATTCCCAAGACCTCACCTCGCCACTAAGCTCTACCTTTGCGTTTCCAAAAGACTACCCATCTTCCGGATGTTTTGAGCTAGACGTTAACGTTAACTGAGAGCTTGAAGAGCTGAACAGTGACACTCATAAAAAGAAAAACCTAAGTTCTTGTGCAGCTAAGGTAATATGGAATGCATCATGCCCAAAGTTTGTCAAGATATACCTTTAAAAGCATCCATGTCCTGTTAACATTTACATCGAATAGACACTGATTTTCCATAATTCCTATTGATTCATGCGTCAGGTATAGCTTGATTCCGTCTCTGCTACCATTTCTGTAAACTTTTTAACCTTGGTGGTAGCAAAGTGTCGCTTGGTGCTGTCGTTGTTATTGCCCTTGTCCTGCTGACTACGTAGTCCCTTACGCTTCTTTGACAAAATATCCATTGGAACCATGTTAGCCACCACATATGCCGCCGCATCATTAGATGTTGTCCGGAAGGGGCACTTTACTCTCAACGTGTTGATACGATAAACTGCCTCCATATTCCTTCTGAAGGCTTTCGTTTTCATGCCACTGGCTCTCATTTAGGAGCCGTTGTGCTTTATTGTCAACGGAACAGTCTTCTCCTATGTTGTGGACCGTCAAAATTTAGCATATTTTTCGAGCAGGCTTAAAGGTAACTCTTGTATCTGAGGCATTGCCAAAGTACGCCATTCAACATACTTAAGGGGGCTGTATCATAAAGAATCTTATGGTGTTTTATTTCTTTTTGGTAGTATGGCCGGTCTTAGTTGCTTATACAGGTCTGGGAGTACTCCCTTGTAGGCAGGGACGTATTGTAAGTGTCTGCAAAAATGTATGGATCTAGAGCAATGTTGGTCATCGACGCATGGGCCTTCTTTTTTTCCAATTTTCCGATCTTTTCTTGAAACAAGTGAAATTGGTTGAAGTCCCCGCTGTGTTTCCTCTGTCGCCGTGATTGCATAAATTGACAGAAACTATGCAAACAAAAATGTAATTTAGTTGAAGCTCTTCTTTAGCACTTCCACCACTTGACTTGATGAGTAGTTTCAATGTGGTTACTATTATAAAACTATTTACCCATCATCACGACTTTCCTTTTGAAATTCTCAACGACGCCTCAAAAGACTTTCAATTCATTTCGTTCGTGTTATCCACGTCCTTGTGGCAACTCCTACCCTTCATACTTATATTTTTATTTGTAATTATGTAAACGCCATTAGGCGATAGTAGATACTCCAACTTCTGTTCAACTAAACACTAATCGCAAATAAATTTTCGTTAAGGGGCATCTCGAGGGCTGAAAAATCTCATTAAAATGATAAAATCAAAATGTATCCATAAAACAAATAAAAACATGAAGCAATAAATTAGCTATAAGGTGTCGACACCAAACAACAGCCTAAACGCCTACCCTAGCCTGACGCTGTTAGCCATTGCCTCAATTAACGCTCCATTTAACAAGCCATTAATTATGGGCCAAATGCGAATTCGGGGGTGGTAGGCAATGGCTGGCCGCGAGGCATTGTACTAAAAACTTTGAGGGGGACTTGGATCGATGGGTGTAGTATACCACTTGAAAGGTAAAATGAAACAAAAGTTGTTGTTTGGATAATCACATAAATTCTTCATCTAACTTAAATTTAATGACCATAATCAATGTGTCTGTATCTGTGGTAATACGATTTGGATTTATTGTTTCATCGCTTTTTAAAGTGACAAACAACACCCCCACACCTTTAAGATACATTTACTTCTTGGAAATTCTTTGGTTTATCTTGACAATGATTTGAAGACTAGGCCAACTGCGTGGGTCTTTCTCAGAGCATTGAAGAGAACGTTGTTATATTTTTTAGTTACTTGCGTTGGCACTATAATTCAGGGTTGACATTGGTTTCAATTAACCTCCCTAGCTACCTCCAGTTTAACACATCAAATTGTTTAAGATTCATTTCTGTCATTTTAGACTCTTCAGACCCGATCTACATGTCCCCCAGGTATTTCAATCGAAGTATATGGACTCTTCTCACTGGGTTGATGCTGCTTTAGTTCATCTTTGTTTTTCCACTCACATCCAACAACCGAGGGCAATCATTCTTGAAAAAGTCCAAGACTCCGCGCCATAGAGTGGAATTGCAATGATAGGAGTTATGTATAGAATAAGTTTAGTTGTTTGAAGAGGCCAAGAGGGTTTTGCTACTCAACTGCCTTCTTAGCCCAAAGAAACATCGACTGGCGAAAGTTATTGAATTAGTGCTGGCGGAATGCTAGGAAGACAAGTTTCATAGCTGCCTCAAAGTTATATCTGTCTGTGGAGAAGTTCTGCCCGAGACGTCAGTGTTGGGTGTCCCTTTTTGTTAACATCATGTATGTACCTTGTTTGGCTTTCGTTTCTTGACTAAGGCTGTCAGCTACCTTATCACAATGGGTCCACATGGACCTAAGTGTGATGAGGATGTAACTATTCTCATCAGCCCGCTAACCGAAGGCTGTCAGCTCCAGCAGCTTTGGTTGACTTAAGTTTACATATGGTTATCTTAACTTTTTAAAGGTCTCGTGGTCAGAATTTTCGGTTCATATCGACCAAGCTGTGAGAAGGAATCTCTCTCCCATTTCCTCTGCAAATGTTCGGCACTAGCAAGAGTCAGACTGCGTGCACTAAACCAATAACTTTTTACGACCTTAACGACATCTCGAGTAAAAGGATTCGAGATCTGATCCGTTGTCTAAGCTCCACAGGCTGGATTAAGGCACCTATTGTCTCACAACCTCAACAACACACAACCAGATCACACGAGTCATGTCAACAAAAAGGCGCTTCCTAGTGCTAGTTGGGTTCATGTTGAACCGCCACCTCTACTCAGACCTATAAATTCGTACTTATACTTGGAATTTCACAGGTCTGTCTCTACCTACCTATCAGACCAAGCTGAATGGGCAGTGGAATGTAGGTCATCGTTTAATGGTCCGCAGAAATTAACACGAGCTGCCATTCTACTCCGAGACTGCCTTCCAACTCTTTGTGGGCTCCTATTCGAGCTTTATATTCCTTGCATGCCCCGTAGAACCTTTCAATAGATTCCACTACGCAATTCTAATGAAATTGGTGTTTATCCGTGTCTTTTGATCAGAGACTTCGAGAGCAGCTTTACAGTGACGTTTTAAAAGCCTTTTAAGCCGCTGCGTTGGCTTAAATCCACAATTTGTCAAGCCAGTAGCTTTGCTGTAGTCGCCTTTCACCATCAGTGACGACAATTTCGATGACTTGTTGGCAATGTTGCCACTGATCTTCAGCACTGGATCATGAGATTACGTGACACACGTTGGGCGACGGTAAGGTTTGGTTGATTGTGGCCTGTTGTGGTTCCTCTAAAAGTTTTTGGTCGGTTGGTCCAAATTTGAATCAATCTGCAGTTCTAGTAAATTGTATCAAGTTCGTCTGTGGAACTTGCACAAGTTCTTCTAATTCTCCAAACAGTTTGTTTCCCTAAATGGTGAAGGATATGGACTTAGAGGTATGGTTACCTACAAAGCAAGTGTTTGATGGTCTTTATTTCTTCTTTACCTTAAATGTCTGCAATAGCTTACGGCCATTGATTCAAAAGCCCATTGTCCTATGAAATATGACACAAGAGTCTCTAAAGAGCTAGACGTCTTTGATCCGCTCTTTTACCATAACGTCCTTGTACCTTGTCATTTTATCAATTAGGATATTTATTAATGGGTGTGTACTTTTCGAGCTTAGCCCAGAGCCTTTCCATGCCAGCTTATCTGCTTGACTGTTACTTGACTATCCAAGATTTATTGGAGCTTTAGCGCTGTTTCTTGTCCCGCTTTTGGTGACGATCTCAGGGATGCTATAATTTCTATGCAGGTATCTGACATTGTCAAACGCTTTCCACCACACGAGTGATCCATAGGTAATTATGGTTCTGAAGTTCGCCTTGTCCATCCAGTGTATACCTTAAGGCCGCATTCCTCAACGTTTGTAAAAGGATTTCTTACACTTTAAGTCGAGGATATTTCCAGGATAGGTACCACTTGGCTTTCGGAGTGAGAACTTCTCTACAGATGGGACTCCCTATGTCTTGTGTCCAGTATCTGAAACTCCTTAATGGAGAAGATTAAATCCTTTCCCAAGTCTTGTAAATCCTTGAACCACTTCACCAATATAAAAATATTTTCAAAACTAAGTAGGCATACTGTTCCTTTCATTTGACCAGAAATTGCCCCAGATCTCTCCAACTGATGAAATACATGAGTGAGCATCGATAACCGTTTTACACATCTGTTGCTATACTCATACTCATACGACTTTCCAATCATCCTAAGGTCAATGTTACCGTTTTGCCTAGACGTATTCCTATTGTGCTTTCAATTTTCATGATAACTTTCCGGTGTTCTAATTTTTCAAGCATGTGATGCTCATTCCGAGAACGTATCGAAGGTCTTCTGGTCTGGATTGCATTGCCTGCCGCATGGAGGTAGATATATATATGTAGTTCGTCCCACCGCACGTGACCGAATTTAATTCGATTTGAATTGGCTAAACATTTGAGCTTCCATTCGATTTCCTCACATTGTATCGTATTCACATTCAATGATCCGATTCACTTAATTTTATCGATATGCAGAGTGCTATGCAGAGAAATGGGCACATCTGCAAGGACTTCATTTGAACCTTGGCCTTTACAATCGTTGGTATAGGAAGAACATTTTGTTTGTTTTGTATTCAAAGTTAGAGGGTGTCGATATACAGACGGTGGTTGATTTTATAAGTGTAGAAAGTGTTTCAAACTTTGGTTACATATGGTGAAGTAGTTTTAAAAGTTCAAGTCTATCCCCATGAAGAGGTACATCTACATAGTTGTTGGTTTTCTTTTATCCAAACGACCTTAAACAAACTAACTCATGTTTTATATTATAAAATGAAAAGCTTCTTTCCCATTATTTATTTTGCGGACCCTTTTTGGAATATCTTTTATCATTTGTATCTCATTATTTCGTCTTGTCTGGTATATTTTTTTGAAATAATGAACACACATATCCACCCGGTGAAGCAAAGGATAGTAAAGGGTCTATAAATACCTTCGTTAGTTCAGTTTTTTCTCAGTTTCTCGCTTGACCCAACATAATAATAATTCAATTAGGAAGGAGCAAAGGAGTCCTTAGAACATAACGAAATCGTATATCGTGTATTAATTTTTGAAAAGAGATTCTTAGTGGAAAGGAAAATGATGTTGATCCTTTGAAAAAGCACACATACTTCGGATGTGTATAAGATAAGGAAAAGGAATACATAAGTATATCAGTGTAGGTATGTGCTGAATACTTTGAAGGTCCTGTCGGAAAGGGGAACAACCGAAGTATATGAGGACAGATATGGGCCAGGTTGCAAGCCATTTTGAAGTTGTTGCATCAACCGAGGAAAGAATAAAACACCATCGAAGGTACTGGCATTTAATTGAGAAAAAAATTCGTGGACTGCTGAAGGGCAGTTTACCAAGGGGGGACTCAAAGAATTTAACATCGATGCCATTATGTATGGAATATAACTATCGATCAAATGTCCGCCGCGGCTTCTCTGTGTGGCGCGCATCCGAAATGTACAATTTACTCGTACCATGACTCTGGCGCATAAATCAGGCTGAATTTGACCGATGGCATGGGTTATGTTGGCTTTGAGGGCCGCTTTGGTTTGTGGCTTATTCGCGTAGACCTGCGACTTCAGAAAACCCCACAAGAAAAAGTCGAACGGGGTCAAATCGCACGATCTGGCCAGTTCACATCACCTCCACGTGCGATGACTATGCCCTCGAATCGCTCGTGCAGAATTTCCAATCTGGCATGAGCTGTGTGGCACGTAGCGCCGTCCTGTTAAAACCACATGTCGCTGGTGTCCATATCATCCAATTCAGACCAAAAGAAGTTGGTAATCATAGACCTATAGGCCTGGCCAACGTCGTTCTCAAAGGAATATTGACCGATGATACCGCCAGCCCAAAATCCACACCAAACATGCATTGGACGCTCTTGGATCTCATGTGGATTGGTATCATCCCAAATTCGACAATTTTGTTTGTTGACGTACCCATTCATCCAGAAATGGGCCTCATTTTTCAATGAAAATTAGGGTCAGTTTCCAATAAAACAATTTCATTATTTGCACGTGTTGTTGAACGCTATATCCGTCCATGGTGATTTTTCAAAACAGACTGAATAAATGACAGCAAATTTGACAGATGTAGCTTCAACAATATGGCCGCTATCAACGGAAGTCCCTATTTGAAGACCCTTTACATACTTATGTAGGTATATTTGAAGAAGAATATTGCTCCATTTGGGTTCAAGTGATTAAATATGCATTTTTCAGCATCGTGATGGTCCATTCCAGTGTAGCTTTAGGGCAGAAAACTTTACCAGACACCAAATTCAGACTACGGCAGATTTTGGAGAAAACCGAGGACTTTCAAATCGAAGCCCATTCCCTTTTTTCCAGTTTTCGCATCTCCTATTGTCTCGGCCTGAAAAGTCTTCGAATCCACTCTGGAAGCCGGTGATACGGCTCACAAATGGAAAAGGACTTCAACTGAATTGGCGTTCAATACTGGAGGCAGCTAGTTCAAAATCGGCCCAGATACACCCTGGAATTTCTTTACAAGAGATTCCTCTGTATCTTAGATTAAATTTGATAATCTACTGAGATAAGACTTAGTCCCTTATCCCTGCGGCAAGCAGCGGGCCTGTTATGATGTCCTCTTCTTTAGAGCTCCTCCATGAGACCGGAGTGGGTGATGAATCCGGCGATGTCTTTGGGTGAGCTGGTGTTTATATCTTCCGACATGAGGTAATAATAACCTTCAAAATGATGACGTGCTCTTATGAGACATAGTTTGTGTTCTGCTGATTCTTCGTCTTCTTGGCACATTCAGATTCCCAATATTTCAAAGTGTTTCAATGGACTCGCTACAGAATTGTGCACTCATGGCCCACTTCCTTTTTCACATTGTGGAATTGTGACTCGAATTGTTGTAGACTTTTGGCCCACTTAGGTAGGTTATAAGTTCACAATTGGTTTGTCACATTAAAACCCACCCAAGTGGGTCAAATGTCGATTGTGGACTTATGACCCTGCGCCACTCAAAGAACTTGACATTAATTTGTGAAATTGTGCCTTCCAAACGGATCAGCAAGCAATGCAAACAAACTGCTCAGCTCTTCGACATCGCAATCTTTACATGGCTAAAACCCATGTGTCGAAATTCCAAGTTCTGTCTTTTGAGAACTCTTGCTAAACTTCGAGGAGAAGAAAATACCCTTAGATCTCTCGATTTCTATATTGACAGTGTTATGCAAGCTCTTGTACTTTTTATAGAATTGCAGAAGCTTACACCGTTCCATCATAAGTCTGTCGTCGATGTTAGAATTTTCCATTAACTTCGTGTAAATAGTTTTCGATTTTTAAGCAGATTTTTACCTCATCACTGGGCTGACTCAAACCTCCCCCAACTGTCGTCCATAACACAAATTAATTCAATATCATTTCCACCCTTCTTAAAACAATTTTTGGCATATCTTGAAGGGCAGCTTACTTTCTTCCTCCACTCCACTCAACTCCACTCCGTCGATTGTACAGCCAATGAATAGTTTACACTTCATTTCCATTTAATTGCTTCCATTTGTGAAGACGTTTTTTTATGGCTCGAGTGACCTTTCTTGTTTGGCTTCCTTTCAACCGTGTGCGAGGGGTTGATTAGTTTCCTTTTGTAGCTTTCTCCCTCGCAGGAGAAGATAAGAAAAAGTTAATTTCTTTCTCTTCTTATCTTACATCGATGGATCAACTTGAAGTGGACTGGACGGATTTAACATACTTAAATGGAATCTCCTTTGCTTAAATAGAAAACAGAAATGATTGCCGGATTAAATGGGATGCGAATTTTGATACTATGTAATCTGTATACATAAAAACCACTGAAACATCGATTTTTTCCTCCCGAAAAGGATGAATAGATGAATGGATTCCTTTAAATGTTGTCAAAGGAATAACAAGAAAATAAATCAAATGATTACTTCTGTCCAACACTGTACATTCGTGACCTTATCTCAACGAAAGGAAAAAAAAAAAAGTACTGTCTAGTAATAATGATAGATCATCCTTCTAATGCGATATTTGTGTCGTGTACATAGTAGTCCTTTTTTTCTGTGTGTGTGCCACTTTGTAACATCCATTGCCTGAGAAATAAAATTCCATATTCCGTTCCTATTCGTAGAGTTCAAAACTTTTCCAATTACTTTTATTATTCACGTCTTCTTTTATCACTTCTCGTGCCGACTGCCAAGGAAATCAAGTTGAGCAATTCCTCCTTTTTTTTCTGTTACTTACTTCGACACGCCAACTTTATCGTATTCATATCGTCCACAAAGTTTTATTTTTTCCTTCACATTTCCTATAGTGCTACGTGTCATATCAGGTGGAAAGTTTTTCAAAAAAATAAAATGTATGTAGGTATCCTCATTGCGCAGGAAGGGGACACAAATCATGGCCAAACTGTCGAGTCCTGGAAATATGAAAAAGGTAAACACATATATTCGTGTACCCATTGTACATGAGTTATTAATTGAAATTGAGTTTTTTTTTTTTTTAAATAATTTGACCAAACACACGATAGCAAGCTCACAGCTCACAAGAGCCTTCTCAGTTTTGGGAGAAATCTTCTATACACATTCAAAGTTTCGGTCTATTTGCATGTTATATTGCTTATATTCCGTAACCGAAGCAACACATACATCTTTGTGTTGCAATATCCACGATAGGAAGGACTTCTCTTGAAATGAATAATGCACCAAAGCATCTACAAATTTCAATTTAAATACGTTTTCGACATTTGCGAGAGTCTCCTTTTTGAAAGAGGAGGGCTGTCTCGTACCCATTCGTTTGGAATAGGAGTCTGTGCACAGCCACAATGATATGCCAACAAAGAAGCGAATTTATTTCCAAAAATTTGTAAATAGAATTTCGCATTTCTGCATTGGCATGCTTTCAAAATATCCTGTCTCCGGTTGGTTTACCGAGCTCCTTTGCTTCATCGAAATAAATTCATTTAAATGAACCATTTAGAAATCAGTTTTGAAAAATAAATCCAAAAACTCTTATCTATTCACATTCACTTCGTAGAAGAAGGATGACACAAGGGAGAAACGATTACTTACAACAGCTTATTGGTCCGACATCCATGTACTCGAAATGTCAGGTGCTTTGCAATAAGAAATAATAATTGACGACCAAAATGGCAGGAGAACGCACATTTTTCTCCTCTAAATCGCTTGTCACTATAAAAAAGTTCATGATAGCGTCTTTTAATAGCTTAGACTTAGAGGAAGACTGACCAGAAGCGGTGAGGTTGAGGGATGGTACAACAAATTACGGAACTTCGCCATTGAGGAGTGGACCATACCAGGCATTTGGTTGACTTGAACTCAGATTCCTCATGGATTTGTTATTTTGGTGCCACTAGTAGTTCGATAGTTCGGCGAGATAGGAAGTCTTGAGACAAACAAATTCAAGTTAGTCGAGGTAACTCTGACCAAACCAAATCTATAACCGGCAGGTATCTCTATCCTGTGTTGTTCCTTGATCAAAATCAGCTCGAGCACTGTAATATTCTCAGGAATTGTGTGACAGACAAGCTAACTAGACAAGGCTTAGTGCCTTGATCTTGATCACAACTAATAACACGATGCTTACTTACTTATCAGGCCAGCGACCCTTATCTGGCTTTCCATCCTTCACGGTCCCAGGCACGCTGATTCCAAGCTTTCTGATGACGGCGATTGCCTGATCTTTAAACAGGAGGTTCGGTCTTCATTTTCTTCGGGAACCAGGTGACTGGGATTCAAAGATCCTCTTAGCTGGATTCGCTTGATGTGGCCGAACCAGTCCAGTCGAAGGATTTTTGCCTTCCGGACTACATCCACATCTTTGTACAGCTCGTAGTATTTGCGGTTGAATCTTCTCCTCCATTCGCGCTCTTTGCGGACTGGACTAAATATTCGACGTAGGATTTTTCTTTCGAAGGATCCCAAGATCTGATCCGCTGTCTAACTTATCGTCCAGCATTCAGCTCCATAAAGCAAGGCAGGCAAGATCAGGGTTTTGTAGAGCGTGATTTTGGACTTTTGAATTAGGAGTTTGGACAAACCGAAGTAGCAGCGGTTGCTTAAAGTTATTGTCAAAGAGCCATTTTTTGGAGTTTATATTTGCCCCGAGGTAGATAAACTCCTTCACTACCTCAAAATTATAGCTGTCAACCTAGACGGTGTTCGACGGATCGGTTTTTGGTAGACAGCATGTACATACTTTATTTTATCCTCGTTAATCGTGAGACCAAATCGTTTGTATTGTTCTTCTTTTGCCGTAAAAGTCTCAATAACGGCACGCTGGGAACGGGCGATGATGTCGATATCTTCTGAATATCCCAGCAGCTGAATACCTTCTGTGTTTACGCCGGCCTTTTGCACTATCTGCTCCAGCACAAGATTAAAGAAGTCACACGACAGCGTGTCTCCTTGACGTTATCCTGTGCATGTTTGGAATAATTCGGAGGTTTTGTTCCCAAACTGCACAGTGCATTGTGAGTTCTCTAGTGTGGCGCGACACAACCGGATCAGTTTTCTCGGGATCCCGAATTCGGCCATCGCGTTATATAGTTCGATGCGATGAATCCTGTCGTATGCGACTTTGAAGTCGATGAAAAGATGGTGAGTATGGACTTGGAACCCGTTGGTCTTTTCCAGGTACACAATACTTCAACTCAAATTTAATAACAACATTCAAACTTTTAGAAGGACCCAGTCTATTTTAAATTGGCAGCACCTTCAATATATATTGAGACTTTTGTTAAAACCTCCAAATTGTGGTCTTGATAAGAAATCAAACCTTTTACTGTGTGAGGTTTTGATCATTTGACGTTACACAAAGACGTAGAATTATTCAATCACTTTTTTTTTTTCGTCGGTCGAGGTAAGTGGAAATCTTCATAGAAACTGTGGTCCCTTGCTCATTAGCATGCGAGATTTTAACACACTAAAAGCACCTCCCTTGCACTGCTTCAATAAATTCCATGGAATCACCTATCTACCTTTCTAATCAGATGACAAAGTAACACAATCCTTATCAGTAAACGTATTAAACTGACTCACCTTCCGTCGTAGGTCAGTACCGGGCCTTACCCGAATGAGTTCAAACTCAACTTTACACTTATCTTCCCAACAAAACGTGCGTTATGCGGATAATGTTTCATGTTATGGTCGATGGATTTCAGATCCTAGGAAGGCACCTTTTCCAAGATCAAGAAGAACTGTCCAGCAAGTCGGTGCTTGACATTCACAGATTCATCAGAGCTTAGGCCTATGGTTCCTAGTAAGGGGGCTGCAACCCCTAGGACATCACAATGGGTCTACACTGACTTAAGTGTGACGGGGAAAGGATTTTGTAGCTAGAATTTTGAAATCAGTTCAAGTATCAAGCCTCTTAGTGTCAGCCTCAATCGGATCACAACGAAAGAGTCGTTGGAGCTGCCAGCAGTGAATAGATACTTCTGTACTTGTTTTCGTTCACCATAACCTCGATTCTGTGAAACCTTCTTCAATGGCAACTAGACAGATTTTGTTTGTGAACAGCTGTCCTGGACACGAGACTAAAAACTATTTGGGAAGACTCAATGAGTATCTACTTCTTCTGTCAGTGCCTTGCAAAAAGGGTTGCATACTTTAAGTATCGATGACATAAGATCGGACCGAAATTTTATGTTTTTGAGAATACGAAGAATTTCGACTTGAAACCTTTATAACCTTCAATAGACAATACAAATGATTACGAGAAGCTATGTGGTCTTGAGTAAATTTCAATTGTTCGTTACCATAAAGTTTTAAATAAAATTTCCAAATATTTCTTTACTTTCCCTCAGACTATTGTACTGAGTAAGCAGCTCATGTCGCCCGGTTTTATTAGACAATCCCCCATGTGTTGTAATTAAATGTTTGTGCAATGCCCGCATACAACTTGGAACTCTTTACCTTAAATTACGACCGTGAAATTGAGAAAATTTTAAAACGAAATTGTACACAATGTGTAACACACTTGGATGTTGTACTCGTATACCCAGTTTCAGAATAAATTAACTACCTCCACACAGAGTTGTCTTAAAGGGCTCTTGGACGAAGTTTCACCTGTGACTGGTGGAGCTAAGTGTGCAACCAGCAGCAAACTTACATATGTGACAATATTCGACCCTGAATAAATGAATTTAATTACTCACTTTAAGGTAAGAGTGAAACACCAGCATCCTTTGAACTACAACAGCTGTTAATGGTCGTTTTTGTAAATGAAATAGTATTTCCATATTGAGCAAGGGTTGACGATGCTTCGTACTACTAAAGTGCGTTGAAGGAGTTTATTAAAAAGTCAACAAATTTAAGATTGGCTACAGTAGGTATGTGTGAAACTTTTTTATCACAATTTGTAACGTAGTTTGTTCCAGGATCACTTTAAGTGTTTGACTTTTGCGGCTCATAATTTTTTTTATATGAACGATGTACATACAGAAGTTTGTCATCCTCTAGGTACAGTTTATTCTATTCGACGAGGTTCCCCTTTTCATACTTGTATCCTTCTGTGCGGATGTTGTAGTTTATTTAATGTTTTTGGGAAAATTTTCAAACGTTATGAAAGTTGTGACAAAAAAAGCTATTTAAACCGCAATGAATCTTCACTTGTGGGATGCGAACTGTGTTGAGATCACTCGGACTAATGTAGGGGAGCGAAAATTAGCAGTTTAATAAGTGTAAGCTGGACGAGTCGTCGGAGTACTATCAGAACTAGCATTTCACACCACACTAACCCGCTTAAAAAAACGCATAAACAATAGTAAGTTGTCTGCAGTCTTTCCCATTAAGAAATAGCAAAAATTCCATAAGCTTCTAAAGGACGGAACTAGAAGCCAACGAGACAGATCCATCACCATTTACACTGGTGAATTCAAAATGTATGTAGGAGAAGTGGCGGTAGCTTTCCTTGCACCGAATAAACTCCCAAAATCCATCAGGTTCCATATCAACCAAGTGTCTTCCAAATGGAGTTTTGGGAGTAGAAACTGTCACCCTGAAAACCCTAATGAAGGTTACACCACATTAATGAAAAGATATTGACAGCTAAGCTTGAAATAGAAGCCATATCTGCTGCCGACATAAAAGCAAAGCTGGTCCGCTGCAGTCCCGTATAGTTTAAAGTTGTGAGCTTGCAGCACATTGTAAGCCCCTGCTGGGGACCTGGTCACAAAGGTACAGCGGATAACGTAATGGCTGATGAACTGGCAAGGAAAAGCTCAAAACTTAAACTAGATCAATCTCGTGCGGCGATTAAAATCACTTAGACAGATATCAGATAGAATGTGCTTAACCAGGAAACTATGGCTGCTCTATAAATTGAAACTAGAACGCACAATGAACTCCCTCCCCGTCATCCTCACCAGACCCAGGATGTTACGATATCAAACAAAGAAATTCAAATTGAACGAGAGTGATCTATGTAGAGGCGGTGGCGACAAGGAAGTGTAAGAGGATACCCCAGATTTTGTCTGTTATTGCCTGGCTCGTCAGCACCTTAGATTTGAAAACTTAGGTCAAACGGGCGATATGGGTCATCGAAAGGTCGCAAGTTGGGAAAATATCCAAACTGACTAGGACTACCCCACACCATCCCCTGATTTCAGCCTAAGCATAAAGAATAATCATCCCCTCAAGAGATGAATGGGCCAGCAGAAAGGCCTTCAACCCGTTTGGGATCTACTCACTAGAACCCAACATTACCCGGTCAATGAGACTTTCAAACAGCGGTAGTGTTTTCTAAGTGGGAGTTCTAGCCATCGCCGAGGCAGCCCGAGAATTATCAATGAAGGAAAGTTATTGAAATTTACAGTCAAGCTGCTATCAAAGCCATTCAATCCAAAGTTGTAAAGCCAAAACTTGTTGAACGTTGTCGTGACAAGCTCAAACCCCTACTCGCCTTGAACCACAGCGTAAAACTTAAGTGGGCCGCGAAACAGGGGAAAGAAATGACGGATGAGTTAGCTAGGAATGGTTAAGAACAGGACCTGTCACTGGTCGATTTTCAGGACTGCCCCCCAGTACTAGCATAACATTTGATTTCCAAAGACAAGCTGAGGTGAAACGGAGCGCACTCTCATCATGTGGGATCTCCAGGAAATTCTTGACAAACATTAACGCAATAAAAACAGGACACATTCTTGCGTTAAACAGATTAAACTTAACACTCTTCATGGGGATTATCACAGACCACAACCGACTGGTCCATCTTAGAAGAATACGTTTAACTACAGACGACTTATGCAGAAGAGAGTACAGCTCTCAGCCTATAGATTGCTCCAGCCTATACAGAATAAGAAAGACGGCCCACGGTGAACACAATTTCAGCAACTTGGGCGACCTGTCTAAAAGGCCATCAAATTCATTAGGAATCTGGGATGTTTCAGGGAGGCCGAACAACCACCGATAGACCTATTTTCTTTGTCTTCTCTTTCGGACGCGTCATTCTACTTCAGGGCAACACAATGGATCCGTAGGGATCCGAGTGAAGGTTGCATCACATAAAAGGCATTCACTTCTTGAACCTAGGTCAGCACTTTTTAAGAGACATAGCTTTCCAACAAGCCTACTGAACAAAACTTGTAAAACTTTATAACAACTTCCGGGTAGTTTTGTTGAAAAAACTCTCAGGAGAAAGGCATCTTCGCATTGCTTCGCGGGAAACGCGAAGTATACAAACGTTAAGTATACAACTTAAGGTTAAGCAAAGAAGGTGTGTCGGTGAAAAAGGGTGGTCTACGTTACCAAGCATCCCAATAAGTTTAAATTTTAAAATTCAAAAGTTCACATAGAGTAGACACTATATTTGTGTACGTGGTTACACAATCTCTATCTGGTTATGGGTGCTCTATACGTTTCCATCAATGTTGCAAACTCATTTGGTTGATTACTTTTATCTTCCTGCTCTTTGCGTACTGGTTTTTGCAACCAGTCTTAGGTTACATGGTATAGTTTGCCTGACTTGCTTGCTCTTCAACGGTTAGGAAATTTCCAAGAACCGGAATAGTTTCTCAAGGGATATTAACTTTGAAATTGAGTACAGGTCTCCGGTAGATACTCAATTAAATTAAATAAAAAAAAAAAATCGATAGTGATAAATATTGTAAGCAATTGCAACCATGATACCCAGGCACGCCTTTCGTTCAGGATGCCCTTGTGTGTACGGAGATATGACATCAACAAGACATGGATAGATGTGTATACTTTACTCGACCATAAACTGGAATTCAAATGGAGCTTTGCATGTTTAAAAAGAGGATAAGTGAGTCCTTTAGCATGGATTGTTGAGGTTATGCTAGGATGCGTATTCGTTGTGGGCTGTAGGTTGATGTTAAAAAGGTTAGTGACCATCACACCATAAGGGATGAGGCTTGATTTATGTCAAATTTCAAAACTAGGAGTTCACATAACTGGAGTGATGGAAACCAAAATCTTCACCAAATCTGACCAGTATATGGGATACATGGATGTAGTCGTACGACCGATCCTTTTTTTTTTTTGTGCAATCGTTTGGGAGGCCGGTTTTAGAAAAATAATCCAGCGTAAAAGTTCTCAAGAAAGTCCAATGTGTCGTGGATTGCCTTTGCACTTCAGGTGCGCTTAGGTCTTCTCCTCCAAAGTAGATGACCACAATGGACCCGTAGAAATCCGAGTGAATCACAACCTACCTACATAGGACGTTCTCCAATAACTGCGCCTCAAACAATGCTGTACCTACTGCTAGTAGACATTTATGTGGTGTGAGCAAAACTCGACGCATTCGAAGATTGTATTGCCTCACCGACGCGTTCCAAGATGATACCTGACTAAAGCATGAAATTCGAGTACACAATACCTGACAAAAGCGCCTGGAATCAGCGCGAAGTTTTCCTTTAAGGGACTTCATCTTTACGGACAGCTCTAAAACAGCTGAAGGACTGCCGGCCGGTGTCTTTTCGAAAGACGTTGACCTTGACATCTGTAAACCCCAAGTCATTGCTAACAGTCAGGCCGCCGGTAGCTGAAGATTGACGCAGTGTCAAGGACAGATATTGTGGTTTATATTGGAAGAAAAAATGCTAGTAGATCTCTTGTATCAAGTCAACAGTGTCTAAGGCAGTGTAGGTCTGCTGCGTGTCTCTGAACGAGATCGCTCACCAGCATAACGTCACAATCTATCGGGTCCTAGATCATAGCAACATTTAAAGGAACCCTGCAGCTGACAAACTATCTAAACAAAGGTTTTTAGGAATAGTCAGTAGGCAACTTGACCTAACCGTCCAAGTCGTTTGTCAAGCACTTGATTTACACCAATGCTCCGTCGAAAGCAAATCATAGATGACAAGATCTTGACTATTGCCAAAATGCTACGCTTATCTTTCCTAGCCTTGATTTTAAGAGATCGAAAGAGTTGATTTAACTAAAAAGAGACAAGCTCTCCAAACTAATTAACGTCCTAAGAGGTCACTAAGTAGGTCACGGAACGCTGCTATAAAGGCTTGTGTGGTGAGATCACTAACCGTCTCCAAATGGATCGCCTTTGTTGCCAGACACACAAAAATCACGAAGTATCACTTAAACGACCTCGATCCTGTCCTAAGCAGACATGCTCGACGTTACAGTTCCGGGTGAACGTGGCCCTCAATCAATAAGCCTAGCTGGATAGCCTGGTCCTTAGTGAAATGCCTCTAATTACCCACTCCAAGTTGGTTGAGATCCCCCTCTGCTTGTACGAGCAACCTTAGGCGAGGTCTTCCTCAGTCCCTCTGGGTTAGATTCAAAGACTCTCCAGACCAGAATGTTGGTATCCAATCGCTCTAAATGTCCTAACCGTTTGGGTATTGCATGCAAAGATCACTGCTGGAACTGCAAGAATAGGGAAAAGGAACGACCTATCATACATTGAGGAGGAAGAGGAAACTGCAACTCACTTCTTCTGCCACTGTCCAGCAATATCTCACAGCAGAAGCAGATTTGGCAGAAGCAGAAGGAAGCCAAATTCACTTACGTAAACTCCTATCCTTTATCAAAAACTCTAAATGGTTCTACGGGTAGAATTCTCACCCCGGGGAGTTCTATAGGTATCATAATGGACTTTGAGCCTGAGTGAGTCCCGTGGAACACCTATCTACCTAACCTAACTCATCCATTATAAGAACATCGACAATGTCTCTTGAAGGGTGTACCGAGTTTGGTCGCATGGGTTCCCACTGGCTAGTGGCCATATGATACATACCACTACAGCTCTGTATGAGTCCTGTTTTGGCTCAGTTGTAGGAGGACCAAATCGTCCTGGATATGCCACAATTATGTCAACTGTTCCATTAAGCATTCATCCTTGGATAGATACCTAGTGTGAGAAAATTCTACATTTTGAAACATGAAACACCCAGCAGAATGTGAACTTATCCTGCTATGGATTCGTAAAATGATTGACCCTTGCCTGGCTAGTCCATCAGTGTGTTCATCAGCTGTTTCATTTTCATGATAGCTCAATCGATCAGGTGGTGGTTGTTGAATCTATCCTCTTGATAGCGACTTGACTATCATAGAAGGTGTGTAGCTTTGTTTGGTTTAAATGTAGTGATGGGCTTAAAGGTCCGGCATGCCTCTCGTATTCCCAGGAGCTTGGGTTGGTTTACGGACCTGGTTCGGAATGCCGTCTAGTCCCAGCACCTGTTTCTACCAAAATCTTCTACTTTAGAAGTTCATCAGTGACCAAGATAACTTTCCAAGTAGTGAACCTTTATTTAAACATCTTATTCCATAGTATCAAGGCATTGGTCCACAATTGTTGGGCTAATTAAACTTTAAGGCACAAGTATGAGCGTTCATCCAAATTCAAGACACATATAAACTTTTATAAGTCTGTTAGTGGTTTTTCTCTCCACCCTATTTCCATTTTGTTCAATTTCCGCATACGTCACGTTGGATTTGCGTCTGTCCCCATCTCATGACCCATCTCTTCAACCACTTCTTAAAAGGCATGTTACCACATTATCCTCGTGCGACATGTCTTCAGGCACACACACACACACTCTAATGACATCTTTTAAATTTGTTCGCCTGTCTCTGGCTGGATTCACAAATAATTGCTTTAAGTGGATATTCTACGTCGCACCCTGAATCGGAAAACACGGGTGAAAACAAAAATCAATAACCCAAAAGGGAAATGAACTGTATTGAAGTTCAGGTCTCCTCCATCCAGGGTTTTCTCAGTTCTTGTTTTCATTTTATTTCAGCGAATTATTATGGCAAAGTACTTTCCTTCCACTAGACTGAATAAGGTCACAGACATTATCGGAATACATAAGTACGAATGGAATTCAAGACGTAATCGAATTTTATCTACCATTTTCACACGCCCACTTCGATGTTGTATCTTTCGCAGCAATTTGTTATTGATCCTAATTTTGCTCATTTATACATGAAACTCTATCCGTAGAACTGTGGTTTCTCTAGATACAATTATTATTTTGAAAAAAAAAGAAGAAAGTTGGCATTTTCCTTTCTCGTCCTTTTAAGTGAAACACGTGTGTGATAATGTTGAAACAAATTGTATGAATTTATACAAACTCAAGAGCCTCGTGGGTAATATGAATAAATAAACTTTACACTATGGGAAACATTATATCGTTGAAGTAGGTTACATTAGGTTAGGCTTGCGGGTATTGATGAAGAATAATGTTAGATCTTCTATTCCTTCTTAATTGGCAGCAGATTGTACAGAGATGTAATCATTAAGTTCTATGATTGGTACGGGAGAGCATACCCAAAAGGTTGACGATTGATCTGTAGTCTTTGGCTGGAACTTCATTGAGCACAGAAGCGCAAGCGTCTGAGCGAAGGATGAAATGTTTTTTGATACCTAAATTCGACAAGATGCCACTGACTTCCTCCTGCTCAATACTGCGCAACTTGCTTAAAGATCTGAGTTATGTTGAACATGATTTTGGACGTTCGAGTAAGGAGATTGGATCCTAGCTGTTTGGACAAACCGAAGTTGTAGAGGTTGGCCAAGGTTATCTTTCGTCGATTTTTTTTTTATAATTCACTAGCGCTAAAGGAGTTGTGAATATCCTTATGATGCTATTCACACAGCGCTTGTGTTGGTGTAGTGATTTTTGAAAATCAGGTGGTATAAAGTTTCAGTCTTTTTGCTCCGAGGTTGGTGTCCAGAATGACTGGGGAGAATTATTGGTACTGTTGCCATTGCTTATAATTCACAGTATTTCTTTCGAACATCCCGATGTCATTTGTACGATCAACACTTTCAAGCCATATGACCACCCTAATGCCAATTCTGTTATAAAGGGTAACAAACGATTTGTCCAGAAAATGGATGCGATGAAACGCCAAAAAACTAACGAAAGACACGTCACGTGGTGTCATGCTTTCCTCGATAAGATCCTGCCTGCATAAACGGTAAATGGAGGGGGAGATACAACGACGAATTGTACGGGCTGTATAGACATCGACATAACCAGAAGAGTGAAGGTCCAACGACTGATGTTACTGGGTCATATAGAGCGGATGGACATCGAAGCTCCGGTCCGAAAAATCTTCGGATCATTCCTGAAGGACAGAGCAGCAGAGGAAGACCGCGACTCAGGTGTCGTTCGCAATTCGAAGGGGACCTTAACCAATTTAGCGTGCGAAACTGGAGGCAGCTAGCTAAAGATCGAGCTGGCTGGAGACGCTTGTTGGTTGAGGCCTCGTATCCATTACGGACTGTTAGGCCATCTTAAGTTAGTAAGATGTGGCCTTCTTTAGACGTTGTTTTCTGCGTTTTCAGGCTAAGGAAGTTCACATTAAACTGTGTACAAAGCAGTCCTTTGCTGTTTCAAAATGAAAAGCGTTTATCTTATGTAGAAAGTCCTTTAACTATGGATGCAACCGAAGTAACTTTTATTCTATAAGCCGACAGATTGCATCGAAGAAATCAACTAAAGGACTTTAATTAGACAATAAACTTCCAGTCAGGACGGGATCACAATGCAAAGGGGATTGACTTTATCCACGAAGAGTTCAAGTTATCAACTGAACCGCGCCTAAAAGACTCGACAAACTTTGGTGGTGGACACCGATTTAAAAAACAATTACAAATATATCTAATTTTGCTACTTAGTCTCGACTTAGCGGCCTTAATTAGTGTTAAAGCTACTCACAGCATCTTAGTGGAAAAGCTGTTATCACATCCTTAATCCTCTCCAGTTATCATACAAGGTTCAAGTATTATTAAGGTGTTGGTTGACAGGTTATAGTGAGTTAATAGAGGATTGCACATAAGCCTCTTATCCTTAATGCTAATGAACTGCTGTAGGTACTTCACTATGAATTCCGAGCCGCATTATTACCGTACGGTGGACGAAATCTAAGTGAGTTTTCATTTTCAACCGTCATTTTGATGAACATAATCTGATACTCGAGTAAAAATTCATGAAGCCGTAGCTTCTTCTTTTAGATGGCAGTAGCTGCAGCCTTACCATTTTTCAGTATAATGGCTTCCAGGACAATTCATTTTTCGTCCTGCTGCGACCGATTCTCCCGAATTCTGTTCCTATTCTCATTACTTGTCATTTTGCTTCCTTAACAAATACATCGATCCAACAAAAGAATTTAATAATAAAAAAAAAATCCTTGCCCCCGGAGATGATAGTCTTTACAACAAATATTGATGCACCAAAAAAAAATGTTTACTTAACTTTTAGACGATAGAAATGAATTACCACGCATAGCAACTGCATCAAAATACCAAGCTCTCATCCATGAAGCGGAAAAGAGATATTTTTCCATAAGGAAAGGTCTGGCATCCAGTAAAGCATGCCAAAAGAAGAGCCATTGTCTTCAGTTGAAGGCTCTTAAATTCTTCTACGAAAACTGTAAATATTTGCAAAAAAAAAAAAAAATTAAGCTGGTAAAACTACACAGCGTAGCACTCATCTTGGGTCATTAATCAAGTCATGAAAAATCCAAAGGCATTTAGGAAGAATAAGTACTTCCATAGGAAGTAAGTCAATAGCACATCATTACTGTTAAGCTAAGAAAAAAAAAACGGAATACATATAACAGCAAGGATATTGTCAATTGTTTGAAGGAGACGTTGGTGTCGTGGAACACATGGATTAAGGGTTGATGACAGTATGAAAAATTAAAGGAGATCAGGAAATGTATGTGACATAACAAGTGCAGAGATAACGTTTCACCAAGAAACAAAAGGAGTATGAATGTAAGAAGGAGGTATGGTATTGACACAAACGAATCCTTTTGCGATTATAACTGCTAAACTTAACATTCTTTGGATACAGATACCGACTCATGTGTAGCTACTATTAATGACTGAAAGTTGTCATTATGTCGTTTACGGATTTAAAAGGTTTATTGTTGCTACAAAAAAATGGGGGGATATCTTTCCCCCGTTCCAGAGCAGAATGAAGAAGCGCTGAGATAACGAAAGATTACAACATCAGTATTTACGGAAGACTCAATGGAAGAATGAGGAGTAGATTTCGGGGTCTTTTCAGAAGCCTTGACAGATTACTTCATTTTTCTAATCTTCTTGGGACTTGCCCTGTTCTTAGTAGCGACTAGGTTAGGTAAGGTTGGACTGGCAACCTGCATTTGATGCAGCCGCACTTAGACTAATAGAGATTCCGAGTTGTCGAAACTCGTCCATTTAACTTCTGCCAAAATCATTTGAAAAGAGACTTAGCCTACTGGTGTACCTTCTATCAGTACAGTGTCCCGTGATAACAGACAGTGTGTTGCAGTCTTTTCTGTCTGATTAGACTGTTGGAACGGTTGTGATCCAGCTTAGGACAAGTTTGTTAAGTTATGACACACGTAGCGAGAGGCACATCAGGATTCTGACGATTCTCAATCCAAAAAGGATTAAAACCAGAGCAGACGCAGATGACGTAGTAATCATGAGCAGTGGAGTCCACTAAATGAACTATGATCTTGCGGAGAGCTAAACAGACAGGGATTTAATCTGGAAAAACCAGAGGGACAAATTAGACAAATTTGGTCTTCCAAAGTTCGATGGGAAACTCTCTTCAGAGGATAAGTACCTTTGAACTTCCTTTGACTTGAAGATTGAAGCGAAACGCAGAAAAAATAACGATTAAGGTACTATGAGTGCAAGTAAGCATTCATCGGTCCATCCATAGCCAGACCTATACCTAGACCTGCATACTGATCAATTTTATTTGGTGGAACAATTTCGTAAAGGTACAAAGATAAGCATGCCTGCTGGGAGCCAAGAAATGAAGACTATAAGCTGCTCAAAGTGCTGTTCGCCTCATGCAATTAGATTCGTTAAAGCAAAGTACTGAAGTTCATGGATCTGTATTTCATAGAACAAGCGAACTCGACAAAATAACAGACTAAGTCGTACCCTAAACAGACATTCACAAGTCAATAGACATTCCTACGTGAATACTGAACAAAAATACATTAGGATAAGTGAACGAACCAACATCGCTTTGGCACTTGTAGCAACACTGATGCCAGTAGTGCTTTCGTGAATATTGAGACGAAAGCAGTGAAGACGGGCTTAACGGTCAATGAGGGCAATACCAAGTACATACTGTCAACAAGAAAGACTAACGTCTCGAGCACATATTCACCGTAGGCAGATATGACTTTAAGTCAGTAAGAGACTTTGTCTACCTAGGCGCCGCTATTAATTCAGCCAACGACACCAGCATTGAGCTCAAACGAAGAACTACTCTTGCCAATCGCTGCTTATTTGGGCTAAGAAGGCAATAAAACAGCAAAACCGTCTCTCGAACAACTAAAGTGAGCCTTTATACAACCTTAATTATCCCAGTCCTGCTCCAAAACGCAGAGGCGGGGACTTCGTCGAAAGTAGATAAGCTTGCTCGGGTGTTTTTCGGTCCCGTCTGCATAAACGGTGAGTGGAGGAGGAGATACAATGATGAACTGTATGGACTGTACTGGTTGTACTGCGACATCGGGTGGCCATGGTGTAGTTGTAGTGGTTGCATCATCGCTTGTCACGCTGAAGGATCCAGGTTCAAATCCCGATGTCACAAAATCGTTGATTGTACTAATGCCATCGGGATGTTCGAAAGAAATACTGTGAATTATAAGCAATGGCAACAGAACCAATAATTCTTCCCAGTCATTCTGGACACCACCCTCGGAGCAAAAAGACTGAAATCGAATACCACCTGAGGTTCCAAATCACTACACCAACACTAGCGCTGTGTGAATAGTATCATAAGGGTATTCATAACTCCCTTAGCGCTAGTGAATTATAAAAAGGTTCAACAACTGACTGAGGTAGCTGGGTCATATAAAGCGGATGGACCCCAATGCTCTGGCTTGAAAAACTTTCTAATCCACTCCTGAGGGACGGCGCAGTAGAGGAAGCCCTGGACTTGGGTGTCATACACAAGCGGAAGACTGAGACCCTTAACCAATTCGGCATGCAAAACTGGAGACAGCTGGCTAAACATCGATATGGCTGAAGGCGCTGGTTGATTGAATTCCAAGCCCACCCCGGACTAAAGGAAACCAGTATCCTAACAAGTGTACTCACAGGATATTGTACGATAGGCGCAATAAATTCTAGACTCGCTGCTATAAAACTCAAGAAGTAGAAACTATCAAACACGACGAAACACGTCAATGACCAAATCTTTAAAACCGTAGCCTTCACTACATGGCGAGTTTTTGGAGAACTAGATGTCCTTGTGCTTATACAGCTAATGGGCATTTTATAAGTATGTTTCGTCAAAAGGGCAGCCTGAAGGATAAATGGTCCCCTTGTAAGCAAGTATAAAGACCAAGCTACACTTTCCCCCAAATGCTATCAACTTGGTACATGCATACGGTAAGTATGTTGTGCACTCAGGAGCAACAAGCTAGTAACTGAAGTCCACTATCGAAAACCTGCGACTATTTCCACTGACTTCAATGCATTAGCTGTAGCATTCAGCAGTTTAGAGATAAACAGCTTCGAAAGAACCTTGTTGGAGGGTTTAAAACTGTTAGATGTCGTACTTATAAACACCGAAAGTATGCATACGTTTTGCAATCGAAACGCTGGTTTGATCATTGATATCGTCTACTTCATGTGCCTGAACGGATGTCAGCGATGCTATTATAAGGATAATCAGGCAAACACCTCTGAAAGAATAAGACAAATGGAGCCATCAATACCAGAACAGAAGTAAGAACAAAAGTCAGCCTCCTTCGATGAAGAGCTGTTTGCAAGCGTGGGGCCTAAAGATGCAACAGTCACTAAGGACGCGATCCCTTAATGTAAGAAAGTAAAGCTACATCCATCACCTGAGAGAAGGTTGTATACAATTTATATGGTAACCTCTAGTGACTTACAGATACCTAGAAACGCTTAGATATGGCACTTCTTTGAGCCAGTGACTTGAAGAAGCAATTGAAGGCGCTCCACGGTAGATGCCATACATGTGCTGGTTGATACTACACAAACTGTGGACAAGGCAAGCTGATGAAGGAGAAGTTCGAAGACATATTTTCCAATTTAAACAGTGGACATCATAAACGCGTTTAAGCTTGGCTAACTGGAGCCTTGTGGCTCAAAAGCATGCGAGTATCTTATCAGACTGTGAATAGATTATTTTAGGTCCAGAATTATGATGCCATCTGCGGGTTCAAAGACAAGAGGACCATTAGTGGCGTCCAGCAGGGCTCGGTTGCTGGATCCACTTAGCTTTTCGTAGGCGAGGATTCGAAAAACGTATAAATTGCCATTGTGGTTCCTTCTAAACTGTTACAAGAAGTTGAGCACTGCGAAGGCAGTAAGGATTATTCGGAGCCGCTTGCTTTTACTAGCCTGACCATTGATACCAAGTTCATAAGTACATATCCTACTAATATTATAAAAGTAAAACGTTGTCCATTTGTTTGTTTGTTCCTCTGTAACACGAAAACTACGGAACCAATCAACTTCAAATTTTGCACACAGAGTGATTGTACCTCGGGCCATAGTATATGCAACTTTTGGTTATTAAAATGTAGCTCCGCAAATTAAAGGTGGGCGAAGCCGCAGGGAAAAGATAGTGTGTAATAAATAAGTATGAGAGCGATAAGGGTGTGTGTGTGTATGTGTGTAATTTGGCACGACAGCTCATGGAGAGCAATTAAAAATAGGTATTTCCCCAGTACTCATTGTGCCCATTATAGAGGCGCCTGAATTTAGGTTGGAGGGAGCTATTATTCAAGGTCATCACGTCGAGTCCAAGCCTCCTCCATCTGGACAGAGACCATGAGAATTAAACCATACAGCAGCAAAGTATTTGCCTGCACTATCACGAGCGATGTAGTTAAGTGCCTCATATCCTGGCTAATGGACTGAAGTGAACGTGCCTCGTAAACCATAGTGAGGAAGGTCATAAACCGAAGCAATTTGGATGACTAAATGCATTATACTCGTGTTGTATGAGTGGTTATACCCTGGAATGTCTCCGAGAAAGTCAGGTGGACACACAGAAATAAATTGAAATACACCATGGAGAAGACAGTTACTGGTTAATTTAATATTTCCATTGATAAGCAACATTCCAATTACGATAGTGTTCAATCTATCTAAACTGGATGCCAATGCAATTTCGTGTGGTATTGATTGAATCCACCATCAACTTCAATCACTAGAATGCCAATCTCAGAGGCTTCCCCCAAAGCCAAATAACATTTCAACTTAAACATGCAATTTGTCAGCAAAGGCATTCACTTGGCACAATATTGCCTGGTCATGTGTTAAATACCACCCCAAGGAGTGTAACATATGCAACTGAACTTGACGAAGAGTCAATTTAATTTGCAAACACATCCAAAGTTGATTGGGTTTAGATACCCAAAATGAAGTGACTTAATGTCATGAAATTTGGTACTTAAATTAATTAAAGTTGCTTCGTTGTTCTTCAAGGACTTTGACTAGGAAACAAGGAAAATGCATCCTTCCTTTCACGATAATTAATAAGTGGAATTTGGAGGAGGAACCCTGACTATAATTAGCTAACGATACTGTGAAAGTTTCTGCCTGTTTCAAACTTAGTGTAAATCAATGCGGCTTTTGAATTCTAGGCGCTGTCTTCCTTAAAGAATTAAATCCAATTGGCGGTTACACGGACTTGGATCTTTTCATGAAGTTACCGTTCTAGAGGATAAGTTAATTGCAATGATTTCATGACCATGCCCCGCCTGCCTTTTTGAAAAATACCACTCCAATCTGGGGGACGTGATTTAAATGAACGCAGTCTCTAAAAGGTGTTAATTGTCATGAGAGAGTATATCTTCTCTTGTTGGACATACCCCATATAGTTTCTTAAGGATTTCATCGATAACGATCACATTGTAGCCTTTCCATCCTCTTGGATAGCGGGCACGCTGTTTCGAGTTCTACACACCAAGCGATCTGACATCCGCGATAGCTTGGTCGCTAAGTCGGAAGTTCGACCTTCTTCGTCGTCTCGAACACGGGTTCTGTGAATAGAAGATCCTTTTTAGCCTATGGTCACAGCAAAGCTCTTGATCTCCTGCCCAGAGATCTGACCTCGACCATAACCGAATTCGAGATCCCTAAATTCAAATTTAATTATAATATTCAAGTCCTCCTTCCGGATAGGATAGAATGGAACAATAATCCACCCCCATCGAAGTACCAAGTATTGATCTTCACCGACGGCTCCAAGATGGAGTGTGGTGTTCGAGCAGGTGTCTCCTCAGCGGAACGAAACGCATTTAAATCGTACCGCCTTCTAGACTCCTCGAGTGTTTTTCAGGCGGAGGTACGAGCGATTAGAGAGGCCTGCAAGATACTTAGCCTTAGCTAACAGCCAGGTTGCCATCAAAGCGCTCCACTCACTTACTTCGTCCTCTTAATAAGTACCCTGGATGCCTTCCTTGCGGAGTCAGTCTGCTCCCCGATGGGACTCATCAAGGGCAAGATTGGCCAACACTTCCTCCCCATTGCCAGCTCTAGGAGGGCAAGTCTATAAACCTGTTCCAGACAGATATGGCCCGTCTACAATAAAAACAGGACGAATGACAGAAGTCGAACCGAGATAGCAAGAATCACAGCAATTAGCACGGGCCACTGGCTAATTGATCCACATGCTGCCAAGTTAGACATGCCGTTCAACCCACGTTGCAACAACTCACATGAGAAGAAAACCCTATTTCTTTGTAACGTCCCCGCACTACCCAGAGCCAGGCATCAACGGACCAGCAACATTATTAATTTTTTGAACTCCACAGGATGGGTTTGAAAAACTACACCTAATCACACCCATCGACACTCAAGTCACGTGAGTTGTGGTATCCAAACGGCGCAACTGCGCTACTTGTGTCTCTGGTAGGACCTTACCAAACAGCCAGTTCTACCTACCTACTTTGGCAGCAGGATTATTGTACAATCGTATTGCCTTCTTCACCCAAAGAAACAGCAATTGGCTAGAATTATTCTCCTTTTGATCTCAGCCCTGGCGTCGAAGCCCCTACATAGGAAAAGTCCCTAACTACCTAAAAGTTATATCTGTCTAGACTCTAGAGTAATATTCTGTTAGACGCTTGTTGATAGTCTATAATTTGTTTTGCCCTCGGAGACCATTTAACCGATCTTCGTCGTTTCCATCTCAGTGATTTGGTGAAAGCTCAGATAACAGACTCAATGTCATCTTGGGCCACCATTATAAAACTTCATACGAATGGAAGCCAATCAAGGAATACATCGACTTTTTCACTTAAGTAATTTTTACTCAAAGTCCTAGGGGTCACCTATCCTTGCTTGAAACAGTGAAGCATGACTGCTTCAATAAAAACTTTTCAATAGTTATTCCACTAAGTGAAGACTGGGGGAATCCTTCTGCCCTTGTCCGGTATACGGAATGATCTCAAATGGAAATGGAAACTGGTTCCAGAATCTTTAGAGAAACACCAGTAAGCCTTGGTTAATACTCGTCCATATTCCAAGCTGAGGTCTTTGCCATCAATCAGTGTGTGTAACGCTGCCCTAAAAGTGATTGACTCGTTTGTGCGAGTCCTAAAAGAGCTTGATGTTCGACCTAGCTAGGAAGAACATGGCCATCCATAACCGGATTTCTGCCAGGCAATGAAAAAGCCGACTCACTGGTAAAAGATGGCGCGTGAACAACATTCATTGGAACCGAGCCTTTCTGTAGGGTGAAAAAATCACCTTTCGCAAGAATCCAGAGAAGCCTGGCTTTACACACGAGGATAAGTATCTTCAAAGCTGTTTTTCCCGATTCCGTCACTAGAAAAATCTCGTTACATTGTGAATTTCGATAGAAACAACCTAAGAGTCCTAAATTGGAATTCTCAGCGGATACACATTTAAGCCGCTTGAACCTTGCAAAAGATTCAAGCTATTGACTCTGTTTTGAGAGCGAAGAAACGTCTCTACACATTCGAATAGAAAGTCGCGCCCTCTTTCAACTCAGAAAGAAAATTCTTCACGGCCATGTTGTCCCAATGGATCTGCTTGCTGGCATCCACACAGAAAAGTTCATTTGCTTCCTGATTTCATCTAGAAAAAATAAGGAAAGACGCAATAGAATTCCGAAGAGAAACCAAAGTCCTTTCGAACACACATAACATAACAATAAGCTTAGATAGGTGTTTTAAGCCGACAAGTCCCTGGCACTATGCAAGGTGTCTAGACTCATTTGTCATCTCGAACCAACCAACAAGTGAATGCCAATGTCCTTTGTTAATTGATTCACTTCAATATTGTTTGCAACAATCTCGAACATCATCTAACTATTCTCAAGATTCATTTCTATCTAAATGTCTTTTCCATAGCCGAGAGTATATGAATATTCCCTTTTGCCAGACGTGATTTAATCCATTAATGAGTTAAGACTTTCTCCAAACAAAAATGGAACTTTCCTAAGTTTTTCGAAAGTAATTTCCCTTACTGAGGAAAAAACTTTTCTTTTGGTTCTGTGGGGATTAGATGTCTCTTTTATGAAATCTATTGGCCATGCATAATGAAGATTTTCTGGGATGTCTTCTGTTTGTTTGAAAGGATTTATGAGAAGAAAAAAGTTCCTAATAGTGATTAAAAGAAATTGTGCATCTATCTAATGACGGTTAAGATATTTGGACCGTGTTGGTGCATTATCTAGGATTCCTTAATGGTTGTGCAGTTGTTTTAATATTTAAATGGAAAACTGGTGGGATCTCTTCGCTTGGACTACCGGGTGTAATATGAAGTCGGCACCCAAATTGACGCAAGGGTTTACTGAAGCTTTTTCAGTTGCCACTTCGCATTCTAAAAAGACTGATCAAGGGTGGAGACAAGCTGTTTTATTCTGTTTTGCCAGAGACACTGCAGCCATCTTCTTCGATCCGTGGACAGGCTCTTTCCAGTTCTCCAGACCAAGTGTTCTGGCATCCACGTTAGGTTGGGCCTTTAAATTAATGTTCGGTCTTCCTCGTCTCCTCAAACCTGGTAGACTTTGATTCAAAGATCCTCTTGGCTGGAGTATTATTGACCATTCGCTTGATGGCACATATTCTTCGATTGCTCTAAAAGCCTCTATGACGGAACCCTGGGAGTGATTGATGTCGTCTGCATATACTAACAGCCAGACAAATTTGTTGAAGATCATGTCTCCTGTGCCCTGCGCACTATTTGTTCTAGCACCACAACTCACATAATAGTCACATCCTTGCCAAAATCCGGTGCATGTTGGAAAAAGTTCAGAGGGGCTGTTTCCCTACTATAAGTGGGTCTGGCAAAGGGATAGAAGTTTTAGTCTTGGGTTAAGTTAGGCAGGAGTGACAGGCTGCAAGTTGCAACCCCACTTCGACCAGATATGACAAGGATCTGTAGAAATGCTACCCGCAAAACCAGCCCTAGCTTGCTATGAAGCGCTAGAGGCTACCTATGCTGATGTCAGCCAGTTCACTTAGGTTGTGAAAGAAGCTGGCTCCTAAGTTGCTCTTCTTCGAGCTGAGAGGGTCGGACATGTACAAAGAAGGCGGAGAATCTTCTGCTCCTCCTCTTCGTCCATGCAGTTTCGTTGTAAAGGAGGTCCAGCCTATAGGCGTGCTTGCCGATGGTTCAGTGTCCTATTATGACACCTACTTAGGTGCTTATTGAGCAGTCTTTTCCATCTGATGAGAGGGTGAGAACGTTTAAGAATCAGCTTTGGCTAAATCTGCTTGGTGATAAGACAGGTGTGACCTACTGTCCATCTGTGATTGACGATGTTGATCACGTTTCTTTTAAGAAGTAGTTTTCAGGTGGCGAGAGGCAGGCTTAAATTCCCCTTTTCCGAAAGAATTGGTAGAGTTGCGCCCTCTCTGACGAGTTCATCAACCATGAAGTTGCTGTGAAAGTCTCTATATCCCGGCACCTATATAAGGTAAATTTTGAATTGCTCAGCCGATCTCATCTTAGGCTTAGCTTTCAATAAACGCGGTGGAGGGTAGCGCTATTGTACTATATGTAGATAGTCAAGCAGCAATAAAAGCCTTGGAATCATCGACAATACGATCCAAGTTGGTGAAATAATGCCGCAGGTCTCTAAACGAGATCGCTGATAGATGCGACTTCTTCCTGTGCCAGATTCCAGGACGTTCCGGGGAACTGCAGAGTAGACAAGTTAGCAGAGGAGGTATCAGGTCTGAAACTCTCTAAAAATAGGGGGGGAACTGCCTGCCTCTCTAGAATTGATGAAATCTCGCCTCGATACCGAAGTCAGAAGAATGGCTAATAATTGGTGGAATGATGTCAACACTAGTCTTCCCTCGATACAGATCAGGCTTAACCTGGATCTGAAGCGAATAGAAGGACTTTTGTCCATAAATACGAAATACATAAGTTTCATAGTAGGAGCCGTCAAAGAACATTGCTTGATAGACAGGCATGCCACTAGATTGGGCGTTACTTCCAACGATGTATGCAAAAGCTGTAGAGATGAGAAAGATTAAGAAACGGTCACTCACTTTCTTTGCACTTGCCTTGTCCTTTCAAGGCTAAGAAGGCCAACTCTAGGAGAATATTTCTACGAAGACCTAAGCGATTTAGTCAAACTCGATATGAAGGTTAGGTTAGGCTAGGTAGGAGGGTTGACGGGGAAGGAAGACCTTTCCCCCCCCCCTAAGGGGTTGCAGCCCCCTTACTAGGAACCATAAGCCTAAGCTCTATCAAGCCAGCCCGCAGCGCTGATGAATCTGTGTATGTCAAGCACCGACTTGCTGGACAGTTCTTCTAGATCCTGGAAAAAGTGCCTTCCTAGGATCCAAAATCTTGTATTGCAGAATGCCGGACAGTGGCAGAGAAAGTGTGGAGTGTACAAAATGGTTCTGCACATGGTGCGGTACACATAGAGGTCTGTTCCGTAAGGTTACTCAAAGCTTTTTCCCTGACAAGGGGAAATTCAAAATGCAAGGTTTCTGATGCCGGTTTCCGGTACTCTACGTGGTATCACAATGGGCCTACATTTTGGCTCAAGTGTGCTCCAGCCTCTACAGCACCCAACCATCCAACCTTTGGTAAGTGATCCTGCTTAGCGGGAGAAGCCACCTTACCTAACAGATTGTTCACAACAAAAAGCTCTTCGAAAGCTTAAACTGATATGTCAGATCTTTGACTAAACAGAATTGTTAGGTGTCAGAGGTGGATCAATCTCTACTTGGGCACTATATGGTGTCGAAATATGTTGTTTCGAGCAAACATTTCGGCAAAGTCGGGAAAACCCTTAGATATCTCAGTCGCAGTCCTCTTATTTTTTCATGCTTTCGCACGTGATTAAGGATAAACACGTCATGCTTAAGAAAATTTTACAAAAAAAAAAAAACCAAAACACACTTCCATTTGAATATGTGTACGGCTTTGGTGGCATAATCAGCTTTCATTTATGTACCTAGCTGCTTTCCAACCTTATAAAGAACAATAAGAGCGACATAATGTATTAAATGTTCCTTCCTGCCCTACCACATAACCATAATTCACACGGTAATTCCTTTTTCGTCGCCAATGCGATAGACATAACAATGGTTCTGTTTGGTTTACCGCTCGTAAGGGAAAATTTACTTATTTACCGCGCTTTCACTGCCTTTTTCCGGATTGAAAGGGCATGACTTTCGAAAAATGTTCGCTTGACATTGTGAATCACACACATAGCCTGTATGACTATCAAAGGTGTGTATACATTCATTTTTATAAGGTCCTTCCTTTGATTTAAGCACAACATTTATTTATTCGGTCATAATTTGATGATGATATGCTTTGTTGACAATTTGAAGGACATTTGTCGAGTGACGATGGTTTTGCGTAAAATGGAGTTGACACGTGATTGTTTTATGGCGAATTGTTAATTGCTTTTGCGGCTTTTATTTGTGTCATAAAATAAACTTTTATATGATACGCGGTAAAGGAAGAATGTGAAACAACGTATTTTGATATATTATGACGTTTTCAATTGACGCCTACCGAACCATAACCGTATTACAATTGTACCAGGTTTTTCGTGAAGGGTAAAGTGTTTATTACCCTAAGGAAGACCGGTATACCTTAGAGCTGGTGGAATATGAACAGGGAAGTGCTTTTGTATCGATTTGAAATAATAACCTCCTTCATGTCGGATTGGAGTCCCAGCTTTGTCCTTAAAGCATCTACGGAGTGTTTGGACATTCTACAGACCACGTGAATCCGATCTGGAAGGGCAGGGCAAAAGGCGGATCAAAAACGGTGACATCTTCTTCTATTCCTACAGAGAGCAGAAGCTGCGTTTATTCGGATGAGGATTTTGTCATAAGTGGTATATTTAGACAAAAAGTCTTAAGCTTTAGACGCCTCGCATGACAAGTCTTAATTTGTCAACGTCAGTCTAATATGAGCTTTGGACATCTTTGGCAGGACAGTGGGTAAGCATGGTCTGCAGGATTTCACATTTAAGAATGAACTTTGGTTTATTACGTCACGTGAGTTGTGATATCAAAACGGCGCATCCGCGCTCCTTGTGTCTCTGGCAGGTTCACCAGTTTCAACCACTTCACCTACCTACCGTGACTTACTAACTTTCCTAGATCGAGCACACAGCATAAAGGAAACGGTCAATCAATATTTTGGATGTCTGAACCTTCCGAGCTAGCAGTATCTTTTCAAATCGCTACCAAGGTACGAATACGGATATCACAAGCTCCACAGCAAAAAAGATACAACGTTGACAAACTGCAAGTGCAAGTGACCGCCACACTCTTCGCCGAACCAGTAGCTTCTATGCCACCAGCATTAAGTGTCGAAAGCCGGTGGCAACGCTACCTATATGCCATCAGAAACCCCTCAACCGATGCATAAGTCGGTTCCACCCGACAACGAAGACTACCGGCAAACACATGTCCGCGCTGCAAAGAAGCCCGGAATCTGTTCAAAAAACATAGTGTAGTCCAAGATATTAAAAGATTCTACTCCTAGTTGAATCAAAGAGCCTCTTAGTTGTGTCAAGAGAACGTATCAAGGGAATAATGGATGTATAGGTACACAAAACCTGTAGAGATGAAGGAAGAAACCTGAAGTGTCACAGCTTGTGCCTGAAATATTGAAAAACTATTTCTGCAGACTGTATAACGGTGGTGAAAACTAAAGTCTCACTGTCAAGGGGAATGAATTATTCTTCCTAGTCGATGTAAGCATAATTCTTGATTCCCTAGTGATTGAAATCGCAGCATCGGATGTCCACTTTAAAAAAAACTAGACTCTAACTAGAAAAGATATAACTTGGAGGTTTTTAGAGACTCTGTCTACCCCAGACAACGACACAAGATCTGAAAATAAATGCAGAACAACTCCGATCAATTGCACTTTTATTTTGACAAAGATGACAACTGAGCAAAGCCCTCCTTCGAAAAACTGAAGACTTCAATTACCCTATCGAGGAGGAGTTGTTAAAAGTTAATCAAGCGGCACTTAATTGCTTTCAGAGCAAAATCCTTTGGGTAATCTTTTGTCCCATCTGCATAGATGATGATTGGAGAAGGAGAATTCCGGCCTAATCAGAAAATGCCGAACATACCGAATAAAATGACTAGATGGATGGACCCTTAGACGAACTTGACGCGCGAAACTGATCGCTAGCGATGGAGCAGACTAGAGATGTTTGTTGATCCACCCCGGGTTCATCATAAATTAGCAAGTAAGTAAGTTAGCAATCAGGCGAACTTGCAAGAAAAATGACTAACAACAAACGGATCAATCAATCAAGTCTTCACTTTGCAACCTTAAGGAAGGACTTTGGCGTAAGATCCTGATGAAAGCTAACAACAGACGTTAGAAAACTTTCACCAAAAAACGATATTACCAAAACCGGCAACCTTCTGTAAAGAGCCAGAAGTTGACTGGTGCTCGCATTAAAATTACATTCCAGCCATCACGACCTTTATAAGAGGGTTCGGTGACAAGGATACAACTCATTTTCTGTGTCATTGCCCTATTATTTTCATCTATTATTTACAACATTTAAAAGACTAGAGACTTTTGACACGAGACAACCCCTTCACATCACAATGGGTCTACACAGACCTACATAAGTGTAATAAGGGAGCACTACCCCTTTCTCAGCAACTTTGTTTATTTGAACATCATTAAGACAGGACCCGACAGATTTATTATAATTTCTTCAACTTTCCCATCACTTCCTTAAGGACGAAGTAGCAATATGGCACAGTATAAAAATGATGTCTGTCACTTTAAGTGTTCAGAGAGGGTGTGTCACTCACACATTGTGTTAAGTAAGTTAAATGATAGCTATATGCACAGCTTTGTCGCCTGTAATTGAATATTTTTTTCCACTCAACACTTGCTAATGACAGGTTTTCAGCTACAAAATTAAGTACAATTGTAAAGTGACGTACATACCTTCGTATGAATACAATGAGTGACATCAAAGTATTGTAGATGTTCAGACTTTTGCCTTTCTTTTTAAAAGCATCCAATTAAATTGTTTACATCAAGCCTTATTACACACACACTCCAAATATAAATTAAGCGCTTAATTATGCATAAATAAAAGTTTGTTTTTTTATTTAACCTGCACATGGTTCGGACTTTTAGTGTCCTGTGGTATAGACGAGATGAAAGAACGAGAGACAGGCAAAACGATATAATAAAATCGAGTCTTGGAACGAAAGCAAGCTTAAAAATATGAGTATACTGATGCTAGGGAAGAAGAAGATCCCAAAGGAGATTCAACTTATCTACTCTCAGAGTCCTACATCACCTTGTTAACAAACCGAGGATTCTTTGAGGGCTGACAAAATTTCATTTTCTGGGAACTTCTGCAGCCTCAACTGCTAATGGAATTGATCATCCTAATATGGAGACAACGTTGCAGAACCACTTCTACGAAGCTGGGACTGCTTCTATCAAAGTCAGGGTGGATCAAATAAGATCACCAGATCGAGAATACTAAATCTCTCAACTCTATCGCTATACGGCTTTCAAATCCCATTTTCAAGGGATGCCCAATCTCAAGGAGTAACACTTGACCAGAAACTCACTTGATGTATAAAACTTCTGCAGCTTTATGGCTTTTGGAAAGAAGTGGGGCCTAAGGCCAAAAATGATACTCAAACTTGAGCAAGTCTCGGCACATAATAATCTTCAAAAAATCCAAAGGCTTGCCTGAACTGGCATCACAGATGCTATGCGCACCAACAGCACCATTGGAAGCTCCCCTAGACATTACTAGCTTACAAATGGAAGTTAAGAGGTTAGCTGCACCATAAAATTTCATCGTCTGCGCAACATCGAGTCGGTTGACGTGGTTGGACTCTCTCAGGGGTAACTTCACGAACTCCTCCAACTCTTTCATCCACAAACGGAGTTATAGAACAACAGTGGGCTAATCACTAGTAAATCTCAGGCAGTGTGGGTAACTGATGATTCAAAAGCCGAAAAGGAAGCACCTAATCAACATTTATAGGTGACCTCTCTTCCATTAGTTTTTTTAAGTTGCAACTCAACTCATGGAGCATAAAGAGATTTTCTCAAACCGGAACTTAACTACAGGACTTTGGTTAACAAGATAGTCCTTCTCCAAGGGAAGTCAAGAGTTGACCCTGCTTGGAAGATCAAAAAACTAAGGAGCATATCTTGTGCGAAAGTCCCGCCCTACCTCGAAGTATCAACAAACAAACTTCACAAAACGGGGATTATCTCTCCAGAAATGGTCAGTAACTCATCTGAAAGTTTGTACGATCCTGAGGTTCTTCCTTGATCTCGATCTTGCTAAGCATCACAATATTTTCCCGTTGTTTGAAAACTTTGATCGGCATTTCAAAATTTTAAGGTCTCCGCCAAGCAGGTACAATGATCCGCAGAACCTTATGCTGCTATTCCAGCTTTCTGGAGTCCGAGAAGCTAGCAATTCCATTGAAGGAAAGAACCAATTTTGTGGAGGAAATACTGAGATCAAATATATGTAGGTGGCAATGACCATACAAAGTACAACTCGGCGATGTACAACAAATAAGCCCTTTCTTTACTTGACAAACATCGCCCTGTCATACTTTGAGGACCACAATAAAATGTTTGCGTTGTTGGTTAACGTCAAGACAGCCTTCGACGCTATTAATAGGAACGCCCTATTCTACAAACTGGGTAACTTATACGTAAGTGTGGTGCACAAGTCTTTATTACGATAATACCAGCACCAGGCTACAAGTAAAGTAAAAAATAATATAATCGAGGCTAATGTTGGCCGGATGTGCTCAAGGGGAGTCAGTGTTAATACCACGAACATATATCCTTAATACCCCAAGACTTCCACTTTGAGTTTAAGAGACTGCGATTCTCCCTTAAAGTCCGTTTTGAGATGACAATCAACAAGTCTCAGGGACAGACATTCTAGTTAATCTGGCACCAAGAAAAAAAAACCGGAATCGTCCTTTTGAAAGAATGCCTCTAGCTCGAATATGTATGCAAGTGCAAGGGAAGAGGTTTCAAATGTTAGCTTGGCACTGACATATGTCTGAAAGAATAAAAGGTGTTTAGTTAATTTGTGTCAAGACTTTTCTTGGACAGGATATAGGATGGGAAGACTTTTCTTCGCCTTTTTACTACAGAGGGTTATAGTCACTCGGACAGAGTCGAAGTCTTTATTTACTTACTTAGGTGGCGCTACAATTGGGGGGGAAACCTGGGTCTCAACCAATAAGCTTCTCCAATTAGCTCGGTCCTTAGTTAACCGCCTCCAGTTACGCACTCCAAGTTGTTTGAGGTCCCCTTCTTCTTTTGGAAGATTGTGCTGCTGGTGTTGGCTTGAGCGTTTCGCACAATTCGTTCAAGTATGATGTTGAAGAAGCCGCATGACAGCGCATCATGTCTAAACCCTTTTTCGACATTAAAGGTCTCGGTGAGATCGTTACCGACCTTGATGGAGCAGCGTGCATTGTCCATCGTCATCCTGCATAAATGGACGTGTTTGTCAGGGATGCCAAAACTAGACATGCCTTTATTTATCTCGTCCCTATAAATACTATCATAGGCGGGTTCAAAATCGATAAGCAGATGGTGTGTATCGATTTGAACTTCTTAGGATTTCTCCAGGATCTGCCGAAGGTTGCTGACGAGGGGTTTTAGGCGTTTACACAGTGCGGCAGAGAGGATCAGGTTCAGAAGAATGATGCCTCTACAATTGGCGCAGTTAAGGGAGTCTCCTTTTTTGTGGATCCGGCAAAGGATGCTGAGATTCCATTTATCAGGCATACATTCGTCTGACCAAATTCTAGAGATGAGAAATCCTTACGTAGTGGTTAAAAACTATTGACGATCCTCTGTTAACTCTGAACACGATAGAAGTGGAAGAACTTCGCCGATCACTGTTTCTTTTGATTAAGGATCTAATAGAGAAGTTTGGGGCTAAGAAGACTTTATACCCCCATTGTCCCAATTCTCATACATGTAATAGCGCCAAGGAGTTGAGTTCGAATCGAATTCGGAGTTCAGTTATAACCACCAGCTAACTAACTGGATATTAAATTTAAAGAAATACACAATTCCATTAGAAAAGGAGATAGTGCTTAGTCCTTTTACGAGTACACACATGCACAAGAAAAACTTGAAAAAAAAAACTAACTGCACTGACGCGTCGTCTGACACCGCACTCTTATCACAGTTGAAACAAAGAAAAATCAGCACATTTGCAAAACTAATGTTTACGAGTATGTCTGCATCAGGTTTTGTTTGTTTGTTTTCCCATAAGGACTGTTCTGAATTCCAATTTCTAGAAACATACACACGCAGTCAGTCGCACAAATCCTGCACAAAGAAGGAAAAATCAATTGGATTGCAAACAAGAAAAAAATAAATAGTTATTTTCGGTTGAAAAGTCACGCATCCCTTGCAATAATTTCCCCTTCCAGAGTAAGGACAATAAAAATGAAACTTTGTACGAGTCCTGGCAATGTAATTTCTCGTACATATAGTGAAAGGAGTGCTTGAAACTTTTACCTTTTGTAACATTCCTTTGTTTTGAATTGAATATTGAAAAGTTTTTGTTTTGTATACGGGTTTATCCCTGCTCTGGAAATGACGTTTGTACATATGTAGCAGGAGAGGAAAAAAAAGAACCCAATCCTTGGAAAACAGTGTATCAATAATGTTCATTTGAATTGGATTTTTTGAAAAACATGTGGTATTCCCTTCAAGTCCTTGAGGTTATGAGTTATTCCATGACGTTATAGTATTCGCGGTGCCTGAAGCGCCTTGTGGATGCCGCTTCTAAAAAGCGGCAGAGTGTCAGCGCTTAGTACGAATAGAGTCTTGAATTTCTCTCCCTAAAACTGAAAACCTAAATATCGGGGCGGTTTTCAACAACGTCAGACTGGAAGCAGTCGTAAATACCTAAGAGAAGAAGCTTTACTAGACGTACTGACTTATCAATTGCTTCGGAGGGCGATTATCTATACATATCGAGGCACCAGCAACGTCTGCAAGTGGATTAATATATCCTCTTCCGAAGCTGAAGGCAAATCTATTACTTCTGCAGTCGATATCTATAACGTTCATAAAAGCTTTCTCTGAACTCTTTGCACTCCCTTTCCCCCTTCTTTAGTAGGCTGAGCGATGGGAAGTGTTCGATGACATTTTCTTTTTGCTCACAGTTCTCATAATTTGTTGGGTCAGTGAGCTTAGTGTGTTTGTTAAGGGTCATGTGTCCTGTAATAAGTCCTACTAACAGCCTTATTTTCCCTTAGGTTGAATCTAAAATCTGCTTTTTATTTTGGAAGTTGCTAGGTATCGTTATGAGTGATTTCCCCACATCGAAAGGCCTGCCCAGTAATCATGGACATCTCTTTGCATTCTCTTGTTGATTGCTATTTTAATTCAAGTCAGTGCAACTTCCACTGTATTCTCGGCTGTTGGCTCTATCAGCTGTGCTCCTTCTCTTGCTTTTTCTTCGTTCTTTTAGTTCCCTGGTGATTCGGTAACAAGATAAAGCGATAAGGCGGTTGTGACTGACAAGGAGGTTCAATTGTGTTAGATTCTCTGACTTGATGTGATCTGAATTTTTTTTTTTTATTTGTTTTTATTATTCACTAGTGCTAAAGGAGTTATGAATACCCTTATGATGCTACTCACACAGCGCTAGTGTTGGTGTAGTGATTTTGAAACTCAGGTGGTATTAGGTTTCAGTCTTTTTGCTCCGAGGGTGGTGTCCAGAATGTCTGGGGAGAATTATTGGTACTTATAGTTCACAGTATTTCTTACAACATGTTAAATGTCTAAAGGCCTTAACTGTCCAAAGAGACTTCAATTTTCCTGTCTTACGTGTGGGGTTTCAAGAGAACTCCGACTTCCCTTAAAATGGAAAAGACTTCTGCTTGAAAAACTATGACGAATGGTACTAGGTGCGTTGCAGGTTCTACTGGTTAGTTGTTGCGGGCCCATTGCCTGCGATATTGGGATCGTCCGTGTACACAATAATCCCGTCATGATCTGTTGCTTTGTTAGCTGTTGGCAGTCAGATTCGATTTCAAGAACTACATACCTGGTTCCCTAAATCGTCCTTAACCCCTTCAATCAACTAAAAACTTAAAAAAGACGGCTCTCGGTGAATATAATTTCAACGGCCTGGGCGAGCTGTCCAACAAGCAACCAAAAGCCATTTTAACTTTCGCGACGAATTTGGGATGGTTCCGGGAGGCCGAACGTTCGTAACTGCACTCATCCAGACCCTTCCTTTTTTTCGTTTCTTTTCAGAATGCACACTCCACGACAGAGGACCACAATGGATCCATTAGAGATCCGAGCGAAGGCTGCACCACGCGATGCATCCACCTCTTTAACCTAACCTAACCTACCTTTTATCCTATGCAAAAGCAAGGACTAAACCAATGAATATTTACTAAAAGCGTTAACACTTAAAAATAAAAAGAAAACGTTCACATTCGTAGGTACATACGAGTACATAATAAAATTACGAATTCGTTTAAAAAAAACAAGAATACCATATCGTAAAAATAAGCGTTTCCATCGTTCACTGCCCTCGTTTTGAGAAAATTCGCTTAAGGACTTTCCAAAAAAAAAACAAGAATATCACTCTTCAGCTGAGTCCACCAAGCATTTCATGTTATGGCCCATTTGGCTGGCACACAATTTCATTTTGAACCGCCTAATGTATTATCCTCCATCCCCTCTGGCATAATGATAAACTTGCGGCCTCTGTTTTCTAATAATACACTCCCAACGTCCTTACACCAGTATCACACAATTTTGAAAAGGATTCACAGGGTAGAAAGGCGCACAAAAATTGGTTTGACTTGACTGCATCGTAAATTGTTTTAACGCGATGAAACCGAATAAGCACTGAATTATAGGATACATTAGATACGGTACAGCGTCCTAATAGGATCATAAAGTACGAATTCGATTCTGTTCTACGAACGTTATATTCTACAGCAAATGGGCAGTACAGTGCAAATGTCGCAATGTTAACGGTCAGTAATTGTCAAATATGCTGGAAAATATATGATATAAGGATTTAAAAGATACTTAAAGCGTTGAAATCCATTTGAAGTTGATGTTTTATGTTAACTCAGCTATCAAATGGGATTCAATTTATGTGCTCTATAAGTTGAAATATCCTTTTTCTGTTTGTGCATAGTTTTGGTCGTCGTCATAGACATTTTTCATGGAAAGTTTGTGAATATTTTCATTCAAAAAGGCTCGTCCTTAATGTTAATGAGAAGATTTTCATCGATGGTACCGGTGTTGTAAAAGGTCTTTAACACTTTGATTGATGAGGTACTTTTCAATAAATGGTCACAGTGTTATACATTTTTTGTTTTTTATTTAACAAAGATTGGCAAAACAAACAAAAGAACGACAAGAACCTAAAATCACTCCCAAAGTCGCCAAAAATAAAAGAATAAAACAGCTAGACAGCTTGTTAAAATAATTAAAATAATCCTATTTTTATTTTATCTCCATTAAATATATTTATCGCTTCCGGTTGTTCATAGTCGGTAAATTAATTTTAAAATTGAAAACCATATTTTGTCGTGTGGAAAAATGGAAAATGGAATTCAATAATTCATTGCTCATTTATCGCTCATCAAAATCATTTGGATGAATAGCCACAAAAACATTTTGTATAATTCATGAGGGATGAGTGCTGCTACCGTAACAGTTGACCACACTCATTCAGTTCAGTTCATGCATTTTCGCTTGTCACGCTAAATATTTCAATTTCAACTCCTGGTGTCAAGAAAATCGATTTATTTCGAAAAGCTGATGTCAATTTCCATAACATTGGCAGCAGAGTGGTTATATGGCTTGAAGGCTTGAAGCAATTGCAACAATACCAATAGTTCTGTCCCAGATTTCCGGGACACCACCCTCGGAGCAAAGATTGAAACTAATACTCGCGTTGTGTGAATAACATCAAAAGGGTATTCATAACCCCTTGAGCCGGAGTGAATTATAAAAACAAAAAAGTCTAGGAATACGGATTTTAAAGCGAATTTTTCTGGACAATCTTAGATGCGGCCACACACCATGAGCTTAGGAGAAAGTTGTCTTCATCACCAAAGCTGGCTAACCAAGCCAAAATCTCTGTCAAGGACTTTAAACCCATAAGTCTGACATTTTTTTTCTTAAAGTCGTTTAAGAAGCTAATCGTGGTCTACATACACAGCAAGCTTAACCATAGGGATATGTCCATAGTAAAACATGCTTACGTGTACAATGGGAAAAAGCATAGAAATAGCACAATGGCTATCAGCATTCTTAGCCATAGAAGGGCGCATTCAACAAAGTTCAAACATGTGCGGTTACCTGATCATTAATTCTGTTACTAACGTGCTAAGAAAATTACATATTAACGCTGAGCTCAGAGGGGGGCAGGAAAAAGTCATTGCCTAACACAACAAGGGGGGCGGGTTATGTCCCCTGCACTGTTGTTTATAGTCATCAACGAACCACTGATGAAACTTAAGCTCAATGGGGTAAAATCCGTTTCCTATGCATAAGATGCTGTACTGCTTGCTATCCCACTATAAGTGAGCTAGTACAAATAACTTTAAGATCTTCGGTCCCATGTGCGTTGACGGGATATGGAGGAGGAGGTTCAACGACGAATTATACGAGCTGTACAGCGACATCGACCTAATCAAAAAAAACCAAGCATTGGTCATTTAAGATGGCTAGGACATGTAGAGCGAATGGACACCAACGCACGCTCCAACCCGAAGAGACATCGAATCCAACCCGGAAGGACAGCGCATTAGAGGAAGACCTCGCCTAAGGTGGCGCACACAAGTAGAAGGGGACCTCAACCAATTTGGAGTGCGTAACTGGAGGCGGTTAGCTAAGGACCGGGCTAATTGGAGAAGCTTGTTGGTTGAGGCCAAGGTTCACCCCGGACTGTAGCGCGACCTTAGTAAGTAAGTAAAAGTTTGGACCAAGCACTTTAGCCTCGAGGCCAAGGCTTGAAAATAACCGAGCTAGTAGTCGTTACCAACAAGAGAACAATACCATTTTTTGCATTTAATGGACACTGATGGTGTGAAATATTTCGGACTTGCATATGCTCGATGGGAAGCTTAATTGGAACCTGAATGTCAATGAGAGAGATTAAGGCATCGATTGCCTTTTATACGTGTAACACATCCAACATCCACATCCAACGGATGGTACTGGTTTTCAACGACAGCTCATAGAGAACTAGGGCCTAGCTTTTCGCAATCATTTATGTTGTGCGTGTTTTATTTTTCGCATAATTAGAAGAACGCATTTGAAACAAGCACAGCTGCAAATATATAACAGACTACCTTGAAAGCTCAGCATCGATATCCTTAACGAAAGTTTATGCAACTGAAATCCTTTTACGAGACCATCTTTTGGACAGCTATACAGTGTTTAAGCCTCTATACCAGCACCGTATGGGTCTTAGAAAACAATTTTCTTAACCCGCTTTCTCCCTCTAGCTGGTAATAAATAGGTGACCTTTTTTACTATCACCACATACGTAGACTTTAAGCCAATTAGCTTCATCAAAAATAAGAACAACTCTTAGAAAAGTATTATGCACACAGAATGGGGCTAGACTTTGCTGTTAAATCACGAAAAAATTAGCAAATGGATGAACTGGCAAGAAACGATAGTAAAAGGCTACTCCCCTGTGAGCACGCGGAAATAAAACCACCTTCATGTGTCCAAAGAAGATTCACCAAATTGGCGAATCAGTGTCCGTCGAGGATACAGCATATCTTTATGGTCAGCTTTGGATCCTTAAAATGTAAGACGCTGGTGGTAGGAATCCTATCAGTTCAAACTCAATTCTAGGAAATAAGTGTAATGCAATCAGTAATGTGTAATCAGTCATTGGTTCCCTTAACTATAAACTCGAAAGATCTGTAAAACTGTTTTAACACACAAACTAAATTCCCACGAATACAGAGCCATACACCAACATATCAAAAATATTCTCAGTTGCCACTCAAATTATTCCCCAATTTACTAGAGGCATGCTCTATATCTCATTCAAGGCCTAACCTATTCTCTAATAGTCGGGAAAGGTCCATCACAGACCTTAAATGTTTTTCCATAATATCTACTCGTGGTTTATGTCAATGCATACCACTGAATGATAGTAACCTTTCCCTCTAAAGTGATTACTTAAAACTTAAAGAGGCGTAGATCTATAAAAAATAACCGAACGAAATAGGTTTCCCTTTCGAATTGAGACATAAAATGTACCTTAAACAATTTAATTTTAACTTTATTGCAATTGGAATCGAAATAAATTTAACTTAGCGAGAGGAAAACCAAAAAAAAAACACTCTAAAAGTAGAGCCTCTTACGAATGCCTAACCATTTACAGAAAATTCTGTTCAAAGCCCATCCATTCGTTCACTTTCTCTTCCAATTACATATCCTTTGGACCCAAAGAAAAAAAAAATCAAAAAATTTATCACCATTAAACAGTAAACTACTTCAACCATTTGTTGCAGAGGCATTGGCTTCGGCAGTATAGGAGGAGCACAGCCCCCGCAATTCCAACAAAATAAATAAATAAATGAACGACATAAAAGTTAAAGAATGCCTTTTGCAAAAAGTTTGCGAGCCGAATCGAAATTGCTTTCAATGCGTCCACTCCCAACACCACCCCCCCCCCGCCCCACCATCAGTAACAAGCCAATGAAGAAAATTTCATCAACTTTTTTGCACAACAAGGACTCACAAGTCACAACTCACAACTTACAAGCGTTGCCTTTAGTCGAGTTCAGTTTCAGAAAAAAAGAAAAAAAAATTTCAAACCTACTCAAGCGATACTTCTTGTGACATAAGGATAACGTACGGAACTAGCTACATGTGTATGTGTTTGAACCGTGGAACACGTCCAATATAGTCACGTACAATAAATAACTTTCAACGAAAAGGTAAATAATGATATATGAGTACAATCAAATCGTCCATTATGCTTCTTGACTTTGCTGGCACGAATAAAACTTCATAAGAACCCTGGGAGGTCCTTTCTATGCGAAAACAAATAAATCTATACATTTGCGTCCGAGTGAACTTCGATTACCTGCAATCGAAGTTTTGCGAAATTTTCAATTAGCATCCATGTGCCGGAGCATGTGGTCCATCGTCCTGTATGCCAGGAACAATCGACCTCTGTAATGTTTGGCAAAACAAGAGTTAGCCTGTATCCGAATTTTGTGGCCATGAATGCTCATGACAAGTTTAATCGTACACAAATAAAGTTATTCGAGGACGCGGTTAGGAGGTTGGGCGTAGCCCAATCGTATAAGTCCATTCTACGGGCCAAATGGAGCACCCAATGGAACGGGTAAATAGAATTAAACTTTCACAAAAGCCGACAAGCAATTTATAATAATTTTATTTTCGATCGTGAGTAGTAGTAGCGTGTGTACTCGAAGTGGTCTGGGATTAATAAGGTTACAATTTCTCGGAAGCAACACAAGGCATTTGGATACTTGACACGTGGCGTGTGTAGTAGAGAAATATATAAATTTTTGTAGATTTAGGACTTTTCTTTGCTTTTATGTTACGCGGTGTTGAAATCCAGGAAAAAATTTAAATCTGGAAGCCACTTAAGTCGTGGTACAGTCGCTGGTGGCGATTCTAAGCACAGAAGGCTCTGAGCTAAAATGTAAAACAAAATATTTGATGAAGAACTTTTATTTGGACAGGAGCCAATGTCAAAACTAATGTGGAAGGGTCCACGCTCAAAACATGGCCGCCACTGATCCCAGCTTGTGCATAGTTTTCAACTGGATTGTTCTGCAATAAAATTGAAGACAAAAAGGTTTCTGTCTCGGAACAAGGACCTACCAATACAACTCTTGTAGTTCATCATATTCGTCACTACAAAAAGGATAGGAAAATTATTCAGAGAACATTCCATTCAAGACCACTATCATGCCAATTGCAATTAATACTTAAACGGACTAAATGTCCTTGGTTTGCTTTTTTTTCAGTGAATTAAATTCTGCCTATAGGATTGTTTTTGAAGAGAGTTTCAGGTCTAAAATTCCCTTAAATGAAAGCTCGTGGTATTCCCCAAGGTTCAATATTGTTTGTGAATCTCATTTTAATTTTTAATAAATAATTTATTGTACGTCAGGTATGATCCAATCCAATACTTCACTGACGGCAATACAGCTTGTTCACGTTGCCCCTCTTCAGTCGTGGAAGGGAAATAGCAATGTACAAGTAGGTACGATAAATCAATAAAACATTTCAATCTTGACAGGATAATAAAATGAAGTGTTTACAGTTGAGAGGAAAACCTTAAGCTGACCTATGTTATTAATGTAAAATCTAACCCTAAACGCCAAGAACTGACTCGTACAACATGAGTGTCGAAAGTATTACAAAAACCGAATGACAAAAGTTTTCTTGCATTGTTTGGGAAAATCCAGTTTCATTGTTAAAACCTTAGAGTCCTTAGTGGAATTTCCAGAGGACACTGCAGCCTCAATAAACATTTACAAGCTGTAGATTCGGTCTTGAGAGTGAAAAAACTAATTAAGACTTCATAAGGGAAGGCTCAATTGGCTTCTGGAGAAGGAGAGAAATGCCAGTCCTACCCTCCCAAACAAGCATACATAATGACGTAAAGGCCCCATTAAAACAATTTTTGCAAAAGCTAAAAGTTCGAAGGTGAGAAAGAGACTGTCGCATGCCCTTTAGGACTTAACTCGTTACAACAAAGTCTTCCTTAAGCTGTTACTAGCGTATGGAGGAACTGAAGGTAACGAAACTGCTGATCAGAAAGTATTCTTCGGAGACTTACTATGGACCCAAATCCTTCTGCAGAACTTCTGATTCCGGGCTCTAACCACTTCTGAATAGGGGGAAGAGTAACATATGTTTATCCTATTGGGGAAACATTCAAGGGCTCAGACAAACTTAAAGAGCATACGAATTCTCACAAAATCCCTATATTTGGCATGGATGACATGAGGACTTGCAGGTTTCCTTTCCGGCCTCTGCCAAGTCAGATAGTACCTAATACCAACTCTGCGTGTGCGACTTTGTGAGTGCTTTGCTCTGCGTAAAACTAGGTAAGGACATCTTTACTCGCAAGCTTTGAAAAGTGCATCCACAGGAATTACTCTAAGTTGAATAACTCTTGGTTTAAACTGGCTTAAGCGTGCAATGGATGTTCTAAGTCGCAGTGCTCTTGCCATTGATCGAATCGTGATCGTATACGTGAAGTGCAGACAAGAGAGACTGCTGGCTTGAAGGTCGGGCCATAGACTCCCGCGAGAGCTCCTTTAGAGCCTTTATTTCATTCACGGCGTTCGAGGATAATGGAGTTGAAAGGCCTCCTGAAGTTAGTTCCAGGAGATATAAAGCCCATAACGCAAATAGCTAGATTCGAGAGCATCAGTATAGCACAGCGTTGGAGGAGGATGGGGTTGAAAGGCCTTATGAAGTTAGTTCCAGGAGGTATAAAGCCCATAATGCAGGTAGCTGGATTCGAAAGCATCAGAACTGCATGAAAGTTGCAGTTTTATGGCAAAAGGTCGAGCAGTGCTTCCATGGCTGCAGTAGTACCAGCAACTTTAAGGGCTTCAGTGCCAAGACTGTTCAATTTTATTTCACCATACAAGTGATGCATAGCCATAGGAGATGCAAGAGACTATGATAGTAAGGTAGGTCCGGAGTATCATTTTTGGCCCCAGATTTCATTTTTACCCCAAAAATCCCGAACATGCCTATAAAAAAGCCATGGTAGGCTAAGCGATGATGTCTTTTGGATAGTGGATCCACCTGAGTCTTTGGTATAAGTCTTTGATTTGAACGCCGTTCGTAAAGGGGTTATTTTCGTAAAGGGGCTATTGATCGTGATCACCGTGGTTAGTGGTGAGGGCGTTGGACTGCTTAGCGACAGGACACAGGTTCGAGTCTCAGCGAAAGAAACTAAAAGTGTTTGTCCGACTGCCATGTAAAAACTTCTCAATCCGCCGTATGCAGTCGGCCACAAAAACGGTAGGCCCTATCCATTCGTGCGAAAAATATAACACACAACATAAAAGGTTCCGAGAAGCCAGGCCCTGGCTTCCTACGAGCTGTTCGTACCAAATATTTGTATTTTGGATATTCATCATTTATTCAGGGTCTCAATAAAGCCTTCAAGTTGGCCCCATCTCCATACTTTATTTAATCAATAAGTCAATTCATGGCATCCTCTCCTTATATCTTATGTCCAAGAATGCATTGATATAATAATTTCTAAGAAAAGGATTGAATTAGTCAGCCATGTTGCTTTTTAAAGTGAACACATCCTTTTATCGATTCTGTTTAAAACAAAAACAAAACAAAAATTATATATTGCCCCCATTCTCATTTATCATTGAATTTTATGGAATCAGGGAACAAAAAAAAAAGGAAAAGCTAAAACCAATCTCCTACACCACACACGAAGTACACACACAAACAACAAAATTCACAGCTTTACCACCCAAAGCAATGGCACAGGGAAAAATAAATTAATTATACGTTTATTGTACAGCTTCAGGATGCCATAGAAGGATGATAAATAGATAAAAATCTTCGTCGACTCATGCCCCGAGCGACAATAAAAACAATTTAATACTCTAAAACGATTCTATTAAGTTGTTCTGAAATTATGACCTCTGAGGGTAATAATTATTCTTTTTGAAAAAAATCGTTAAATAAATTGAAAATATCCAAAGCAGGGGTTGTGAAACTCTATTAGATTGTGAAGCTTGAAAGAAATATTTTTAATCTTTTCTTTTAGATAGATTTGGGTGGAGTTTGGGTTCCACGTTTTAAAAAAAATAAGCTACATGTGTCGTGTTTTCGTAAAAGACAGTGGACAGGCAGGCATCTCTGCTCAATTTTGGACTTGACTATGAGATTCTGCAAGACCAGGGAGGAACAGCATTTTCATATACTCCCGAAAAATTTGATTACCGATGGTTCCTATAGTTCTAGTCATGTCATACCTCATGCATACGTACATACAAGATTGGAGCTAAAACGCTTAGAAGATCATTTTAGCATGAACTCAAAATAAGGATGGAATAAGGATAAATCTGAGATTTTATAGGTCCATAGACAACACTCACACTTTCTCAATTGACTATTGGATCCCCATTACAGAATTGTGAACGTAAGATTGGTTCCTACTTTTTGCTCTCCTGAGCATGGTAGGGCTTCAAAATCCTGGTTAGAAGACTTCCTTGGCCAAAACATGGCGATTCGAAAACATCAAGGGCGTTCTCTATTTTCTGAAAGTGTTGGGGTGCCTTTGACATGACGTGAGGCTTATCATCGCAAAAGGTCCTTTGGATTTAAATGGATAAAATAGGGCTCCGGCAAACTACACGGGATTTAGTCGACTTTGCCATCTTGGACGCACGGGTGGCTTTTGGTATCATCCACACTGAAGTTTAAATGACCATGTGCGACACTTACTACGACTCTGGTATCATGGAGATGCCATTTTATGCAACGAAGCTAAATCGACTTTTCCAAGACTGACTGACGTCGGCTTGATCCTAAGCCAGGAGTGGAGTGTAGTCGCATTCACTTGGATGGATCCAAAACTAGTAATGGGTCAAGTCCTGATGGAAGACGACAACATCTGGTTTCACTGAAGAAAACATGCATCTGTCTTTTAAGTGGAGACCTGTGCTGTTCTAATGGCCATGAGCTATTTTGTAAAGATTAGATGGAAGGGTTACAAAGTAGGGACAGTAAGGCTGCGTTTAAGGCATTTCCTTAACATTTTGACAATTTCCAGTACAGTACGCGAATGCAAAATCTCTGTGAATTCGGTCGCAAGATTAAATTCTTTGACTCTTGACTGCCATCTCCTATGAAATTGTTAGACAAGATTTAGACGAAGACTCCTCAGGACCTTAACCTGTCTTGGATTATCCTTAATCCTCGCTCCCATTGACGATTTCGTCTCTTACGAACATAATTTTGTGTGGCATGTATCTTCAGCGTGCAGGACTTAAAGGATGCTCCCGAGCGTCTGTAAGATAAGTCATTGGCATCTTGAAGGGACACTTCACTTCTGTCAAGCATCTCAATGGGCTAGGCTTAAGTTACGACACAATTTGCGATACTTGTGAAGAAGTTGGCGACCCTGCGAAGCATTGTCCTTGCGTGTGTCGTACGCATCAAACAATGAATCCTTGGTGCTGATATTGTAAGCTCCTCGTCATGGAAGTGACTACAAGTCTTCCTAAGAAAGACGAAAAATTTCGAGTAAAATGGGCAATATAGCGCTTGCTTTTCCGACCAGTGGATCAATTGCATTTGAGTGGTCAAGTGAGGCATTTCCTATACCAAAAAAAAAAAGTTCTTTGGCTGTGTCTGAGAAAGTGACGTTCCTGCTAAAGTGTTAAAGTTCACGCACATTATGACGGGACTATTTCATAAAATATGCTCTGCAGTTTGTTGGTCTTATGAGATGGTTATTGAGTGAACAATGGCTGCATCAGGCTTGCTTTTACCTCTCGGTAGACCGGGTATTAAGTCCCATCTCGAGAGTCTTTCTAAGAGTTCCCAAAAGCTACATACAAAGCCAATCTACTCCGAAAAATGTCGCAAGAAATTCTGACTTTAGAGGTGATTTCGATTCGAAACGATAGTCTTGTCTAGGGGATTTGGCTGAAAATCACCGCTTCGGACGCTGGAACATAAACCTTGAATGGAATGCGATGGTTCTTATCGGTATTCATACTTACATAAACTCGTATTTGTAAAAGAAGAGCTAGAAAGGCTTGCTCAGTGTGGGAGGAAATGGAAGAGGGGCCAGCGAGCAGCTAACGCTCTTGGATTTAAATCGAATTTGAAATTGCGTTTTAGAAAGAACATCGGCAGGATAAACTACAGGAGAGGCACTGCAAGGGTAAACCTGAGAGCATATCAGTGTTCCTAAACTTAACTCTTATCATAAATCCTGTACAGATACTACGATTGGTCAAAGTAGTTGGACACCGACAAAGTCGAGATGAGAGCCGCACAATTAAGCTTTAAAGGTCACGGGACACCCACACATACCATTCAATATCTACTCATTTATTTACGACTTGCTTCAATTCATCTTAAAGATAAATAGCCCTTAATCAAAAGGTCTGTCAATACTGTGACGTCTTTTTTTTTTTTGTCATGTTGAGAGTTTCACACATCCATACGATGTAGAATATGCTGTAACAGAACAAAGTAAACTACCTCTAATTTATTTCCCCTAAATCCTAAGCCCGTCGATTCTATGGCAGGGAAGTAGAAAACTACAATCCCAATCTTTAACGGAGCGACACAAAACAAAAAATAAAAATCCTAAAGACGAATGCCTTTCGTTACACTCTATTTGATAAATCTTGAAAGATAACAGTGATTATTCTTTATTTCCCCCAGCCTAAGCCTGTTGGTCCAATGCAATTCTGCTTATTCCAGAGTTACAGTTCTATTATTTTCTCAAGAAAAAGAAAAAAAACTGTGCACTCCACAGGATAAACTCTTACATTTCCTTTTTTTTTTACTACTGCCTTTAGCTGTAGTTAGTTTAGTTTATTCCTGAGTATTTTAAGGGAGGACTTTCGTTTTTGTTTGGTCAGTAGATGATGTTGATAGTCAGTACATATGCGATGAACAAACACTTCAACAGGGAATTTGTGGAGAAACATTGATTAAGGATATCTACCTAGGCATGTTTCCCGAGTAATTTACAATGTATGTGTATGTGTAAAAAAAAAGAATCAAGGACGACGTAGGATTTACATGGAACAAATTCACTCTGTCTGTAATAGTGGCCATTTATAAACATGAGAAGCAACGATAGTATCACAGAAAGAGCCTTACATTGTCACAGAGAGAGTGTTCGTTTTATTGTTACTCAATTAGGAATGTATGACCATATACCTATATCTAAATAAACAGATCGTCCAAGAAGTTATTAGGCGATATTAGATTTTAATGAAATGATGAAGTTGAACAGTTTTTTTTTAGACATAATCATGAGCTTAAAATTGTTGTAGACAAAAAGGAATTAGAAACATAAAACCAATTACTGTGATTGTTTCAAAACAATAAATTACCAATTACAGTAATGAATAATAAGACCGGACACTTAAAATGATTTAATAAATCATTTAAAAAGTAAAACTCCTAGCTTAAGGATAATTGAAACAAATTATGCAAATCACCATTGAATATTTGATTTTCTTTTGTGGATTCGATGGATTAAAACTAAATATAAAATAAAAATAAAAAGATGACCAACTGCGTCTTATAAGATTCAAATTGTAATAGAACAACCAAATTCAGGATCAATTTATTATTGTTGTGAAAAAAATGAGGAAGTGTCCAAGCATTTTTTTCCCAGCGACCCCGAACCTGATCACTCCTTGATTTACTCGAGTAAATAAGGAAAATGGAATAAAAGATTCGAAAAAAGCTCACTCCTATACTCGGATCTATTTACCTGAGCACAACATTAGCGCACGTTAGTTAGCCAGCTCGGCTATAATATATGTCAAAAGTAAAAAAGGCATCTCTTAGAAGGAGATATTCCTATTTGAGCTACTAAGACATGCTCGAAGCTCAGATCTAAAGGTCTATTTTGTCACTTGTTTAAGCTCAAGGATAGGATCACAAGTTAATACACAACCAGTTAGGCAATCAAACTTTTCAAATATAAGTAGATAACATCGAACTTTTAGCAGGCACCACACACGTCCTCATCTCCTCTATTGCACAATCTATAGAATCAACAAAAATACAGTGTTATACCTGGGAATTATCCTTGACTCCAAACTCACATTTTGGCAGCAGATAAAGCTCTCATGGGAGCGAGCTGCAAAGGTTACTATCATACATTACTAAGCTGACTTAAGGCAAACGTAGGTAGTCCATGGAAGAGGAAGGTGAACACAAGGACGAAGACTTTTTAGATCAGTTACGCATGTTATTCTCTTGAATGGTTGTGAAATCTGGGAAGTACAGAAAACAGATGGCAGTAGTACAGATAAGTGGAGACCTCCAAGTAGCAAATTTTTACAAATAGGCTTCTTTACAGCGTCCAGTGTTGCAAAGAAAGAAGAGGGGGAAATGGAAAACATACCCTCACAAGAACATGAAAAGCAAAATAAAAATCAAATCGGAACCCTTTTGGGTGAAAGGAAGACCCATCGTCCATGGCTTGGAGCTCTGACCGAATTCAGGATTTCATTCAAATTAATCTACAATAATTAAGACGCAACTATTAAAAAAACACGCGAATAACTGTGCAATTTGGAAGCACGTTCTCGAAACTATTTGAAACATGCACCGGATTTCAGGAAGATAATCCATTATATGACGCTGGTGACATCTTCAATCTCGTTTATCCTTACTGAATCCTTTAAAAGTCCGCTTATCTGTTGGGTCTGCAAACAACACTGATATCAGGGCGTGTTTTCAGCGCCGTAGAAGCGTTTACCGCATAAAAAGGATATTTGAAAGAAGTTTGTCGACATTACTTTCGTTTGCTCAAACAACTACAGGTTTGAAACTCTTGATCCAAAAGAAGAACGTGATGCTTTGTAGAGCAATGAACGTGACTGAGTCGTTTTCTATAAATAGAACCGAGTGCTAGACGATTAGTAGAAAAGCGAAACTGGAACTGGACGCAAAGGAGGTCAAATCTATGAGCTGGATCATGTAAGCTAAATGGGTTGGGTACCCTAACCCCAAAACCAAAATTCTGAAACAGAACCCCATATTGCAACGCTCCGCTCCGCTTCGCTTCTCTTGCCCTTTTATGTCCAAAATCGGTTAAGAGCAACAGATTTTTGTTATAAATATTCAGAGTTATGGCCTTATATCGCTTTCGCCAAGCAAGGAATAGAGCAGAAAAGAGGAGCGATGATCGCAGGACAGTGCGCGCCATTGTAGGTTTTGTGTTTGGGGATTTTGGGATTGGGTATTATGTGGGTATCCCAAGCTTAATTATGTCGATCCATCGACCAAATAAAAAACAACCCTCCAGCTTAGAGAGTCTTCAATTTCCAGTCGTCAGTTGGATATACGGACACGTATGAAAAGGATGATCGAATCTATGTTTAAAAAATTAAGTACTTGCGAGTGCCAGAGTAATTGGTCTGGCAAACTGGCAACAACGCACCGGGACTCTTCACTAGTCTGGAGTCCGTTACGGATAGTTCTTCAAAATTATTCCAAATGTGCATCACATCTCACCACTATGTAACATTGCCCAAGGCTTTGCATAAGGTCTGCAACTGTAGAACTTAATTGTCCTGGAACATTTTGGCTTCACAAATGACATAGATATCACAATGGTAACGAAGCTAAACTTTTGGAGGAGTTGGAACTGTAACGAAGCTACCTGAATGGTTAGAAGTTAGCTGATTGTCATGGTTCTAAAAGTTGCTGAGAAAAATACAAAAGTAGTGCTCATTAGCAACAGGAAAGTATCTTTGCACTTACTTTTAAGCGACACCTCTAGAACGCAGCTTATAAAGCAGCAAAGGCAATAGCCTCACTAGCAAGGCTAACATTGTTCAGCAAGAGACTGCTACTAAGAAAGAGTTTGAATGTCAATAATACTCTATGGGTCGGCGCAATGAAAATCAAGGAATATAGAAGGAAGACAAAGGCGGCCTACTGAATTAAGATGTTAAGAGCGATTAACGCCTTCCCAATAATATTTTACAACGAGAGGCGTATGTGGTGACTGGCACTATGCTAATTCTTGCTGAAAAAAAAAACACACAGAACAACGATTACAGCAAGGTCAACATTAAGTGACATCCAGTTGCAAGCAAAGATAACAAGTCTAAAAGATTTGCAGCAGAAATAGGAGCATTCTAATAAAGTAAGATGGAGGTGCAGAGTTATTCACAACATCGACACGAAGCTGAATTTCTATTGAACGAAGTTATTTAAAACTTTGTGCGTGGTATCAACCTCCATTGCCCAAGGTGCACTAATAGGTAAAGACACGGAACACGTCAAGTTTCAATGCCTACGGTTTGAAGGAAAATAGATGGTTTAGACCAACAACATAAAATGAGGACTGGTCTGTAATTGAAACTGGAAACGCATATGGGAATAGTTTTGACTGAAAAAAAGGGTATACTGCTAAGCTTCACTTACTATACTTGATGGCCCCCAACTAATAAGCTTCTCTAGGCACCCCGATCGTCAGCCAATTGTCTCCAGTTTTGCATGCCAAAAAGGTTGAGGTCCCTTTCCAATTGCGTGCGGCACAAGCTAAGCTTCTTGAGGTCACATCTATTGCACCCGCACAGTGTCCTGGAATAAAAAAAGGTTGAGAAATACTGTAAGCGGCTTACAAATAAGAACGCACACACTCCAACCTTTTTAACAAAGTTCATTTGCATTTCAATGAAATTTAACACCCCTGTTTGTTGGCTCGGATAAATGATGGACCTTTTTTTTTTGTAAAATGTTGTTCAAACAAGCGCCCGATTAAATCCGGTCCCTGAGGTCGACATTTATAAAATCAATAAAACTCCAGTAATTGAATAATCAATGTTTAATTTGTATTACGAAGCTTTTTAATTGCTTTATAATTAGTGAACAGGAAATATTAAAACTGAAAAAAAAAAAAAACAATTTATGAATTAAAATTAACCTCAATCCTTGGAACATCTGTAAACATCGAACGCACTGCATCAACTAATTGAATTTTTCATGAAAAATTGATAAACTTTAAACATGCGACATAACTTTACGCCTTCAAGTAACGTGCAAGAATAATAAATCCCAAGCCCTGATAAAGAATGATCTAATTTTCTTTCGAAATTCACTACACAATCCATGTACAGATGATATAATTTGAAATTTTCAAAATTTCATAGCAATTTAATGGCCCGTAGAATTTAGATTACCCAATTACTCATAGCCTTGTCGTTTTTACGCATATCTATAACTTGTGTCCCCGGTAGGTGTAAATGGGGCGTTGCTTTCTCACACAGGAGCGCACACGTCAAAAGTTTATGTGACATGACCATTGTCATAACTCAGTGTCCTTTCATAAAGTGTCATTCATTCATTTTAATGTCACACTCTGCCCGGTGTCCTTAAAGCAGCCAAAATGTTGGATTTACCTCAACTTACCCCCACTGGTCCCATTAAATTATTACAAATAAATTATTTAAAAGGATCTCCACATGCAGGAGGAGTGTGACTTTAGTTACACATGTCCCTTAGCTATTTGTACTTGTGAATTATGGCAGCGCTAAAGTACGTATTGAATTGGTAAATTAATGACGCTCGCTTTTATGGGTTTTCATTATGCATGTGTTGGTTGATAGTGGACAGTCCCGGCGGTGGGTCGAGAGATATTGTTAAGCAATTAAAATGTTCATCCCAATTTGACACGTATGGTGAGAGTTTGGAAGTTTAAATAATTCAAACGTTTATGTTAGTTGTTTGATTAGATTTGTTACTTCTCACGGTATTCCTATCCATTCGAGTCCATATATATGCAAATGAAATGGGTTATGGTGAAAAGTTTCGAATTGAACGGAGAAACGGTTGGTTTCCTATCGACCTTGAAGCTATTTACTGATACTAGACTTCATACACTTGGAATTACCAATAAAAAAAGCGTTAAATACGCGCCTCCTCTAACATCCTGTCGAAGAAAAGTCTTGACACAAATTAATTTTAACACTTGACGTTCATTTTTGAAGGCATCAGTGCCCCCGTCAACATTTGGAACCGTTTATACTTATATTTCAGCTAGAGCACCTTATTGTTAACGACGTTTCTGGTTCCAGAATCACCAGGCTGCTGTTTGAAGTGACTATGGAGAAGAATTGACAGGTTCCCCCTGAAGTTGATTGTCATAGCAAGACATACCTTAAAGATGAAGTGCAATCTCTTGAACTTAAAGTTGAAGTTAGAGAGCATTAAGGGAAGGTAAGTCCCACCAGCAACACAAGTATGTTTGATACCACAACTCACGTGATTTGAGTGTCGATGCGCGTGACTTAGAGTGTTAGTTTTCAAATCAATCCTGTGGAGTTAAAAAAGTTATAGAATTGTATCTAGGCTTTGTCAAGTGTGAGATACCTGGCTCTAGGTAGTGTCCGGCAGTCGCAAAGGAATCGGAATAGGGTTTTCTTTCCTTTGCGTATTGTTGCAGATAGTCCAATGAGTGTTAAAGGGAATGTCTGTGCTAATTGTTACAATTCTTGCTGTCTCGGTGCAAGTTCTGTAGTTCGTTCTATTTTTATTGTAAATAAGTCGCAAGCATTGTATGTTAAATCCTTGGATGCAAAATTAGATCACAAAGTCTAAGTTTCCGAAAAGACTAAGCTTTGCGACGCAACCTGTTTCAGATCAGCCTATATGCTATCTACTCAAGAAGTTTCATCCAAATCCATTCAGCCGTTTAGGCGTTACGGAGGAACAAACATCCAAACTTTCACATTTATAATATAACTAGCTGTACCCGCGACTTTGTCCGCGTTGACCTAAAATTTCTTGCCGTTAAGCTTGACTCGCGAATACGTTGATGTGGCATAGCTTACAGATTATGTGATGTGAAGATTGTTTTTTTTTTTTTTTTTAAGAAAGGTGGAAAGCATCGAAGGCCTAAGTACGGGATTTCAACTCGAACTAAGACCACCTCTGCCAATACCTATTCCCTTTCCTTTTAGAGCGTGTCAGCTCTACGTACATGCTTTTGGCAAAAATGCAAACTGCACTCCACTTTATTTATATCTCCCGTTGAGTATAGAACCGTGGTCACTGGAAGAACACATGCCCCACGTCTTCAACAGTGTCTTCCTACCACTACCATCAACATCAAGGTCACGCGAGTTGTGATACCAAAACAGCGAACTTTACCAGGCAATCAATTCTATTTACCTGCCTCTACTGTGTCTGCGCAGCACGGGTTAAGTTGAGAGTCAGCGTTATTGAACCGATCGATTTGATTGGAAATAGCAATGTCCCGTTAAGACCCGTGTAACGTAGAAGTCTACTTCTCCGTGCTTGTGCCTTGTCCAAGTTTCAGTAACAAGGATAAGACGATATGTCCATCGGCCTTTGGTTGACAGGTTCCAACTCTGCTGCCATTCTCTCAGGCTCCTTGTTGTTTCGTCGTGCGCTAGTTCACCTTCCTTCCAGGTCTATCACAAAATTGCGTCTTTTAAATTGAAAGGGCAAATTGTTAAGTGTTGTAGGAATGCGAGGAATTAGTGCACTCTCTTCTTTGGCCGTTCTGGTGAGAATTGTAGCCTTGATCACATTTCTGCGATTCATAGCCTGGTACTGTTGTATAGTCTTGGAGCATGAAGGTTATGTATCAGCAAAACCAAAGCACCAGTTTATGAGACGGCACTCCGGATATCTCTAAGAAGTTCAAAAACCATGCTATTTAGGTCGTAGCGTCGTTTGCGGACATGATCTACTTCATATTCTCGAAGCGTTGTCAGATGTACATACTTGGAGCAGAAAAAAATATAATACCCCGCCTCAATTGTAAAATCGCAGGATGACTCTCGAATAATACTCATCAATATTCGGCTAAGATCCTAAGCTTGGGGTGTTTTAATGGGTCTTTAACAAAACCAAGCTGAAACTTACCCACCTCCTCATCGCACTTTCATTATTTTCATGTCCTTACGAATTCCTCCCATAGCGGGGAACATCATGAGATCCATTCAAATTTCAAATACCTAACATAGTCAAAAAAAAAGATTAGTAATTTGCTCTTTATTTACATACCCTACGTCATTTTTTATTCCTGCAGTGGGATACTTCTTTTTTACCTACTCGAAAAACTGAATATCTGCTACACCACCATAAAAACCCTTTCCCTGTAAATAACGAGTGAGTTCCGATCATTTAGATGCAAAGATACACAAGGAAGCAACAAAAAAAGGAAAAAGGAAAAACCACCCTTGTCGCGCACACGATCATGATTTACGATCCCTACGATGTGCCTGCGCAGGTCACTAAATGGATGTTTCCTAAAGAAATATGAATTTTAAGAAATACAAATTAAGAAATAAAAGTCTATGCGCTTCTCCTGGACATAGACTATCTACTCACGAAGTTTCATCAAAATCCGTCCAGCCGTTTAGGCGTTACGGAGGAACAAACATCCAAACATCCAAACATCCAAACATCCAAACATCCAAACATCTAAACATCCAAACATCCAAACTTTCACATTTATAATATTAGTAGGATTAAGATGGGCCTTATCCTTATCCTTAAAGTTGGCAATTAGAAGAAAGTGCTGGAGAATCCTTCCCTTGATGAATCTATTCGTGTAGCAGACAAACTCCACAAGTGAACCATCAAAGGTTAAGCTACATCTGACTAGGGCATCGGCTCTTTCAATCCCCTTTATGATACCTACTATGGCCAGGAACCCAAAGGAGAGTCATATTAGACTGTTAAACTGTTCCACCAATTTAGAGGACAAAGTGTGTGAATAGAGGGCTTTGATGGTTGCCTGGCTGTCAATAATGATGCCAATGTTGCTTTTGGTTGTGGAGCTGAGACTAAGTATCTTGCAGGCCAATTCGCTAACACCTCCACTTGGAATTTATTCGAATAGTCTGGAAGGCGGTTCGATTTGAATACGTTTGGTTCCACTGAGAAGACACCAGCTCCAACGCCGAATTCCATCTTGGAGCCGTAATTGCAACTATGGTTCGGGGAATTTTAAAATATGTATTCTGAGAAAATTTAAGGTCGACATTTTACTGATCGCCTGTCTTAGGTACACTGGTGCTTTAAGCTTCGTGAGGTGGACCACTTCGCCAGCGTAAGCTGGCCTACCGACTTCTGTTTCTGATAGGCCTATTACAATAGTAGTATTCTATCTGCTAAACATTTGATGTGAAGACCTACGAACACGACTTTCATAGTTTCTGAAGGATTCTGTTCTGTTGTCTATTTTCTTAGAGAATCCGGAGTCCTTTTTACATTTCACTTGCACTTAGTTCATTAGGTTGGTCTTGTAGGTTTCCGAGTTCAGTGCTGCCTTATTTTTGAAGTCCTTCCACGCAAAATTTTTGAGAATTCTCGTTCTAACGATTGGGCTTCGCAATTGTCTTTCTACGACGGCCATACATTTTTTGGGTGGTGTCCGTAGAGCAGCTAAATACCTGTACATAGGTCTTCTGTTAACGAATTATTGTCACAGATATACGAACATATATGCGCACACAGCAACACGCAGACTTATAGACCTTCAAAAGAATTTCGTGCAATGTACAAACATCCCTAGACGTACAGACTCATACAAATCTGTCGAGGCAGGAGGCAGCTACCTGTCTTACGAAAGGTACTTAGTATCCAACAGCCACCAAGGAATAATGGAATACCATAAGCTTAATGGCTAAGCCTTTTTGAGAAACACTCGGGAGATAGCTTGCCTTTTCTAGAGAAACATAAGGAACCAGAGGCAAGAAGGCGAGTTGGAGGTGAAGATAAGACATTTTATTGCTCATCTCCCCTCCTGTTCCTGAATTCCTAAAACTTGTATCGTTATCGTTATTATTTTAGGAAATTACACTGAGGTAGCGCGAGTGATTATTATAACTCCAAACACTTAACATGAAATGACTCCAAACTGTCGTAACAGGGAAACATAAAGGCTTCCTACACATACCTTTACGATGAGAGTACTTTTCTCCAAAGCTAACACCACAATTGAATTTCTTCTTCCGGTGGTGCTTCTTAATATCTGCCCTTCCCCTACTTCACATGCATGTGCACACATTCAAAACCCATATGCATGCACTTTGTACATGGAAAAGCTTTTAAAATTTTCAAAATTTTTAACCCACTTCCATGTGATTTGACATCGAACACTTAACCTGAAATGGTTATAGGAAGTGAAGACTGCGCATATGCCTTCATTTAAATTTATTATATAGCTTTGGTCTTGTGTTCTCATATCCTGTCAAGCTTCTTCATTTTTAAATGTAACGAATAGGATTATAAAATGTCATGCTATTAGGAACATGGTAACACTTTTAGGATTATCTAGATGCGTGTGGATGGATGGAAATAAATTTTTTTTAGAATGAAATCGTGCTTAATAAATTGTGACAACTTCAGGTGATATTTTAAGTCAAAAACGTTTAAGGAGGCATTGACAGGTATCGATGTCGAAAACACAAGTGTAAGAATGGAGAAGTACAGTCAGAAGTTTCACCGTTCTTTGACAACATGAAAGTGAAACATGTAACCAAAGGAACTTGAAAGATCTAATGCTTCTTTTCCAGAGGAAGAGAGTCCGGTCCTAAGACTGGTTGCTTAGTATTGACAACTTTATTTATAATGTCAGCAAGGATGCACACTCTAACCAAATCAAGATCCTAATTTCGCCACTTTTTGAGTATTTGAAGCACGGAAATCCTTTTCGATCGTCTTTATCGCTAATTGGTTATTGATTACCCTTAAACAAGGGTAATCAAGGTAATGCAAGTCCCTGTATCGTCATGACAGGTCTGGAAACCTGTAAGAATCTGGTCTAGGTTCCTAGTATTTTAACAGAAACTTCACAGAAAAGTGCACTTGTTCCAGAACAGCCTTGGTAGCCCTAAAAAAATAAGCATAGGGTCTGCATTTTTAGTTTTAGCTTCAAATGATCCTTTTGTACGTATTCATAGTCTTCAGGTAGGTTGAGGTTGGTAGAGCAAGAAATTCATGGACATAGCAACGAAGAAAAGAAAAAAAACACGCAGGCGACATGGCAGTCGGTGGAACGAAGCGGGGAGTCACTGGGACACCTTCGACATCATGGAATCAGAAGCTGCTAAAAAGGATCTGGTTGTAAACGAGGATCAAATAAAGTATATATGCTGCCTACGAATACCGAGGCACAACACCGACGACGCGACGTCATGGAGATCCAAAGAGGAAAAACACTGTAGCCTGAGGAGACAAATATTTAGAAAGGCTCTTTCAAGAAGACGCCCTACAAGACCATCAGATTCCCGTCCTGCTGTACAGTGCAGGAACATATACCTTGTCAAATTTGGAAGTGCGCTTACACACTTGAAACTTTCGAAAGAAAAGTTCCACGTTTGACATATGATCTCACCAGCGTTGACGGCTCATAGAGGAGAAGATTGAACGACGAACTATACGATCTATACAACGACACGGAACTAGTCAAAAAGACATGTACAACTATTAAGATGGCAAGATCATAGCCAATAGCAGGGCTCCAGCCCGAAAATCGGAGGGACTACAACTTATCTCCGATGGCGTATGACTTCCACCAACTCTGTGTAAGCAACTAGAGGAAGGTGGCTGAGGATCTTGCTGAATAGAGAGGCTTGTTGGTTAAGACCCTGGCTCACCCCGCATTGTGGAGCGATCTTAAGTGAGTAAGTGGAACTGAAAACCCAGATAGCCATTTTATCATCAGGTTAAGGGACGTGAGCTATGGTTTTCTACTCATCAATGCCTAAGCAGCTTCTACAGAGCTCATTTCTGGGAATTACATGCTCGGGATCTAATTGTAGTCTGGTAGTCGATGTGGATGGTAATCTTAGATGTGTTTCAAGCTGTGTGTCCAGCCTGAGTAGAGAGTCCTTGAGTTTTGAAGGTTTTTAACTTTGTATTTCAGTTTTGGTCTTGAATAACATTGTTGGACTGCAATACAGTGGACAGCTTTGAATCCATACTATCAGCTTGCTGAGAGCAAGCTTTTAGACCGTCAACGAGTGTCTCTGGGTGTTTTTCTGAAACAGTTGATTGTATGTTTTCCAGAATACGGAACACAACAACGGTGATAATAAATTACCTTTGGTGTGCTCCTAAGTGGTATCTTCCTAGCACAGCTATTGCCGAAAGCAGCTCTCAGTATCAACGTTTTTGAAGGTTCCCTTGATGTCAAAGTGTGTCATCATTCCAAATTTCTTGAACTTACATGGAAGTATTGGGAGTTTGTGCATCACTTTGTCATCCTGAAGATTCATAAAATATGCTTCGTTATTCCATTGCCTATTCTCTTCTTTTCGACTTCAATAGACTCAACTTCGCTTTATCTTTGGCACGCCTTCTAATATTATATTTCCATCTATTGACATGGAATTGATCCTTATCGTAGTATTCTAATCCCAAAAGGATACGATTTGAAAATTGATGAGAATTCATCTACTGTAACCATCCTTCTGTACATATGCAAACTGCACACACTCGTAAATATGACCAAAATATTTCTGGATACCATCCAGCAAAATGCCAACATATTGAGATTCCTGCAGCCCTGCAGCATGGGAGCGGCTAATTGAAATCGGTTTAAGGTTTTTTTTTTGGGTGTCCATCTACTTCATTTGGATTCTCAACACTTAAACCTCAAACTGAAGCTAAGGGCTCTGTCCTTCATTCTCTCAAGTGTCAACTGGAGTTTGTTCGCCACATGGACATAGAATAGGAGAAATGGAGCACGGAACCATAATGGATCTTTGCGGTGGATTACACATTGCAGAAGCCATGTGTGGTTGGTTTGGAATATAATTATCAATGGTATCTAGTCATGAAATGGAGAAGTCCTTGAGATACTTTCTTCCGAATTACATACGTAGTTTGAGAGTGCCAAACTTGTAATGGTTTTGGTTTTGGTCCTACTCTTCTTGGGGAAAAGTGAGTGGAAAATTTAACTTAAGGGTGAAAGTGTCCTTCGACTTAAAGAATAGGCTCAAGCTGTTGGCATGTATGGACATTTTGTAAAGTAATTTTGAAAGAATTATCAGGCAGACATGGTCCATCCCGTCGTGACCAAAATGTCATAAAATGTACGTCCTTTAAACGCACGTTATGAGGAACTGCAACTCTTCCAGGAACAGGGAAGTTTTGTTTTCAAATTCGTTGAACGAATGGAAAAGAAGAAGGTCGTTGAGAAGGCGCATTACAACAGACAGTTCATCATCAACATTGGTAAGAACATTGACATCAATGTCGTAGCTATTTGCAAAGGAAGCTACAGTCAGTCAGTATGGCGACTCGATTCAGGACAACGCCAGAAAACACATTCTTCGAATGAACCAGATGGCTTGCAGAGAGACGAAGGATAGAAGCGGAGGTAGGTGGGCAAAATCACACCGGATAATATCGTTAAGGTAACGCGCACGACTTAAGAAAACTGGAACAGAGGGAGCTCCTTTATCGATGAAGTGCTGAAGGTATGCATCATGATCTCCTTGGCTTCTTTTGTTGCCGTTTCGTTTCGAAGTTCTGGTGTTACTTCCGCGTCTATGAGAGCGGCTGGTTCTGAGACCAGCTACCTGAAAAACTCCTTTTTGCTGTACCGCTGCCATTTGTTTTCTAAACATCCATGCAAAAGTGTAGAGTGCGTAACTGTCATGAGAGTGCTTGGAGTGCGGCCCCCTTAGTTTGCCATTAGTCTCCTCAACGCTGAGGTGATTCTTGCAGCTCTTTCGGACGCATACTAGATCTGCTGCCAATAGTAGCCTCCTAGTGAGCAAAGTTATATCCGTCTTTTCTGTTGTTTAGCTCAGTCTATGGTCTTGCATTCAGAATTGAACACGTCTCATGATTTGGTTTAGTCGCCTTTGGGCATCCTCAGTCTCCGACCATTGATGACAGCTGACTTCGGATTGTGGTGGCTAAAGAGGTTCGTTGGTGTAAGCAAATAACGCGGTGAGAGTCCGTTGACCGAAAATCAAGCTTCTTCCGATCATAAGTGTTGTTTGTCCCACGAATGGAAGGAACGGCGGGTTAGGGAGCGCCTTCCTATAAATTATATTCTCAGAGATTTGTCGATGTCTGCCAGGAGGACCAAGGACCTCACGTATCTTGGAGTAAATGTTGACTTGACAAGCATCTTACGAAGACTTATTCGTTTCTTCGAAATTATTAGTCCAAGAAATGAAATGACGCTCTATGTCTATAGATCAACGATCTTACGGGCTTTGCTATATAACTTCAAGTGCCTCAGATTGAGCAAGGAATTTTGGTCCTGTCCGGAAAACGATATACATAAACGTAAACTCTAGGAGCTATTACATGACGTGAATGTTGTCGAATGACATAATATGAAGTCAAGTTGCATCAACCTAATACTTACTCACTTAAGGTGGCGCTACAGTCCAGGGTGGACCTGGGCCTCAAGCAACAAGTGTCTCCGCCAGCTCGATCTTTAGTTGGCTGCCTCCAATTTCCCACGCTAAGTTGGTTGAGGTCCTCTTCAAATCTTTCGCAGACCAGAAGATTGTAATTTTTCAACTTTACAGTGAGTTTACTTGTTGACTTCTTCGTCGAAAAGCACACATGTATCTATCATCATCTGATGAACAAATATCTCAAAACATACCTACAGGCCAAAGAAAATCAGACAGACGAATAATTTTAGTAGGACGACGCTACTGTAAACATCGTCTCTGTAAAGTTATTGAAAAGCAAACACTCTCAGTTTCCGTTGCCCCCCTTCTATCTCTCGAAATCTACAGGATATGACTTGTCAAAAGTTTTTCAGAAACATTACTTCAAACTTTTTGTAAAAGTCAAAGTTAACAACTCAAACAGACAATCCTTGCTCATGAGACAACGATAATTGCTTATTCCAGAGACATAAATTTGTATGTTTGGATGATGTAAAGTTGCTTGGAACGTTCGTACAAAACATATGCATGTATGCAGCCTTAAGCTTATTTAAGTTGGAAAATATGCAAAATTGTGGGGGCAAGGTTAACATTTCTGGTTGTCTTGAGTCTTTTAACTTATGTCAAACACTTTGACTATGCCAATTATGGTTGCCTCGTATCCCACAGAATTGCTGAGTGAGTGACAGAGGGCAGCTCGGAAACTAAAATTTGAAGATTCACTGGTAAGAGTCGTTGGATTGTATAAAATTTGGGAGAAATGTTGGACCTAGATAAGCTATGCAATCCAATACATGTTGTCAATATTGTTAAAGACACACGAACAGCCCTTGGAAAAGTGATCACTTATGTTACATGAGAGCGTGAAAATTTTTGTCTCAGTGTCTTTCTAAAAATTATGAACTGGCCACACTCCATGAAAGTTCGGTAGCAGCATAGTCAGCCCAGATATGTACACAACAGGACTCAATAACATAAGAGGAAGAGTGAGTTGCGCTGAAAAGCCAAGTCTACTAGGAACTTCGAAATTTAACGGGAGACAAGGTATTTGAGAATCTAGATGAGATCCTTTTTCAAAAGAGAGCATCATTGAAGATTACTTGTTCCTTACTGCGTCGTCCCCAGGGAGTTGGTTTCTAAATTTTTAAGCCAAGGCATAGGTGTCAATTCACCCTACATGTCTTTCACGTGAGAAGTAAGTCAACTGAGTCTCAGTTCATTAGAGTCTTATAAAGGGACTTAATAGGGACTTCCGAACTTTAACAGTTGATAGCGGCCATATTGTTGAAGCTACATCTGTCAAATTAGCTGTCATTTATTCAGTCTGTTTTGCCAAAACACCATGAATGGATATAGCGTTCAACAACACGTGCAAATAATAAAATTGTTTTATCAAAATGGGTGTTCTGTTCGGGCAACGTTCCGCGCGCTTCGCCCATTTTACGATCGCCATAATCGTCCTTCCGAAAGGATTTTTCGGAGTTTGGTGGATAAATTTGAGTCCAGATCTGCCGAAAACATCGCCGCTGTCCGTGAGAGGCAGTCGATTTCGCGTCGCTCACAAGATTCGAGGGCATGGTCATCTCACGTGGAGGTGATGTGAACTGGCCACCGAGATCGTCCGAGACTTTTTCTTGTGAGGTTTTCTGAAGTCGCAGGTCTATGCGAATAAGCCACAAACCACAGCGGCCCTCAAAGCTAACATAACACATGCCATCGGTCAAAATCAGCCTGATTTATGCGCCAGAGTCACGGAAAATTTGACATTTCGGATGCACGCCACCCAGAGAAGCCGCGGTGGACATTTGAACGATGTTTCATTCCATACATAATGGTATCATGGTACATGATGATACATCACACACACTTTGCTTTATTTAAATTTAAAGGTAGGGAGCGCTTAATGAAAGACCCTTTATAAGTTCTGATTTAATGTGTGTGAAAGGACTTTTTGTTTAGTCTATCTATTGATCACAAAGGACTTAGCAAAGTATTTTAACAGAATTTGGGATTCTGGTGAAGTCACATTGTCACATCACTCAAGTTGCTGTAGACAAGTGGTTAGTGCGTGAGACAAGAATAATTGATGACAACTTTGACGACAGTGGTACACAGGTAAGACCAAGGCTAGGTATCTAGTCGTATAAAAAACTGAACCAATAAAACATTTTTGTAGCTTTCTATGCCTGACATAATGAGGTGGAGGCTGAACTGCAATGCCCTACAGTCATGGCATAGAGAGGCTTTTATCCTATCAGAACATCGTTATATTTGTAAATAGCTATTGATTTCGCTTTCATATCCTTAAAATTCGCACAATTATGCCTCCCTGCGTGGGCAATAAGTCAAAGGTTACATTGCTTTGGGTTACGGAACAGAGAGACATAGAAGGAAACGAGCGTGATAACGAATTGGCCAAACAGTAAAATAGATCCTAAAGGAACCATGGGCTAGCTTTTCGCAATAATTCATGTTGCGTGTGTTCCTTTTTTTGCCGACTCCGAACAGCGGATTAAGAAGCGTTTTCATGACAAATGGTATTCTCGTTGTCTGCCGCTAGGTGCTGACGTGAACCCGTGTCAGTCCACTAAAGAAACATGCATGACAAAACAATGCATGCCTTAAAAGTTTATGCTCAATCATCACGAGACAAAAAAAAATAAACAAAGTATCTATCTACATCGTTGCTAACGCTTTTGAATAATAAAATACATTTTGAGAGATCATCCGAATAGCATTGACCCAGTATTGAACTCATTTACTTAAATTAATTGCTAATGTAAGTTTAATACGATAGATGATTGATGGTTTTACTCTGGCCCTTATAGGAGCCATTAATATTTCATAAGCATTCGGATATTCCCAGTGTGCCGTGCCTTGTAGCAGTACTCGCTTCCCGTCCTTGAAAAGAGTAATGGTAAACCACAGACACATTAACATTTCATACGATTGTCGAGGATTCGTATATTTAGTACGCGTTTCAAGTCTTCATACACACGTATAGGTATAGTTGAGAACGCGAAATAATGCAGTGGAATTTCAATGTGTTCCCTAATGCAACCTTGTTGCCTGAAGGAGCACACAAGGACATTTCAAACTCACCTTGCATATTTCAGTGTCCCATCATTTCGATGCCATTCACATGGAAATCAGATTCTAATGGCATGTTCGCCATTGGAGATTTGTTGCAAATTGGAGACTGTTCGCGTCAAAATTTTGAAATTTGAAAATACTTCAGTAGCATACACACGAATGCACTTGTTCACCATTTGTCAGCGGAATTGTGTAATCAAAATTCCTATCAACTGTCGTCCTTTATGCACGGGACATGTTTATTGTGTTCATCGATGTAAATGAAGACTTTTATTGGAATGTATTTTTAAAGGTGCAATCGCACGAAATGGCATAGAGGGTAGAAGGATACAAAATACTATGACACTAGATGAAGGAATTGCATTCAACTCTGTTAATTGGGAACACATTCTGAAAACACTTATAAAAATGTGACGGACTACTTCAGAAACAGGGTGCTATTCTACGCCGTCGAGTACGAAGTTCAAGATGATTTAGTATCAGGGTGAATGCCAAAAGGGTCTTTGCCAGGTCCTATCTTGTCTGCAACCATATTCTGATGTTGCTTATTCCTAACGCTGTTAAAATTATAGGCCATGCAGACGACATAGAGATTGTAGTGGTAGCCCAATTCATAGATGAAGAGGATCCCATCTGCAACAAAACCATACGAATAGTCCAACTTAAGGGGGCGCTTCAGTCCGGGGTGGACCTGGGCCTCAACCAACAACCGTCTCCACCCAGTTCGATTTTCAGCTAGCTGCCTCCAGTTTCGCACGCTTAGTTGGTCGAGGTCCTCTTCAATTCGCGGGCTCCACCTGAGCCGCGATCTTCCTGTACTGCCTTGTCCCTCAGAGGTGGGTTCGAAGAATTTTCAAACCGGAACATTGGTGTCCAACCGCTCTGCATGACCCAGCCACCTCAGTCGTTGGACCTTCACTCTTCTGGCTAAGTCGATGTCAGTGTACAGTGTACAGTGCCGGCTGTTCTGTCAAGAATAATACCAAATAAAGGAGGACCAGGAGAGGGCAGGAGACTTCTGCTAGCACCAGTCGCTCAATCAATGATGCGACACCCATTTGCGTCAACATATTAAAAGTAAGAGCATATGTCACAATGATAAACTTGTGTATTAGAGTATCTAATGATGCAAATCTTGTCCTTACTGCCAGTTGAAATGTAGCAGAAAAGACTGGCAACCCATCCCAAGCCAACGCCGATATGAAGAAGTTAGCAATGTACTGCCCGGATGTAGCAAAAACGGGATCTGTCCTTTAGACTGATAGGAACCAACATGAAGAGGTGAATTCTTATTTCCGCCAGATGCTTACAGGACCAGTTCGGGTATGATGACTTTTCCTTCTGTCCTAGTAGTAGAACGAGAAAGACTGAGAGCACAAGGTAGATGGTGTTTAACTCCGATGGCATCACAGAGAATATGTTTACTTCGATATACATAGGACTAGGATGCAATTAAAGCATGTCAGTCACATAAATGAGGAAGCTGCCTACTAACGGCAGAGAAGACACGCACCCACTAAATATATAAACATAACCAACCGACGCGTCAGTTATATTCATTCGTGACGTTGTATTCACCAAACGAACACAAAAACTCACAGCAAAAACCCGACAAACGCACCTACTTACACACTTCCCGAACGTATACAGATGACCTACATATCAAACTTGTGAAGAGCCCTTAAGGCGGCAGTATCTTGTCCTAAAGGCAAATTTTGTTACAAGTCCCACTTTCTCCGCTTGCAGGGAAAGTATTGATCTGGCATATCCTAATACGACGAAAACAACGCCATACATCGGCCGAGCGAGGTGGCTATGGTGTAGTGGGCATAGTGTTCACTTCTGACCCGACTTGTGCAGGTTCGCGTCCAGTCAGGAAACAGCAAAAGCCACCTAAAACAAAAGGAAAACGAACAAAATCCAGTGAATGATGACCATGTTGTTCCTAACAAGGCCCGAGGTCACATTGTGAGTTTCTAGGACTAACTTAGATTTGATGACAGGCGAGTCAAGTGCTTTAAGTACAGCAAAGAAGAGCTGGCCGCGCTTTATACGGCTTAGGGCGGTAGGCACCGTGGTGAAGCAGCACCAGACCAGAAACTTTACGTAGGTTTGGGAGACTTGATTGAGCGGCATACACTGATTGATTTATCGAGATTGACTGAGAAGTTCTCCAAAAATTCCGAAACCAGTTCCTGTTTTAAACAGGATGGGATCCATCCGTTTTGGATTTGTTTGTGATTCTCCCGGTCTTCCTTTTGTTTAGTTAATTTATTTTGCCAAAGAGAGACAACAAAGTAACAATTTTAATTATAGCAGTATAACAATTATAATTGTTGAAGCAGTATTGGGGTAGCAACACCTCCTCTATAGGACTTTGAGTCAAAATTGCTTCTATTCGTATGAAGTTTTGCAATGGTGGTAAACCCAAGATGACATTGCTAAAGTTGAAGTTGTGCGAAGGCATCTTGACATCCAGGATCTAGATTCTAAAAGAACTCGATCCGATAAACCATCAAATCCACAGGACGATTTGTATCACAAACGCAGTAAGTTAGTTCGATTAAATATTGTGCAGGTAACGCCCTATGAATTGGGGTAAGTGTCTTGTGTGGCACAAAAGAACTCCTCTTCGATTGTCCACAAATCAACCTTTTGCACTTTGGTCTTCGCGTCAAGGAACTGTTACGTGCCAAATCCACAAATACTTTAAAATAGTTTTGAAGCTTGTGAACCATACTACCTTTCCTTCACTTTTAAGCTGTTGTAGGATGTAGGGTGTTTCTTAAAAAAAAAGAAAGTTGAATCGTACCCTATTTGACACCCCCTACTACATATATTTGCAAATTCTAGAAAAATTCAAGACAGTAAAACTCGAAACTTAATTTAAAAATTAACTTTGTTCTATTGAAAAGCTAATCATAGAATATCCATATGTGTATCGAATTTTAAACACCCCCCAACCGAAGAGGGGTGCACTTCGACCCTCTGGATGGACGAACAGAGTAGCAAATATCCTTGTCTACTTTAATTACATTGACTTCCAGTAAAAACGTGATAAAAATCTCATAAACAACAAGAGATATGTATATCCTCGCTGCATCTTTCGTGGCATCGTAAAAGGTCCACCACTACATCCTCTGATTGTATTTTTAATTCCCACCCTATATTTTGTAAAAAAACAAACAAAAAAGACCTTATGCTGGATGAAATATTAATGAGCCATTCGGCGTTCGTGTATGAAAACATCGTAGATTGTTTACAAATTGAGAATAGGATGCTAGAGGATAGAAAAAATTTGACACTTGTTCGCCATGCTCTCCACTTGCAAAGGACACAAACAACCAAGTACTGGTTACAAATTTATGTACACATGCGGTTCCTTCTATTATATTCGTCATACATTTTAGATTGATGTTATTTTCCAACATTCGAGTTTTTTTTTTTTTTTCCATCTCGACCCGACATCGTGTCGACGAGACATTGGCATCCCCGTCAGGTGTACACTCATGCAGAGGGTGTCTTCCACCTGGCTTCACCATCGATGCAGTTGCTTAAGGTGCAAAATATCCTTCGAATGCCATTAGAACGAAAATCTATTTTACACAAGTCGATTTACGCGGGTAATCAATCAAATTTCAATAAAATAAAAAAAGTTCACAAACGTGCCAGGACGATGCGAGTGGGAGTACGAAAGCCAGTGGATTGGCAAAATGGATTGAGTCAACAGCAACAACTACGATGACGTGTCGATGTGCAATAATTCTTCTTCAGATTTATTGCTCGTCATTGCTTTGATTTATGAATAAGTCGAACGAACGACGTCGAACAGGTCGAGGTAAAAGCCATGGTTGCTTTTTTTTAAATCAATTCCTGGGGCTAGGGGTTGGAGCACAGACATTTACGTTACTCTGCCACTCCACGGTGAAGTCACGGTCGTCATCAAACCTTTGTAGAGTGTTTCAAGTCCGGCACATAGACGTCGTTACACACAGGACATATTTTCAATTTTTCATTGACAGCATGTGGTGTTGCCTGATAATTCCTTCGGAAATTACGAACAGGACAGGATGACTAGGGACTAGGGAGCACCGTTCGACAAAAAACAAAAACTGGAAATTGAAGGATACTCTGTTACGTCTTTGGCTATGGAAAGTAAAGAGTGACAGGATTCTGTAAAATTAGGAGACTTCAGTGCTCTCAAACAGACGGTCCGAACATTTTTTTTATTTAATGAAGGATTCAAGTTGTAGACAGATAGAAACGAAATACTCTTGCGCTTTGGTTAGTTTAGGTTAGGATGAAATGGCTGCCAATGAAAGCGAGCACACTTAGACCAATGACAAGTTTATTGTGATACGAAATGAATCTAGGATAGATTCTCCTTACCTACTCGCGGAACCAATTAGAGCTTCTGATAAGCGTAGGCTGTTTCTGACCTGGGCGATCCGATAAGCCTCGGTCGTTATAGTGCTCCTAAGTGAGGTTTTGTTTCGTGGAAAAGAGCTGACCAGGTACAAAGACTACTTTCCTCCTCTTATGCATTTATACCTATAGCTTCTATGAAAATTGTTTGAATGTACGCCAAACCTGGTTGCTTACTTACCTATTAGACAATGCTCAGTGATGACACCTCTTTTAGTGCTAATATGCAATCTATTGGGAGAAATTAGATCCTTAGAGCGTTTCAGATCCAGCCGCAGCTAAATCTGCTTTGTCGCTAGACACGTTGTACCATTTGTCCACCTAGAATTTGTTCCCTCGATAGCATCCAGTTTGAATGTAAGTTATACCCTTTATCTGGAAGCATGGATATAGTTGTTACATGTCTGGCGAGTTCCCTGGAATATCTCTATGCCCCGGCACCCAACAGAGGTGAATGTCTCTATAGAGCTTCTAACGAATTTTGAGAAAATGGTTCCAAGGACCTGATTGCTGATTGACTGTTCGAAAAGAAAAGGATATCTGTGGAAGATATCACGTTTTTCTTTAGCCACGATAAGACTTCTTTAATCGCCAGTATTTCCGCCTGGAAAACGCTGCAATGATTTGGAAGGCGGAATGAGAGGCTGCGCTTAAGCCTATCAGAGGCAACACTGTCACCTTCACCTTCATTGGTTTTTGATCCATCGGTGTAGAAGTAGATCGAACTGTCTTGTAGAAATGTCTCTTCCCCCCAGAATGACCTGAAAGGAATGGTGAGAGGGAAGTTGTTATTAAAGAATGTGTGGCAAAGTATTGTGCTTGAAGGAGAGAGTTTATGGAAAATTAGATACTCTTCAACACTCAAGGACTGTTTCTGAATCAACGAATAATGAGAACTCAAAATAAAACCGAAATAATTTTGGGTTCCGGTATCACGGAATCTCTGACACTCATCTTCTGACATTGCATCATCTCTCATATGGTGTCTCGAAGTGTTTTAGATCTGGCAAGGTCACGTAAAAGGCAAAAATAATGTACCTGTATCTGATATCACGTAACCAAATAGTGAATACTCAAAATTGGACCAAGAACACAATAAAAATACTTCCTCTTGCAGTGTCCTGTTTTCAAAAGAATAAAGTTGGAGAACTTTAAATTTCGAAGTCATAAAAGTGAACACAATCCACTCAAAAATGTAGGACAGTGCGATAGAAACGATAAAAGTTGTTCATTCACCTGTTTTGTACAAACTACCTCTACAAAGCAATTTCAGCCTCCAGGAGAACTAAACTACCCTGAGCTGAGCCTTATATTTTTCCCACCATACCCGAATTTCAAATGAATCACTTCCCTTTCAAACCCAAAACATGCAAAAGAAAGTGAGAAGACAAAAAAAAATAAAATACCTCAAGGACAAGACACTGTTTTGTCAGATGAAAAAAAAAAAAAAATTAAACACAATAAAGAAAAAAGAAAAAAATAACTGAGAAAAAATTTAACGAACAAGGCTTTCATGTAAAATGTTTTTGCAAGGATAAAACCAACCTTAGGCTAAGAGTTTCCTTGATGCTGTATGAGCAAAAAACAAGCACACTTTCTGCAAGTTACCCTTCACAAGGACCGCATTTTTTTTTTTAAATTCATGAAATATGACACAAAAAATGTAGGTCACAGTTCATCGCAAAGGGTAAAGTCCTTTTTGGCATTTACAACACGTTTAATTCTTTATTGAGTACTTCCGCATACAGACATCTACTGTTTTGCTCCCATATTGATTTTGGGATCAATATTGATGAGAATTTGCATGTCAATATGTGTCATTGTAGAAAGTTTGACTTGACTGGATTTTGAGGACGAATGTAAATAAATTATAAACAACTTGTGTATATGAGTACTGTTTGGTTGGTTGGTTGGTATGTTGACTTGAAGTGGCTATTGGCAAGACATAAACAAATGAATGAATATTAGAGGAGTGTTTGGGGACCTATTAGGGACACCGGGCTCCCTTTTCTCCTTAGAAACGTGACAATCTGGGCATGGAGAGGATAAGTCTTCGTCATATTCTGGACACTACCCTCGGAGCAAAGGACTGAAACCTAATACCATCCGAATCTCAAAATCACTACACCAATACTAGCGCTGTGTGAATAGCATCATAAGGGTATTCATAACACCTTTAGCACTAGTGAATTATAAAAGAAATAAAAAATATGGTAATGTGCCATTCAAGTAGTTCTTTTGTGAATCACAGTGTTGTAGTATTCTTAAAAGGCCTTCTGACACTTTCTCTGAAGACTTCTTTTACCAACGAGTCTTATGGTCCCCTAAAACATGTTTGAGTTTGCAATACCTCCTAGAAATCGAGACCTAGACTGATGCAACCACTTAAATAGAAGCCTCTTTGCCTGCCGCATCCCTGACAGGGTTAGGTTTTCCTTTTCCCAAGCTTTTCTTGTCTAAATCCTCAGCCCACAAAAGTTTTGACTCTACCAAGGGTGTAGTTGGACTTTCCTTCCTTATCTTTCACATCCATTTTGCATTAGATGTTAGATGTTACACAGCAAGGTAAGGTCAGCTACTGAATATGCTGCGGCAGGATTGAATTTCTGAGTTGTAACCATACAGCCAACGACAAACCGCAATCTCATTGATAGCTCAAGTTAGAAGGACAGTGATAAAAATTGTACAAAAACTTGGGCTTCAATCTTCGTCTATTGAACAACTATGGAAAGCCTGATCTTCATTGTCATAGTTATGCAGTTAAGACCGCACTTAGGCTTAGAAAAATAGGGCTTTGGCTATCTTTGAAGATTGCATGCATCAAGGTTTGGTGTATATTCAAACGATTTTTATAGAAGCTATTTGGATGAAGAAGCGGAGAGGAAACTATTCTGCCCTGCTCTCCTTTGCAAAAGCAAATTTCTCTTAAGAGCCTTCTATTATAACGACCTATTCGAACCTCCTACGCTTCATCAGAAGCTCCAATTGATTCAAGCAGTAGGTAAGGTAAATCTCTTCGATTTCCATGTGGTATCGGACCAATCATTGGTCTAAGTGGACTAGCTTTAGCTGACAGCCACTTTAACCAAACCTTTAAAAATTGGCCATACCTGTTTTCTTTCAGAGTAGAAACATTTGGGCAGTTCCATACCAGATTTCCTGCCATGGAATACTCATGAATGCAAAGATCTTCTGCAGCAACAACCAAGTCAAAGCAGGTAAATTATTTCAAAAAGATATTTTAATGGCGGAATAGCTGTCGTCAAGGCGGTGACAGCGCAGAGGGAAACTACATAATACATAATGTCCTTCACAGGCGAATTGACAGGACGAATAGTGGAAAACTGGACTCATTGGGATTTTTGGCCCGAAATTGACAAAAAGAGATCTTCTTTCATGTTTAAACTTAATCGGGCAATCTTTGTACAAATGGAACACTGTTGCACAAGCTTGAGGAACAAAGGGGAAGTTGAATCTGTCTGTCATCTGCTCATGGCTTTTATATATGAGAACAGTGCCGCCAGTGCTTTCCTGAAATACATTCAGCAACAATCCTTATCCGTATTATTTTCCTATCTAGTCAAGTGTCAAGCATCTGTCGCTTAGGATAATTGCTAGAATCAACCGCCCATAGTCGTTATTGTGATGGAAGCTAGGTAGCAACATCTTTGAGCACAAATCCTAGGTTTCAATTTACCAATTCGTCGTTTCGACATCACTGATAGAGACTAAGGAATCTCATATAACTCAAACTGTGCTGCTGAACCATCTTGAAGACAATCAGCAGCACACATGTTTGGTGGATGGTTCAGCAACACCCTGCCACTGAACATGAAAGAGTATTTAAACAGAAGATTCTTTGTAATGAATCAAGGACTCAAGGACTAGTAAAGATGTTAAGGTAGGGGCCAGTGCAGAGTGTAGAATCTTAAGTCCCATTGCGGCGTGAAGAGGGGAAAAGTTGGGGTAGTGACTGCCGCGAAAGAAAACAATTTATTATGGATCTGGATGAACAAGTCGATGTGGCTACAGATTCGTTTATGGAAGAGATCGCCAAAGAACTTAAGATGGTCACAGCTTACGTCAACATCTGATGAAGTGTTTTGGTGATTCTCCACTGGTTCCAGATAAAGGGATGAAAATATAAAAAGAGCTAGAGAGAGAGAGAAAAGCGATAGAACTTGGTGGCTCTTCAAAACTTAGCCAACAATATCCACACACCTTTCGCAGCCCCCTATAACAACACCTTGCCTACAAATTAAGCAATGCAGTGGAACCTATTAACCTACGAGAGTGCTGTCCCTTTAAGAACTTGGTGTGGAACAATCGATGAAAGGCAGTTAGGCAAGAAGACGAAGGACATACGTGCACACAACTATCAGCCATTCTAGAGCGTTTCAGTTTTAGTGTCAAAGCGTTTCCTTCAAAATCCAATGTCAAGTCGAGCAACGACAAACAAAAATATCTCAACAAAGGAAGTCATCCTTTGCAGGAAATATAACAAATTGTACGTGTATGTGTATGTGTACACACATCCAAAGTTTGTCTTTAAAATATTTTCCTTTACTTAAAAATGTTGTTTGCATGCACAGAAAGAACATCTTCTTTTATGGTATGTATACCATAAGTCAACAAAGCTCCTTTCATGAAGTCCTGTCTTTTTCTTTTTCTCTACCGCCATCTTATAATCGACACTACTTGGATGCGCATTTCCTCATGTGCATAATTCACTGTAAGTTGTTTCTTCTCTCTGCCAAGGACACTTCCGTACTCTGCAGTTTCTCACAAAGCGGTGAATTCTTTCTACAAAAGTTACAAATCGAAAACATTTTTTTCCCTCTCTCTCTCTCTCTCTCTCTCTAAATTGCATGTGTTGATGTACTGTGCACTCAACTGCACAAGGATGTTTGGTATATGTACTAGCTTCTGCCAAGTTTGTGCCATCTTCTTCCTTTTCAACTTCAAAAAGTGGTTCCCTTCTTCCTGATTTGCTTTTCCAATTGACTGGTTAATCCTTTTAGATTTATTACTTGGTGCGGAGTTCCTTGACACTGTTTCGAAAAAAAAAAACAAGAAAAACAGGACTTGAGACAATTTTAGGCTCTAGTTGGCAGACAAAGGTTCATGCATGAACGAGTAAAAATGTATATCAATGGATAGTCATTGTGACAATTGCAATTCGCAGGATGTTTTTTCCTTCTTTGAAGGTGGCTGAGTGCTAAGATTGTGTTGAGAGAAAGTGGACGCGTATTTTCCCTGGAATTCTCAAGGAAAATATCCTGGGCTATGTTTGTTGACCCGTTTTTCTTACAAACACAAGACCTTCTGTGCTAGTCTGTAATGTGAATTTCATTTGTCCACCATTGACAAATGACACCGTGTCGTGCCCTAGTTTCGCATTCTCCTTTTTCTTTGCAAACTTGTAAGAGTTCTGGCTAAGTTCGGGTTCTTTTCAACTAAAGACTGACATTTCAGCATTTTCGACTTAAGAGGTGACAGCAGCACTGTACAAAAGGACGACAAAAGATAAATTTATAGTGTGTGCAGGAAGGATAGTACAGGGTGCGTAATATTCTATCTTTCGATAGCCAACGACAAACCTCCGAGAATATAATTCATCATCAGAATCAATAGAATCTGTAGATCCTTTTTATTCAGGCAAAGCCTATCATCCCGTCTAGAAACCTTTTAGCCAACACTTGGTTTGGCAGAACTACATTTAGGGGAAACATTATTGCCAAGCTTTTAGCATCCCTTCCCGACGTGCCATCTGGGAGTTTCTTACGAAATTGCAAAGTAGGGAGGACGAATATTGAGCCACCTCTGACGCAAGACAAGATAAGTGTTGGTGGCTTATGGCTCAAAGAGCCACAACTCAAAACAAAAAAAGTGAATTGCTTCGAAACGACAGAACGAACCGCTATTTCGTTGATAATCATTCGCTATCGGTTTACGAACAACTATTCGATTTTGGAACGTAAGGACGCTCCAGACCCAAAGCGGTAGATTCCTTCAACTCGAGCGAGAGTTTAAGTGGTATAAGATGAATATTTTGGGCCTGAGTGAAGTCCGATGACTGTCTTGCTCTCTTCTGGAAAGCCGAGAGGATTCGTAAATTCGGGGTAGGGTTGGTCCTGAAAGTGAAACAGCACGCGACAGTTTTGTATCTTGCGAACCTCACAGTGACCATATATTGATGGAAAAACCACCATCATCTCGTATTTTGGATTGGAGGCAGCCAGCTCAAGATTGAGCCAGCTGGAAACGCTAAGATCTGATACAAGATCAGCTGGGTTTCACGTGATGGGCAAGGAACATCCAACCAGATTGACTATATTGCTGTCAGTCGAGATTGCAAAGATTGATGGCCGAAGCGGACTTTAAACCGACATCAGGATAGCATGCGACCATCAGCTCTAATGCGGCGTCAGTAGCATTTGCTTCAACATGCAAATAGCAAAAATACGTTAAGATCCCGTAGAGTGACAACACTTTAGGGACTATCCTATCCGAGAAGGATACAACTTCATGCAAAGAAAAATGTGAATGACCAGTGTAACGCTGCAAAAAATGGTTTTGTAACTGGGGTGCGGAGATATGTCTGTAAAAGACAGAGAAGCCACAGCACGTGGTAACCGATGGATCAAGATATTAGCATTGCAGCAGCCTCAGTAGTAGAAAAAAATAAGAAGGAAGGAAGAAAAATCCAAAAATAACTGCGCTCGCAGAACAGTCTATAATTTCACCATAGAGTTACCAGGTTGCCAAAGCTCTGAACAGCACTCGGTAAAATGTATAAACAACACCGGTGGGCGGAAAATCTCCTCTTTTGTCCTCCACGCGGGCCCCTGCTGGTAATGACTTCCCGTCTTAGACGAGTAAGTTTCAGCTAAGGATTTACACGCACGTTCTCAATCGGGCAATGTGATCCATTAAGATAGAGGTGGAAGATAACCCTAAATCTCACTTGTAAAGTCAAGGTGTTGAGGCACCTGAAGGCTGAAGGCCGCATGACCAATAAGCGAATAAAGAGAATTGGTAGTTAACGGTCCCCTCCGACGCCCCGGCAAGGTCGGTTGTATCAGCGCCTTATCCCAGTATGTCGGCTCTGCTGGAATGGACCCACCCCTTCCGGACTTACTCGTGGGACCAAATATAATAGACAACACCCTTCTTTTATAAGCGGTTCTAAAACATTTAGATGGCAATCGAAAATCAGGAATAAGACGGTAGGCATTGATGGCACTTCTATCGACCTATTTCAAGCCGGGCCAAGCAAATCGGCCGAATGAACGTTTCCCAGAAGAAGGGAACAAGGAAATTATCACCCAGAAGGGTAAGACAGTGTAATTTGGCCAAAACAGCAGCGAAGATAATTTGGCATAGAATCAAAGAACATTTAGATTTAACCCTCGAAGTCGAAATTTCGGGCAGAATTCCAAGCTATGCTCCCGGGTTTTCTTGCACCGGTTACATAAACTCTTGGCATATCGTTATAGAGCAATGCGTCCAATACAGGCTTCCGCTACATCTGCTTATCATTGACTCCGACCTTTAACAGCATGAATCACAGCCTAGGATACGATGGCTATTGCATCTTATTTGACAAAACTGGACTACCGCGACAAAAGCTTCATGTTCGAATTTCAAACGAACAGCTCTACATGAAAAGGGATCATGAACAACCATACAATGGTGGAATCTGGCTCTGTCAGGTAGAAAAGTGGGTCGCCCTGAGTAAATGTGGCGTAGAAAAACTGAGAAGGTATCGAGGTCATAGAAGATGAGCTAGAAGCAGCTGAAATACATTGCCGAACTCCGAACCAAATGGCTTGCATGCATTGTTGATGCAGTTCGTAAATGTGCACACTCAATGAAGTTTTTCGTTTGGAAAACCTGGTTGAATTGACGAATCTGAATTCAGAGAACCTCCAACGCTTAATCAGTAGCTCCAATGGGCTCTTAAGTTCAGTTGACAAAAATCACATCTTTATGCAGGAAATACTACTCCACTTCCCGTCGAATCATCAAGAAGGTTTTACCGAAAGATTCATGACTTTCCAGATCTCAATTAGCGACCAAGGTCTCAACCAAAAAGCCTCTCTAGACAAACTTTGGGTTGCTTTTAGTAAAAAAAAAATCTATTTATCATCCAGATCATCACTATCCCGATCGACGCATGCGTGTATTTGCTGAGTAGTCTGTACCGAACTGAAATGCCTCCTCACATCTTTACATCGCTTCAAAGGTCCTGCATACATGTCCTAAGTGCATCTCCATTGACTCCTTTTAAAGCATTTACAATTATTGTTGTAATTACAAAGTCCTTTTGATCATTTCTTCTCCAACATACTGTATGAATATTTACTATATACTCATACATCTAACAAAGTGTGAAAATGCACGCCTGGTGTTGTGAAGTTTCATCGTTATAATAATGCAACCTTGTGCACCAAAGATAAAACCTCAGGGAATAGACAATGTGCGAAGAATGGTGTCAAGTTGGATTCTCTTTGCTGCTTGGCTGAATGCAATGATGTTCTTCCAAAGTTTCAACTTTGGCCCTTGTCGGTCGTATTCACTTTTACAAAATACAAAGTGATATACTATGTGCAAAATTGGATGCACAGAGTCACACAAACTTGTTTAGAACTTTCATCGTCCTTCTGTCTATTCCTGTTGAACTGAATTTTAGGTTCGAGTTAAACTCCATGACATCCGACATGAGAAAATTTCAAATCCGTCAAGTATTGAAGTAGCCAGTAACAAGATTGTTGATAAGTGTGTGAGTGAATGAGATTCTTTAGTGGAGTTTTTAGAGAGGACACGTTACGATTCATGAGACATGATTCCGAGGATGCAAGTGCTTAAGAAATAAGTTTTGGCAAAGTTCATCGTATTTGCTTTTCTCAAATTTTCTGTGATGAGGAATTTGACTCAGTTTAAGCGTTGTAACATTTGAGGGTTAGGGTAGAGAAAGAGGAGATTCGGAAGGTAAAAAATACATGCCAAGGACACAAACCCCGAACCGAATCCTGTAAAGACGAACGAGGGAACATAGTAGTAAAGTCGCAGTCGATGCTGAGGATTGGGAAGGCGCATTTCTGTGGACTGTATAACGGCGATTGCGAACCAGATACCACTGTCAGACAGAATAAACTTTTCAACCTGGACGATGTAGACCAACAATGCCGTCCACTCGACCTGGATGAAGTGAAAATAGTCATATCTAAGCTGAAGTCCAACAAAGCTGCTTTAGCAGATCGCCTGACTTGGTAAGGAGCACACACCAACTCATCTGTAAAATATGGTCGGACGAAACTATGCCCGATGAATGGAACCTCAGCATTGTTTGTCCGATCTTCAAAAAAGAAGACCCTCTGAACTGAGTGAACTACAAAGGCATCAGTCTTTTTAACATCGCCTACGAAATCCTATCTTCCGTATTGTGTGAAAGCCTGAAGCCGTTCGTCAACAGCCTGATTGGTCCATATCAGTGTGACTTAAGACCAAGAACCATTGACCAAATATTCACACTACGGCAGATCTTGGAAAAAACCCAGGAGCTCCAAATCGATACACACCATCTATTTATCAATTTTAAGGCCACGTATGATAGCATCTATTCAGACGAGCTATACAGAGCAATGTCTAGTTTTGGCATCCCTGCCAAACTCGTCCTTTTGTGCAGGATGACAATGACCTTTGATGTCAGGAAAGGATTGAGGCAAGGCGATGCGCTTTTTTTCACCTCATTCTTGAAAGGATTGTGCAAATCCCACGCGCCAACACAAGAGGTACAATCTTTCAAAGGTCCGTCCAATAACTCATATACGCAGTTAATATTGACATAATCGAAAGAAAGCAGCGTGGTGTCAGGTGAGGTAAGTGCCCTGTTAAACCCGCTTTCGTGCACCAAAGAGTGTTGAAACCAATCAATGAGCCTTCACTTAGGAGCCTTCTACCATAATGACCTAGATTCTAGACGATCTGATAATTATAGATTTTAGAAGCCTTATACGTTTAATTATAAGTTACAATTGGTTCAACAAGTGGATAAGAAGAATCTCGTAGATCCATGTGATACCACAACTTGTGCGCTAACTTTGGCTGGCAGCCACAGTCTCAAAACCAAGGAAGAGGTCGAAGATTAACATCTCCTGTAACTTTCCAAATCAAAATGGTTCTCCCAAATGACAGACCCGTCTCCACCTATGAGTATCGAAATTGCTTTAACTAACCATGGTAAGTACAAACTCAAGCTCATTATCTAGGAACAGTTCTTGAAAGTAAATATTGCCGGATACCCTTCGAAATCCCAAGTTGCATTTGACTCATGTAAAAAGAGCAATAGGTTGAAGATGGGGTATAATAGTTAAGTGGCCGCTTTAAGAAAGTCAAACGAGCATACAAGCTCTCGAGAAAGCCCAACGAGTAGCTTGCCTTTCTTTTCAAACAGCAACTCTTTGATGCTTTATTTAAATGTGAGGGTCTTTCCGAAAGGCTTTGAGACTCACGACTGCTTCAGTCTTTCTTATCACTCTTACTTCTCTCAAATCGTAGTTAAAGCTATACGACAGGCAACCACATAATATACATCGACAGACAATTTACGATTAAATTCCTTGAATCAAGCACAGCAGAATCTAGGGCTGTGAAGGACTCCCGCATGCTGTTAAATGCAATCGCTAAACAGCACAACGTCAGACACTCCTAGGTCCCAGATCGTTGCAACATTTCAGTACTGACGAACAAGCCAGACAACGCTCTCTAGGTAAAGACAGGAGGAATCCTGACGATGTAAACGGAAGTATATCCTTTCCTAAACATCTGATCCACTCTAATGGTTATATAAAAGGACTAAAGATAATCATAAATTGCTGTATCTAAACTCTTGTTATAATGCCAAGCTTATTTGGGCTATCATATATCCGAAGATATCGAGGGCGTTAGTTCGACTCAAAAGAAAAAGCCTTTCGAAACCAATGAATTTTAGGTAGGTATACCCAGCGTTTTGGAATCACAGCGCTTAAACTGAAAACCCCAAGCCTCCGTTCTATAGACCAAACAAGCACAGAGGCCAAGCTACTTGGTCTAGCAAAAGTCTTTAAGATCGAGAAGCATAGAAGGTAGCCTTTTCACAAGTTGGAAGTAAGGTATGTCTTCTGAGAATTCAGAGAATTCACAAATACAGGAATGAATGAATCAAAAGATCTAATTGTTGTCTTCCGAAGAAGCCTTGACTTATCATCTGTCTCTATACTGTCTTCAAAGTCTACCGTAGTGCTGCTGAGATCATGCTTCCAAAATTGCCGCACACGATGAATACTTTATCTGTCAACGGTCAGTCTGTCCAGGAAAGATAGCTTTTAGGACGTCGGAGAACATAAACAAAGATTTACATACATGCATAGGTTGGTGTCTATCGTAATGAAGCACGATATATGTACGTATCTTCCGTGTCACCTTAAAAAGCACTCATCCTTCTTGCTGCTAATTGTCTCCAAGGACATTCTATCTTTGTAAATATTTACGAAAGACAGTAGGTATCTACTTGTCATTGTTTCTCAATTGCGATTCAGCAAATAAGTATAGAATGAAGGATAATCACTGTCCTCCGACTGCAGTCGCTTTTAAATTATTTTGATTAATCACAGCGTGCATAAAAAAGGATCGAAACAAACAAAACTCGACAATAGCAAACACTTCTGCCAACTCAAATTGAATACAATTGGATTTCGCAATAAAGTCTGAAGGATCTCCATTCCATCTGTTTACTCAATTTACCCAAAATTCACTGTTGCAGTTGTCTTTGCATTGTTTGTGATGTTGTTGTCCATTTGAACACACACACACACTTTGGCAATGCGCAACTAAATGCATTCAATGACTGTTCCGAGTACTTTGTAGTACCTAAATGTGAAACTGTTTGCTAAATGCTTTCAAATGGATTAATTCGTAAAAAAAAAGGACAACGACAGGTCCCTGTGCATACACTTTTTTTACAATCGTTTTGCGAAATTAATGGAGAAAGTATGTCCGAGATAACAAAAAAGGTAAACTGTTGCAGTGATGCAACTTAAACGGAAGGGAAACCGCGCTAATTAATTCCGCAATCAATTTCACAAGGATATGTTCAGATAAACCAGGCGATCTGGAAAATTGGAATTTTTGTTCTCAGTTACAGATGGCCGAAGGCTTTCACAAATTGCCAGGCCAGTTTGAATTGATAGTTCGATGCAAAGTCAATTGGAAAACCTTCACATTAAGGTTTACAAGAAGAGAAGACCTTTCAGACATTCATCATGATCCCTTTTTTCTTTAGTTAGTCGTCTGCATGCAATAGAAATTGGAACTGACTACTCAACTTTACATCTTACATGGCTTTCCTGTTACATCACCAACTACCTTGAACAGCAGCGAGCGGGACCCTTGCTCCATTCCTCTACCACTTTCGATCCATGCTGTCGTGGACACTTTTTATTGAATTTATCAGTCTCCGAGGGGAGCGGAACCCTTTCTTTATCTCTTTTGATCCGTGCTGCCACAAACACTTTTTATTAAATTGATTAGCCTCCAAGGGATACGATTCGTATCAAGACCACCCAAACTTCATCATACACAAGCTTCAGCTCGACAAACTCCAATTGAAAGTCTAACCCATTGGTGGTCTTTTCCTTTATTTGCCAACACGACCTTTTTCTCTTCTGACTTTTCTTCCACGTCTTTCGTGAGTGGCTTCTTTAGCATTTTCATAGCAGATGAGAGATTGATCGGCTTGAAATAGTTTCTGTACTCCTTCCACTTTATACTTTACTATGTAACGACGCCTCTACTGAGGAGACTGAGCCCGCTGTTCATGAACATTTCTATGATAATACGGAACCTATTCGGCGACATTCACCTTAAACTCGATAAGACGTCTTGGCGGGAAAGTCAAAAAGCACGACAATTGACTGTGCGAAAAGATTCAAGCAGTAATCTAACTTTTTCTAAATGATCGAACCGCCAACCAATTCGACCAAGTTCCAACAGGTGCCCAAAACACCTGTGATGTGCTCTTTTAAACGTAGGAAAACTCAAATCTCCTTATTTCTTGGTTGTGTCTCGTTCCAGAGTTAGACTGGCAAAGAAGCTACGATCCAAGGTGGCCTACAAACAGTGGGTCCAGTGCCGCAGAAACTAAAAGGAAGAATGGTTTCAAGTTCCCGATAAAAAAAAACAAAAGGAACGATGATTAACAAGCCAAAAGGGTGGTTGAAATGAAAGTCTTGAGTAGCAAGAAGGATGTTCCAGCACAAGGGTATCGAAGGGCAATAGAAACATTATCCTGGCTGATGGCTTCTATTCCGGAACGCAGACTCTTCAAAATTAAAAGAAAAAAAAGGACATAGATGTTTTTAAGAATTTTTTCCAACTTTTGGAGTAATATTTTTTTATTGCAACTTTTTTATTTTTAAAGATAAATCAATGTAATTTTCCGAACACAATGCTTATAATATTGTTATTCAGCTAAAAAAAACAAAACTATAGATTATTTGTAAATTTGATCAAACTTTAAAAAAACAAAAAATATGGCACTTGATCAATTAGTTGACTTAGTAGTTTTTGTTGTTCAATATTTTGTATGCCCTCCTTTTGCTTTAAGAATCCTTCTGGAAGATAATGTTCGACACGTTCTTGCTCCAAACATCAAGACTTTTCTGGAGCCCTCGGTCACGAAAGCTAACGTTTTGGGTAGTGTAGCATTCGCCCCACTACACTCACACATTCACCAACATATTCCATGGTCATGGACTATAAAATCATTAGATTTTCACCACCAAACCTGATGGTTGGTTTTACATGGCGATCTTTGATTGGCTCACCAGACTTCTTCCAGGTTCATTGGGGACCGTCGGATCCAAAACGGCCAATTTTCGTTTCATTCGACCAAACAACTCTTAACAATTTTTTATTTTCATTATTTTTATTTTTTTAATTTTCTTATTTTTTTTTAAGCACATCCTAGCCTTAATTTTTTGTGGCCTATTGTCACGAGTGATTTTTTTACTTTGACACCGTAAAAACGATTTTCCTCAAAACTTTCCTTACGGCCTCGTTTGAAACATTTATACCGTCATTCTGGTGCAGCTCTTTATCTATTAAAACTGCATTATCGTGCACTCCGTACTTGATTTTTCTAAAAATACAACTTTGTACTAAGGAATTCAAAATCGGTTTTTTACCAGGCTTGTTCTTTTTGACTTCAGGCTTGAGTTTTTTTCTTAATCTTTTGAGATGACATCAAGCGCAACTACAACCTTAAGCGAAATTTTACAGCAAGTGTCCTTGGAATCGATAAGCCTTTCTACTGACAAACAAACAAAACCCACTTTAAAAATGCAAAAATAAGAGTAAATTATGTTTGCCTTTCTGCAATTTCAACACGTTTTTTCAAAGTTGTAAAGAAAAATAAGAATAACCGCACCTCTTTCGAGTTTTCTAAGAGTTTTATCACACTCAATGCACAACTGAGACTGTGTCAACTAATTGATCACATGCATTCAAAAAGGTTTTTTTTAAAAGGATTGGAACCCTAACGGTGCATTTCCTTTTTTCTTGGGTATGCTAATTCTAAACATCTGTGTTTGTTATGTGACAAAGATTTGTTGCATTAAGGATACAAATACAAAAGTAACAACAAAAAACCTTTTTTCTCCTTATTATGTGATCAAAAAGTTGAGCCACTGTATATACCGTTTAAAAAATGGGAACCTATGCCTTACATTCACCATTGAAGTGTGTCTCATTGCCACATGCAAGTGTGGTCTACAGTTTCCATTAGGATCAAAGCTCTTAACACGAATGACAAAGATGATGATAGGATTAGTGACCGATAAGCAGGAAAGCAGAGCAGTTACTGGGTTATTTCTTCAAATATGCAGTACTGTTTGCGAGGAAATTCAACCGCAAGCTCTACGAGCTCAACTCAAATGTAGATGCAGCTCGGAAAGCTAAATCACGTCGACTACATTGGCTCAGATCGGACACATCGAACGAATGGAAAACAATTTTCCAGTCTGAATTCTAGCGCTCAGGTTTGAGTTGGCGAAACAGCTAAGTTTGAGAGACCACTTATTCGGACAAGGCACGTCCAAGACTTGGTTTGTCTTGTATCTTCTATTCTTCTTCGTTTATCACTTATAGCTTGGCCCCTGTGTGGCTGCGAAGTATCAAACTCCTTCACCTTATTCGGTCCCGGATGTTTCATCGCATTTCTGCTTATAGTCGGAGAGCTGGTGAACGTTTTGGTTACGTCATTTGAGCAAAGGAAATTTATATATTTTTTTGTTAAACTGGAGCTAGATATCACAAAAATCGACGTCTGGCAGTTTTCGGCTGGTGCGTTTGGTGAGGGTGGGGGGGTAAAGGCGTCAAAAAAAGCGACCCGGCCACGCCATATGACCAAAGCTAATTTTGTATATATGAGTAGTTGACCTAATGACATGTCATATTTTACCACTGCCAGACATTTTGGTCGGGTCCGAAGGGGTGCCAGACGGGCTTAAACCTGCATAAATGACGTAACCAAAACGTTCACCGTTCACTCTTCATGTTCACAACCTAAGTACTTTCTATTTACATATCGAATCCTTGTTTACCGTTCGTCCATCCCTAGCAGGTGTCCTATTTAGAGCACCAAAAGAAGGTACACAAGAGTTGAACAATTCGAGAAGTTCCATACACAAAAGACCTGGAAATCCTGCTTAGAAAATTCAGTTGATTCAAGGATTCAGCCATCAGTGATATAATGCACCTCCTAACTAAATTTCTGTAAATAAGCCTCGTAAAATCGTAAAGGACATGAGCGCGCCTACTTAGCTTGATCTGCCTACAATTCACACCCATCAGCAAGAGCCAGCTTCTACTCAAATCCCATCTGCTAAGACTATAAACTCTGTTTGCAAAAGTTAAGCTCTCATATTTTCGTCTACAAATCTGAGTTGATTTTTTAATTCGCTGACAACACTCAAATCTCTATCCTGCTCGTTGAAACAAACTTTTCAAGGAAAACTTCAGAAAGTAAATCACACACACCTTCGTTGGCATTTATTTATAGCTCGACACAGTCCTATCCACGATAACTGCAAAATTTTACCAAAATCTCTAAAAACTTTGACTAAGCAAAAGCTAATGTCAAAGGCAACCATAATTTTGTTTTCCACGAATATCCCAATTGTCCTTCCAACTTTCGCTATTTTCAACAGACTGAATGAAAACTTTACCTCAATACCCTAAACGCTTGTTGAAAAATAAAATTTTCAACTTTATGCCATGGTCCCGTCCCGATATGTGTGATACGTACACACTTACACATAGAGTCCTTGAGTGAGATTAGAGAATGGCGTCTAACCAAAATCCCACAATGGTCCATTAACTCATCCAGACGAACACAACCAGTACATCGCTGCCATACTGTGATAGCATAGATTTATGACTATCGAGAGGGCAGTGTCCTTTAAGCATTTGTTATCGTCGTTAATAAAATTGATTAGATGCCGGAAGTGACTGTAAACGAAGTGTGCGTCGTGCCAGTTAATTTGAACGTCGTCATGGCTAATATTTCCTAGGTCACGAAAAGTCCATTAATCCTGAAGTCCTTCACAAGTGACGATAAAGAGATTTGTGGTGAATTCAAAATTTTCTTCTCCCAAAAACCATTCACATGCAAAAGTGCATTTTATGATCTCTCTTAGGGTTATCTCCGCCTGTAGATCGATAAAAGAAAAAAAATTCTCAAGTCTAAGAAATCCTGAGAACGGTTTACTATTCCATTTTCACCATCAACAGCTGCAGAAGGTTTGGAAGGACAACCAAGATATGAAATTTATTACTACCATCCCTGCGTGGAGGTGGCTGTGGCACTAACATTCGAACTTCGATTTATGTCGTCGATAACTTTCTTAACTTCCACACAGCTCCTCTTGGAATTCAACAAAGTTGCGAATGAAGACGGCAATCGGTACGTTTGATATCGAAACCGATGCGAATGACATCATGGAAATGAGGAAACAAAACCTTCTCTTAAATCTTTCTCTATTGCCTGCAAAGGATAACGAAGAAATTTCAATTTTATTACACAATTTCTAGTTTTTTTTTTTGTATCCTTTGCTATATTTTTTTGGGCACAAAAAAGAAGGTGAAATTTATTGACAGAGACAATGTGCATTTGAATGTTATGATTACGTACACGAGTACAGTGGGTACAGGGTGTTGCAAAAGTTATTGGCCTAAGGGAATTGTAATTTTTTTTTTTTTGGTTAAGTTTTGCAATTAAAACGTGCAGATAAGTTGGGGCAGTTTTTGTGACACAGGTTCCACCCATTTAAAATGCGGATAAGCAAAAAGTACGAACTATACTATACTATAGCAGACAAGGTCACCTGCCGCTACCAAGACTTAGATGAAAAACTGAATCTCTACGTTACACATTAAAGTAAACCTTCTCTTTGCTCGGTGCAATATTTTAAAATTCTCATTGTTCATCTCCATATCCCTGCATGATTAAAGTCCCCTTCTACTCTCTAAATCGTTGTGCCTTTGGGTTATAAACGAAGACTTTGCGAGCTAGAGTGTTGGTGTCCATTCGCTCTACATGTCCCAGGCATCTTTAAGGTCAATCTCATTGCACAATTCGTATAATTCATCCTTGAATCTTCGCCATCAAAGATTATCAATGAACACAAAGCCGAATATCTTAAGAAGAAATGTTCGCTACAGCAGCGACAAATGTGGCACGCGGCGGAGTAAAAAAAAAAGAGTCTTTTCCCAACGACCCCGGACCTGCTCGGAAGGTATGACTTTAAATGTCTAAATGTCGAGGAAATCCCACTAATGTCTTCAGATACGCAGCCTGGATGCCCCACCAGCGTCGAATGTGGCACGGGGATGGCCCAAAAAATTATATTTTTTCCTATCAACCTGTTTGGGAAGCGTGAAGTTTTTTATCTTGCCTTTCCTTTAAATTTTTTTGCTAGATGGGTAGACTGGAGCTTCAAACTCAGCAAAACCCACTCCCGTCCTTAGATACGCAGCCTGGATATCCCAGCAGCGTCGAATGCGACACGAGGATAGCCCAAAAAAATTATTTTTCTTCCTATCGACCCCGGACCTGCTCGGAAAGTATGACGATTTTTCTCGTCTTTCCTTTAAATTTCTTTGCTAGATGGGTAGAATGGAGCTTCAAACTCGAAGAAAACCCACTCCCGTCCTCGAATACACAACCTGGAGGCTCCAGCAGCATCGAATCTGGCACGAGGAAAACTCCAAAAAATGATTTTCCTCCCACCCACCCCAGACCTGCTCGGAAAGCGTCCATTTTTTTTCTCGTCTTTCCTTTAAATTTCTTTGCTAGATGGGTCGAGTGGAGTTTCAAACTTGAGGAAAACCCACTCCCGTCCTTAGATACGCGGTCTGAATGCCCCAGCAACGTCAAATGCAGCACGAGGATGGTCCAAAAAAAATTATTTTTTCCACTGTCCTTGCATTTTTCTTCCCGTCTTTCGTTTTAGATAGGTAGAATGGAACTTCAAACTCGAGGAAAACTTACTCCTGTCCTCAGCAAAGAGAAAAAAATGCGTGCTATCAGGGCAAGTCCGAGGTCTACAGAAAAAAAAGTTGTTTGGGGTCTGCCGCGTGCCACATTTGACGCTGCTGAAGCTGAGGATTGAGCTTCCTGCAGGCGCTTGTTATATGATTATTTTCCAACAAAAGAAGACGTGGAGACATGGTCGGGCCAATGTACTGATAGTTACGAACTGGTTTCAAGAGAAGTCAAAATGAAGCTAGCTAATTTATTTACTTTTACAGCTAAGTTTTTGAAGTGATACCGTCCCATGACATGGTGAAATGGGTTTAAAATTCTTGAGAACTATCCATCTATGAGTGTCCTAGACCGGCTCTGCAATTAATGCTGTTCTTCTCGTCAATGAAACGAAAAACCGTGGTTTGCATCTGCAGGATATTGAAATTTGAATTCACTTCGGTTACTGCCTACTGAATAACTCAAATTGTAGCCTTAATCTCACACACATGACCATCTCAAGGCAGCTTTTACCAAGCTTAAATTTTGATTGACGTCCACACTTAGTTTTGCCACATTGGTCGACAACGATACCATTATCTGTGCACACTCCTGGCAAGTAACATCAATAAACAAATATCATGAAAGCAGGTGATGTAGATGTTACTAGAAAATATTTGATTGTCTGTTGTCATTCAACGCAAAACCGCATAACGTATCCTTCCTAACACCTTCCACGTGTCAGACAGTCCCTTTGGTACTACGCATTCTATTCGTATGTGTTTTGCAATAAAAATCGAGAGTTCTGCTGCGAATCGAGACAGATGTGAATATGTACTTTGATTCCATAGAAATGGGACACTTGTGCCACCATATACTTACAGAAAGCAAAAGGATTTTCCTGTCCTTATCCCTTGTGATACGTGCGATGTGAATAATACCGAAGGTCACAGGATTTTATTTATTGGATCAATTTCATTTTTCTAGGAATTTGTTACGAAATTCGCAGAACGTTATCCTGCTACATGCGAGCTAAATTCGTTTAAGAGGATAACTTAGGGGAACCTTTCTTTTTATTGACTTTTGTACCTAAAAATAATTTGAAACAATTGTTTCTATGAAATGTGATATTTGGCATCATTATTTCGGTAAATATTGGGTGTTAGTGGTTTAACCAACATTTATGGTATAGCTTGCTTCTTGAATCTTACTTGGTTGGTATCAGGACTTCATGGTAGGAGTGATTGCATCCTATACGATGGAGTTTTTACTTGGATGTTTAAGGATCTAGGGAGAATGACAAAGATGAGGTGGTCTGGTGGGGGCTAGACCTCCCTAAACCATCCAGAATATCAATTTAAGAATGGTAGCTTCTTAGACAGCTCGCCCAGATTATTGAAATAGTATTCCCCAAGGGTGCATTAGGCATATGCTCAGGAGAATAGAAGAGTCACGCGATATGAACAAAATCCAGCAATTCTATGGGAAAGCAAAGCAATTGGCAGCTGGTCTCAAGGCCGTCGTCTCCGATCCACAAGAAATTGTAGAACTTGTGATTAAGCAGCAGTCAGTTGCTGAATGAGCATAATGTTGAGTGAGTGGTAGAGCGAGATGAGTGCCCACCTCCAGTTAAGAAAGAAGTAGTCCCCGCGCTAAAGATCAACAAAGCCGCGCTCCGCCCCACTAGCAGAGCTTTTATGGGGATGATGTTTTGAAAGTTTCCATGCGTCATGTAAAGGTGGACGAAAGTATGCCTGATGGCTAGAATATCAGCTCCACATGCCCCATTTACAAGGAAGATGATCCTTTGTCGTACACCAACTTTTGAGGCATTTCCCTACTTAATATCGCATAAGAGGACCTATCCTAACCGAACCTCTGTAACATACTAATTTGCACGTGTGGCCCGCGAGATCGGCGATAGACCAAATCTTTGCACTACGGCAAATAATTCTGGAAAATACCAATGGATTTCAAGTCGGGACTCACCACCACTTCAAAGCCAAATATGATGGCATTAATCGTCTTAAGCTCCAAAGGGCGATGGCTGAATTCGGGAACCCGGCAAAACTGATCTGACTATTTGGATTAAAAAAACGATGTATACGGTCTTGGTTTCTTCATCACCTTATAGGATAGGAAGGTAGAGGTGGCGGTTCAACATGAACCTAAGTAGCACTAGATGCGCCTTCTTGTTACCACGACTCGTGTGACCTGGTTGATCATGTGTGTTGTTAAGGATGTGAGACAGTCGGTGCTTAGATTCAGCCTGTGGAGTTTGGAAAGCGGATTAGATCTCGCATTCTCTTACTCGAGATGTCGTAAAGGTCGTTTAAGAATGGTTGGTTAAGTGCAAGCCGTCTGGCCCTTGCTAGTGCCGAACATTTGCGAAGGAAGTGGGAGAGGGTTTCCTTCTCACTTTCGTTCGATGCCTTGTTTGACTGCATGGTCTTCAATTGGGCAATGCCCCGTTATTATCGCCATGATTCTAACGATGTCTGAGCGGGTTCTGTTAATTAGGTCTTTTGTTCCAGTTTTATTGTAGGTCGGCCATATCTTATTGATATGGCGTAGTTGGTTAACTCTCTCCACTGGAGCTCTAAGCTGGTAGGTTCGTCCTTTAACCGCTACCATCGGAGCGGAGCAGAGCCACAAGTGAGCAGTGTAGAGTTGAGCCCTGACTGGCCAGTTCATCTGCACGCTCGCTTCATTTTTTGTCATTGTGCCCTGGAACCCAGAGCAGTGTGGCCTTGAAGCATTCACCCAAGTCAGCATGTTCATTCCGGCACTACTGCACCAGTTTGGAGGATATGGTAACCAAGTCAGTAGCTTTTATAGCGGTTTGGCTATCTATTGGGATAGCAATGTTTTGCTTCTGGGTTTTGTCGCGCCCGAGTTGCGTGCAAGCCTCACGGATTGCCAGTAGTTCCGCCTGGAAAACGGTGGCAAAATCCGATATTTTCAGTGATTCCGAGTAGATTCCCGACCCCAAACCATAGTACATCTTTAATCCGTCGGTGTAGATGACCAAGTCCTTTACTAGTTCGTCCTTCTTCCACGGAGCTCTGGTGGGAAAACCTACATACGTGAAAGTTTTTCTTGAAATTTAGTTTAGGTGTGATGTAGTCGGTTGGAAATGTGAACCTCATATGGTTTTCGATATTCCGAAAATATCAAAAGGCTGAGACACAACACGGCGGGCTCCAATTGTGCATGCAGTACCTACGCGACAAATAAACGAGCGAAATATCACTTCAACAGAGAAATCGGCACACGCAGTTTCACATTCGAAGAGCTGTACACTGCATTCGTTCGCATAGAGGCATGCTTGAATTCTCGCCCACTGTGCGCATTGAAAGATGATCCAAATGACCTTACCGCGCTGACACCGGGGCATTTCCTGACTGGCGGTCAAATAATACGCCCACTCGGTCCAAACGTACGAGACGTGCCGTCGCACCAATAAGACAGCTGGGACAGGATACACCAATTAGAACAAAGCATTTGGAGCAGATGGTCACAGGACTATCTAAGCGAGCTGCAATCGCGCACCAAATGGAAGGAACCGAATCGCAATTTGCAAGTTGATGATTTGGTCTTTCTGAAGGATGACAACCTACCACCAGGCCTTTGGAAGCGTGCCCGTGTCACGAAGGTGTATTCCAGTAGACAAGGGCAAGTGCGCAGTGCACGGATTCGAGCAGGCGGTCGTATGTCCCATCACCAAATTATGTCTCAAACCAATGGAGACCGATCTGCAACCACATGACGAGTAATGTGCAAAAGGGAAGTGCACTCAAGGCTGCACATTATCAGTTCGCGAAGAGGTCCCAATTGATGAGCAGCTTCGCACATGATTCCTGAATTGACTTGGTTTTCCATGGACATGTTGCAGGGGCGTCCATGGTTTTCCCAATGTCCACGAGCGAATGCAATTCCGAAGAAAGCCCCAAAAGTAAATACATCAAACACGTGCATCAACAGTTTTTAAACCTGCAGTTTTAAAGTGGGCAGGATGTTCGATATTCCGAAGATATCAATAAGCTGGGCGCACTTTACGCACATCATGCATGTATGATCGACCGCGACTGTGCACCACCGTTCGATCCTATGTGTATGTGCATGTGAGATCCTTTTAAAAGGAACCAACATTTATTTCATCAAGACTTGTGATTCGAAGACAGAATAAAGCAGACGTATCACTGCTGTGCACAATAGAAAAAATAAGTGTTTTTATTTTATTTAATACAGTCCACTAGCTCCCAAAGAACTATACATATGGTAACTTAATATAGACTCCTGATTCCTAAGTGTTCGAATGCCTTGAAATAGGCTCAGTCTAACCCCACCCCCTCTCTTGTAATGGCCAATTGGAAGTTCAACCACGACTCTACTTAACCTAAGAATCGATGTATTGTATATCTGTGTAAACCACTGTCGACGAATAAATTTAACATTAGCTCCACCTATATCCGATTCCCAGGTGCTCACCAAAAAAAATTTAGCAACAATCAAGGTCTGTGTGTCCCTTGTGATGATGAGATGAATTCAAACGACTAAATTTATCCACCAAGCGACGATCCACCGCGCCAACAACGACGACACAAATTACTTTCCACTCACACAGAAAGAAAGTGATAAATGTAATGTTTCCTGGAATATCCTTCGTCGAAATAACTTCTTTTCAAGACTCAGAAATTCAGAGAGATGGTGTCGGTTCGTGTGCACGCCAGAGCTAAAACGTTCCTCATTTGTAATCAGCACGCAAATCGACATTGCTCTGGTGGCTCGAGATGTGCTTTTATTGTCTCGTCTCGTACAATGTTTTACATAATCTGAATTGTAAGGCTTTTAATGTTACAGCGACCATGGAAGCGACACCATTTGCTCAGTCGGTCGGAATCGGAAATGGATGTTACAATGAATTCCTTTTACATATCAATTACATGCAAAAGCAGAAAGTGTTCCTTAAATGTTGTGTTGTAGCTTTTATACATTGTAATGCTGGGTGTGCAAACAAAAACGGAACTGAGAAGAGTATATTGGAATCTGTTGAGCTGGTGCATGTGATGAATAAGTCTGTCATACGTGATGTGATCCAGAGATACTGGTCGTGGTCGATGTTTTGGAATAAGTCAAAGAATTTCTGTTCGGTTTGCATATATCATCCAATGATTTCCCACTAAGCCAGATGTAGAATCCAGGTCAATCATTGAAGTTGGGAGGAGGGATATATGTATACTTTACTTCTATTCGCAATTCAGTTTTATGTAGCCGCAGTTACGTGAGCTTGAAAAGAAACAAAGAGCTCGCAAGAGTCTAACAACCCTTTCGATGGCTCCCTAAACTTAAATATCAGGGCTACAATCCAAACAGACGACTTAGCAGGGGGTTAATCGCTCTAGCCCCAAAATATGGGGACCAAAAAATGAGGACGAGTCCCTAGGCTGCAGGAATAGTATATTACCTGCCTTGACTGCGCCAGCCATTGACGGAATCACACAAAGAATTTCTGACAGTGCTGAACCTTGATTTGAGGCCTGTTGTTACTGCAGACTATCCTATGACTTTACAAGGCCATTTTCTAAGCTGGTTTTGAGTAAAGAGGAACGGGAGATATAATGGATTGGCAAGGGCTCAGTGCTCACAGTTGACCAAACGATAAGGATCTCGTTTTGAAGTCTTCATCAAGAACCAGAAAATGAGATTTCAAAAGACAGGACACCCAGTTCCAGTCAGGCCGAACTACTTAGTGAGCACCTCATACGGGCTATTTCCACTTATTCGTGACACAGGCTTGTAAAGACCGGTTTTTCTGGCTTCTCGTTTAAGAAATATAATCTGGGGAAGCAATAACTAAAGTGAAGTACAGACCCATATACTGTTGATGACCCCCACAAACGAAGCAAGAATAACGACCTTTGGATATGCACGTAGAATTTATGGTCCCTTAACAGTCCCCACTTATCGCCGAGCAAAGGTCATAAACGATTGTAAAGAAGTATGATAGAACAGGCAGGAAAAAAAGAAGAACTGGGGTACCGACAATAGAAGCAAAGCTTATTGCCACAAAGCCAGAACCAAAGCATGTAAAAATGGACAAGGAAACATAGAAGTAGAGTCGCACTCCATTCTAAATATGGTACGACGAACGATTCAAAGTCCACTATCAGAAATAATGGACCAACAATTCTTTCCACTCGAGTTAAATGCTTGAGCGGACGGTCCCACCTTCGAGAGCTGTATCAAGCAGTGATGACAGAATGATGATAGAGAATGCCCGTTGCTTTACCAAAGACGGAAAAGACTTTGCCGAGAGCAATATGCAGAACTCACGCCCTAACATATGAGACACAATCTTTCGAAAAACCGTGCAATTACTAAGTCTGATTGTGAAAAAAAAAAAAAACAAACATCGACATCTCAGACAGAACGTCACCCAGGCAAAGGACTTTGTCTGTCTACAACTCAGACCAATACATCAGAGTCCAGACCAAAGGTAGAATTACTCTTGCCAATCGGTGTTAAGTTGGGCTATTAAAGCGATGGAGTAGACCGGACGAGTTTTCAAATCCACCTCAGAGAAACTGCGACTAAAAAGCTGGGAAACCAGAACCAGGCTTCAAAGTGCCTCTTATCTATCTGACAGAGACCAAAATGCCGCTACGACTTTAAAAGATCATTTGTGTCAAAGAAGTTTTCCTTTAAACCGAGAAAGTTGATCGCGGTCATTGAGAAATCTAAGGATGAATAGTTTGTTGATCTTCCAAGTAGAGATGGTTGTTGAATCTATTCTCAGCTTGTTAAGGCTGTGAATGAGCAATCTCCGGTGAGGTTCTACGTTACGAGCTCTGCAAACATTTCTTGGCTTTTCTTGTTATTCGAGGCGTTTATGAACCTTTTGAGTTGATGCTAGTGAATAATTCACAGATTTGGAGACAAGTCATTTCTTCCCCTGTGGTGCAAGTATTTAGCGAATTTCATGAACGTATTGTCCTTGCTTCCTGGATTACTATGAGAGGCGGCATACTGAATCGAACTTACTTCGAATTTTGTGTAGAACATTTCCTTGCTAATTCGTCAGTCTTGGGATTCACTTTCACCAGAGTTTTATCTGATGCTTTGTTTGATGACCATTTTACTTTTATCCCTTCTTAAATGTCAGTGAAGCTGGTGATATCTTCTGATTTTGTTGCCTTCGCTCTTGTCTCAAAGCGGTCTGGAAGTCTTACGGACTCGAATAGGCCCATGCCAGTATCCATCTTGGACCGTAAGCCTGGCCTCTCTCCTCTCTTCCATTACTGTCGACTCGAACTCGAATATAGACTTGCAAATGATCCTTTGAAGCTTGAACTGTGACTACCTGTCGATTAACTAATGATTCCGTAAACGGAAATGCTATCATAATAGCTTGCTGTCTAGGAAAGTGAACGGCAGCGAGCTGGTGTTTCCAACCCCGATACAAAGCATTTCCGAACAAAGGGATTTCTTAGCCTCTCGCTTCCATAGTCTTTGAGCTAATGCAGGACATTGCTTATCTTCTAATTGACAGCCAGTTGGCATTGTTGCAAGCTTGTGCCTTGTGTTTTCATTTTGGAAACATTCTTTTGAATGTTTTTTTTGGTTTCGCTAATATTTGAATGCAAGTCAGCTTCAAAAGCAGGTCCCATACAGTATTGATGCCGTCATGTAAAGAATTAAATCCTTTATCAGCGACTTAATCCTCACTTTTGTATCCGTATTGCTTCTCAATAGAAAATAATCATCATTGTGCCACTTTTCTTCGATAAAAAGAAATAAAAACTTTTCCAATTATCTTATTACATACTTTTGTATATCACAAGGATCATCTTTCATATCGAGTGTGGAAAAAATCAAGTTTAGAAATTCCTTTTCATCCTTCCCTGACATTTGCCATATCAGGTGAAATTTTCGTGAGAAAATCATCACGACTGGGCAAACAAGAACTCATGTCATGTGTGATTTATTGGACTTGGAAAGTTGATAAACTTTTAATGAAAGCGCTTCATTTAAGGCATTTGGCTTGAGTTTAAATTTGAGAATTTTTTCTTTTTAAGGAAAAATATAAAAGGAACATATGTTGTTTTCAAGGTTAGTCGCGAAACTTTAGAAAACCCAAAGGACCATCAACAAAGTATTGCGTGGAACATTCTGCTCGAAAACAGTGATTTAGAGCTTAAATTTGAAATGTGGACCACAATGGACCAGCAGGCCCCCGTGAACCCACACTTTGCTGTACATAAACGACAGCTTTTTGCTTACATACATATGTGGGCTAAGGAGGCAATTTAGTGAAAAAATCCTATCATGGGCAACTCCGAGCCTCTTATCATCGCAATCCCGCTCAAAGGCGGAGGAACATTCACTCTTGCAAGTCCGGATGAATGACACTAATGGTTGATTGAGAGAAAAAAGAAATAAATCGGTGCGTAACGAAAAGTGAAACATTTACTTTTTTCATTATATATGGGCCTGGATACGCCAGGAGCACTCTTCTATCCAGAATGGTCAGTTCAAACTTTCTATATGCTGTTCCACTCTATGTGGGGGCACTTATAACCAAGAAAACAACAGGGAAGCTCTCACCAGTATATAGGTTTTGCGCAATCAGAACAATAAGCGGTTTTTCATCTATTTCGGACGAAGGAGGCAGAATGGTCCCGACTGACATTCCTGTCAACGAGATGCATAGGGGTTTACCTTAGGTGAACCGCAAACGAGCAAGAGGCCATCTTAACCAGGACGCTAAAAGCTGAAGAAAGGGTATCATCTGTAGCATTCTTGCAACCAGGTGGGATAACACAAAGGCAGATGGACCCATAAATTGACTCCCAGCATCAAAGTCTGGACAAAATGAGCACGCGGGGATAGCAGTAACCACCGGACATGACGGCTTTCGGAAATATCTCCACAAATTTGGAAAAGATGTCACCTCGTGCTCTCCAGATGATGAGGAAGACGCGGAACACGCAATGTTCCATTGCTTCTCAGAAGGAACAGTAAACCGGCAAAGCCCGCAGCTTCTAGTAATCTGTATGATGACGTCAGATGACGACTGGTTGACGATCTGTTCCTTCATAATGAGCGTACAAAACAAACTATGAAGAATCGAAAGACTAAGAAGAGCCAAAGCGGTGCACACAGATGACACAGCATAAATTGCCTTATGGCAGTCCCGCTAGGAGAATTGTGGATGAGTGCAGAAGTGTGACACAGTGTGTGACATGACACAGAAGAACCACGTGAGCACGAGCACGTGAATCGTCCATGCCAGCTAGTAGGTATGAATTACTGGTATCTTTGAAGATTTTACATCCACTAGCACCCCCCCATAAAAAACCACCATGCACAGTACTGTGATTGTGCATACTGCCTGTGTGTGAGTGGACAAATTTTGTTGATATTTTCTTGTTTGTGCAAGCAAGATTGTACAGTCATACAATTTTGTTGTTTCACTTCGGGTTACGTACGGACACCTACTTAGTTAAACGCGAAAAAAAACTCAAAAACGCATCAATTTCACGGCTACAAATACCTCAAAATGCGCAACTTGAAACTCAAAATGCTACACAAAGTAACACTTATCCATATAAGCGCCTTACGTGGTCACATACATACATTTCTACTTTTTGATCCAAATGATAACCGCCCTTTCAACGTGGGAAGCCCAACGTCGGCTTTTCATTGCAAGATTTATTTCCAACTCATATGACATTTTAAATAAGGAAGATGCATGTGACAGTTGATTCATTGAGTATTAAAACGAAATGTTAATCCTTTGACATTTTCCATATCGCATATGGTAAACAGATCCTTTTCACACTTTCTGCTATAAAAAAAACAGATCCGTTTGAGAATTGGAGCCTAGAGAAATCAATCGAAAAGAAAATACCATCAGAGGAAATGGATATAGCGTGAGTTAAATGCTTGAAGCACTTTGAGTAATTGAAGTAAGTGAAACATGTTCATAGGTTGAGAGGACTTGTGCCACTTACTTTACTTACTGGTATGCCTTTAGTGGCAGCTTATACATGGGTTTCAGTATTTTCGATATATAACTTTGAGTTATACTTTTGGTATTATTCCTGTTTTTTGTAAAAAGTCGAAAAAATATTAAGACCACGAGTGTAAGGGGATTAATCGGTATAGAATATGACATCCACTGGATGTAAAACAAAACAATTGATTCTTATATAAAGGGGTTTTCCAACACGGACATAACAATGTTGTTGTTGTTGTTGCGCTCCGCCTACAACAATCCAATCTGTGGAAAAAATGTCTGATAGGTCATCTAACAATCGCCAAGTGGGTAAACATTGAGCCAAAATTTTCCACTTACCACCGATCCCGGAATTCAGCCTAAACCTCGAACTTAACATTTCCTGCAGAGAAAGCTGGACAGAAGGAGAGGTCATTAACCTTAACCATATATCCATTTTCACGGACGGGTCAAAAATGGATGAGGGAGTGGGCTCCGGGATTTATGCAGCAGAACCAAGCATTGCACGGTCAATAAGGCTTCCGAATCACAGCAGCGTGTTTCAGGCGGAAGGCCTAGCAATCGCCGATACCTCGCGTGAACTATCACAACAGTCACTCCCAAGAAGTCACTTCGACATTTTCGTAGACAGTCAAGCAGCCATCAAAGCTATGACATCGACAACAATCAGATCCAGAACTGTGAAATGCTGCAACGAAGAGCTTAAAGTACTCAGCGCTAATCACAACGTCACGCTCATCTGGGTCCCGGGACATAAGAGCGTCCACGGGAACGAAAAGGCAGACAATCCCGTAAGAACAGGCTCGGAGATGGATCTGATAATGGCCGATGGCTCGGTCCTGCCCCCATTAGAACTTCAAAAATCCAGCATTACCGTGAAATTCATAAAACTCGCGAACGAGAGATGGACCTCACTCACAACATGCCGCACCTCAAGAACACTCTGGACAGAACTAAATAAGAAAAAAACAAAGGAAATCATCGCACTCAGCAGAAGTCAATTATCACTTCTTATAGGTATTATGACAGGTCACAAACTGCCAGCGGCCCACCTAAAGAGAATGCGTTTGAACACAACAGAACTATGCAGAGGACAATCCAATGGTTTGTTGCTGTCCAATAACGCCATTAATCCAAAAATGACATTCATCGCTGACAATGATTTTTCGATGAAATTCAGAAATATCTTCAAACTTTTACAAAGCCCAATCGGAGAAGTTTCGGAGCTTCAAATGATCAAGAGTCTTCAGTTCTTGAGTTAATTTGATCTTGTAAGGGTCTAGGCCAAGATCTTTACCCAAAATTCGTCACAATGTGGAACAAGAGTTTCCCAATTCCAGTGAACGGCGTGAAATCGACTGATTTGGCTCATTTTGAACTGAAGCACTAACGGCAGCAATATTTTCGATTCTTCGACCGGTGTGTTGTCTCACGGGCACAGGAACATTCAATCGTGAATATGTTGACTTGAATTGATCCACTATAGCATACACAGCTTGTCTGGTGGGACGATTATAACGACCGAAAATTGGAGTAAGCGATCTTAAAGTTGCGACCACCGACTCAGATTTTCGGCAGTAATTTTTAATAGTTTTCAAACGCACCCATTTCTTAGTCGTAGTAGGTGACAAAAGTCGCTTGCTTTGTAGCGTTATTTTATTAATTGAGAAGGTTAGGCTAGATTAGAATGGCAGGGTGCATTAATGCAACCACACTTAGACCAGAAAAGGTTCACATGGATCTGTAGGTTCTTTCAGAAAACCACCAGCAGAATCAGCCGGAGCTTTCTATAAAACGCTGGAAGTTGCCTATGCTGATGTCAGTCAGTTCTTTGTGACTGTGGAAGAAGCTGGCTCCTAAGAAGGCAATTCTTCGGGGTGAGAAGGCTGGCTACGTACAGAAAAGGTGGAGACTCGTCTCCTTCTTCTCCTCGTACATACAAAAATCATTGTAGAGGAGGCCTAGTCTATTGGCCAAAGGTGTCATTATCTCGGCACATAAGCGGCACCAATCTCCTCCCGGACTCTACCTTCTGCATAACCAACCTATCTCCTCCGTTCTCTTCAGAAAGGTACATAGGTGCCGAACCCTTTTGCGGCATCCCTACTTCCGCGTTAAGAATGAGTCTGGACAGTTGGGAAAAACGAAACCTCTTCTCCTACTGGAACAGCACTCAGGGACTCAGACAAGCTAAAAGGGCCATCCCTACCCCTGAACAAAACCACAAAAAATATTCTCAACCATAAAAGGGACGATATCAAAAGACTTGCCGGCTTCCTCACCGATCACTGCAGCCTCAGATATCACTTACATAAACTAAATATAGTTCAAGAATTTAAATCCAGACTCTGCTTAGAGGAAGACGAATCAGCCGAACACATACTATGTGAGTGCGTGGCTATCTGCAGAGCCAGGAACCACTTTCTCCACAAAGAATTCCTAACACCGTAGGACATTCATAATGCCTCGACTGGAGACATCCTCAACTTCATTAGGAAGATAGAGGATTTCCTTGTCTAATTGGCTCCAGTCACAATAGATCTTTCAGGTCGCAGTGCCCTATGCGTCTGTCACAGAGCCTAACCAATAATATAATATCTCCTCGGTTTTATCTTCTTGCAACCTCGGCATTTTGTGTGATAGGGAGTTCCAATTTTCGTTAACATATGGATGAGATAATCCTTAAGGCCAACTCTGTATTGAGTTTTGCAAATCGATGGTCTAAAGATTTCACCAGCTCATACGAGTCGATCTCCTGTATGCTACGAAAGATTAATTCAATCCTTACCATTTTCGACTACAGCTACACCACTTCTTCCCCTAAATCCGATCCCCTTCACCATCCCAACTAAGCTTAGTTCTAAGTTTAAGTTCAAGTCTAAATTTAAGTAAGTTTAAGGATCTTTTAGCTTGTATTAAGCCGAATAAATAAGGACTTTCGTCCCCACCAAAATTTAAATTAAATATTGTCGTGGGCTTTAAAACGTTAGGCAAAGAAGTAGACACTTAGTTTATTTGTTTGCGCCTAAGAGTATGTGATAAAAAAATAAATGTTTCACTTATTGTTACGCTGCGATTTCTTACCAAACGAAATAACACTACCGTTGCTTAAGAAGTTTTACTTCGAAAACCTTTCCTTTGCTTAGCCTAAAGCTATATACATAGAAACATCGACAAACAGGATTCATCCACATTGCTAGTTTAAAGGCACTATTCGTGGCGCTCTCCGCGACTTGTTATCTCAAAATCTCAATTAAAGCCGGCTTACTTCCAACTCACAAGATATGTATATCACGTAATCAATTTGATGCTCAATAAACCGAATTGAATTCAAAATGTATGCAGAATTTCTCGTCCTTGCCAGCCATGACTGTATCACACTTTCAAATCGATCCAGACACATCCTTTTATGCTAAATCTCCTCCGAAAATGTTGTTATCTCTTAAATAAACAATTAAGAGAGTTTGCCTCCTGATGCTATACATATATTCCCCGCAACTAAGTTTCATTTTATCTGCGCAATAATTAAAAATGAAATTGAAATGAATACCTTCTGGAGACGAGCCCACAAAAGACAAAAGTGGCAAACTGTACTCTGCAAAGTAGAAACTTTGTGCGGGGGGATGATAATCTGTTTACTTCTGCTAATTAAAAATAATCCTTTTAGAGCCCTAATTATCGCTACTTAACGGTAATAAGAACGAAATTGGTGTACTGTACTTTTTTTTTCCTACCTTCCTTTTATTTTTAATCATTTGGAATTGAAAAAAAAAGGATTCACTACGAAGAGCCAAAAGCTTTGGAGTATTTGTGCCCTAAAAACAAAAGAAAAAAATTACCTTCATTATATACGAAGTTATTATATTTATCACAGGAAAGGTTTTTCATTCGTAATTGTGAGTTATGTACTTTAGAATGCTTTTAATTATAACGGGTTGGGGTTGGGATGCATCAGTCTTCTTCATTCGTATTTCCACCCTCATGATGCTACTCTGGACACTTGGCATTTATTTTTAAAGTGAAGATTCTTAGAAAATCGAAGCGTAACAAAATATGAAACATTTGTTTTTTATTACATACCCGTAGGGGTTAACTTGATTTGGGTGATAATAATAAAATTAAAGTACGTACTTCTTTACTTTTAAGTATAAGGAGCAACACCTAAACCACCGTCGAGCACAGGGTAAAGAAAGTCCATTTCTACGCCTGTAGCAAGACCTGTAGGAAAAGGTGGGGACTTCAGCCTAAGATGATCGTCCTATTTTGATTTATGAATCGTTCGTGTGGAAGCCGGCCTTAAGCCAAGCCTACAACATCACAAAACTCAACATAATCCAACGAACAGGCCTTGGGATCTGGTCTCGACCATAACTGACCACAAGATACCTAAACTCAAATTCATCTAAATTCCGGAAAGGACGATATGGAACAATAACTTACCCCTATCGAAATACCAAGTGACGATATTTATCGACGGCTCCAAGATGGACTGCGGTGTTGAAGCAGGTGACTTCTCAGTGGAACTGAACGTATCCAAATCGTACCGCCTTTGAGACTCTTCGAGAGGTTTTCAGGCAGAGGTACCAGCGATTAGAGAGGCCTGCAAGATACTTAGCCTCAACCTCGTTACAAAATCAACAAAGGAATTCATATTGACACCCAGGGTGCCATCAAAGCGCTCCACTCAGTTTCTTCGTCGTCTAAAGTAGTAGAACAGTGGCCAAATCGTCTCTTCTGTGATCGTATAACTCGTCACGTAAAAATGAGCATTATTACGTATAAACGATCATTCCAACGTAATAATGCTTGTTTTTACGTGACGAGTTATACGATCACGGAAGAGACGATTTGGCTCCAGTTCAAGGAAATTATCACGCAGGCGAACGCTCGGTTCAACATTACTCTCCTCTGGGTTTCTGGCTACAGTAACATAGAGGGGAATGAAAGAGCCGACGTGCTAGCCAGATGTGGCTTAACCTTTGATGTCTTTCTTGTGGAGTCAGTCTACTCCCCGATGAGACTCATCAAGGGTAGAATTCTCCAACACTTTTTCATAAAATTCTGGAACTTTATAAACTTTCCGAACTCCACAGGATGAATTTGAAAACTATGCCCTCGCCACGCATATCAACATCTAGATCACGTTAGTCGTGGTACTTGTGTTTCTGGTAGGTCCTTTCCAGATTCAACCACTTCTACCTACCCTACTTCTTTACTTTACCTCTTCAAACCTAAAGAACTCACAAATGGTTGATGGTATATGAATATGGTGGTGATTGTGTGATTGTGCAAGCAAAATTGTGCAGTGTGTGGTGAAAAATATTCATTTTCATGGTCTTCTACTTGAGGTAGTGGAAGTCAGTGCTGTCTGCTCAATATCATGCTTGGTGTGTAAATAAAGCCATGATTACACATGCGCAGTAGAGGTTGTATAGAGTTTTGGGGTAGAGACGGCAAAAACGGAGTGTAACCTCACATAAAGAAGTGTGTAGTAGAAGTAGGACTAATGTAAGAGAGAAAATAAAAGAAGAGGATAGCTTATAAGGGAAGAAATTAGGCAAGTAAAGTGGGTTTCACGTAGCCTAGCATCTATGTCCATTGAGCCATTAATATCCCGAAGATAGAAGTCTTAAAATGTTCCGCAGCACAATATTAAATAAGTCTTCCAGCTCGTCGAAGAAGTGTTTGCCAAAAATCCCCAAGGGAGGGCAGCTAAGACAAGATACTCGTAAAACAGGTGCCGAGCCAACCAGGTTCTATTTTTCTTCCTTGATTCAAGAGCCTTCCTAAAGATCGTCGTGAGGTACCCGGGCCTATCCAAATGAATACCAATGGCACTTGTCAAATCAAAGATATAGTCTTCTTCTTATCGAAGACTGAACGAAGGCTTTTCGCTATTAGACACGTTTTTAAATTTATCCGCCGTAGATATATCAAGGTTTCACCTTCAATACTGCTAAATGGGACAAATACAAAGGAAAGGGCGAGAACTGATCAGAGTAATGCTTCCAAGCCGAAAAATGCTTACCATTTTAAAGGACTGCAAGGAAGCTGCACTTCTAGTGCGTGGAGGTACCTACAGTGTTACACGTAATGAATAAGTTGATTTTCGATATTGCTTGAGTAGAGCCGCTTTAATGGAAGCAATGGAGACAAGATCCCTGGTAGCAGCTTGTGTAAGTCTGGAGTGCTGTATGGTATAAGTCCAAAGCACTGTACCCACTAAACCCACTAAGCCCACTAAACCCAACTCCCATTCTAGGGCCTTTTTTACCCAGTCTTGGCACCGCTCCGTCTTGGCGTTTCATTATGTGGGGGCAAGGGGCATAGCGTGCTCATAATCTCGTTAGAACATCCTCAGTTACCCGCCTTTCTCGTTCGAGGTTCCTCGGCTGCGTCATGATTTCCCTCAATCACTCACAGCATTCAATGTCCCCTAAGATTGGTTCATGCATTTTACTATGTTCTCGGGGGTTGGTGTTTCCCCAAGTTCGTTTCTTAGTGCAAGTCTCTCTAAATGCGGACGGAGAAAAAACACGTCTTCCTCGTCCTCTTCTTTTAGGATGCAAGGCGGAATTCGAATTTTAGGGCACCGCAGGGTATGCAAGGAGTTATGAATTGCAAACAAATACCTATAGATCTAGAACAGGATAGATAACTGTTAAAATCAAAACCCCATCTAATGAATTCAAGCACGAAGCAGAGCATAAAATTCCAAGTGAAGCTTGCGAAACACAAGTCCAAAAACTAGAAAACCTCAAACATTTGTTCGGAAAATTAAGGTTTTACCGAGCACATTTTGTGCAAATACCTTTGTCCTGCAACAGCATAAAGCAGCCAGGACTTCATCTCTGCCAGTAAGATAGGAATCTGAATTAGGTAGAGAAGGTCCAAAATTACTAGTGAAATTCTTTACTTGGATCTGCATACTCAAAGAAAACTTTAAAGACATTTATCCGAACAAGGTTCAGAACTGGAGGAGTGACAAAAGAAGTTTCGGCCACAAATCTCTCTTAATTCCAGATGGCTCTTCCCATCCACAGATCTGTCAAGAAATTTCCAAAAAGTAATTTCTTCTGATAATCTACTAGTATATCTCGACCACCAATTGCCAGAATCAACTTTAAAAATTCACTCAATTAAGTCAAACAATTAAATTTGCATTCTCACTTGGGAAGAGTCCTTTTATATCCTTTTTTAAGCCACATTATCTCTTATAAGTAGCCAACACAATAGTCGGTTAGTTGAGGGATTAAGCACAAATTACTTCCGTCCATTTTAATTACGACCACAGCTTAGCATTAGCAAAATCATTTTCTGTCACAATAAGGACGAGAATTTCTTGATGAATTGTCCTGATGACTGTGATTATTAAATTAAATTTTCATGCAGCGAAAGTGCACTTTAGTGTACTTTAGTAAAAATTTCAGAAATATGGAATTCCTGACATTGACCAAGACACTGCAGCCTTCCATCCTCTCCGATCCGGGGGCGCACTGTTTCCAGTTCTCCAAACCAAGCGCTCTGGTATCCGCGATAGAAATGTCCTTAAAATGCATCATATACACCATCAACCAAATCTTGGGGAACACCCTGGAATTTCAGATCGATATTTATGAAATTTTTATCGACTTTAAGTTCGCGCTTAACAGCATTTATAGAGTGAAGCTATAATCTAATCATCCCAGTCCTGGTCTATAGCGTCGAGGCGTGGACTTTGTGAATGTGGGTGCCTTCGGTTGTTTTGAAACAGAAATCTTTGGTGTCATCAGCATAGCTGCCTGGGAAACTTCGAATCGATCCTGGAAGGACAATGCAGTAGAAGATGATCCCGACTTGAGTGACGCGCAAATAGAAAGATACCTTAACCAACTCAAGGTGCAAAACTCTAGGCTATTTGACTAACGATGTAACTGGCTGAAGAGGCCATGTATACTCCAGACTGCAAGTCATAGCTCGTTACTCCATCAAACTGTGTTCTGGTTCCTGGACACCAACAAGTCGAAGGCAACAAGCAAATTGTTGAACCAAGTCGATACCAAAGCATTGGGCATGCATCTTCCGTGATGGAGAATTGGGAACTTCTCAAGACATTTCTACTCGAGTATGAAGATCATACCTGAGATCAACAGACATTCAGTTTTTAGAGTCCATGGCTAGGTAATGAAAGAATAGAACAACTGTACCGGGTGTTTCGAACTGACTTACCACATCATTTGTGGTGGAGCTTGGATAGGAATAGGGAAGTCTAAGCAAATGGAAAAAAGAATTTAACCGAAGACATGAGAAACTCATCCTACTTTCTATTTGCTTATAGCAATTGCTGCAAAAGTCTGTACACGTTTGGTGAAACCAGTTACCAAACCAGAGACACATACCAAGATCTGAGCCGCTGGGACTAGCTTCCTAGGACTTATGGAATGTACTCAAAAACTCCAAAGAGAATTCTCACTACAGGCTTGACACTGGTTTACACAGGCAAACAATTACAGTGGCTTTTATGCAAATAACTTGTAAAGATGACTTCTCTATTGCCAAGAGAACCAACTAGTCCATTTGGAAGCTTGAACTGAATATTTCTAGACCGACTCTAGTTTTGGGAAACTTCTTAACAGACACAACATACTAAGTTTCGAAAATTGAATTTTAAAAGCTTGTCTGAGTCCCTGGACATAGTCACCTCCAACTTGTTTGGATCCGAAACTGCATTGGGAATGCCTTTACCCTCAGTTGGAAATCCAAGTCTACAAAAACTATTCTTTCTGTCTTTTGATAGAAAAGACTGCCGGTAGCTTATTTATGAAAGACCAGGACGCCTTTTGTCAAGAATTTTAACCCGTCGAGCTTTAGGGGTACCACCACTCTTTGTCGGTTTAGAAGAACTTTGTCTTTTGGAAGATTTCGACTCGTCTATCTCCGAAGACTGGTTGTACTAACAATAAAGTTGTTATTCTTGCCTAATGGTACTTGAACTGTACTATGCCACTAATCACCACTAAAGAGTAGAGGTACTACGATACAACCTTGTCGAACACCATTCGATACTCAAATCTGTCTAACAGCTTACTCCTTTGCAGATATAGCGGAGATCAGTCTTCCCGGGATATGAAACTCCTCAAACGGTGTCTGAACATATTTTAAAATCGCCAAAGAAATTGAATCCTCCCATATCGTTTAAGGATACCTCCTTCTGTTCACTCCATTTTGTATCGCACACAAGTCTATCCACTTGTAGGGCAATGAAACTAATTTAATTGAAAATCTGAGCTCAAAATGCACTCTTCCACACATAAAGGATTTATTATGCCCTCAAATGGATTTAGTGGTGGAAAATGGGTGCGATTATGATGCATGTGTGTGGCTGCATCAAGGAATAGAATTTTCCGAAAACTGGTGAAATTGAAAAATTGCCTTGTGTTCGGTTTAGTAAATGAACGACCTCTCCACATGCAATGTGGTATGACGGTATTTTCAAGAATAACTCTGATACCCCCCAAGTGGGGCTATAAATAAAGTTTTCTTACACCAGTGTATAATGTCCTTAAAAATCGTTGATAAAATTTCATCAGAAGAATGGCTAACAATAGGTGGAATAATACAATATCAACTTTAGGTTAGGTAAGGTTGTAGGGGTGGCTGCATTTATGTACAGCCTCACTTGGATCTCAATGAATCCATTGTGTTTCCCGGTGTGGTGTGGGATACCTAAAATAAGGAGTTGTTATTTTTCTCAGTTCTCCTCCCCGAACCAACTTGAGTTCCGAAGGAATTGTAGGATGGTTTTCGGTGGTTTGCTTGACAGTTCACCCAGATCACTGAAGAAGTGTTCTCCGAGGGTTGTCTTTCTGTTTCTCGTAAGGCTTGAGCATTCGAATAGAAGGTGGAATGTGTCCTCCTCAGCGCCTGTGCGGCCACATCCTCTGCATAGTTCTGTTGTGCTCAAGCGCATTCTCTTTAGGTTGACACTTATCTTTTGTCGGGATAGATCTGGGCTAACCTGGATCTGAAGGGCACTGAAAGGTTTTTGTTTATAATTTTGAAATATATAAGAAGCTCTCAGGGCGTTGTTTGATAGGTAATAACGCCACTAGATTAGTTGTCCCTTTCAACGATTTCTGCAGAAGCTGTTCAGACGAGGAAGAAACGGTTACTCACTTGTCTTGCCCTATCAAGGCTAGGAGGCAAATCCTAGGAGAGTATTTCTTTGAAGACCTCAGCGATCTAGCCAAGCTTTGGCAGCCCTTTACACTTGCAATAGAACCATTGGTCGCAAGTGGGGTTACACGCCCAAAGTTACCTTCTGGCTCTATAGGTCCACAGTCAGACCCATACTTCTTTATGGAACTTTAGTATGGTGGACTGCACTCGATAATAGCTTATATCTCAATATAATAGGCAGGGTTCAGAGGATTGCTTGTCTCTACATCACGGGGGCCCTAAGATCAACCCCCTCTGCTGCGCTAGAGACCATCCTGAACCTCACACCTCTGGATTCCCTAGCCAAACAAGTTGCGGCTAACGCAGCAGCCCGTCTGAAAGCAACTTCGCTTTGGAACCAATTACCTTATGGTCGGTCCTCTCATATATAAACAACTCCAAATGGTTCTACGGGTAGAATTCTCTCTTAAAGAGATTCTATAGGCATCACAATGCGCTATCAGCCTCAATGGGTCCCACGGGCACCTATCCACTTAACCTAACCTAAACTAGCCAAGCTTGATATCTACAAAGTAAACAACTTTAGTTCTGCAAATAATGTGCTACAGGAAGGGTCCTCATAATATCGTCCTTGAAAACAAGAAAATCCATCATGCAAGGTCCCTGGTGCTGGTTATCTGGTACGCTATGTGGTATCACAAAAGACCCTCCATTCTGCTCTAAGAGTGCTCCTGCTTAAGAGGGAGCAACCATCTTAATCATCGCCTGCCGTTTTTAACAGCACAGCAGCTAGGCTAGGCAGCTTTGTTGGACTTATGCTCAGACATGGCTGTGTTTACTTTGTCCAGATCGGGTGGACAAAATTGTTGGTCAACATCATCCCCGCAGGTGGCAATGGTAAAGTGGGTAGCGGGTTCGCTTGTGACCCAAGCTGTGCATTCCCCGGTGGGGGAACAGCAACAGCCACCGAAAATGAACAAAATCTAAGTTTCTCCAGCCGCCACTACACCAAAAAGGAGTTTCCGCTTGGGAGTACAATGGACCGAAAACGAGTCTGAGTGCTCCTGAGATTTGGAAATTTCCTTTGTTAAACAAAAATTTAAAAAATCATCCCTGCAGACTCTGTTTTGGACTCTGTAGCCTTGACAATTTCTTCTCGGTAAACCTTCCGCCCCTCATTCTTGCTGTAGCATCTCTTGAATTTCTCCTGAGAAGGCGGTTTTCTTCTATCCTCTTTTGCTCGCGAGCAACTCTAGTCCTTTTATGCAGCTTCTTTTCATCGGATATTCAACATTGCAACCCTGGATAAGCTTACCAGTCTTTAAAAGACTCCTTGGTGCCTTTCTCAATTTAAAACACTCTAGCCTTTAATATTTAAAGAAACTACATAAGTTCCCACATTTAATAAATCTTAGTAAACGAGTAAAGTCGTCGTTTTTTAAATTTATAAAAATAAAAATTTCTTCGTGCCTATAGTTCGGAAAACTACAAAAGTGTAGATATTTCAAAAAAAAAGTGAAATTCGTTGTAATTTTCAAAAAAAAATAAATTGCCATGTATAAGATTTTGCAAATTTCCGGGCGAGTCGTGCCGAAGAAAACATTCATCATCTTTAGGGAGTATACGATGCCTGTTATAACGCATTTGCTTTCGCTTGCGAAAACGGATGTTTGTGCAGAGTCACCGTCTAGAGGTTTGGTCCTGGGAGTTTATGCCAATGAGGATGATAAAACCGATAGTGGTTACCTGACTCCGGCCGGTAATCGATATAACTCAATTAAGACAAATGGAAGGCTACATGAGGTATTGCGGATGACCGGACCTATGCCAAAGCGTGGAGAAGCGAGAATAGTGTACGCTGTAGAGACCGAAAGAACGCCTTTCTATTCTGCGGTGGCTATGATCGGGCTGGGTAACGAATGCTTGGGCTATGATTCACACGAAATGATCGATGAACGCAAGGAAGCCATTCGACGATCTGTGGCAATTGCTTGTAGGACTCTCAATGAATTGGATACCGATCGAATTGAAGTTGAGTCCTGTGGTCATGCTGAGTCGGCAGCTGAAGGAGCTGCATTAGGTATTTGGCGATACCAGGAACTCTTGGACCCGAAAAATCGACATGAAATTCCAAGTCTTGACTTGTACACCCACCAGGACGAGATCTGTGACTTAGATGGATGGCGAATTGGCCTTCAGAAGGCTGGAGCCCAAAATTTGTGCAGAGAATTGCAAGAGACACCTGCGAATTTATTAACCCCCACTTCATTCGCTGAGAAAGTTATTCAGGTGTTGTGCAAGACTGGTGTGAATGTGGAAGTCAAAGTCGAAGGATGGGCTGAGAATCAGCAAATGAATGCATATTTGGCCGTAGCAAAGGCATCTTGTGAACCTCCCATCTTTCTTGAGCTCAGCTACTATGGCGGGTCCAAAAACGATAGACCAATTGTTCTTATAGGTCAGGGAATAACCTACGATTGTGGTGGCTTAAATTTAAAAAAAAAGGATGAGTTGGCGATTATGCGAGGAGACATGACAGGTGCAGCCGTTGTAGTAGCAACTTGCAAGGCAATTTCATCGCTTCGTTTGCCGGTGAACATTCGTGCGTTAATACCGCTTTGTGAGAATGTTATGGGCTGCAATTCCTTCCGACCTGGCGATATAGTAAAAACTAGATGTGGCAAGTCCATATGCATTCAAGGAACAGATCACGAGGATGTTTTGGTTTTGGCTGACACTCTTGCGTATGCTCAAAATTATTGCCCAAGGTTTATTGTGGATGTGGGAACAACATCGGGCTGCATGCGTCAAGCGCTGGACGAATCAGCATGCGGGGTCTTTACTAATTCGGAACTCTTGTGGCAGCAAATTAAAAATGCCAGTGCCCATACTGGTGATAGGGTATGGAGGATGCCCTTGTGGCATTTTTACAAAACATTGGTAACCAAAAGCAGTATAGCCTCTGATGTTCAAAATTACGGCATCGAATCAGGTAGGCCGTGCAAAGCTGCAGCATTTCTGCAAGAGTTCGTACCCTGTGGCCAATGGATGCACATTGTGAGAGAGAACACCTTATAGTTCAAATGATGGCTTAAGTTTACTTTCTTCTTTGTTTTTTCGTTTCAGGACGCTACGGGTGTCATGTTCACAAAGGGAACAGATTTCGAGTATTTACGCAAGGGAATGTCTGGCCGGCCCACCCGGACATTGATAGAGTTCATTGCACAGACTGTTTGTAAGGACACTGACCCTAAAATCCCTCCACAGTAGTTTGATATTGTTTGCGAGAAATGTTGTGAAATTTAAATTGTAGTATCTAGACTTGAATTATATGTGCGAGTATATGTATTGTAAATACTAAGTGACGTTTGTTGTGTGTCAATCATTTGGTTACGCCTTGGCGACCAGTAAGGTAACATATATTTAAGGTATATTATTTTTTATTTTTTTCTTTTTCTTACAAAATATTTCTTTCAAATATTTAATTTATATTTTTGTATTATATTGTCATCCTTTTATTTTGCTCTTCCCCTTCATCCCTAATCCCCTTATGTTTCATTTTAATTCCTTACTTACTATATGCCTTTTCTTTCTTGTTCTACTCCAACATCCGTTGTATTGTGTGATGGGAATGCATTTATTTGCTTGTAGTTATGTTTTGTGCTCTGATAATGGGTAGTAACACTCCATTCAATGCTTACAGTGGTGTGAATGAAATATCGACTTTCACGATGTTAAATGTGTTATCTAAATGTCAACAGGGTTTCAAAGTCTGCCACCTTAATGCACGTAGTCTGAACTTAGAGAAACTTGATTACTTGCGCTACTTATTTACCAACTCATGTGTAGATGTCATTTGTGTAGGTGAGACCTGGTTTAAGCGTAAATTGACTGATTGCCTTTATGATGTACCTAACTATGATTCCACTTATGATATACCTAACTATACTTTATTCAGAAATGACAGAGTGACACACACAAGAGGCGGAGGCATTGCAATTTACTGTAAGTCCACGTTGAATTGCAAAATAATTGCTCAGTCTGCAGACTCTGATGTAGAGTACTTAATTGTGGAAGTATATGATGGTCCTACTAAATGTTTAGTCTCTTGCGCCTATAACCCGAATAGAAGCTGCTCCCCTATACCCTTCTTCTCAGCTCTTTCAGAATTCTGTTCTGTATATGAGCACATCGTTATATGTGGGGATTTTAATGCAGATTTGCTTAAAGGGGATTCTCGTGCTTTCCAAATCAATGACCTGTCTCTATCCTTAGGATTAGAAATAATTAATAAACAGTACCCAACACGTTTTGCTAATGATTGTCCTCCTAGTCTTCTCGATCTATTTATTGTTTCTAATCCCTCTTTGATTCTCCTCTTCGACCAGCTTTCTCTTGACTCTATTTCTGACCATGATCTTCTGTATTGTACGTATAATATTCAGTTTGCTCACTCTGACGTCCCATTGTCGTTTACTTTTAAAGATCTTAACTCTATTAATTTCACTGACCTTCAAACCGCTAATCGGTCAGCGCCGTGGTATCGTTGCAGATTAAGTGCCGATCCTAATGAAAAACTGGAACATTTTCAACTAATTGTCAAAAATTTGTATGATCAATGTGTGCCTACCAAAACTGTACGGATTTGTACTAGTAGCTGTCCCTGGTATACGTCGCATGTGATTAATGTAGTCAAAGCTCGAAACAAATTGTACAGCAAATGGAAACACAGACCTTCTTGTGCTAAGTGGCGTGCATATAAACTTGCGCGAAATATTGCAATTGACGTCATACGTACTGCTAAACGCAACTACTATGCGTCGAAACTGAATGCGGCGTTGCCCGCCAAGAAACTGTGGAATAATCTGCGCCAGATTGGTGTCTCCGGCAATAAAGGTAGCACAAAGTGTGACCTTGATCCTGATGATCTTAATCAATATTTTCTTGGCGGTAGTGTAAATGTAAACAGTTTCGACCTTGCTGATGTTGATAACTCATCGATACCAGCACTGCCTGATTTTGAGGTGGTAACTGAGAACGATATCATAAATTGTATAGCCAGCATCAGCTCTAACTCTGTTGGAGAAGACGGGGTACCTATTCGCTTTGTCAAACTGATTTTACCTGAAATCATTAGTCACCTAACTCACGTTATCAACCATTGCATTGCAACTTCGACATTCCCTAACTCATGGAAAATCGCAAGAGTTGTTCCTGTTGCCAAAAAGCCTCATGCTATCTCGGAAAGTGACTATAGGCCTATCAGCATCTTACCATGCTTGTCAAAGGTTTTTGAGAAACTTATTGCAAAGCAGATAACAAACCACTTGTCTGTCAACTGCCTCCTGAGCCCATTCCAGTCGGGATTCCGGGCTAATCACAGCTGCTCCACGGCTATGGTCAAAATACTGGATGACATAAGGCTCGATTTTGACAAGGGTTATGTTACGCTCCTCTGCTTACTTGATTTCTCTAAAGCCTTTGACAAGGTTGATCATGAAATTCTTGGCTGGAAACTTCAGCATCGCTTTGGCTTTGGTGTGAGGGCCTTAAACCTTATTGTCAGCTTTCTGAGTAACAGAATGCAAAGAGTTGTTAACGGTAGTTCTTCGTCAGCGCTGAGACCTGTTAGGCAAGGAGTACCACAGGGATCAATTCTGGGACCAATATTGTTCTGCATGTTTATTAATGATTTGCCGTCCGTGTGCAAACATGCTTCAGTTCACCTGTATGCTGACGACGTTCAACTATACTTGGGCAGGCCTATGAAAGAAATCCCTGAACTTGTCTGCTGGTTAAACGAAGATCTAGGTAAAATTTTCAATTGGTCAGTAAGAAATGGACTGCTGCTAAACCCGTCAAAGTCCCAGGTCGTTCCGATCTCAAACAGACTATTTGATCTAAGTCTTGTTCCAGACTTATGGCTCTCTGACAGCAAACTGAAGCTTGTTGATTCCGTCACAAGTCTTGGTTTTGTCATAAATCGAACCTTGTCTTGTTATAACCACACAAATCTTATTATCGGTCGTATCTACGGATGTCTCCGCAAACTTTGGTTGTCTGCCAGCTTTACTCCAACCGAAACAAGACGTAAGCTAGTGATAAGTTTGATCGTTCCGATCATAAGATATGCGGAAGTTGTTTATTGTAACCTTGACTCTTTGTCACAACAGAAACTACAAGTAGCGTTTAATGATGCAGTGCGGTATGTGCACCGCTTGCGCAGGCATGATCACATCTCTGCTTATTCCAGGAGCTTACTGGGCTGTACTCTAAAGCAATATTTTAAAGCCCGCAACTGCATATTCTTGCACAACATCATTAACAATAAATCTCCACCTTATCTCTTTGATAAAATTGTATTCTCTCGCTCTCAGAGAACCCTAAATATAAATTTACCACGATATAACTATTTGAATTCTGGTCGTCTGTTTTTCGTTCACACCATTAGATTATGGAATTCCCTACCCCTGCATATCAAGGGTATTACAAATGCTACAAGTTTTAAAAATGCAATCTTTCAACACTTCTCTTCCCAAAATTGAACCCCTCCTTCCTCCATCCTGTGTATTTATTTCCTCTTCGACCATCTCCTACATTCTTTCCCCCTCTAACTTTATTCCCTTTTCTCCTCCTCCTTCTCTTCTACATTCTTTCTCCTTTCTTACTCTATTTTCTTTTCCTTATTATTATTATTTTTATAAATTCTAACTTAACTTTAAACTCTTGTTTGCCTATTATTTTTATTTTTATTTTTATTTTTAATTTTCACTTTTTACCTTTTGCTATTGTTATTACTCTTTTTGAATACTGAGTACTATAAAAGATTATATCTTAATGTACAGTCCGATAAATGGAAAAATAAATTGAAATTGAAATTGAAATATCGCAAACATAACTTATCGCACTGTATCATCGTCAGTGGTTACAAATTCCTGATGCTATGTGGATAAAATGCCGTGACCAAACAACTAACCCTTTGCTTCATTATAGATTGCATGGTCCACTATGTGACTCATGTTCGAAATCTCGTAGAACATTCTATTTACGCTGAACAAGTCCTCTCACCTTTGCTGACTTTCCATAGTCAGAACTTGAATTTTTCTCCTTTCTAGCATGGTGTATGTGGTTTAATCCATTCGAATGATTATGGTGCAACATAAGGTGGTTTAGTAGAGCTAAACTCAAAACATTCCATTCCAACATGGGTTGGTATCCAACACAGACTTGGCCTTCTCTCCATATAAACTAGACTCTGAACAGGCCACTACACCCTACACGCAGCTTAAAGGCGCTGATCGTACCAAGTAGTGGATAGTGACATCAGCAAGCTCGAAAGAAATACTGCGAATTATAAGAAATAAGAAAAAAAAATACCAATATTTCTCCCCAGTCATTCTGGACACCAACCTCGTAGCTAATACTGAAACCTAGTTGTACCCGAGCTTCAAAATAACTACACCAACACTAGTGTTGTGTGAATAGCATCATAAAGGTATTCAAAACAACTTTAGCGCTAGTAAGTCAGGTTAGAGGAGTGTCAGCATGACGTAAAGTACTTTTGTGGATGCTTTTTAGATAAGCCTTCTGTAGCATGGTAAGCATTTCGTCCAGGCTACTAAAGACGTATGCGCCACGTGTTGTTTTCCTGGTTTTGGCCTGGGCTGGAGAAAGTAAGTGGTGTCCTCATTCGCGTCCATGTGGCCGCAGTCTTTTCTAGTCGCATTCTTTTTAGGTTGTGGCTTCTGAGATTGCTGATCACTAGTGCGGATCGCTTCTGTTTTCCCTTTACGGAATATGTTGCATCTCTTCCTGGCAAGTTTCCAGAAGTCTAACCTTATATTCTGTTTTAGAATCTCTATAGGGATCAAAACTGAGTGATCTAGTGATCTCTCTTTACTTGTTTTGACTATTGATGTATGTGTGTCAATGTTTCTTCTCGAAGTTATTACTGAGGATAGTTTTCTTGGGGTTGCTTGGAACACCCTGGCGTGGTTTGAAAATTTCATCAACCGGACAATGACGGGTTGCTCTGAGTAGATCCTGGAACCTATCCCCTTTTAACAAAGAAAATTTACGTATTTTCGGGTTTAATGACCCTTCCTTTGTTCTTTGGAAAGAGTGCGTAAAAGTTTAGGTCATTCTTCGTCGAAAATATTGATGCTTTTAGTCGTAGGGTGCTCTTTGGTGCCACTTCTCGACCGATCTGAGTGAAAGTATCGTTTCGAGAGTTTTTGTCGGAGTCGTTTTTATGGCGATAGTTTTGCTGATGCATGCTAATCGCTGGATTTTTGTAATTGTCCTTAGGTTTGTGGCTTTTCCGACCAGACACCAATTAAGCTGGTAATGGGTCTAAAGTCTGCTGACTGACATTCATTTCCACGTTGTTCAAGGCCTTTGCAAGATTCAGGAAGGCTGCAAGGGTATATTTCTTGTGATGTACTGGAGGCAAGCATGCTCAGTATGTGGGTATTGTAGGAGCTGCAGGGACGAGAGAAAAGAAGAATCTATGCTACACTTCCTCTGGACATCAGTAAAACCACCTTGGGTGAATACTTTTTTAACAATCTAAACAGCAACGATAGGAAATTTCAATGGTTTCAGGACTAGACTACGGTTCCCAACTTTAGCACCCACAGTGGTATCACAATACACCTACTTTTGGTCTTGGTATACTGCTCAGAGTACCACTCCAAACTATCTACGAGACGCTTAGAAGTACTGTTCGATCATAACGCTAGACATTAAGCAAGCCTTCATCGGTCCGAGCTAGAAATGCATTCAGGAAACGTTACGCAACATAAGGGTTCCAATGTACTTAAGAAGAACTGTGGGTGATTATTTCATTCTTTTTTCATTTCTAGACGCCCGACGTGATTTGGGTCCTTAAGCAGTTCTTCGTGAAGCTCTTTGCCCACGATTAGTGGGCCACTACTTATCGTTAGTTAACCTTTCAGTTCCTCCAAGATGTGCTGCCTTGAAGTGACAATACGTTTCTGCCCCCAAATTCTGTCACCGGCATCAGCGCCAAGAGCCAACGTAGAATAACACCCGCCAATCACTATAGCCTAACCTATTTAGCAAGGCGCTATCGAGAAGAACGAAGGAGACGCTATAGAAGATCTTCATCGTCCCTTTACTGCTGTATGGTGCAGGAGCATGGACTTTGTCCATTCGATTTGAGGTCCCACTTGTGTCAGAAAGAAGATTTAACTACGAACCTTACGAACAGTACAGCAACACCGACCTGGTCAGAAAGAGACGTGTAAAACGATTGAGATAGCTAGGTCATATAGAGCGGATGAACAGCAATGCTCTGGCGCGACAAATCTGAGAAACTACACTCCGATGGAGGCAGTTGGCAGGATCGTGTTGGCTGGAGAGTCTTGTTGGTTGGGACCATGGTTCACTCTACGATTTAGATCAGAAATCGCAGCTGATCTTTGCTTTTTAGATTGGTCCACTGGTCCATCAGGTAGCATTTACAAATATCCAAAAGGCGATCTTCGGTTAACAAGATCGTTGGTCCAGTTAACATCGAGGATCTTCTTTAGTATTCCGAGAAGGCAGCTTGAATTCGATTGTTCCCTGTAGGAACCGTAGCACACAAAATCTGCTGAGAAAAAGTGTAATCTCCACGTGTACTCCGTACTCATCCTTCTTTTGTAGAGACATGGATCAGATGTGGCTTCATGTGTCATTGCCTGCCTGCTTGCTTCAACCTATAGAGCGGACGAAAGCGTTTGCAAATCTTCTGACATGAATTGTCCTTTTCAGGATTGCTTCCGGTTGTTTCATGTAGATTTCGTCGTTTAACTCCTCTTGCACGTATGCGGTGATAACATCGATCTGGTGATGACGTAAACAGCAAAAAGGATCCGAATGGTTTCGTTCCGAGCAACCCAACTCTCTGTTAAACACCCTCTTGCTACAAGTCTCGGCTTATAGCGGTCAACAAATGGTCTCTGCTTCCAGCGGAACTTTGTTCTTCCAGGCCCCTATTTTTTCAGATTCCCAGGACACCTGTACCAAATACTTATACCTAATCTTAGAGCTCACTCACTGCGACTTTACTTTTTTGACTCTCTCAATTACTTAACGGATTTCGGCACACATTATAATCAAAACCTAAGAAAGCTTATCCAGGTACGTCTATACATCGTCGATGTACTAGTTGTCATTCTACAAAAAAAAATCGTCGAATATTAAGGGCAATAGAACCTTATTACATAAATATTTTTTTTTTTTTTTAATTTTTTGTTTTTGTTTTTGTTTTTTGTTTTTTTAGTTTTTTTTTTGTTTTTGTAACAATAGGTACTTAATCGAATAAAAATAATAGCAATGCAACATTTTTTGAGAGTCAACCGACAGAAGGATATCAAGAATAAAGCGGTTGGTTTTGTCAAAGGCTATACCAGCCAAGCCATCAGTCATATACTGCAGCTGCCGCATACTGAAGTCTGTGCGGAGCCACCATCTAGAGGATTAGTGTTGGGGGTGTACGCCAATGAAAGGGACAAACATGACACCGGTATATTGACACCAGCTGCTTGGCGATATAATGTATCCAAAACCGATGGTAGACTCTTGGAAGTATTGCGGATGTCTGGACCAATGCCGAGGCGAGGTGAAGCCAGAATTTTATTTGCGGTTGAACCGGAGAGATTTCCATACTATACAGCCGTAGCTATGGTGGGTCTGGGGTCAGAATGCTTGGGCTATAATTCGTACGAAGTAGTGGATGAACGAAAGGAAGCCATTCGTATGTCGGTGGCCAAAGCTTGCATAGATCTCAGCGGTCTGGGTACGGATCGTATTGATATTGAGACCTGTGGGCATGCTGAATCGGCAGCTGAAGGAGCTACTCTTGGCATGTGGCAATACCAGGAACTGAAGGATTCAAAAAAAAGACTCGAACTACCAAGTTTCGATATGTATACACACAAGGATGAGATTTGTGACTTGGACGGATGGAAAATTGGCATTCAGAAGGCTACTGCTCAGAACTTCTGTAGAGAAATGCAAGAGTGTCCGGCAAATATACTGACACCGACAGCCTTTGCCGAGAAAGTCATTCAAGTGCTTTGTAGGTCCGGTGTGAATGTCGAAGTAAAAGTCGAAGGATGGGCCGAGAGTCAGCAAATGAACGCTTTTCTGGCGGTGGGAAAAGCATCCTGCGAGGCTCCCATTTTCCTTGAGTTGACTTACTATGGCGGTACTAGTGACGAGAGGCCCATAGTCCTCATAGGACAAGGCATCACCTACGATTGTGGAGGTTTAAATTTAAAAAAAAAGAGCCAATTGAAAGTAATGCGAGGTGACATGACTGGAGCAGCTGTGGTTGTATCCACTTGTAAGGCAATTGCAGCTCTGAGACTGCCAGTGAACATTCGTGCACTAATACCGTTGTGTGAAAATGTTTTGGGCTGCAATGCCTTTCGACCCGGCGACACAGTGAAATGTATGAACGGTAAGAGTATTGAAATCGAAGGAACAGATCATGAGGGCGTTTTGGTTTTGGCTGACGCTCTTCTATATGCACAAAATTTTTGTCCAAAATTTATCATTGACGTTGGAACAAATTCGTGGGATATGCGTGAAACGCTAGACGAGGCAGCGTGCGCTATTTTTACTAATTCGGAAATGTTATGGCAACAAATGAAAAATGCTAGCATTCATACCGGTGATCGTGTGTGGAGAATGCCCCTGTGGAACCATTATTCCAGGCAGATGACCACTGCTAGCATTTCGTCTGATGTTCAGAATTGTGGCACTGAATCTGGTGGGAATCCATGCAAAGCGGCTGCCTTCCTGCATCAATTTGTACCGTGTGGCCAATGGATGCATATTGTAATATGTACATACATATGTTTGCTTTACAAAATTGTATATATGTTGTTTTTTTTCATTGTAGGAAGCATCCAATGTCATGCGGACAAAAGGAAAGGATTACTGCTATTTACGCAGAGGAATGGCAGGTAGACCAACGCGTACCTTAATTGAATTCATAGCGCAAACTATATGCAAGGACAACATCGGAGCCCAGGCGGCAAAGAAGAAGTGAGACCGTTGAGACACACACATACATATTATATTATCATTAATGTCACTTTGTCAAATTGATTGTACGAAAATATACTGCTGATGTGTTGGATACACGCTTGTCATAAATATGTCGTATTTAATGGCGGACATCCGTAAAGAAAATGGGAAAGGGTTTCGTTCTAAAGGGTCTTCCAATAGGGACTTCCGAACTTTGACAGTTGATAGCGGCGATATTGTTGAAGCTACATCTGTCAAATTGGCTGTCATTTATTCAGTCTGTCAGTCAGATATAGCGTTCAACAACACGTGCAAGTAATAAAATTGTTTTATCAAAATGGGTGTTCTGTTCGGGCAACGTTCCGCGCGCTTCGCCCATTTTACGGTCGCCATAATCGTCTTTGCGAGAGGACTATTCACAATGTGGTGGATAAATTTGAGTCCACTAGTTCAGTAAAGGATTAACCAACACCCATACATCGCGTCGACGAAACGCAAAATCTGTCGAAAACATCGCCGCTGTCCGTGAGAGTGTGCAGGAGAATCCGAGGCAGTCGATTTCGCGTCGCTCACAAGAATCCGGACTTTCGCAGACCACAACTTGGCGAATTTTACGTCGTAACTTGGGCCTGTATCCGTATAAAATTCAACTGACCCAGGAGCTGAGTAAACGACCATAGACAACGACGTGTGTTCGCTAAATGGGCTTTGGAGCAGTTGGAAACTGACCCTAATTTTCATCGAAAAATCATCTTCAGCGATGAGACCCATTTCTGAATGAATGAGTACGTCAACAAACAAAACAAGACGATACCAATCCACATGAGATCCAAGAGCGTCCAATGCATCCCGAAAAAGTTTTGGGCTGTCGACATCATCGGTCCATATTTCATTGAGAACGACGTTGGCCAGGTCTATAGGTCGATTATTACCAACTTCTTTTGGCCTGAATTGGATGATATGGACACCAACGACATGTGGTTTCAATAGGACGGCGCTACGTGCCACATTGGAAATTCTGCACGAGCAATTCTAGGGCATGGTCATCTCATGTGGAGGTGATGTGAACTGGCCACCGAGATCGTGCGAGACTTTTTCTTGTGAGGTTTTCTGAAGTCGCAGGTCTATGCGAATAAGCCACAAACCACAGCGGCCCTTAAGCCAACATAACCCATGCCATGATTTATGCGCCAGAGTCATGGAAAATTGGACATTTCGGATGCGCGCCACCCAGAGAAGCCGCAGCGGACACTTGAAGGATGTTATATTCCATACATAATGGCATCGATAGGCCTTTCAAACGAATAAAAAATGTCACACACTTTGTTTTATTTAAATTTAAAGATAGGAAGCGCTTAATGAACGACCCTTTAGTTTTCATTCCTACAGCGGCGATGTAAAAGTTGATCGCAAGTTTGACCATATATGTAGCAAAATGATCAGATTCTAATGTCCATCGTACTCAAAGGCAGACATCAGCAAATCTTCTTTCCTTCCAATCCAGTTATTTGTAATAGAGGTATCCAAGCAGTCAAGAACTAAAGCAGCCTTAAAGAGTTAAAAAATAAAATCAAAGCAGCAGAGAGAATAACATGAACGATTTACTGGCTTCATTATTGAGTTCACAGATCATAAGACTCCGTAAAATTCTACCTAAGAACTCATTTATTAGAGGTTATCCCTGGAAGGATGACGCATATTGGATAATGAGTAACTAAGAAACCTTGGAACTTCTCCTTGTAATAAATTTTCCAGATACCTTAGGAAAGTTGAAAAAATGTATTTAGCACCGCACATTGAAGAAGCTTCCTACAAGCAAACACCTTCAAAATACGATCCGGAGTTCCTACAAAAAATAGACATAGACGGACTATTTTTTTTACTGTTGTACTATTGTACGATGAGGTCTTAAGATTCAAGATTCCAAAGATGGCATAGCTATTGTAGTAGCGAAATTCCTGAAGAACCACAAATATAATCAAGCTGGTTCGAGATTAGCTAACATCGATGAGCTTACAACTTGCAGAGGAAAAGACAGATGTATATATGTACTACCCATCAGCAGCAGCCAAATGTCTAGGTCTAGTTTTCTCTTTGAAATTTAAGCATGTGAAGTGGGTCTTTATCTGACATTTGGAATGCCCCATAAGACTCCAGAACGTATTCTGTAGTCTCACTGGTCTCATCGCAGAATCTATAGAGGTCTTCTTAAGTGTCCTCTGAGTGTACAGTGCCCCATTAAGAATTCTATAAGGATACGTAGGTTGTTGTTGTTTAGGTTGATGCGGGCTTTTGAATCTTTTCCGTTTGTAGTTCCTTAGGAGTTTCTTAGGTTATCTCAGACTTCGGAGGTTATTCCAGGCGCTGGCCCTTTTCTCTTTCTACGTTTTCCTGAAATCTACCTTTAGAGTGTAGTCCCCTATTCTGCAGAATGGTTCAAGGTAAAAGAATGGCCTCTAGTCTGGCCAAGCTGTCTGCTTCTTCGTTATCCTCAATTCCGACGTGCCTGGGTGTCCAGTAGAGGATGACTCTGTTGTTTCTGCCAAGTTCATTGGGTATGTGTAGGTATTCCCACTTAATTACATGGGCTTCAAGTGATTTCATGGCTGTTTGAGAGTTTCCTGTTGAAATTAACTTGAATGCATCTGTTTAGAGCACATATTTCAGCTTTAAAGATGCTAGTGTACTTGCTCATGGATTCGGTGCTAAAACTCCTGCTCCAGTTCCTTCTTCAGTTCTTGATTCATCTGTATACCGCTTTATCGTGTTATTGCTCAAGTTCGTCTTGTTGGTGAGCTTCGAGAAGAAATTCTTTACAAAGTTGAGTTTGTAAATATCGTCATCCCTGACGAAGTTTGCTAAGGAGTGCATCGAATTATTTTGATCTAATGCATCTCTTCCTAAGGATTCCCTCTTTTACCACCTTTGGGATCACTTTATTTGCGCTGTCCCCCTACCACAAGGTACAGGGGAGTTAGTATAATTGATGTATTTGGACACGTTCCCATAGCTCCAGTAATGCAGAGACATGCCAGTCTTTACACAATGTCGAGTGCCTTCCTTGTTGTGATTACATAGGGACCAGGGGTTAGAAGCAGATATGGTTTTGGTGGGTTAAAGTCTAACACGTCGACCACATTGGCTCAAACACAGCCATCAAATGGACAACAAAGGTCTAGCTTAGAGGGCTTTTAAATCCAAGTCCTCAGTTTCGAGATGACAAGGAAGACCATTTGATGCCTAGAATTGAAGAGTACGGAAGACTGCAGTGCCTCAAGCATAAATACCTTTGCGATGAAACTGAAATAACCAACACAAAGTGACTCCTAGCTCAACCTAATACTAACAACAGTGACATTATCGTTATGATGGAAGGGAAATAGGACGCACATTTATTTAAAAAAAAAAACTTTTACACGAACTTTCTAACTTTTTTATAAACATTTTTAAATTGCTATAAAGTTTAACAGCGCGCTTAAAAATCGCAAAACAAACTATAAAACTCTATTTCAATTAACATTAGTACCGCGCTAATGACAAAGGGAAAGGGGCAAACAGAAAAGTTAACATTTACAATTTAAAAAGCTACTCCTGGAAGGTAATGTCAAAGACAAAGTCATCATTCGGTACTGTAAACCACACAAGACTGGAGTGCCTGGAGTTTTCTAATTGACTGGAGTACTCTAAGCTAAACAGGGCATGACAATGCAATGTACATTTTAAAGGCTACAAAAGAACTAACTAGGAAATGCGATAATAAAGACTTTTACCAATGGTCGCTTTAGAAAACTGTTTGTGGCCTTTTTTTTACAAAAACCTGGAATAATGCATCTGAGAGCACCCACTTACTGTTGAGACAGCGTTGCATGGAGTGGCAGCGATAATAGAGAGATCGATCAACCACAAAGAATTCACGCTAGCGGCCTTTCTGGACATAGAGGGAGCCTTTTACAATGTGAATTCTGAAGCAATTAGAATAGCACTAAACCAACCAACTCTCAGGCTGGATAGAATGTATGCTCAAGACGAGGCACATATGCTCAGAACTGGGAGACTGCCATATACACGCCCTGGCCTCAAGGGACCCTATCACCCCTACTATGGATTCTAGTTGCTTATGACATCCTAGTGAAACTAGGCCACAGCGGGGTCCAAGTCGTCGCTTACGCCGATGATGTTGTCATATTGGTAACCGGGACATTTTTGAACACTATCACCGAGCTATCACATTCAGCCCTGATCACTCCGAACAACTGGGCTAAATATGGACTAAACGTCAATCCCCAAAAAACAGAGATAGTTTTCTTTACGAACAAAAGAACGATACCAACGTTCGGGCCCTTAAGACTCGAAGGGACCAACCCTTCAAGTCTCTGAAAGGGCGAGATACCTGGGGTGGATCCTTGACCGTAAATTGACTTGGAAAGAAAACATTTCAGAACGAATAAAGAAAGCGTCGATCGCCTTCTACGTATGCAGCAAAATGCTTGGTAAGAAATGGGGTCCTAAACCCGCGATCATCCATTGGATGTATGCAGCTATTGTCAGGCCTATCCTTACCTACAGATGCCTAATCTTTACTCACTTGGGCCCAACATAGAGAGGTCAATAAGACTTCCGAACCACGGAAGTGTGTCCCAAGCGGAAGTTCTGGCCATCGCCGAGGCACCCCTTGAACTATCAATGAAGCTTGTCTCTAAGAAAACTATCGACATTTACATAGAGACCCAAGCCGCTATTAAAGTCATTTCAGCCACCGTAGTTAAGTCAAAAATTGTAAAACGCTGTCGCAAAGAGCTCAAAAACCCTAACCACGAATCACAACGTTACACTCTGGTGGATCCCGGGACACAAAAGTATCCACGGGAATGAAATGGCGAATGAATTAGCCAGGAAGGCTTCAGAACAGGACCTACAATGGTCGACCACTCAGTTCTACCCCCCCTGACTCTCGTCAAATCTAGCATTGCACAAGACTTCCAAAGACAAGCTGATGAGAGATGGAGCGCACTCTCATCATGCCGCATCTCCAGGAAACTTTGGACAAATAAAAATAAAAACGGGGCACATTCTCGTGCTAAACAGATCAAACTTCGCTCTCTTCATAGGGATCATCACAGGCCACAACCTATTGGCGGCCCACCGTAGAAGAATGCGTCTAAGTACAGAGGAACTATGCAGAGACTGCGGTTATACAGACGCGGAAGAGAATACAACCCACTTCCTATGTCTCAGCCTAAATAGGACAAGAAAGACGGCCCTCGGTGAATACTACTTCAAGGACCTGGGCGAGCTGTCCAACAAGCCACCAAAAGCCATTCTAAAATTCGCGACGAATTCGGGATGGTTCAGGGAGGCCAATCGTTTGTAGCTGCACTCATCCAGACCCTTCCACTCTTTCTTGTCTTTTCAGTATGGACATTCCACATCAGAAGAACACAATGGATTCATTAGAGATCCGAGTGAAGCATCCACCTCTTTAACCTTACCAAACCTAACTAAATGATTTGGGACTAATTTATAGATAAAGGTTAAGTTAGGCTGGGTTATATAATAGATAGTCGATGTGATCTGCTAATAATGCTGCAAAACGAATAACGGAAAGGATAAAGTAGTTCCTTGGCTTGGTACTAGAAGCTGCATACTGTGGTGTTTCCTCCGAAACTTGGAAGCTTAACCTCTTTCGTACTTCATGTACTACGAACTAATTTTCTAACTGTCAAGGAAAAGTCTACGAACGCGAAGCTCTGACATATGTACCGATGCCTATTCTGGGAAAAAAGAACGGAGAGGGGGACCTAAACTAAACCTTATTAGCCTAATCTAGTCCTGAGGTAACTTAAACTTTAAGCTCAGACTCCTGTCTAACCCTCAATTCTAAACATACCCTTTCATTTTTGCTTTTCCTCGTCTCGTTCCAGAGATACGCCAGATGTCGACGGCATCAAAATGGTCAAATTGCTGGAAGAGGTAACGAGCTGTCTAAAGGAAGCGGGTCTGACGTTAAATATGGAGAAAAGCAAATTTTAGTAGAAGAAGCTGGTTGCCTGTCTTCCCGTTCCAGCTATGCATGCTGCCTTCTGAATTCTTGACACTTCCACTTGGATTGCACTGCAATGGTCCGAAGGTCAGAGAGCAATGTGAAGCACGTTGGGAAATATTTTCAAATCTGTACCCTCCTTCGGTTTGGATCTATCTCATGTGGCCAACTTAAGAGCTCGACCATTAGTGAGATTTCCTAATTCTTATAGTCGCCTTCAAAGCTACAAACTTGTATATGCATATTTATGTATGCAATTTGTGTAGCAGGGTTTCTAAAGCAGCTGTGGGTTAGAACTATAGACAGCTGTGATGCAAAGTCGCAAGTTAAAATTTTGCACGCATTCGAAGGTACTGACGTTGAAAATGTTTCCTAGTGCAGGCTACCAGACAAAGAATAGGCCAAAGACCCGCTAAATACAACCAATGGACTATTCTACGTTGGAGGACTTATTTTGGATTCAAAGCCTTGTTGCCGGTGTACACCCCAAGATTACAAATATTTGGGGCAGCAGTTCCTACCTAGCTTCTCGCAACTTTTGCGTGTTAAATTCTTGGAAGGAATGGAAGGTTCCTACAGTTTTAATTGCCGACTTGGAACAACTGATTGAAAAACTTTTTAATGACGGATTATTTATACTCTTAACGGTTTGTCGTTGCCTGATTGTTTTGCTGACTCGGCAAACTGCCAGCCTCTAGCGCTTCATAGCAGGCTCCGGCTGGTTCGACAGGTAGTCTTTCTGGTTGAAGTATAGATCCATATGGTAACACAAAGGAACTTATCTGGTCTAAGTCTGCCTGCCACTAAAACCTAACTTAACCTTGCTGACTCGAGCCTCAACACTGAACTACGGCAACCACTGTTTTAAAGCTTGAAATTGTTGTACCTCTTTACGAAAAGTAGGTATACTACTACTAGTTTTGGACGGGTTAACACTGAGTTTTAAGTCGATAGGTAGGTAGATTGAAGAGGTGACTGCATCGCGTATGATGCAGTCTTCACTCAGATCTCTAAGTCATTAAGGATAGACTCAGTTGATTTACCCGTTTGTAAGGTATGTTGAGGTTTGAACTGTGAGAAAACAAATGAAGCTTTGAAGGTCGCGGATAGTATTTCATACTCAATGCCATTAAATTGCAACCTGCAAAGGCATGTTCACTCAGGCATGTTCACTTGTTTTTCTTTTTTTCAAAATAATAGGTCAACTTTCGTAGTTTGAGGTCAGTAGATCCATGTCATGCCCTCCGACAACACAAGTGTATTTATGTGTTGTGGAAATTTCTAGCCCTTTTACTTAAGTCCCACTCATCTGAAGTACTTTATGAGTGCGCTTATACTTATTGCATATCCTTGAGAATATCCCAACATCACTTATAAAGTGTGTTGAGTAAATCATCGTATCTGTTGTCGATTTTTATTTTTTTCCTAGGCTAGGTATACTTATTGTTTTCCATGTAAAGACTCTTCTTGAAACAAAAGCCTAAGCGTTTGATATACTTTTAAACTGTTTTAGAAAACATTCACCCTCTTGCTTGTACATAAGTCTGCACGTGTATTCACATGTACTTATGTTCAAAAATATCTTTCAAATATTCATTGAAGAACTGTCACTAAGATACAAATTATATGTCTTCTTACGGATGCAAGACATAGTTATACGCACAAGGATACAAGAAAATGCAACGAAAACTGAAAATATCACGCGCGAACAGAAGCTGCACTTCAGCGAAACAATTGACTATAAAGAACAAAGCAAGGAAGGAACAAGTGTTTGCGATGTGATTGCATGACGCTTCATATCTTAAAGATGAAGTGACTCCTTTGCTGGAAATGGAATCTTAAGTCTCAGAAGGAACAAAGTGAAAATAAAAATAAAAACGTTATCAATCAAGGATACGTGGAAAGAGTAGGTCGATAGGGTTTCTACATTGAACTCCTTTGGTTGATTTCCTTTGGTGAGAGCTTGAGGGCACCGAGGCGAAGTAGTAGTAGTAGAAAGTGCTATCATCAAATTGATTACTTTTTTTTTCAAAGGCATTTTAGAAGGCTTCAGTAAGAGGGGAAAGTCTTCCTTTAGACAGGAAGAAGCAAAATGCTTACTATCGACAGAAATTGTTGGCAATCTTTATTGAGTGTCTTAGACAACCAGCTAAAGGGCCAAAGAAGTTATCAAATTCGAGCTCTGAAAAGGAATGCAATCAAATAATAGTTAGAGTCGCCGTTGAGCCCCCTATAACTTGGCCAAATCCTACGCGATTTGTTTGGCTATCAACACTTTAAGGATATCTTCAACTCATCTTCAAAGTTTTCGATTTCTCCTCAGCTGTTTTGAGCCAAGTTTGCTTGGGGCGGCCCACTTTTAAGCCTGTTTGGGTAAATGGATTCCATTGCATAGTATATTTCGAAACGAAATTGTCTTCCCGTTCGTAAGGGATGTAACCAATCCACTGTCACGTCCTTTGATTGTTTTTTTTTTACAGTTAGTACGAGCTTAAAGGCTTATAATTACCCTCAAACTAGAGCACGGGCTCTAGTCCAACCATAGAATGGCTTTGAAGGCATTTGTTTACGACGAACTTTACAGCCTGTGTGTGACATTGATGTTCAGTTTCCAAGAACTACACTTGTAATTAGAGTGAAACAATCACAGCTTTTGACAACTGCAAGGACAACGCCTTTATCTGCCTTCGAAGCTGACTAGCTTTGATGTGCTGCCATTTGTCATGTCTCATAATACGTTGGACATCTTTCTTTTTTATGCAGTGCTGGGGTTCTACCTCACCTCTCTACTATTATACGTCATTTAAGGGACATAACTCCTTCTATCCGTGTCCTGGTATTCGAAAATAGTCATGTCCTTTGCCTTCCTGCGTACTAGCCCATAAAAACCATACAGCGTTCCATTATGCATCTATGTTGACTTCCATAGAATTGTTTATGGCTCCAGTTTATGAAGCAAGATGCCAAGAAAGACTGTCGATATTGTACCTTAGAACGGCTGCTCCTTGCAGATGAAGCCTGAAGCCGTAAGCCTACATGAGACAAGAACTAAACTAGGTTGATTGCTGATCATCTTGTCATTCAGAACCGTTTATAGAATCACCCAACAGCTGGTAGGTGGTAATAACCCTAATCAAGGCCCAGATGGTTCTTTGCTGATTTTGAATGCGGCCCAGAAGAAGACTGTGGGAGGCAATCAGAATCCAAAATAGGATCCGACAAGGCTGCATTCATTGGCCATTATTGTTTACATCAATGATTAGCGATGTGCTTCAAGAAGCTTTGTCGAGGGACAGCGGAGGAGTTTCTAAAGATCTTGACTATGGTAACGACGTACCTACATGATGTGTACTGTGCCACACCAAATGAGAGAGAGGCAAACGTTTGGGGCCCGAAATAAATACCCCGAAAGAACACATTGAAAATATTGATGAACTATAAATAATCAAACATTCGGGTAATCCGGCTGACAATTCGCGAGGCTTTCCTTAGACTCCTCACTGACAGTCAAGCAGCCATTAAACTGGTGAAACAGTGTCAATATGAACTCGTACATAGAAGCATAAAATAGACGAGGAAGCCGATTAACTATCCAGGTGAGGATCGGCTCTTGACAGCTCTCTTGCGGATACCGTATACATTCCACTCTGAGGTTTAAAGGGAAATAAAAAGCTAGGCAAAGGTGGAGACAGTTGCGTCATTTCCAGGCAGATATAACCTGAATCGTTGTAACTTCTACGGGCTATTGGACAGTAGCAACCCATGCGGCTGAACTTGGTAACCCATCAAAAAAAAAAAAACCCTTAATCATTACCTTAACGCGTTGGCTGGATTTCATGTCAACAGGCACCCCAAACAACCATTTCAAACAACAAGTCACGAGAGCCATAGTAAGAAAATTTGGTAATTAAACCTCGGACAAGTCGACTCAAAGAACCACTTCAATTAACTCACCAACGAACCGCGAAACATAAGCTCCAATACCTTGAAAGTGTTGTCTCGACTGAGGACAGAACCGAACTTGACTTTGGCAGCCAAATTGACAAGTAAAGTCTGCATCTGGAAGGTTGTTCGACGAGAATAGAAAAGCAATGCCATTAGCCTAAACATCAAGCTGCTAACGTTTCGGTCCACTTTTACATAAGTGTGTTCGAAAAATCCTTATGTCTAGCTTAATCATATTTCCAATAAGTAGGTCCATGACAGGACGTGTCAAGTACCATTCGAAGATGAAAATGGCACCCAATTCACAATGATGCCTACGATATGACGCAGAACAATGGGGAGAATTGGAAAGAGCTAAAACGGATGCCTAGAAACTGCGTAGATATATTAGAAAGCCTATATTCCAGAAGGGAAAATAGGACATCACTAAGGAATTATGTAAGTACCAAGGCATCATCATTCTAAGAGGCTCATTCGGAGGCGCACAGTAGCCGATTAAGTCAGCAAATGGTATGTCATCTGATTCGATACATCCCTGCTGAAACTCATACATCTATGCTTGCGCAGTATCGACCGAGAGTCGCTACATAGGAAGGATCAAAGATGTCGCTGATTGATTGACCAAGCCATTGAATTGACCTTATGAAATCATCTCCCACCGTTATGAAACACAAACTGTACAAAACAACAGATGGTTCCAGAAAAAAAAATAAAATAAAATATGCTTTACGTCAATTTTGCCACTTAATGATTTGATTAAGATCATAATCAGTGTCCTTTCCCACCGAAGGACATTAATTGAATAAGTTTTCTTACTACCCTCTGAGCATTGTTATGTCGCCCGTCCCCGCATACACACACAAAACATCGCACAATAAACATTACAAATGTATTTAACAACGAGTCATAAAACAATGTCATGTCAAGCACACACACGGTCATAACCTACAAAACGATAATTTTTTGTCAACAAAGCGTTTTATCATCAAATTACGTGCGAATAAATCAATTTTCTGCCTCAAGGCACTCAAATGGAGAAGAAAAAAATAAACATTTTCCCAACACAACAATGGTCAGATAGACATTTAGATGAATTTAAGTGCCCCCCCCCCCCTCCTACCAAACGATACGGCAGAAGGTCACACGGGACGCGGACAGCAAATGTTATATGTGTACATGAGAAACAGGAGAAGAAGAAGACCAACTCATCCATCACATTGAAGACGAAAATGAATCATTTCATTGAATTATTACCCTCCTAGCCCTTATTACATTGTTTAGGTATAGACGCCGCCGTCGCTTGATGGGTGAACCTCAATGACATGAGTGAAATCTGTTTTCACCAATACACATCAAGGAAGCTTACTTTTAATGGTAACGACATATGGCAGGCATACCGTTTTGATAAATTTTATTAAACGATGATGAAACGATAGTCAGTTGGGGGTTGATGTAACGATTAAGTTCGTCCAGATACATCATAGATACAGATTTGTACATGTTTCGAAAGGAAATTGTCCTTTCATAGTCGAATGGAGAATTTGAAAGTGGAATGTGCTGTAGAAGTTAAGGACTGCCATCCTGAACTCTATTTCTGTATGTGTGCTTCAATCTCTTTTTTTTTCTAGCAAGGCGCATCCCAAACCCTTATCTCGTCACAGCTAAATTCAGAGCTCGACTGTCGAGAAGACGAGAAGAAGGCCCAGAAAAAGAAACATGATATTGAACGCCTTAGCACACCTGCAGCCAAAAACCGCAAAAAGCTACAAAGTGAGATCCTTTGCATTGTGCACTCATCTTCCACAGTCAACCCAGTCAAAGAGGTAGCCAAATCCAATTTGGGACTCCAGCCACACCCAAAAAGATGCCTGTGGAGATCTAATGCACAATTTGTATGATGAGGCAAGAAGAGCATCTCATCGAATAAGCAATCCCACCCCTTGAAGAAAAACACAGCTACCGGCTATGATAGCTTATCAGCAGAGCTTTTATTATGCGGGGGTGACGTTTTAGTAGGGTGCATGCGCCAGGTCATCAACAACGTATGGGTGGATGGTGACTAGAATATCAGCTCCATATGTCCGATCTACAAAAAAGGCGATCCTATCCTACATACTGTTTGAGCCACTGAAGCCCTTCCGAAGTAAACTAATCGACACGTATCCATGTGGCTTCCGGCCCGATGGATCACCGATACATCACATCTTCACACTAAGACAAATCCTTGAGAAAAACAAGTAATTTCAAGTCGAGACTCACCACCTTTTCATCGACTTCAAAGCTGATTATGACAGCATTGATAGTCCTTTGAACAATAATGCTCTAGCCAAGAGGATCTTTGAATCAAAGTCCCTTTGTTCTAGATGGTGAAGCAGACGCTGGATTCCAGAGTGCATTGTCCTGAGAACTGAAAACAATGTGCTTGGGATCGAAGAAGGATGGAAGGCTGCAGTGTCCCATGATAGATCGTGTACAGGCGAAGGCCACTCTATTGCTTAGAACACGAAATTACCATCCAATTTTGGCAATGGAACGTCGCGAACAGTAAAAGAACATCTACTATGGTAATTGCTGGCAAAAGCAAAAGCAGTGCTTATTCAGATGAAGATTTGTCATTGGAGGTAGTTTTACGTTTGAGGCATGTCGCCAAGCGTCTCATGATAATTCGTATCAAGACTAAATTGGCCAACAATCAGCCTTCACTAAGAAGAAAGAAGAGAAGACCAAAGACAGCATTCGTGAGAATTTATCCCAGGTGGCTTCGACGCAAAGCTAAGGAAAAAACCCGTCTATTGGATTAAGGCTGATCAGTCTTACAGCGGGGCTACAAATTGTCGCAGCTAGCACGCAGTTTTCGCATCTCAATGTTTACAAAGGAACATGGTAGCCTTGAGATCAATCAACCTTCTTTCAAAAGGGTCCTATGCCGTCAGCATCAAGTTCAGAAGACCATTGGCAACACTGTCAAAAAGTCATCAGAGATGCCGCATCCAAAATAGGGACTTTGTCTACTCTAACCGGTTTTAACTCAGAAAAGAAACTAGCGCTGTTTCTTTATAGTAAGAAGGCAATTCAGAAGCAAAGCTCTCTCTTGAACAACTGAAGTTACAAGGCCCTAATCATCCTAGTCCTGCTCTATCAAGAATACATGAGATCGCCCTCCTTTGATCCTATCTGCATAGATAGACAGTGGAGGAGGAGATACAACGACGAACTGTATGTCACAAGATACCAGATATAACGACATGTAGACTGGATGGACACCAGTGCTCCGCCCCGTAGGGTCTTCAAATCCAGAGAGACGACAAAGCAAAAGGTTTTTCAATAAGGACATACCAAACAATTTTGTATTCAAATAAATTACAGAGGAATTGAGATATCGGGCTAACATTTATTTCAGGTGTAGTACATGTTAGAGTTTGGTGTAGAATTTAATCTCGTTCATATGACTTGCCCGAGCACGTTTGCAGCGATCAATTCTTTGGAGTCAATTTTACCCCCACTTTAAGCTTCATCGTTGAAAATGATTTTTCGATGAAATTCAGGATTTACTTCAAAATTTTGCAAAGCCCAATAGAAAAAGTTTCAGCACTTCAAATTATGAAGAGGCTTCAGTTCTTGAGTTAAATTGATCTTGTAAGGATGAAGGTCAAGATCTCTACGCAAAATTGGTCACAATGTAGACTGAGAGATTCCCAATTCCAGTGAATGGCGTTGAATCGACTGATTTAGCTCATTTTGAACTGAAGCACTTACGTTTACGATATTTTCGTTTGTATTAAAATACACAATTGTTATGCCACTATTGAAACGCCTTTTAGAAGAGCCCGAGACTCAAGTGGGGTGCACAAATGGAAGGAGCCCCAACGGAGTGCGAAACTGGAAGCAGTGAGCTGAAGATCGAACTAGCTGATGATGCTTGTTGGTGTAAGCCCAGGTCCTGCATTCTCAAAACCTACTGTAACTCTGTTTAATTTTTTACAATGGCTCATTCTAAGTTACGTCTTATCTTCTCCAGCATATGGTAGAAAAAGTCGCCATAAAGTATCGAAACATGCACACACATATTCAGATGCATATTTTAGATATAGCTTCATACATAAGGAACAACTCAGCATCTTTGAAAAAGCCCCTAGTTGTCATTGTCATGCATCATCCATATTTTACAAAAACCCTAACTCATCACCACTTTCTCTTCTTTTTTGCTCAACAACAGTCAACAGTATCTTAACCACGATCAATATTGTAAATGATTTTGTTGACCTTTATTTAGTAAACCAGTTACGTACATATGCATGTACACATCAAACAGCAGTAAAAAGTCACACAGATAAAGGTTAAGGTTATCCTTCAGCAGATTTTGCAAACACGAAAGTACATACATAATTGTTTGCCAACGCCCAACAAGCTTGACGTGACATTGTAAATAAATAAACGCCACGATATTCAAAAAAACAAAAATTACGAACCCACTCGTCCTATTAACTATTCACAGTACGATGGTCAAAGAATTTGAACTAGATAAACATGGTACTAAAAAACATTTCACGCATCAAAATTCCTTCCAATACCGCCTTTGGCATCGATGAAAAAACAGGCGACCTTCCTGTCCATGAAACCGATATTGGGTACGGTCAGTAGTCATTCACCTACAACATTAATTACACCTTGTTTCCTCTTCCAAAAAAATGCAACAAAAATTGAGCGAAACTCTGGTTTCTCATTTTTTCAAGGCCACCGAGCTTTCCTTAAGAGTTGTAGTTGTACTTACAACCCCTTTAAGCTCTTCCAGTTTTTATTATTTTTTTTTATGTCAGATATTTCCGTGCGCATACCGTAAAACCACCCGACAAACTGTCAAAATCTATGCCCAAAGCTTGCACTTTAAAAGCTTTACAAATCTTCCAACCCTTAAGAATGAAAGTGATGCCCTAACTGCTAGATAGAGATAGAATACATTTGCAAAAACAGGGGAAAACCGTACGAGCTTCACAAATGAGAAAAAGAGAGGAGAATACAAAAAACAAAAATAAATTTCGCACAACACGAACCTCTCACATGAAAATTCCCTTCAGCAATACACAAATAATTATTATTGAATCAGCTTCAAAACGCCTTGAACGTGAAGACCGCTTACCGCACGAGATAACGGCGACAGTGACTACGTCGGTGAATTTTTTTTTTCTCTCACATCGGTCTGGCAAGGACCTCGAGATTTTTGTTCGTATAATCGAGGTCGACTAATGTGTGTATGTGACTCGCGGATGTAATATATTAATTACGGTCTTTTGATCAATAAAACGGATCCGTTGCTATTCGGGTCACAGACAAAAGTCAAAAAAAAAAAAAGAAGTACAGACAATAAAAATTGAAAGGATACGTTTCCTTCTGTGGTGTCATTCCCGGTCGTTGCGTGTTTTATTCGTTCTACTAGCCCAGAGTGCTGCTAACGTTGCGTAACTCGAGCACTTTCCGTGCCGCCACGGGTCCTTCGGGAAATAACGAGAGAAAAATTTCTTTTCCTTTTTATTTTGTTTTTTTTTGTTATCTGTTACAGTAGCAAGGCAAATAAGAGTTCATTAAGTCAAACTTCCTTCATGTGTGCGTGTGTGTGTGTGAAACAATGACGATGATTACGTAGATAATGGATGCGATGAGTGCTTCTTAACATACAATCACCATTGTGCATCTGCTCTGGTTCTCGAATAAGTCAACGGGTGGCGGAAGTCACTGCAGGCCAGCAACCCTTTTTTGTTGTTGTATTCTCCCTTGATGTGCGCGGCAGTGGGACATACTATAGTGTTCCCTTTGGCATCTATGTGTAAACATAAAGCTTTCTAGTTTGTGTCAATTTACGAAAAGGCCGTGTGTGCTAATGAAAATGTGTTGAAAGTAAAAACGAAAAAATACTCGTAAAGTGTGAAATTTTTTTAACAAAAAATAAAAACGATGTTTTGCTGTGTCCTTTAGGCCAACGTTTTCATCTTTTTTTTTCTGTTTCGTTTTGTGTTTGCACACAATTACCCACAAAACCTACCCATTTGACCCGCTGAGTGAGTGAACAAATAAAAGCATTTACAATTGACTTGTAAACAAGTCAAACACGGTTTGTACAAGGAAATGCATGTGATGTCAAACCAAAATTGACACATCGTTTGGGGGATGAAGGATAAACGTGAGTGTTGTGTTTCGGTTAAAGGATATCTAGTTGTGTGTTTGGCTTTTTGAAGATTTCTTTACCCATCACGGATAAAAGGATACACAAACAATTGCGCGAAACTTTTAAGTGAGTTTTAATTTCGTTTATTTTATTCAATTTGTAAATAAAAAATTTCAATGGGGTTGAAAGGTCTCAAAGGATCTAAATCCTTCTAAGATGCTTGAAAAAATGTAACTTTGGTCGTGAAATTTAAAAAATTTGTTCAAGGTGAGAAAATTCATCTTCCGAGACGAAATATATGGGAAATCTATAGTACCTGGCGCTGTGTTCACTCAAGTCTTAGGTCCTAGATGGGGCTCACTGCTGAAAACCATGCACGGTACTCGTAAGACCGACCTGTTTTTTCCAATGGTTGGGTGACCGGCTTAGGAATGCAAAATCGTGCTCGAGAAAGCGATTATTTTCATTAACATCAAGGTTGCCCTGGGTACTAACTTATCCAGCAGCTGCTACACCTGCGAAGCTTGCTGTCAATAAAGATTGATGGTACGTGGCCCTAAAGAAGCGCGACACCCATTAAAGAAGTGAGCGAAATGAAGAGCTTGCCAAAATTCGATTGCTTCACTACAGTCTTCCAAATTCGACTAATATAAGTAGGGCTACAGGTACTCAATACCTGGAATCAGCACGAAGTTCCTTATATTGAGTCCACCTTGATCTTTTCGATTGTAAAAGGCTCGAAAGCAGTCGAGTCAGTTGATGCGAAATCTTTTTGGAAGACTATAGCTTGGTTCAAGCCAAAGTCACAGCTATACGTCAGATCATGGAGGATTAACCTAGTATATAGCCCGGATACGATCATATCCCTTGTATCTGAGCACAATAAAATTTAGAGCGGACTGTCCCATGTCTCTAAACGAGAAAGCTAAATATTCTGTTGGGTCCCAATTCATAACTACATACATTCCAGGGAGCTAAACGGCTGACGAACTAGCCGAACAAGACTCTCTAAGTTTAGACATTGGGACTCTGGACCTTCTGTACGTGTCCTTTCTTAAACTTTCAATTCGGACTAATGCTCTGTCGAAATAGAGGTACTCACTCATCGTGACTATTGCATCAACGCCAGTCTTATTTGATCTATCCTTGACCGTAAGTGCATTTAATCCTTCTAAAAAGAGGCACTGTATCATAGGCAGACTTTGACACAGTATGTTATAATTTATGCAGGAGCTGTAGGGATGAAAAATGGTTCGTTTACTTTCCCTGACTTAAAAGAAGTACATCTACACCGATCCGCACAGTGGTATTAAAATGAAACTGTTTCTGTTAATCAAGGTCTATATGTTCCAACGTCGATAGGATAAGAGGCTAAGGAAAGGTACGAAATTTTCACCTTTTACCTCTTTTTAAAACTTCTGTCCTGTGCTTACTGTGGAATTTACCTGTTTTTTAAAGCTTCAGTTCCACTACACAGCAAGTTCACAAGATCCAATTCCAATTTATTCCACTTTGATCCCATTTAGAGAAGAATAGGAGTCTGTCTGCTTTTTTAATCTCTGACAACTGCCTCAAGTTGCGGACTTTAAGTAAATTCAGGTCCCTTCTCACTTGTGCGGGCGGAGTGTTGGTATCCTTCAAAGCCCATCAACGAAAACGGGACCAAATATTTTACGAAGAATTTCTCGCTCGAAACGACCTAGGGTGTCTTTATCCACATTCGATGGAGTTCATGCTTCAGCGCCATAATGTTGGACTGGGATAATTAAGATCTTGTATGGAGTCTCCTTAATTCTTCGGGATAAGGCCTTACTTACTCAATTGCCTTCTCAATTCAAAGAAACAGCGATTGGCAAAAGTTATTCTTCGTTTGACTTCGAATGCGATATCGTTGTCAGAAGTGATAGCAGAACAAAGGTAGACAAACCTCGAAATTATAACTGTCCACTGTGACGTTTCGTCCGATTCGTTGATTTTAGATATCCCTTTCCGTTGACTGGAAATTCTTGGTTTTAATCCTGTTAAACCCATCTTGGGTACTGCTGCATCAATACATATTCATGAGGTCCTCAATGACAGTTGTCTAGATTTTTGGAAAACTGTGCCTCTGGTGTTGGCTTCTTAGTTTCCCATAATCCTTGCAAATAAGATGTTTAAGGAAACATATGACAGCGGCTAACCTTGTCTAAATCCTTGTTTTGATATTTAAAATGTCAGTGGCCTTGATTTAGCAGCGAACATTCCCCATTTACAGAGATGCCAAAACTAGACATGGCTCTCAATAAAGTTTGTCTCGATAAATGTTATCATAAGCGGCCATAAAATAGGTTAAAGAAATGATGGATATCGACTTATTGGGTTTTTTCCAGGATCTGCCGTTGTGTAAAAATTTGGCCGACGGTGGACTTTACTAGCCTAAAACCACACTTATGTGGTTTGTTGACAGAAGGTTTTAGTAGTTCACACAATATTCCAGTTAAGATCTTGCACGAATCTTGTGCGATGCTGAGGAGACTGATGCCTCTGTAGTTGACTCAGATGAAGTGTTTCCTTTCTTGTGAATCCGGTAACGATGCTGAGATTCCATTTTGGATTTTAGATGGATATCGTTAAGTGGACGAAGGTTTTGGCTATCGTCGCTTAGGTCAATTGATTCGTTTAGAAAGATCAAAGAAGACATCGCGTCGGAGAATGGAAATACAGAGAAGCTCTGTCTAATTCGTAATTGACCAAGGTCATAAAGGCAATATTCTATGCAAAGCTAAATCAATGCGAGTAAATATAAAAGAAAACTGAGGAGCGGTAAAAGGACCCAGAAATAGGAATTCGAAATCCCTGTGAACTTCCTGATCGAAAAAAGCGATGAATTTAACGACGGTTGTAAAGATCGTACCGACAAGACAGTGCTCTAGAATCTAGGTGATCTGACGTCCATTAAGACGGGAATTAGTTTTTAACTGCTATAGAAGCATTTCAATAAAACTAATCTCGACTGGGTGACGGAGCTTGCAAGGGAAGGAGGATATAAAGAGGCCGATGAACTAGCAAGGGAAGTTAAGGATGCAATATATTTCTTCGATTGAAAGACTCCAGAAAAGAGGCAGAAAGGCCCAAAGCCAGGGCTGAACTGCCTAAACTAAGACAACTTCTCAGGAACTACAAGTGTTTTAGAGTTAGACAAGGTGAGGTTATAAGGGTGGCTGCACTTATGTAAAGCCTTACTCGGATCTCAAAGGATCCGTTGTGTTCTCCGCGTGGTGTGGGGTACCTTAAAAAAATAGAACACGGAATGTTATTATCAATTGGCTTCCCTGAACCAACCCGAGTTCCCAAGAAATTGTAGGATGGTTCTCGGTGGCTTGTTTGACAATTCGCTCAGATCATTAAAGAAACGTTCTCCGATGGTTGTCTTCCTATTTCTGCTAAGGCTTGGGCATTCACAAAGGAGGTGGAATATGTCATCCTCAGCATAGGTCTGTTATGCTCAAACGCATTCTCTCTAGGTGGGCCGCTAGCAGGTTGTGACCTGTCAAAATACCTGCGAGAAGTGATAGATGACTTCTGTTGAGTGCGATGATTTTTCTTATTTAGTTCTGTCCAGAGCGTTTTTAAGGTGCGGCTTATCGTGATTAAAATCGCGGGGATGCTGGACTTTAAATGTTCTAGTGGGGGTAGGTCATCGGTCAGATCCATCTCAGAACCTATTCTTGCAAGCTCATCCGCCTTTTCATTCCCATGGATGGCCTTATGTCCCAGAACCCAAACTTATCGTGGCAGAGCTTCACGGTTCTGGATCTGATTGTTGTGGATTGTGGATGTGATGGCTTTAATGTCTGCTTGACTATCTGTATATATGTCAAGGTAACTTCTTGGGAGTGTCTGTTGTAATAGTTTTCGCGAGACTTCAGAGATTGCTAGAACTTCCGCCTGGAACACCCAGCTGTGGTTTGGAAGTGCGATGTTCGGTTCTGATGCATAGATTTCAGAGCCTACACCAGCATTCGCTTTTGGCCTATCCATAGAAATAGATGTGGTTAGCGGTTAATGACTCTTCCTTCTGTCCAGCTCTTAGACAATGTCTCACCAGACCGGATGTGGAGGAAAATGCAAGGTTGTCATGGAAACTTCAGCATTAGGGAAGGATTCATACATACACTTTACATATATACATAGGTACAGTGGAATCCGTTTACTACGACTTCGTTTATAGCAACGTAGACACAACAACATGTTAGCTTTGCATACAATAAAAAAGTTAAACTTTTCAGTTCGTTTTGTGCTTCGTCCAGTTAGAACGACTTAATGTCCCCGGTCCCTTGATCGTCGCTTTATACGGATTCTACTGTATTTCTGTATATCAATGCAATTGGACTGATGAAAGTTCTTACGTTTCAATATTTCACCAGAATCGCATGTACTTTGTAAGACAACATCACAAATTTAAGATCAAAAACAAAACTTTGCTGGAAAAGAAGTATTTTCAATGTTATCCCTTAATCCCGCTAAAAAAAACTTTGTCCGTCTAACCCAGACAACTAAATTGCCAACAAACTGAAAAGACATAAAAATCGACCCAATCTCACAAAATCCACTAACAAAATACAAAGAAACAAACAAAATTATAAATTCTTAAAAAAAAAAAATAAATAACGTGAAATAAATCTGATTTAGTTTCCAACACTCCTCCGCATCATTCAGGAAAAAAAATCCGAGCATGTATGTGTAGATGTATTTCCTTTCCATCCAACCAAAGCTTTAACATCCTACACCCTAACATCCTATGGTTATGACCAATTTGGTGGGTGCTCTACAGTTTCGCTTCGACACAAATAAAGGATCTCCCTCTGAATTATAATGGTTAACTTCTGGTTTCGGTTTTTCAATAATAAACTCTCTCCCAGCAGTACCATTTCAACGCACAACAACACCGCCATCAGCATCCTCCCAAAAGGATTCAAATTCCCGAGCAAAAGAAGAAAAAAAAAAAAGTTTCCAAAGTTTTTTTTTTTTGTATTTTTTCGAGACGGGATACCACTACCATCTGACATGGTTGCGTCATGAATTATAAACACGATGGAACCGAGTAACGGAAATTGGCCACTAAATTTTCAGGAAACATTACAGCATTGCCATTTCATTGAAGCATAAAACACCAGATATCCCTACAGTCCTCGTGCTAGATAAACGCTGCCGCCTGCCTCAGGTACCATACCAACTGGCCATCTGGCCAAATGGCGCAGCGCAATCGGCTATAAACAGAGTGATTTGTCCGGAGCGCTTTTGTGTGTGTGTGTAAAAATGTCGCGAGCGATTTATTTAGGGCGTTCTCGGGTGAAGAGCCTTATCACAGTCCTTGTTGAAGCGTTCAAATATGCGAAGTGCAATTCCCAAATGCATTGATACATACTTGGCGACTATAGATGGGGTCGATCCGTGTATGTATGTATGCGTGTATCAGGAAATCATTTACAGTTAGATGAGAGGTGGTAATAATTAATGAACATCCCAACTGACATTAACCGATCTGCGTTAAAAGGTTTTCCATGTCCGAGAAGAGTGATAAAAGGAAATCGTATTTGTGTGGTAGTAATTTGGAAAGCCTCCAAGGGCAATGGACTTGGCTCTGTTTCGTGGACAAACGGCGGCGGCGGTGGCCAGCCTATGTATAGTCCTAAATCAATTTCGGAAAAGAAACACATTCGAAGATATTAAAAAGTTTTATATGTATATACACAGCTCCTAGCAGCCACGTGTACGGTCTTTGTTTTCGTTTCATAATAAATTCAAATCAAGTCCTTTCAACTTTTCCTCGATCCTTCAATTTTTGTTTTAGTATACGAGTATATTTTCATTTATTATTATTTTCATCTTTTTTTTTTTTTTTTTTTGTATGGATACCTACGTATCCAAGGTCCTGGGGAAAGTTTTTACCCCCGATGAGTGGTGAATTTGAATGGTTATTGGGCAAAGCAATCAACAGGAGCTGAGGGTATTGTATAGTGAAAGTTGGGATTTCCTAATCAGAATCAGAATTTCACAAAACGTCAAGAGTGTCAAGAAGGAAGGAAGCGATGGTTTTTGAAACTTTTGAATTCCAAAAAAAAAACACCCGTGGATGGGTGGGTATGGGTGTTTTTTTGTTTCTCAGATGTGGCTGGCATGTGTTGTAAATTAATTGGTTGGCGTTGGGAGTTGGGCGAGGATTTAATGAAACTTTCGAAAGTATTCCCAAATTGACTGTTATAATTCACCCATGCTGTTGAGAGAAAAAAAAAAATTGATTGGTTCGCTGATTTAGGGCTGCGTTCATGGATTCCGCTTCATTGATCCGCTTATTCTCCATTGAAATTTAATTACTACATAACGTAATTTATTATATTGTGAGGTTACAATTAACAGGGTTGCGTAGCTTGAAAGACTTATTGCTGTGGAGGTTTTATTTTTAATTTCAGTGAACGACTTGAATGAAATAGGATATGGTTACGTCCACCATGCAGTTGGGATTTAAAAATAAAGTCAAAGGGCAACCTCGTGCCCATAACTTGTACCTTGGAGATATTCTTTTTTCCCACCTAGAGCCCCACACTGCATCGGGAATTATACTTAGGAGTTCTGTAGTCCGACTCAACAAAACTATTCTAGTCTAGAGCGCCCTCTTTAGGTTATTTTCTCTGATAAATCTGAAGACGAGAAGCGGGTTTATTGTTGGCATTGATCTTCTATTTTTCAGACAAAGGTTTATGCAATCGAGCTACGTGCTATCTTTTTCGACATCCAAACATCTGACCATCTCAAATCCCCTGTGGAGATGTGGTAACATCATCAAGCAGCTAAATGTTTACAACAAAATGTCCATCTTTTGACACAAGGGCATTTAAGGCAACGAGATTGATCAGTCAACATTAATAGCTCCACTCTCCCACTCTGTGTATTGTCCACCAGATATTTAAGAATCTCTCGAATTGGAACTCTCCCACTAGACTTTTCAATCAAAAAAGTCCATGAGCCCCTCAAATAACAAGAAAAGTCGAGAGAATCTCGCACTAAGGAAGTGTGATGTTAAGCTCCTAACCGACTTCCTCACGAGATATTGCTCACACTAAGGAAGCGTGATGCTGAGCACCTAACAGACTTCCTCATCATATATTGCTCATTCAAATACCATCCCAATAGACTAGGCGTAACTCCTTCGACTATGTGTCGTGTCTGCTTGAAGGATCAAGAACCTCTTGCCATTGCTCGAAACAGCCAAAAACACTCACCAAGAACCATTATGACCACTATAACCTCGATCTTGCTTCAGACCACAACTTTTTCAGGTTGAGGAAAATCTAGCTCAGTACAAAAGATCCTTTAACGTCTTAGATCTAAGATTTTATTTAGGTTGGTGCACGCTTTGAATCTTTTTCTGAGTTCTTTAGCTTGTATCAGACCTTAAACAAATTTGCAGGATCTGGTCATATTTTACTTCAGCATTCTTCCGAATTATTTCTATTCCGCAAAATGTTTCAGGTCCTATGAAGGGTTCTAGTTATAAGACTGTCTGTAGCCTCATAACCATCTTGTCCAATGTGCCCTGGTATCCAGTAGAGGATAACTCTGTTATTTCCTTCCAATTCGTTAAGTTTGTGTAGGCATTTTCGCATAAGTTTAGACATTCAGGTATTGCTTCATGTCCTTATCCTTGTGGTAAATTCCAAGGAACACTCTCTACGGATGACTGCTGAACCTGGTGGTGCACAACAGAAGGAATCAAAACCAAAGAAAGAACGTCGGAGGAGGTGAAAAACTCCCAAAAGTGCCTGAAAGAATGCGAAGAGAGATCCTTCGAGACACACTACCTTGAGACAATATTCCACATGGATGTAGAAAACAGATGGAGATCTAAGGCAGGTCGGTACATTTTGAATCAACTGCTGACTCTGGTTAGATTTTATGTGCTTGACTTCCCAAAACCTGTTAGCGGAATAGAAATAGGAAGAAGATTGCGTACAGAGTATTTCTCTAGACTCTTATAATCCCGCAGACCTACACCAGCTGAAGTCGCCTTCATTAACCTTCTCAAAGGCAAGCAGAGAAACAATGAGTTACAGACCAAAACCCTCCACCTCTCCATTGACTTTAAAACTCCGTAAAAAAGCATTTATGGCTTGGAACTCTACAAAGCGATGGCTGATTCATCTATGCCGGGCTACGTGCAATTTAAATATTAAATATTTAAGATATACTACACTCGACTTAAAGACGATGAGCAAGGAACGTCGGGAAGTTCAGAATGCTCTTGCAGTAGCTATCAAAGATATAATCACTGAGATACCGGCCTAACTGAAGAATCTTGCTAATTCAGGCTCAGGTTCACCACAACTTATAGCGTAAGAAAAACCTCTCACACATCTCCATCTAGACATAGACATCGTCACTCTTGAACCAGCTTCTAAGTTCATTGAGGATCATGCCACCAAAAACGTCGAATCGAACAAAAGAAAGCAGTTGTCTAACCAAAAAGATCGTCCAGGAACTGGTCAACAAAAAAAAGAAACTTCAGATGACCTGAAAGACCTTGATATCACGATTGCCCCAAAAAAACTGACTACTGATGCAAAACGAATCCAAAAAAGCCATGGTGACATGCATCGCAATCAAGATCGATAGCGTCAGATGACCTAAAGGTTGAGGTTAATCACTTCAGTTTCTCCCTTTAATGATCGCCAATGTTGTAAAAGGGACCTGAATTCAAAACTTAGACTTACCAGTTAAGGATTAGAAAGTGATTTACTCCAGACTCATCTGAAGGCAAGAAGCTTTTGCTGGTAGTAAACAGAAGAGTAGTGACACTTTTTTTAAGGCGATATCAGGCTGGAAGAGAACTTAAATAAGGCTTCGAATGGTTGGTTGGTTGATTGTGGAGGATGAGATAGCTCACTAAGCCCACGTTTGGGCCCGTTGTAATTCCTCTCACATGACTGTTGGAAAAAGCTTTACGTAGGTAGTGTGTATACGGGGCTGGTTTGGTGATTGGGAAACTACATCAGTTCGCTGTCTAGTTGCTTTAGGTCTGGGAAGCATATGGATTGGCTCAGACCTCCTAAGGGTCGTTGGCATGATAAGTAAGTAAGTAAGTATCCACATGGATTCCAGTATTCGTTGACGTTTTCATTGCAGTGGCTTGAAAGAGACAGAGGAAAAGGAAGAGGTTTTGCAGATTCCAGTTCAATTCTGTGTGCCTGCTTACAGAAACTAAAGAATTGCCCCGTAAAAATCCCACAATTGATCTCAGTTGTATTCGGTTGCAGTTCATCGCTTCCCTGGGAAGAATATTACATATTTGGTTTGACAACGAGGGATCTTGACACTCTGGAAGTCATCAGATCTACCCTGTATTTGTGTGAAAATTCCAGTTGATCCTGCTATCGATTGTTGTCTTGATGACTATTGATGCGTTTGTGATACGCACACCACCGTTCCTGCTCCTCCTCTCGTCACTTTTTCTGTTTTTTTCGTTTCCTGTTAAGCCTGTGTCCTGATATCCATGAGATGTGCACATTATTTTGGCTGCCAAGGAGGTTTAGTTAATTCTTGCATTCCCACACGTGTAGGGTCCATGAGGACCTCCACCTCCCTCTGGATCGCGAAGACTTTTCTGCCTAAAAGACTGTGACAGACGGTTTGAGATGTATGGCGAGTTCGATTTACGGTTTTAAACAAGTACACGCTCACCCTCGATTCGTTTGTGATATTGGAACCGTTTCTTCTTTGTGTCCTGTTGCTATGTGCATCCATGACCCTTTCGAGGAAAAAGTCGCTGAGAAGATGTTTACAAAGTTGCTTGGTTGATCTACAGCGGTGTGATTTCAAGTCACATCCTTCTTAGTATGACGCCCGAAGTTGCAATTAGTCTCTTCGCTTCTAGATTTATTGGTCGAATGTTCAGTATCGCTATGGCATATGGCTTAAGACCAAGAACCGATTAAAGGTGTAAACTATTAAAAGTCTTGTATTTGCTGTCGTAATACAGAATGCAACTTGGGTTAGGTTAGGTCAGAGGGTAACAATGTAATCTATCATGTAGCCTTACTCTGTGTTCTTGAAAGCAGCTTACTTGTGTATTATAACCGAATTTCTGAGACATGACGGACCCATTTGTAAGGCTCAAAGAGACAAATGTGGGATTTCAGTGTAGCGGATATCCGTTGGCATTGTGTTGCTAATTTTTAATTTTGTTCTTGTCACCAACAAAAACATGTTACTCTCCACACAATCTCTACGAAAGGACCTTGTTTCCTATTCAGCCTTTTTTTTGCAAACTCCATTCATTTACGGTACAAGTGTTATACCCTTCTCAGATAAAGGTACATCCGCATTAATTATTTTTTTTTAATTTTTTAATTTATGTAAATATAGTCAAATATTTTGAACAGTTTTAACTACTCCGTCGCGGTAGGGATGCTTTGTTTGCATATTGAAAAGGATTGCGATAGATAGACGCGCTAACAGCACTGACACACCATAACCGATGAAGAGAAATCAAATTAAATGAGAAAATGAAATACAAAGGAGTTCCGAAACAGGACAGCAAAATAAAGCAAAAAAAGAAAAAAAAAAAAGCGTTCCATTCGCCAACGAGACAGACTGCGTGATCCTTAAATTGATTAGACTGTTGTTGTTGGACCAAGTTTATGTATCCTGATAAGGGAAATTGGAAATTTTTCTTTGACTAAAGTCAACGCCAATATCTACCTATATCGGTCAAATTTGCATTTCAATAAATATCGACATCCTTTGAGATTGGATTTGCTAAAGGAATTTTCCATATTTCGCCGTTGAAACAGACAGTTCTTGAAAGTGGATTAATGTTGATGACATTGTGATCGGATTGTAGTCTCAAACGAATTTGGAGTGGGAGACGAAGGATCCCATGTCAAAAGAAATTCAATTTTCTACCGACACAGGATAAATCTTTGCAAGCGAATGATGAGGATGAAAAATGGGAATGCTTTTGTTTGGTGTACGTAGTTTTGAAAAGTTTGTCGACAAGTTTGATATTTTTTCGAACCAAAGTTGAACCTTTTGCGGGGCAATTCTACATTTTGGAGTTATCAGTTCAAAAAATGCTTCAAAACTTGTGACACAAAAATATGCTTGTTGGACAATCATATTGTGGTATGCATAAGAGGAATGATTGGCTTCGGCTCGCCTTTTATCAGAGATTCGCTCAAACGTTACTCTTTACGGTTGCCACAGCAGAGCCACCAGACTACCTGAAAATCTGTACGTTTATAGCACTCAAAGCAACAGAAAGGGATGGCGTTTTCCCAACCTCAAAAACGATCTTGATTGCATGTTTGTATTTCCCGAACTAGTAACCTTACTTAAGGCCAGCTTTGATATAGCACACACAGATAAGCCCATTTACCTATCCAAATCTTTTCATGCTTTTAGCTTACATAACATCTACTTGGATGTCCGCCTAAGAAACTGCAGCCTTTCATCGTCTTCTATCTCGGGCATGCTGTTTTCAGGTCTATAGACCAAACGCTCTGGCATCCATGATAGCTTGGTCCTTAAAACGAGGGTTCGGTCTTTTCGGCGCCTGAATTTTCTAAAGAGGAGTTGTTGAGAACCATAGTCAATTTACATACAGGAAAAGCCGATTTACAGAAGGAACCGTGAGCTATTTGGTCTCACAAATAGGTCGTAGGTAGCCTGGCGCTTTAACGAGATCGCTTCGTGTACCTTCCTTGATATTGTGGATGTATTCGGTAATAGTGCATTCAGCACAAATGCCATTGCCATAAGATACAAGGGCATTGATCATTCGGCACTTGAAATTGAGAGAAACACATTCACCACTGGCATGGCCTCTATGATAGTATAAGATATTTACAAGGTTGTGTTCTCTCACCTGATTTGTAGGCACACGACCACCAACCCTATCTAGCGTTCATACCTTCATACGAAGGAAAGTCTATCGATTAACCTAAGGGAAACAGTCTTGTTGCCTTCACAAGAAGGAGAAAATTCAACTTGGTTACGGATACGAAATAAAATCAAGTATCTCAGTGTTATCATAGACATAAGGCTGAAGTAGAACTTGGACACAAATATAGACGTCGCATGCAAAACCTGAAGTGTGACTGTTCAAATTGCTTATTGTTTTTACAAAATAATCGTTGTCTGATGGGCCAAGGTTAAGTTAATGCCACAATTGCTTCTAAGATTAGTTTGCATTAGTTTTACAGGACCTGCCCCATGGCAACCGTAGTAGAGTAGATTCCATCTACAAAAGTTGAAAAAAACTCATGGATCGTATTGCTCTCCGAATCTATTTACATAGATGCTCATCACGATTTCCAACTTTACGCCACAATGAGGTTTGAGATCAAGATCCCTTTCCATGATACTTGTTAGACTGGCCCTCAATCCTAAAGGTATCATTTGTTTACGGATGGATCAAAAATGTTTTTGGCCTCGACGTGCAGGGTCCTTACCGCAAACTCTCGAAGCCAGTTAAGATATATTCTGGAGTTTTCTATTCATGAACAATTTTCCAGCTTTCAAATGACGAATCTTCATCCAACAGCATGTGCAAGATTTTATGGTCAGCGGTCCATTATCTTGGGCTTGTGGCATCTCTTTCTCTCTCATAATCAATGTTTCTCATTATACTGACATCGATCAATTTCGAATCTAAAAGATCAGCAGAGCCTAAGTACCGGTCTTGAAACCAGTTTCCATTTGCTTGACCTTCCTAAACAACTGTCAGATGTTGTTCCTGTCGTGCTACGCAAGATTTTCTTCTCCTCTCTTCTTCCGACTCGATACTCTCCCTGCGTTTCCTTAAGATGTGCATCTTCTGTAACCTTTTAGTCGTACAAAAGGATAATGCTGTGCGGTCCGACGCCTGAATGGTTGGTATGTTGGTAATAATGCAGAAATTTATGTCAGAAATCTCTGATAGTTCCTTAAAAAAGGGTTTGCCAAGTTTGCAATGCCTGGTTCTGGTTAGGGCCGGGCAGTTACAGAGAAAGTGAAATAGGGTTTCCTTTTCGTGTGAGTTGTTGCAACTAAGACAATGGGGATTGAACGGAATGCCTAGCTTGGCAACGTTTGAACCAATTGGCCAGTAGCTCGTGCTAATTGCTGTGATTCTTGTTGTCTCGGTGCGAGTTATGTTTTTATTGTAGGCGGGCCATATCTGTCTGGATATGGTACAGGCTTCTAGACTGTTCCACCTAGAATTGGCAATAGAGAGAAAGTGTGGGAGAGTCCCATCGGGGAGCAGACTGACTCCACAAGGGAGACATCAAAGGTGGAACCACATCTGGCTAGCGCGTCGATTCCCTCATTCTCCTCTATGTTACTATGGTCGGAAACCTAAAGGAGAGGGATAATTTCCTTGCACTGTTCTACTAATTTAGAGGACGAAGTAAGTGAGTGGAGCGCTTTAAGGGCAGCTTGGTTGGAAAGAAAGATTCCTATGTTGTAATTGGTAATAGAGCTGAGGCTAAGAAGCTTGCAGGCCTTGCTAATCGCTAGCGATTTGGATACGTAGTCCGCAGTCCATCTTGGAGCCGTCGGTGAAAATCGATACTTGGTATTGTGGTGATAGGGGTAAGTTATTGTTCCATACCGTTCTTTCCGAAAAGTTCAGTCAGTTATAATCGAGGCTAAATCCCTAGGCAACAGATCAAGAGCTGTACTATGACCATAGGGTTTCGAGGACCAAAACCCAGATTCTCTGATTCTGATGGCACTAAACGAAATGATGTATTTGATGTCCAAGTCTAGTTGTAGGATATGGAGAAGCACGTTAAGAGCTTCTGTCGGGCTCGATCCTAGCACTCCTGTGGTCCCAATACGAGCTGTTCGTTGGACTCTGCTAAGATTTATGATGTTGTAGGATTTGCTTAAGTAAGAATGCGTCGAACTACGGCAGTGTACATTGAGAGGACCGTCTTAAGCTGTAGTCCCCACCTTTTGCCAAAGGTCTTGCTGCAGCCGTAGAAAGCGGCGCATGCTTTCTTTACCCTATGTTCTATGTCAAGTTTCCAGTTTAGCTTGGGGTCAAGTATGATATAAGTGTTTGGTTGTTGAGACGTGGAAGCTTGAAAGTCCTTATTTTGTACTTGATGGTAAATAGCATAAGTTTAGTTTTACGTTCAGATTAACGCCAAGTCCACAACTTGTGGCGCAAGCACTAAACTTAGTCAGAGCCCTCTCTGTTTAATTTCACTAATCACTGAGAGGAACATCCTTGATATTAAAATAACCACGTTGTCCGCATACGCGACTGCCTTGATTCCAATGTCAAGATATTATTTATGACCAGGAGCAATAGAAGAGGCGAGATAAGACCGCCCTACGGGGTACCTCTGTCTACGGATTTGGTTATGAGGCTTTTCCTCAACTGTGACTGAATGATTAGGAAAGACTCTGAAGCTGCAACCATGAGTATTTCTTGATTACTTTCCAATGTACACTAGATCCGTGTTAACTGGTTGAACCGCTTAAATGTATGTGGGTTTCATGAGAACGTATAAGGACCCCATATATGAACAAGCTCCATGTAAGTTTGCCGGTGATTAGACTCTAAGATATAACTCAATTATAAGGGAACTGATTAATGTAGTTTTACTTTTTTAATCCCCCGCTTGAAGCAACATACATCCTTTTTTTTATCATTTCCGAACTTCACAAGTCCCAAAATAGTGTTGTTCCAGTTCTACCTGAAGCCACCCTGTGCTTTAACCGAACTCACGCTCAATCAGATATGAACATACGAACTCAAACCAGGTCGGTGTAAACCTTTATCAAAACGTAAAGCTCTTTGTAACTACCTACATCCAACATAATCCTTAAAACACCAAAGCCTTAGTCGAACCGAGAAATGGGAAGATTTGTAAGGAAGCGATACCATCGCTAAATTTTGGTCAGATTTTTTGTTGTTGTTGCTTTTATTGATTTACGGGCGTAAAAACCCACGCATACACATGTAGACATTACACATATATCATTCCTAACATTCTAAATCCATTGAAGGAATGCAAACAGAGGATTTACCATGATTGTATAACATTCGAAACGGAAGGATGAAGAAAACAGGACACAAAACGAAACAGACTGGATTACAATTTTATCCTTTATCTATTTTTGGGTACTGTAACGGGTACCCCTTCATGCTAAAGATAGTTTAATATAAACTTTTAAACACACACACTTTCAAAGGGATAACAACAACGCAGTAAGGACAAGAAAGGGAGAAAATTTATTTTAAGGAAAATATCCTGAAAAACAAAAGTAACACAAACAGAATGGCCAAAGTAAAGGATAATATTGTTTTTACCTTTTCAAAAGTTTTAAGCTGTGTTTACCTTCGTTCCTTGGTTTCATTTTATTCATTTTTTTTTTTTTTTTTTATCTAAATCAGGAAGAAAAGGATGTTTGCTTAAGAAGAAGATTTCTAAACTAGATACAAACAAAGTATGCCTGTTGTACTTTCAACCTTTGTCGGACCGAAAAAGGGATGGGTGTGTGTTTCCAAAAAAAAAAAAAAATAACGAGACCAACCATAGAGTTTTGCGAAATTTTCGTGCCCACTTATCTAAATGGACTATTTAAGGCTTAGCACCTAATTTCGCACTTTTTGGCACAAGGACCCATAATAATCAACTATATCTACCTTATATTTTTTTTTGCCGCTTCAGAATTTGGCAAAAGGTGCGGTGCCTGGAGGAGAATATTGAACAAATGCCAAAGTTAATATATTCATAATTTTATAAAAGTTTTTAGTGCACAAGGACGACAACGGGTTGTGGTAAGAATAACCGAATTTGAGATACCAAAGGTGTCTTTTTTGAAAATTCTCCCATGTGGTTGGGGGTTGGGTGTGACTTACAATGTGACAACGAAGCTCTTTAAATAAAATTTAAATTGCGGATTTGTCCCTTTGTTTACTTGGACGTGTCTTTACAAAAAAAAAACAAAACAAGGCTATGCATCAAACCCAATGTTAAAGCCAACATCTCATAAGGTCTTTGAAGACCCAAAGTCAAGGGAGATTGTTTATCTCAGGTTAGGTTAGGTTATGTTGAAGTGACTGCCAGCTATTGCCAGCACACTTAGACCAGTAATAGGTCTTGAAGAGATCTCCATACCTACTTGTTAAACCAATTGGAGCTTTTTATGAAGCGAAGGAGGCTTCTGATATCTGTGTTTACCAGATCGCCTAAGTCGTTAAAGTATAATTCCCCTAAATGGAGTCTTCTTCTACGGGAGAGAGCTGGGCAGTTACAAAGAAGGTGGGGAATCGTTTCCTCCTCCTCCAAGCCTTGTTGCATGCTTGCCTATTAGACAGTGTACCGTGATGACACCTTTTACGGATCTGATATGCGATCTGTTGAGAGAAATTGGATTCTTAGAGCGTTTCAGATTCAGCCGTGGCCAAATCCGCTTTGTCGCCAGACAGGTACACCTAGAATTTGTTTTCTCGATAGCATCCAGCTTGAGTTCAAGTTTACATGTAGCGATCGGTATTCCCAGGGCGTCTCTTTCTGTGAGCACGGGTACGGTTGTTCTATATCTGGCGAGTTCGTCAGCCTTGCAGTTCCCTGGAATATCTCTATGCCCCGGCACCCAACAAAGAGAAATATTGAACTGCTCCGCCATCTCTATGAGAGATGATCGACAATTTAGAGCTATTAATGAATTTGAAGAGACTGATTTCAGGGACCTGATCGCTGCCTGACTGTTTGAAAAGAAACGTACATCTGTAGAAGATATCACGTTTTTCTCCAGCCAAGATCGCCAATACTTTTGCCTGGAACACGCTACAATGATTTGGAAGACGGAAAGAGAGGCTTAGGTTAAGCCTATTGAAGAAAACACCACCACCTACACCCTCATTGGTTTTAGATCGGTCGGTGTAAAAATGGATTGAATTGTCCTGAAGAAATGACTCATTCTCCCAGAGTGACCTGGAGGGAATGGTAGCAAGGAAGTTTTTATTGAAATTTAGCTTGGGTGTGGTGTAGTCTATGTTTCCAGGGAAGATTTTGAATTTGTTCAAAATGGAAACGTGGCAAAAATCTTTTGCCGAGTTAGCAGCCATTTGTCTGCCTAGGATGTCAAGGGGTGTCAGATGAAACAAAATGTCCAGTGCTGCGAAGGGTGTCGTACGAAGAGCCCCGTTTATGCGCTTATCTCAACAACAGACAAATTCACACTATCATAACAGGCCATGGCCTTATAGGACAACAAGCAGAGGTCTCTCTCTAATGCTTTTTGCAGAAGCTGTAGATAGGAAAAGCCCACCAAGACTGAGGACGCAAGCCCCAGGAGAGGTGTCATTTTTTATGGGTCTAATTGGTACTGCGCATGGTGTGGTACAGGAAGAGATCTACACCGATGTGACTCAGCATAGAATCTTCCTTAATAAAGCAAAGAGATCCATTATGCAAAGTTACTGGTACTGGTAATCCGGTATTCTACATGGTATCACAATGGGCCTCACCTAACCCTTGCTCAGGGTGAGCCAACCAGACAAATGATTTATAGATTTTTTTTTTCCCCCGGGATAGGTGAAAATCTTGCATAGACACTATGAGGACAGACGTGTGCTCATAGTAGTGTGAGATTCTTACTCACTAAAAAACACCTCCCTTCGATGTAAATTTGTTAGTTATTGCAACTAAGTAAGGACTTATCAAGCAATTTTTTTATCACGATATAGAGACGTTTGGCAGGTGCCTTTCCACTGAAAGTTCCTGCTTGTTCCGCTATTTAGGCGCGGTTAATTTTTATCGTGCGAAGTCCAAGGGTTTGGTCCTTTGTAGACGGCGCAGTACATTTCTTTCGTCCAGAAGTTGTAGGACTGTATTATTAACGTGTTCGTTAAGTCGATTTTTGTGCTTTCGCGCGAAGCTTTTAGTTTCATCTTCTACAGTAGGAATTCCAAGATCACTGTGAATTTCATCATTTCTTATGTACCACGGTGCGTGGACAATTTCTTGTAGCACTTCATTTTCAAAAGTTTGTAAAATATTGGCGTTTGTTTGTTTGGTACAACACCAGAGTTGTATACCATATGTCCATACCGGCTTTAGCACTTGCTTGTATAAATGCAGCTTGTTCTCAGTAGTAAGCTTGGAATGTTTCCCAAGTAACCAATACATTTCTCTGTATTTTCGATTTATAGATGACAATTCAAATCTCTTGAGTCCTAAGAGGTTCGGCCAAAGGTTCTACTTCAGGCAAGGGTAACTACGCATGCTTTTCCGACACGTTGTTTTACATATGTTTAGTTTTAACCCAAATGGGAGCGTTAAATCTGGAATTTCGATTAATAGCAGCAGATAGTCAAAGCTATCTCACAAAACTCTTATCCTTGTAAATGCCTTCGTTGAATGAGGCATCTTTTCATTATTTCATGAATTTTATCTTTTCACCAACGGGAGCAAAGTTTTTTGGCAGTTAAACCAGTCTTATCTCATTGAGAGAAGTCTACTTAAGTATCCACCGACTTTCCACTGCCACCAACCTACTCCGCTTGTGTACCAACTAAAACACTACCCAAAAAACTTAACTAACTTGACCCACATCTATAAATTGCGACATTCTCAAGAGTGTCCTTTTAAAAAAAATGTTGTAGGTACCTTATCTTAAAAAAAAAAAAACATCATTCTTCTTTTTTATAGAAAAAAACAAACGCATCCCTTTTTCCTTCATCCGTTTAAACCTAATAAAGGCCAACCGCGCGCTCTCACATTACACAACGACAAAGCTTTAAAGTCGTTGGTTTATAGACCACCACCCTCCCGGTAAGTACATCCGACCTAAATCATCAGATATGCGGTTACATAACATCGTCTTCATGTGCGCACACAGGAAAGCTATTTATTTTCATAGCAACAAGGACAATACGAGTACACCACCAGGACACAAAAGAACAATAAACTTGCTTGTGTGTCTGTCTGGCCACCTTACTTAATAAACACAAAATAAATTTACAAATTTATAACTTCAACTTGGACTTTGTCACTGAATCACAGGATTTGGTCCCATTTTGGGAGATGAGAGTAAAAAATTCAAATTTATCCTTATTTATGATTGTATCATGTTCTTCCACCGTTGGTTTCATCTTCCAAGGTTATGATTAAATCAGATTCTTCCCGCTTTCCACAAACAAATTCATCGCTCGCCCAATTCAATTGCAGATAATGTGGTTCCTTTGTACCACTACACCCCATGCAACAATTTAACCTCCAAAACTAAAGGATTAATCGCAAAAATCTTTTCCTTTGTTAGTGTTCGTGTCCGTATCCGTATCCGTGTCCTGGTTAATGCAATTTTCATTTGTGAATGCGTGTGGGTAGAAATTGGGTAAACAATTGAAGGAAATTTTCTTTGAAGAATTTGAAATACTTAAAAACTTTTATCCTTTTTAGTTCGTATCGTCCTTTTGTCTTGAATTTTATATTAAAATAGTTTTGTTTTCACTTTTCCCATTGCAGAGAAGAAAGACAAGAATCGAAGAAGGACAAAACAAGAAATCCAATTCAAACTGAATGAACTAGAACTACAGTCTAGGACTATCACTATCGCATATAAACTCCTTAAAATCGTTGACGAAAAAGAAAAATGTGAAAAGTTACGTGGCATTCCAATTTGCAGTTAAATTTGAGTGTAGTTATGGTGAAGGATATAACCAGGATATTTTTTGAGAGCTTTCTCATTTTTGTGATATCCCTAAACGGTAAGTGAATAAAATTTAATCGACAAACACACACAAACATTCATTTGTGTTCATTTTCAAAAATATACATATATAGCGCTGGGTATCCTTATGTATCAAGGGTTAACTTTGTATGGTGTGTGGAGTCAAAAAGCCAATAAAATCGAATTTGTGACAATTTCCACTTCGATTTCGATGGTGGATGGTTGCAAATGGCCAAAACCAAGGGGTAGGTGAATAACAAAAACAGAAATTGAGGACTCGGATGTAATAACTATCGGGCGAACAAAAAAAAAAAAAAAAAGTTATTTGAAAATTTCACAACATTCACGAAATTCGCATAGAAAAACAAATATGTTCATTGAATGAGAATATGTCCTTAGGGGAGAGAGCGATGTGTTTTTGTTTTCTTATTTGATATGAGGACAATTGATACGCGTCGAGGACGTTCCACACAAATGGTGGAGGTGGAAAAAAAAGGGAAACCCAATCGAATTGATAACATTGACGGCGGGAACACCATTGATCCTACAAATAGCCTGTGGGGCAACTACATACAGTAGTACTTCCCACATAAATACCTACAAACGTTTTTTATTTTTATGTTTTAATATAAGAATAGACGTGTAATATACAATTTATTTAGGTATTTACATATGGCGTGGGTGGCTATTGAAATATCCTACAGCGTTGTGTTACATTACAATTTTATTGTGAACAAATTAACAATAGAAAGGACATTTCGAGAGTTGAATACAAATTATTTTTGTTCCCTTTTTTTTTCAAACGAATTGTTTATTTAATTTTTGACATCGGTTATCACGGGAATGTGATGAAGGACCCTGGAGCACTGCAGAACGTGGAGATCGAACCGCAGCAGTAGATAGAGTTGTGATCGAGTCCTAATATGATGTAAGGAGGAGGAGGAGTAGTTTAACAACTATTACCGAAAAGAATTTTGAAGCTCTATAAGGCGATTATCAGATCCTCCTTATATAGTGGAATAAGCTTTTACAGAAAAACGTGACTACAATTTCCACTAGACCCTAAAATATGGCTTGTCCCGGCCTCATCGGGTCTTTACCCTACACGTTTGGCTCTACTCTAAGTATCATGGGCAAAACTATCAAACACTACTATAATAAGCACTAGACTTTTGAGGACCTTCCGCGAGGACTGTCCATCGCAATGGCTCTAAGACTACTGTGTAGATTTACGGTCGACTTTTCCTATGTCCAGCACTGCTTTTCGCCAGAATTTTTACAGATAGCTCAGATGCTTGAGTCTTCTTGGACAGTAACAAAATTAGACTGTATTTTCCCCTAGGCGTACAGGTATTTGTAAACATCTGTCTTCTTAAAATCAAAGCTTGTAAATCGCTGTCGCGAAGGAAAGCACAATGTAAGACTCTGCTGGGTCCCTGACACACAAAGGGGTATCTGGAAACGAGACAGCTAATGAGCTGACAAGGGAAGGATCTAGACCCCGATCAAGCCGATAACACCGCTAAAATCCCACCCTGTAACCTCAAACAGGAAAAAACAGGGAAAAATTCAAAAGACTGCAAGTGATAGATGGAATGCTCTCAGTTCCTGTGTCATAACAAGGAAACTATGGACATTCTACAACAAACAGAAAACTGAGAGAATCCTGCAAAAGGATACCAAAAAAATGCCTATCTTCTCTAATAGGTACCATACCCGGGCATAAGATGCGAAACTACCATGCAAGAAGACTGGGATTGAACTCGGATGACCTATGCAGGAGGTGTGCTGACGGAGAAGTACACTTTCTCTGCCACTGTCCAGCGATCTGTCAAGTAAGATTTAAGACCCCAGGAACACCCGTTTTTTATAATTAGCGCACGCTAAATGGATTATGACTACCCTTAAACTAGAGCACGAGCTTGTAGGATCTAGAAGAACTGTCCGACAAGTCTGTGGTCAGCATACACGGATTAAACAGCGCCTCAGACTGGCTCGATAGAACATAGGCTTATGGTTCCTAGTAAGGGGTACTGTAACCCTTTAGGCATCACAATGGGTCTACATTAACCCTATTACCTTACCTTACCTATGCGTCCGTCTTCCAAGCAAAGAATCATGAAATATTCATGACTGCGAGGGGAAGTAATATCTACGTCTGCGTCTTACTAGATCTAAAATAGTGCGAGAATGCAGGACTAGTTGAACTTCGGTTAGAAGAATGAATCTGCTTGGGTCCCTGGACGCAGCGAGATTACCAGAAATAAGTTCTTCGATAAGTTTGCTTAGCAAAACTCAGAGAAGAACTTCACAGGCACTGAACCTACGTTGAGTCTGCCCATATCTTGCATTGGGGTTTTTATGCGACACAACTGTAGATGGCATGGCTCTCCAGGATGCAAGCAGACTAAGGGGAGATATTCCGACGCTTATAAGAAGCTCATGGCATTCTTGCCGAGATGAGTGGGTCATCTCAGACATAAATCCTTTGGAAGATACTTCTTCTAGGATACCAAAGAACTGTACGGCGTACCCACAAAGAACTATTAAAACGGCGCATCCGCGCTACTTGTGTACCTGGTAGGCTCACCAGTTTCAACCACTCCTACCTACAAAGGGCATCTGTATGTTTATTAAAGCTTCAAGGCGGTTCGAAACCCTAGGGCAATGTCGAGTGCTTAAGGGACACTAACGAGCATCACAATTGATCTTTACTGACCTAAGTGTAGCGTAGAGGGTTCTCTCTTCCCGTTCCCTGTAAGGCTTTCGTTGATAGGTATTTGTTTCTTAAGCTGTATTTGCATCATCCGAAGTTGCAGTAGTTCGAGGAAACCCTCCCAAGTTTTTCTTTGTAGCTACTCTAATCTTACCTGACCATAACTAGTGGAAACCTTAAATGTATTTTTTGATGAAATGATTGAGACAATTAGGTCCTTAGGCATCATCAACCATCTATTGATCGAATTCAAGCCATCGTAGGAAGTGAGAACATCGCTTATACATAGACTTTCTCTCTAATAAGCGCGTTCTTAGTGAACATTAAACGGGTAAGGAGGGGGCAGATTGACACAAACAAGCACTCTTTAGTATTATTACTAGTTTGTATGTAATAACTCCCACCATCGATGACACCAAGTTAAAGACGTAATGGTTCCGCCTGTAGACCCTCGTTACTTAATCCTCATTGAAATTCAGTGCTAAAAGTGTTTTGGGGGGCGATAAGCCTAAAGTGCAAATGCCTAAAACCATCCCCCCGACTTGATAAATTCCATTAGTGTCAAAATCAAACTTACACCCCATATCCCATGGCCGATAAATAAAATTTATTTGCTAATCTCTTTTATTGGGTTTCGAGCAAGTGTAGCCGGAATAAATCTGGCAAAAGTTTCATTAAACCCACCAGCATACAGCAGGGCTTTAGCCCGAAATAAAATTATTACAAATGGCCCGTTTGCCTGCCAGAAAGTCTAATTCTGTGTGCGTGCACACCCCATTGCAATCACTGTCGGAATTTGTTTGACCACTGGAAACCAACTAATCCCAGCTGCGTATCAACGCTCCTAGACCACCCTTCATATAACTTTATTTGTACAATTGAACATATCACACACACTTTCATGACCACTTTTCCGATTGTTCATTCCCAAACATCGAGAATATTGTAACATTGATCGCCCCAAACATTTGCGGAGCAAAAAAAAAAAAGGGAAAAGGAAAAGTTCTCAGTTATTGCATTGCATTTTGTAGGAGGACCACCGGACACATTTATTCGATTGTTTCCTTCTCGAGGTGGACGAAACGAAGCAATAAAGGACGACGAACCACTAACCGACGAACCTACTTAGGAACTCCATTGTGGATACTAATTGAGAGAGTTTTGCGAAACTTCGATTGCCGGTAATCGAAACCCGTATCCAAAAGGCACACACATGCAGATGGTTCTGTGCGATGCGGCAAGTCCTTGTAGACCTTCATTCTCAGATTCGAGAGTTGGTTGGTATTGGCCGATATAGCTTACGTTTCGATATTTACCTTCTTGTTTTGGTGGGAGTTATTTGTTGTACGTGACTAAAATGTATGGGTGCGGAATGCCTTAAGGACTTTGTGTTTGTATTCACGATATTAAGTTGAAGTACGCAATATCACAGAAGTATCGCTTGAGTAGGTTCCACGATGTTTTTCGCCTTTTTTTTTTCTTGTTTATTTTTTTTTTTTTCGAGCGAAGTTGTTCCTTTATTTGGAAACCCGGTGAGAAAAAGCTGCTGCTGAGCTGAACTGAGCGCTCTGTTAGTGTGTTTGTGTTGTTCTTTTTGGGCAGGATATGGACGTAATTTCTTCATTGGCTATTTATGGATGGAGGAGCATTTGAAGCAATTTCGATTCGGTTCGCAAAGTTCCTGCAAAGCATTCTTTCACTTTTATGTCGTTTCAGTTATTTATTTCTGACCAAGTGAATGGTGACTGAGGGAGCAGGGGGGGCCAGTATGTATCTGCAACAAATGGTCGGCATTGTAGTTTATTCATTGATGGGAATAAACTTTGGTTTCTGTTGCTGTTTTACGCTTTGCTTTGGTCCCAATTACGGTACCGTAATTGAAAAGAGAAATGGATGGAGAAATGGATTTTTTTTCTTCTGTCCATTCATTTTCAGGTAATGGCCGGAAATTGGTAATGGGCGGTGCTCTCAAGTGGAGTTTTGCGAGGTTCGATTTTGATTTGATTTTTGTGCTACTACACTCGTAGACGTAAAGAATTTCAATCTTGTTAGAGAGGGAACCTTTGGAATTTTGAAAAAAAAAAATTTTTTATTTCAAGCATCGGTTACATCAAAGGAATTGCAAAAAGGTCAAAGAACTCTGAAGTAGACCATGGATTCTTAGAAATCTTAATCAAGCAAGTCCATCTGAGGAGCAAGAAAAATTATTGAAGGAGAATCCTTACTTGCTGGAAGAATTTAAGACCAATTAGACACAGTTCAGATGGGATGAGATGAATTAAAGTCATTGGGTCTTTAGAACGAAGGTTGTCATTTTGTGTTGCATCTTATGGCTTGAAGTCGAAGTTTAGTGAAATCGTTGAGCCATCATTTCAAGGTTTTAGTAGAGGGCATTTTCTCTAATGTATCTGACTCCTTCCTACTGACTAAACCCTTCCAGCCGAATCTGTTTCCAGCATCAGGGTGGTGCCACTTTTCTTAGCCTCTGTGGCTCTAATTTTCTATAGTGTTGAAGGATTTACTTGTATCCTGTTCTCTTTTCTTTATCTTCAGCACTTCCTCGATGTAGGAGTACACTCGGTTCCAATCCTCCTCAGTCGTGCACATTGCCGTAACAATATTGTCCAGTATGATTTCACCTACCTCCGTTTCTAGTCTTCATCTCTCTGCAAGCCATATGGTGAATTCGATGAATGTATGTTCAGCGTTGTCTTGAGGCGAGACGCCATACTGACCATTCTGTGTAGACAATCGTTGGAGCACGCGGTATCCGCTAAGGAATTGAGTGAAATAGCAATTCCTATCCAACCCGTCCTGTTCAAGATGTTTCCGATGCAGTGCATCCTCCTCTGTTCCAGAGTTTTTGCCGGCGTTGTTTGGTGATCCGTTTAGTTTTCGCTATTGCCGTTGAAGATCAATGGAGATTACTCCCGCGACCACGAAAAATTGTGGTTTTGACACTTTTTGATTGGAGCACACCACCCGGAGAGTCAGTAACAGTCTCAACATAAGGGTCACAAATGCCAGCTTCGGCAGCAGCTTTGCGACGAAGAGAGAGATATGTACGTCTACTACGGAACCTCAACCGAAAATTAAAAAATTGGGATGCAAAACAGTTACCTATACAGAAACTTGCTTATACCGCAACTTACCCTCGTGCAACGATAATAATTGTTCCCTTTGCTTCCAAGTTCTTATAACCAAAGACCAAAGACTCAATCGGACCGTTTTGAGTAAGATTGAGTCTAGACTATTGCTGAATGCTTTAGAAAATCACTACTCACACGACAAGGGTTCCACGGCTCATGCATAGCTTCAATTGGTTTAATGAGTAGACGGAGCATACAAAAAACACCCCTCTATCATACTGGCACCAACTTCTACTGCCTGGACTCAGTGGTCAATGCGTTGGACTGCTGATCCAGTTATGATATGCCAACGAGTACAAAGCATGCAGAAACAAGAGGTTATGTCCAAAGGGGTCTGACTGTAAACGAAAATAAAACAATGAATATGCTGTCTACGAATACCGAGACATAACACCGACATATCGGCCAGAACGCTACCACAGACTTTGCGGCAGTGAAAGATTTCGTCCACCTAGGTTCTGCCATCAATTCTGCCAAAGACATCAGCGCGGACAGTCATACACTTCCCATTCCCTGTTACTATGGCCTGGCCATAGAATACAACTATTTAGCAGAACCCTATCGAGAAGAATTAGTGAGTCACTATATAAGACCCTCATCATCCCTGTCTTGCTGCGCACTTGGAATTTTCGAAAGAACAGTTCTACGTCCGACTTATGGTCCCACTTATGTTGACGGCTCATCCAGGAAAAGATTTAACCACGAACTATACAAGCTGTACTGGGACCCCAGCCGTGGTCTAAAAGATACTTGTCATGCAGGGCGGGAGTCAAACCCTGAGGAACTATGCAAAAAAGGATGATTTCGTCTCTGAAGGCATGCGCATGAGCAAGGTAACTTTAACCAACTTAGCGTACACAACTGGAAGAAGCTAGCTAAGGATCGAACTGACTAGAGCTAGCTTTCGTCAACCATTTCGTTGCATTTACTGTCTCTGTTACTTGGTTTAACTTTGTTTCACTTTGATAGGTCCTGGAGATCACTGTAGCAGCCGGAAACGGCCATGGAGTTACAATTGTAAGAACACAGTGCTTTGAGCGCTGCTTTATGTTCGGAGATTATGTTTAGGATTGCCCCTCTTATACCAGAGTCAAGATTAATGTTGACGCAGGTATCAAGGATATGGGGAAAGTTAGTTGAGGCCCTGGTTCGCCCTGAACTATAGCTTAAGAAACGCAAGGAATGAAATGCCAACTTAGAAGTATCGGAATGCGACTTCTCATACTATGAACTTAAGCTCCCTGTGGCTAACCCAAGTATCGGAATGCGATTTCTCACACTTCCAACTTAAACTCCCTGTGGCCAACATCTTCTATGTCATCGCACATGCTAATGAGAAGTCGATAGAGCTTGAGTGAGCTATGCTAACTTCTTTAAAAAAAAAAACGCGTTCAATTCAATTTGAAACGAAGACATGATGTCTGCAGCCCCACAAGGATATCCCCTCACAACCACTACAAATTTTGCATATTCCGAACGAATTACATAACAACTTTTCTACAAATGTTCTTTGACAGAATTTTTCCCTTCAATTGCACAAAATACGAAACGACAAACTGAAATCCGCAGTCCTTACCAGGATAACAAGGGAAAAAAATGTCAAAACGAAAAAAAAAGAAAAACTTATTAAAGACGAATAGCTTCCATTACAGTCAATTGAGAAAATCTTAAGAGATATACATACATTGCTCAATGCTCCGTGTTTATTCTTCCTCTCTACCACCGCCCCCTCATCTCCGTTTTTTGATTCATGCCTAATCCCGTCGACCAATGCAATTCTGCTTATTCATGGGAAAAATTCCATTATTTTCTCAAGTACGCCGAAAGTAGGGAAAAATGTGTTCCACTGAATAAACCACAGGATTTCCTTTTGGCCCCGGTGGCGGTAATGTCAATTGTAGGATTAGTTTATTTCTGAGCCTTTTGCGACCATCTTTAGTCTTTTTGCCCATCTCAGTCCGTCCTGTTCTTCTTCAGTAGCTATGTGCGCCTTTTCTGTTTGGTCAGTAGATTTACTGGATGGTCAGTACATTTTTCGATGAATACATATGAATCCTTTTTCACTTGGACTCGGCTCTGTTTCCCAATTTGTTCTCTGGAGAGGATTCAGGATATGCCCGTCCGCAAAACGTGCACTCGGTTGAAATTGGGTTAAGCATTTTTTTTTGTTTTCATTTTTTGCTCTTTGAAATATTTAAATTCACTTTGATGTTGAGAAGGGTGGTGGTGGTGGTTGTTTGGTCCGTGGGAGGACCGATGTTCATAAATCCTTCGGTTTATTGTATGATGAAATTATATTTTTGTGTGGCTATTGTAATGAAAATGTATAACCCAATTTCCTGAAGCTAAAGAGCTATAACATTACGAGAATAGATGGACGGATAGATACAAGGGATAGGACTATTGGGCCTCTGTTTTGAAATGAGTTCCTTATCACTAGGATCGCTTGTCCATTGAACTGGTTGTTGTTTTGGTTTTTTTTTTTTTTTTCTTTTTTCTCCAGTTGAAGGAGGAAAATATGTTCATTTTTTTGAAGAGGGATGTGTTCAATTTTCATTATGAATTATGCCATGAGTTTGAGAAGTTAAAAATAAAAACTGATGGCCCATCCGACACTAACTGGTGATGAGACGTGGAAGTAAATTTGATGTGCTTCTTGTGGTTGCTAAGCATAATGGAAATGATTTTCCTAGAGATTTTAATTTTATAAATAGGCTTCTGGTATGAAGAAGCCTTTCTGGTGGGATTTGTGATTAAACACGGATGTGGGTGTGGAAAATTTGCAATCGTAGTAGGTTCGTATCCAGGTTAAGGTTGGTTTTCAGCTACAACCCAAGTGCTGGAAGCAGAAACGAAGGGCTATTATTATTATTATTGTTTCGGGAGAGCTGATCAGCCCTCGGCACTGCAGTTTCTAACGAATCCTATTCCTACTCCAGAAGATATCAGGAAGTTAAGGACCTTCTCTGGGTGGATGGCAGCAAGCTGTTCTGTAGAGACGAATTCGCCGCCTAGTATTCTTTTTCTGAGTTGAAAGAGAGCTAGGCATTCTATTAGGATGTGAAGGGAGGTCTCCTCACTCTCAAATCAGAGTCTACAGCTTGAATCTGTTGTAAGATTCATGCGATGCAGGTGCTTATTCAGGCGGCAGTGACCGCTGAAAAGTCCAATTAATGCTCTAAGGTTGCTCCTATCGAGATTCACAATGAAATTTGATTTTCTTTGTGACGGTACCGGGAATAGCTTTTTTGAATATGCTTGCCCTGGTGTATTGAGCCAGGCCTTCCTAGATTCTTGCATGCAAAGGCCTTTTGCGTGTCTCGCGAAGAGCAATTTATTGTGACCCGACCTGTGCAGGGTCGAGCCGGGTAGGGGAGCAGCAACAGCTACCAAAAATAACAAGAGAAATGAACAAAACCAGAGTTTCTCAAACCAATACATCAAAAAAGGGGGTTTCTGTCTGGGAGTCCAATGGACCGAAACGAGTTTGAATGCTCCTGGGATTTCGAACTTCCTTAAAAAAAAAAAAAAAACCACAGAAGGGTTCGGGTCCAAAGAATTTTGTTGACGCCTCGTCTTTTGCCAGTGAGTCGGCTCTTTCATTACCCACAAATCCACTATGTGCAGGAAGGATGACCATTTTGTTCCTAGAAACGAAGAGCTAGCAAGTTTAACTACACAAACTCTGTTGTAACACCAAGAACAGATGGAGATTGTTCAACAAGAAGAGTCAGTTAAGTGCCCGGATATATTCGGATTTGTCTATCTAGTAAAAGGCGATGACAGCTTGGGGTAAGGCGCTGCCTCACTTGTATCTTCATGGGTCCATTGTGTTCCCCATTATTGGATCCTACATGAGTATTCATGTTTTTTGATTGATCGCCTCCATGAATGAAATCCAATATGTGACTTGCTTCAGCACTATACGTGCATTAAGAACTCCTACAGCTGCGCTTCAAATCATGCTTCACTTGCCGCCAATGGACATTTATAGTATGCAGCAAGCCACTAACATAGAAAACGTGGATCATGCCAAAATCCTATTGATTCACTGCAGCCTTCCTAAATCTGACGGAAAATTACTTCAACATGGGCTACGAGCACACAATACCGGACAGAAGCACCTGGAGTCGGCGGAGCCCGCTTTAATGAGTCTATCTCTATCTTTGCGGTGTATTTTCAGACATTCCTGGACACTCATTATTTCTTCAGTCTCCTCTATTACTCTTGTGTCTCTAAACGTGATATCACAATCTGTTGGGTCCCAAGTCATAGTGAAATTCCAGAGTACTGTGCGGCTGAAGGAAGCTTCGACATATTAATTAAACACCAACAAGCTCTGTCGAGGGCAATAATCATAGATCTTGACTATTGTAACGATCCTAAGAGATCGAAAGCTTTAATTCGACGAAAAAGAGACCAATTCTTGAAACGAACCCACGTCCTAACAGGGCACTGTACTTGGCAAGCAGGTTCAGCATTTGGCCATTGTATGCAACGATTTCTGCAGGAGCTGCAGGGACGATAAAAAGGTAAAATCTCTTGTGAATTTCTTCTTCTTCTGCATGTGTTCCGCCCTTGCAAACATCATTGAAACCATCACTTCTCTATCGACATGATCTATGCACCGCCAGCACCGCGGATCTACTATGTTAGGAATTCTTAATTGTTTCACAAGTAGAAAATAGGGTCCAACCCTTGCACTCACAGTGGTATCACAATGGATCTACATCTGGCCCACGTTTACCCCGTCTCAGAGGACCACTTTGAATTAATTCATCAAGTTTATAAATTACTGCATCATGTCCCGAAAGACATCCACCACCAGACCCAGTCCAAAATAAGTCACGTTCTTCAAACATGTGGTTCTCACAAGATAGCCTTACAGTCAGAAACCATGCTGTTTACCGGGAAAAGATCTATCTCTCAGTTAAAGCCTCCTACCATGGAAGATCTTTCTAATAATATTCAAGGTCTTTGAGCATAGTTTTGGACTCCAAATTAAAGTTTAAGGAGAACTTCAATGATCATGTGAAAAATGCATACGTGGTCTATTACTCATGTTAGGAAGCGCCCTGTATTACCTGGACCTAAGGGCAAGCGTAGTACATTGGTACATTGTACAGGACGCGGCGATTGTTAGACCGTGCTACAATTTGGTGGAATGTCTTTGAAAGAAGGTTCCACAATTTTAATCTGAAAATCCAAAGGGCATTGGGATAATTGGACCTTGCAACAGCCCTGTAACCTATATTTGATCCAAAATGGACTGAAGCTACAATCTACAGGATTGACAATTGTTTTTCGAGCCGAAGTCACACCCATCACACAGGCAGCAAAGCTAATCAGGGAAACTGATCACACTGTATGCTGACAGGGAGACTATTAGAATCAGCAGCAGTTAACACAGCGTAAGCGATACCTTAACGCAACAGGCGCAGTACGAAGATCCTATGCTGGATATCAGGTCATTTGAATAGCTGTGAAAGAGCTGAGGAACTTGCGAGGATAAAGTCGGAACTAGCTTGTAGACGTCCCATAAACCCTTAAAATAATGAGACCACTCAAGTCACTTAATCCTCGATAAGAAGAAAACCCATTCATTGATTGAATTCAGTCAAAGAGTTGCACAAGTGGTTTTCGACCTTCTTAATGGACCCTGTACTGGATGGGATACTTCAACAAGAAACTGCAGAGACCAAGAAGAAATAGAATCCGTTCGACGGTCACTTTATTGACAAAATTGAATGACTTACGTAGTACTGAGATGCAGGACTTTCGGAGACTATCATCTGAGTAATTCTTACCCTTTTGCTTCCTTTTTTGGTTTAAGGATAATGCAAACTGGGCACATTTTGGTCCATATTTGGGCTACAGACCATCCACCACCTGGATGTCACATTTCTGTTTGTTTGACATCAGATTAACAGTATAATTTCCAAGCTTAAGTCATTTGTCTTCCATACCATACAGAGATTAAGCTAGCCTTAAGGACATCGCATTGGAGAACTTTCGCTTTTGCTGTGTTTCATTGAATAACTTTGAGTAGTGTCTGAGATTTACAGTCGGGTCACGTGAAATGTGGTTTCAGGATGTCGTGTAAAACTACCCAAGCGACCCTGTTGAAAAGGGTTTAAAATATCTAACAACTATTTTCACACATGCTGGCTGATGTCTCACTCCTCATTCAAGGACTTTTGGCTTTAAAACTCAACCCCTCACCATGGGTTATTTTGCCAAAAATAAATCGAAAAATATAATTTCATGCCACGTTCTCCCAATTAAATATAATTCGCTTCATAAAATTTAACACACACCATGAACTGTCAAAATTGCCAGCTCCAACCCCCCCACGAAAACAACGGTCTTCAATGATAAATTGCGGTTCAGACAACACAATATTCGCTCGAACCAACCCCTCATATGATTGTCTAAATTGACAAATAAATTGACGCATCTGGGAGCATAAAAAAGGAGGAACATCTTTCTCTCAGCAGCGGCCATATATATCCGGAAGGGAGACAAGAGTTATAAGCACAAGTCCTGGCTCATCCTTCTCAAAAAAAAAAAAAAAACACAAATATAGAACACAACAACAAAAGAAACGGCAGATAATAGCGTGCCGAAAAATTCAAATGTCATTGGGGTAATTTATTTTCCACAATCCAATGGTTTTCCATTCGGTATCTCGCGAATTTTATAGCCCTCCATCACCACAGATAGTCTTAGTTGCACATGTGAGTTCCACTTGGCGCCACAATCGACTTGAAATGTACTCGAATACCGATACCAGCTCTTGGTACATTGGATACTCATATACGACATGGTACCGTGCTACGTTTTAGTGCAATCTAAAGTGAATTCAAAACAGAGCAACGAGCAGATGCAGTTATCGTTCCACGTCAAAAGGATGTATATAGTATCCTCAGCTAAAACACAAGGCTGTATCTATTCCAATTGTGATGTATTCCTTCAATCTAAAACGTGACTAGAATGAATGCCAATCATGTAGTTTTGTATCCGAAAGATATGCAAGCGGTATACAGCGAATCAGTCGATCTTTTGCTTCTGTTTGTCAGAATTTGTAGAATCCACAGGAGGAGGGGATTCAACAGAAAAAAAAAGGACAAGATTCCGACACGAACTTGTTTCTGAATGATTCCTCGATTTTAAGGATTTTTTTTCTCCTCTTCCTTCTTTTTTTTGCATTTTACTGAAGAGATTTTGGTTTATTACGGCAATTATTCATGACAGTCCTTGTCGTTGTCCTCGTCGTCGACGGTTCATCTCTAAAATTGCCAAGTAAATTGGAAGAGGATGCAGGACGAGACAACGAGGGTGGAAGTTAGCAAAAAAAAAAAAAAAAATGGTTTTGCTAGTACATAAGACCCATGCAAATTGAAAGGATGGGAACAATGATTTAGCGATTTAGTGAAGTCAAGTCATGGAACGCGCTTTCCGCTTCAAGTGATTCCAGTCGTGGGGAATTGAGACGAGAAGCGTTTCTGCTTCACCGAAAATCTCGTGGATGCATATTAAATGAGCGATATTAGAGATGATGAACTAAGTATGAGGATGTGCGTTCTGTTTTTCGAAAACTTTTCAAACTTTGCAGACTATTGATTTGCATGACCTTAGTGGGGATAGGATGGGATACCATGGAAATGCATTTAAAGGCTTTAAAACGGAATGAGTTGCATTAGAAATGAGTTCTTGACATGATTCTGACATGGATACCGAATCAGTGATTGCACTGGGAAGGTTCCATTATACCTCTCTATGGATTTATGCTCCCAATTGCAACCCATAGTCTGTTCTATTATTGGCGCCTTAATCCAAAAAATGTTGTACTTGATCAGTCTAATTGATCAGTTTAGAGGGAGAAACATTGGCAAAGACATCAAAATTCTTTGGGAATCTTGTAGGTAGATTATTCGGTCGAACCCGGATCGCAGTTTCGTTCTTTTTGCTAAATTTAGTAAACACTACCACAAAACTGAGAGAGTCCTTCCTTACCTTATCACCCCTACATTTCCTCGTGGCAGTATGTTGAACGAAGGCGACAATCAAAAAGGATTGCTGCATGCTCTTCCTCTTTTACAGAGTCTCTTATAGATTGACTATTCAAAGTTTGACTCATTTCTGAGAAAAGTCGAATAGTCGAGGAGAGAACTTCACACTAAAAGTGAACTTCGTTTCCCTTTTAACTATTTCGACAGTGATTACACAGGTGTAGGTTCTCACTGACGCAGATCTTTCGAGAATACAAAATAAATTGTGTGGCAGGATCAGCAACTATGTATGGCTGTATACTCAGTAATAGACCGAAGCCACAAATACGGAGTCCCTTTTGTAAATGTATCAAAAAAATGGAGGAAATTATCGCTACTCATCCTAACCCCTTCTGATCTGGCTTCAATCTACAAGGCGGTCATTTGCTAAAAGCTCAAATACAACCCTTGCATCTGGTCACTATTGCACCAAAAACTGTGCTGCACACTCTGGATGGAACACTAAAATGCGCGTTAAAACTCATAGGTGGCAGGGACATTGCGAAACAATGTTTCCTGCTTCTCACTATTTGATCGGTTCTTCTACAAAAGGTGCTCTTGCGAAATAGCTAGTTGCTTTCCGCCCCATCAACATTTCACCCGTAAAACACGTCATGCTTCGAATTCACATCAGTTTATCCTTCAGCCTGCTTTCGAACGCACTGTCAAATAAAGGGATTCTTTCCTAAGCCCTAAAAAATGATTGTGGAATGGTCTATTCGACTCTGTGTTTCCTCGTCAGTACAACCCACGAGCATTTAAAACCAATGTGCATCCGTATCTCCTTCACCTCTCCTCTTATTTCTCTAATACCCGTGTTTTAGTTTGAAGGAAGTCATAAGCCCTTTAGCGAAGTCATAAAAATGACAGGGTAATGAAAGAGCTGAACTAAAGGGTTTTCCGAACTTTGACAGTTGAAAGCGGCCATATTGTTAAAGCTACATCTGTCAAATTGGCTGTCATTTATTCAGTCTGTCAGTCAGACATAGCGTTCAACAACACGTGCAAATAATAAAATTATTTTATCAAAATGGGTGTTCTGTTCGGGCAACGTTCTGTGCGCTTCGCCCATTTTACGGTCGCCATAATCTATTCGCAGTGTGGTGGATAAATTTGAGTCCACTGGTTCAGTAAACGATCAACCAACGAAACGCAAGATCTACCGAAAACATCGCCGCTGTCCGTGAAAGAATCCGAGGCAGTCGATTTCGCGTCGCTCACAAGAACTCGGCCTTTCGTAGACCACAACTTGGCGAATTTTGCGTCGTGACTTGGGCCTGCACCCGTACAAAATTCAACTGACCCAGGAGCTGAGGGTAAACGACCATGGACAACGACGTGTGTTCGCTGAATCGGCTCTGGAGCAGTTGGAAACTGACCCTAATTTTCATCGAAAAATCATCTTCAGCGATGAGGCCTATTTCTGGATGAATGGGTACGTCAACAAACAAAACAAGACGATACCAATCCACATGAGATCCAAGAGCGTCCAATGCATCCCGAAAAAGTGACTGTTTGGTGTGGATCGGTCCATATTTCTTTGAGAACGACGTTGGCCAGACCTATAGGTCGATGATTACCAATTTGTTTTGGCCTGAATTGGATGATATAGACATCGACGACATGTGGTTTCAACGTGACGATGCTACGTGCCACATTGGAAATTCTGCACGAGCGATTCGAGGGCATGGTCATCTCACATGGAGGTGATGTGATCTGGCCACCGAGATCGTGCGAGACTTTTTCTTGTGGGGTTTTCTGAAATCGCAGGTCTATGCGAATAAGCCACAAACCACAGCGGCCCCCAAAGCCAACATTACCCATGCCATCGGTCAAATTCGGCCTGATTTATGTGCCAGAATTATAGAAAACTGGCCATTTCGAATGCGCGCCACCCAGAGAAGCCGCGGCGGACATTTGAACTATGGTTATATTCCGTACATAATGGCATCGATAGGCCTTTCAAAAGAATAAAAAATTATGATATCTCACACACACTTTGTTTAAATTAAATTTATAGATAGGAAGCGCTTAATGAAAGACCCGATACATGCATCCTTTCCATCCATCTTACTTACTTCAATTCAGGGATGAACCTGGGTCTCCACCAACATATCCCACTCTAGCTAACAAAAATCTTAGAAGTTATTTCCTTGGAGAGATAGGAAACCTTTACAACATCGAGGTGAGGAGCCTCTTCAAGTTTATATCTTTATCTGGGCAGCTCCCGGTCCTTTTCTTCTTTGTTTAGGTTAAAGAATTTTTAATACAATTGCTGGTCACCGGCCTTCTTGTTTGCTCGTATAATCATTTATCACTAGTCATTTGTAAGGACATACCAACATCTCATTAAAGTTTGGTTCCTTTTTTAATTTCAAATAAAGATAACTGGACCTCATAGACCCGCATACATTCAACTCGGGGTTAACTTAATTGAAAATTTGTTATCGAAATTCCTTGTATCTTCATATATTTTACTCCTCTCCGCCGGCCGCCCCCAATTCGATGCGAGACTAGACAATGTAACAAAAACCCAATTTGTCGTATTTACATTCCTGAAAGTAGCAATTATAAGAAGCGAAAGGAATTTCCATAAAAATCCAATAACTCCGATGGGTTTGGTATACTTCCTGACCTCTAGCTGTGCCAGGCGTCTAGGTGGTGTGTATAATTTAATTGCAAGTCACCTACCCATGAAGATATCTGTCGAATGTTGCCCCAGGCTAAGAATTTGTGCCCGAAGAGTCCACTCATAAGTCTTCCGGCTATGTAAACCCATGCCATATTTCTTTACTCTCCCTTCGAGGCTGGTGGTGGTGCACTTTTGTGATTCCCTTTTGTGCCACGACATGGCAGGAAGAAATATGAAACGTTTGAGGATAAAACGAAGCCAGAAAAAAAGGTGCAAAATGTTTTTTTTTTTTTCTCGGTCATGAATTATTAATGGCAAAGTGGCCAAGTAGGACAAAGTGATTTTGTATTTCCTGCTCTTGTGGTCGGTCCAATCCAGTGGTTGCCAGACTTGAATTCTTTCTGATAATTTACATCCACAACCATTGATATGAGATACATTGTAGGGTTGGTAAGTAGGAGTATGGTTGCAATGCAACGTGAAATTCATAACAAAGGGGTTGTGATTGGATTTCCAACCGCATAACCTCTTCTCGAGCTGACCTGACTAATGAGAACTTGGTCATTCATCTAAGTACCGGCGTGTAGTACAGTGGTTGAGCAAACAAAACACATCAATCAAGTTTGTTTATTTTATGCTTCAATAAGTTTGCGGTTGGATTGAGTACACTACCCCCTGCCTGGGGGTTGGTGGTATCTTGTAGTAATTCATCATATCGGCACAGGGAGGAGGAAGAATTCCTTTACTAATCTGAAAATTCTTGAATCTTGTTAGTGGAATTTGTATGCACTATGCACCCTTAACCATAAAAAGGATACATCTACCTCTTTCTATGTAAAAAAAGTACGCACAGGAGAGAATGCCTGTGGAACTATTTGTATGTATTTGGCTTCGGAAATAATTGTTCTTCAACTGTGCTTGTACTACTTCATGCCAACTCAATACAATACAAGATCCTTTGTCATGTGGAAGTTTACATTCAGGAATATGATGTAAGTTGGTTCTTACCTCGAGTTTTGACCATGTTGCTTGGATCAAAAGGATTGTTTTACTCAACTTAGGTGAAGCCTGCATGCGAAGTTGTACTATTTGTGTCAACTGCTTACAGTTTATTAGAATGTATTTTGAAATGTTCTGTATTTGAATCCAGGACCTGTAGTTTCCATCGCTTTTTAAACTCGCTCGATTAAACTTTAACTAGGTTTTCAAATTTTGCTGGTTAAAGCCGGAGGGTGTTATGTACTGCGACATGATCTCTGCTAGTACCTTGAAGAGGTTGATTCTGGAGTTATTCTAACCTATACGACCTCCACCGACCACCAAAAGCCATTTTAAAATTCACAACGAATTCGGGATGGTTTAGGGAGGCCGAACGTTCGTAGCTGAACTCATCTAGACCCTTCCTTTCCCTCTTATCATTTCAGAATGGACACTCCACGACAGAGGAACACAATGGATCCATTAGAGATCCGAGTGAAGGCTGCACTACGCGATGCATCCACCTCTTTAACCAGTCTCAACTACTTCTTCCTACCTACCTAGATCATTGCCCCACAAGACCCCTGAATCTTCGTAGATTCCAGTAGTCCGTACTAACTTGCATACACGATCTGCCGGCATAGGGTTTTCCGGTACTACGCGCCTGCGTACTAAACCACTTCCATTAGGTATTACTTCACGACGCTGCCAAGCAACCTATGCTGTGTTATCAGCGTCTGCCACTTCGCCACTTTTTCCTTTTTTCAATTCTTCTGAGTTCGTTCTGTGCGCTCCTTATGGCTTATTAGAAGCTGAGGGCTTGACACTTCACTCTTTCCTCTGCGAATGGCCTGTAGTGGAAGATTATATGTTACGCGTCTTCCTCTTCCTCTGGACATTCTGGGCAAAAGCGAGAGCTTTTGTGTCCAAATCCTTAGGAATATTTTCGATAGCCACCGTGCCTCGACAGGAACTGCGTAAGGTGGTAGTTGCAGTCCAGACCTCGATAGAAATCAATTTGTGGATCCATTTACCTTTCGCCGAGTTATCCCACCTAGTTTGTCACAATAGTACAGATGTTGTCCTTTCTTTTTCTGGTTAGGAAGGCCTCTTGTCGGTTCGCATGTCACCTTAGTTTCTGTATTTCCCGTCAAGATTGCTTAGAACGCATCTGTTTATAGCACATATTTCAGCTTGAAAGATATTAGTGTTCTTTTCCACGGAGTGATTTATTCTTGGTTCAAATCCCCCTGTTCCAGTTTCTACATCAGTCCTTGCTCCGTCTGTGTAACACTTTATCGCGTGATTGCTCATTCTATAGGTTGTTCTTGTTGCTGAGGTTCGAAAAGAAATGCATCCTCCTAGGAGTGGCTTGCTTTACTTATGTTGTATGGCCATTGTGATAGATTATGTTGCGTTAGGCGGAGGATTTTCCAGGCTTGAATTTATTTTTGGCAAAAAGGATCGCTCCATACATATGCTAAGAGACAGGCAACCGGAACTTGAGTTCTAACTTGTTACATACGGCTTCTATATTTGAAGGCAATGAAATAGTTGGAACGATTTCTTTGGAGATTTTAAAGGAACCTAAGCCTCTTTGCAGAGTTCCAAGCTCCACATTTTTAACAGATTGGAAAGCAATAAACGCCCAAGGGTTAAGAAAAACTAAAAGAGCCATACGTCCCTTCAGAAAATACTAAGAAGAGCCTTGCCTATACAGGATAGACGATATCAACAGGCTTTAACTATGCAAATCAATATTTAGTACCAACTTTTCTTAGAGAAGGGCCAAGCCTGAAAATAGGTAGGTTGAAGAGGTGAAACCTTCACTTGGATCTTTACAGATCCATTGCGTTCCTCTTATGTGCAATCTCCAGTCTGAAAGATTAGACAAGGAAGAAAGGTCTATTTAGTTTGTTGGTGATCGCTCGGCCTCCTTGAACCATCCTGAATTCGTAATGAATTTTAGAATGGTTTATGGTGGCTTTTAGACAGGTCGCCCAGGTTGTTGAAATAGTATTCACTAAGGGCCTTCTCGTTCTGTATCGGCTGGGACATTCACATGAGAGTGAACTGTGTGCTCTTCTAGGTCTGCATCGCCACAGTCTCTGCGTAATTTGTCTGTGCTTAAACTTTTTCTTCTGAAGTGCACCCCCGATAGGTTGTGGCCTTTGCTAAGAGCGTCTAGTTTGATATGTTTAGCACAAGAATGTGTCAGAGTTTTCTGGAGGTGCAGCAGCTTGTCTTTGAAAGTCAAGTGCTATGCTAGATTTGACAGGTGCTGAGTGATCCACCAGTGATAAGTCTTATTCCTCCCCGTGGATACTATTGTGTCCTAGGACCCACCAGAGTGTTACATTGTGGTTCACGTTGAGAATTTAAAGCTCATTACGACATCGTTTTAACCTGGAAATACCTACACTATGCGTTCGTAGATATGCCTCGTAGATATTCTCTAAGGACATTCTTACTTGCATTCCTGCGCAGCCCTGGCTAAGATTTACTTTTTAAAAAAAACCGTAAAAAAAAACGACCTCTGTTGTTCTACTGCCAAGTAACTCTAGTAACAATAAATTCGTTCAACCTATCTTCACTGCGCACACACACACACATACATCCTCGTATATCCTTTTTTTTGTAATGGCTTGTATCTGCCATGTTTTCAGCTAACAACTTGTGCCCAGGAGATACGGCATTTTTTGCAACTATCATCAATCGATTGGCACTCTGTTCATCGCCCACTACTTTCTCTGTATGTATGTACAAATATAAATCTCCTGTCGAACGGTATTCGCGCACAAGGAACCCATTAATTTTTGTCTTTGTTTGCTGTCTCCTGCACGCGTTCATTATCATTACGCTGAGTGAAAGCAGAGTAATGTGCAATTCGCCTTTTCCTGAGAAGGCACCACCGGTGTGTACTTATCTCCTTTATTGATCCTTTTCAACTGTTATCGTGGGGATTTTTCACAATTTTTTTTTCTCCATTTTTTTTAAAGGCTTCTTTGTTTCGCCCTTAATGAGTTTTGTAGAAGCGAAAAAAAAGGTATGACTATACAGCAATCTTATACTTGTGCTAGTGGAAACTCCCTCTGGCACTATCTAAGCCACCTCCTTCCCATCAACAGTCTAAAGCATCATGGTGGTTATTAGACGCTATTTAACTCGTGAGTAAAAATGGATGAAGAAGAAAAACGAAAAGAACCAACAAGGACGAACAAGCGAATTAGAGAGCGCATTTACTGTTTGCGTGTAGAGTTTTTATTATTTTAACTTTTAAAATACAATTAAAAGTTTTGTTCTTGCTCCTAGATTATACAGGGATTCCTTTTTTTGGAATGGGTCAACGCGTTGAGGGACAAATCAGAGCATACATGTGTGATGTGCTGGTTTATGTGTGGGTGCACGTCTGTCTTTGTTCTGTCGAAGGAATTAAAAAGTTTAATAAGTTTGTATTGCAGAAGCAATAGGATTAGTCCATCGAAAGGATATTCAGAGTTAGTTTGATTTATGCTGACAATTGTAATCTTTTGTGTTTCTCCCTTCTTTTTTTTCCTTTTTCCAATGATGAATGATTGTTGGAGTGGTGTAGTGGTGGTGGTGCACGCTGTTGGGCCACAGTGAATGAGTTATGTTGGATTAGGGATAATAAATTGCTTTTGACTCTTCTCACGTTGCAGGGGATTTGGTGTGTCCTTTTTTTGATTTTAGGACTTTAGGGGAAAAGGCAGTAAATGAACAATAAAATCGATTATTGGATAATAAATTTAGGATTAGAATTTCGATGTGGCAGAGTAGTTGAAATGTAGGACGACATTTGTAAAGGTTTTGCGAAAAGCCTTTGGAATAAATGTTAACATTTGTGAAAACTGTTTTCGTTGATTTATCGAAAGAATTTCGAAATCCGATCAGTGATCACCTACAGCAGTGATACGTAGGAGGGTTACATTTTAAAACAAATGCACCTGCACCCCTTAAAATTTTGTAGGTTAGGCGCACAAAGTTCCCTGCTAATCACAGAGTTCGAATTCGCAACCGAATTGATTGGATTTCATACATGACATCAAATGTTGGCCAAATCGCGTCTTGGTTGCAGAAAGCTTCAAGTTTAACTGGAAAAAGAAAAGGAAAACGGGGTGTTAATTGTTGGACACCTTGGCATTGGTGTTGACAAAAACTCCGTTGTGTTGTTGTCTTACCAGTGAGAAATATACGCGACCAAGGCGTTTGGTTTAGCAACCACCCCCGGAAAAGAACAATAACGAGTGCTGTTAATGGAGGGATGTCACGAAGGAGGCATATAAAAGCTGACCATCCGAAACCAAGAGGAACATTATGGAGCCAGCATTTTGAAAGAAACACATCTCCTGCCAAGCAAGTGACAGCAATACAGACTTTTGCATTCAGACATGCGATCAAGAAAGGATATGTGTTTTTATAGTGCTAAATGGACATCAAATTCAAGAAGCGAACAAAAAGTAACCGTGGATAGAGTGATCCAATTCAGTCGAAGCAGCTATTAATAAGGTTATGTACAATAGAGCCTGCGGTTTCAACTTAAGCTGAAGGTTATGCTGTAATTAGGCACATTTAAAACAAGTTATAGAGTGTTCTGTAACAGTTGAAGAAACATTTTCCTGTAATGGGTACAAGTGCAATAAGCACGCAACTAACAAATTCATCCTTTAACGGAACTTTAAGGAAGAATGAGTTTCGAAAAACGGGTGGAAAATAAAGTGATAAATATTTACAGGGCAACGATATCGATTGCCTGAATCTTCTGAATACCTTTTGTCGACTGGACTCTGCAGATGTCCTCTAAAGAAAATTGGTAGCAATAGGCAAACACAATGAAATATCAAAGTATTTCAACTCGCCTGTGAAGGTTTAAAAACCAACGCTGCACCAAATCTGTGAACCAAGTCTTCATCTCGGTGTTTGGAATCAAGATCGTCTTGTACATCGACTTAAGCATAGACTTCAACCAGTTGGATGTCATTGCAGCGGCCTGGAGAGTGTTTGAAAAATGTTTTCACTTCAACAGTCTTTCTTCTGCCTAAGCGGCAGTTAAAGACTTCTTCAGACAGGATCAACATTTGCGTCTACAGTTCAAGTCATATGAGCTACTTTATACGATCTTTCCAAAATAAATAAGGGTCTTGTATGTTGATATTTGATCTTTGTGAACATCCTAAACCAAGGGTTAAGTAAGGTTATAGAGATAGCTGCACTTATGTACAGCCTCACTCGGATCTCAACGGATCCGTTGTTTTCCCCGGTGTTGTGTAGGGTACCTAACATAAATGAACACAAATTATATTATCAATTGGACTCCCTAAACCATCCCGAGTTCCAAAGGAATTATAGGATGGCTCGCAGTGGCTTATCCGACAATTTTCCCAGATCATTAAAGAATTTTTATCCGAGGGTTGTCTTCCTGTTTATGCTTGGGCATTCGCATAGGAGGTGGAATGTGTCCTCCGCCACATCTACGTCGCTACATCCTCTGGATAGATCTGTTGTGATCGAACGTATTCTTTTTAGGTGGGCCGCTAGTAGGTTATGACTTTCCTATTAAGTTCTGTCCAGAGCATTCTTGAGGTACAGGATGTTATAAGTGAAGTCCATCTCTAGTGGTGCATAAAGGAGGTTAATAATATTCAGCTCGCGACACCCTTTCAAGGTATCGAGCGGAGGATCTTGGTAGTGACCTATTGGACTCCGGCTCAACTGGAACTGGTGTTCGTCCAGCGTATGTTGGTAAATCTACCAACTATCTCTGCTGCATGAGTCAGAGCTCATAGAGAGCCAGGGCCTAGCTTCTCGCAACCATTCATTCATTTTTCGCACGAATGGAAGCGACCTATAGTTTTATCACCAACTCCGAACGGCGGCGGATTGAAAAGCCTTCTCCTGATAGATTATACTATTGCAGATTTGTCATGCCTGGGAAGAGGTCATGCCGCGAAAAGCACATGGGGCTCAGGGTATCCGTTTGCCCGAACAAAATTAGTGTTATTCCCTCGTAAAAGAGAACTTGATAGCTTAGTGTTTCTCACGTAGTAGATTGTATCCTTATACATAGCCACTGATGTCTTTTAAAATATAGTGACTAATTCCGCCGGGCAACTGCATTATTTTGACAAAGCACTGCAACTAAGTCGACCTATTCTAAACTCTCCAAACAAACCATGGACTCTCCATACTCTGCCTACGTGTCCAGAAGGACAAAATGAGAACGATATATCGATTTAGAAAACTAAGCGGGACTTCCCAATGAAACTGGCTGCCCTGAGGCCCAAAAAGATTTACTCATGAGAACTTGTAAAGGGAGTAAAAACGAATCTCAGGAGTTTCTCCAGGCCATAGAACAAGGTACTGTAGTTAGAACGGGACAGTTATACAATAGTTGTCTTACGAATTCAACTTTCTCTTTATCCCAGTTGGGGTTGTAAGGTAGTCAAAGTCGTTCTGCGTGAGTTCCTATTGGACAGTATCCTGTAAAGACATCTGAAATGATTCATCTTTCCTTTAGATATCCTTAGAACCGAATTCATCTTCTTTGGGTTCTGTATCTTAGAAGAATTCTATGAAATGTTAGCTCTAGCGCACTTGCAAAAGAAGGTTCGTAATTTACTCCAGAACTTATAATCGGTGTCTATGGTCTTCATATGACAAACATGGGAATCATTGAAAACCCAAGGTGTGTATCCTTTTTTTAAACGTTATTTTACCACGAAACACTTTCTCTGTTAGTATCCTTCTTATGCGAGAGTAAAGTTGGAAACTTTGTGCATCGATGTCATTGGAAACGGAAATATTTATTCAACTACCACCACTGCTTCCATAAGACCCCAAAAGTGATCTATTCCACTTTTAGACCAATTTTCCAGCCCTCAACATCAAGGTAACAGAAAAATGTTAACGCCCATTTTTTAGGACGAATTGATCCTGGTTCTCAGTAGGCTGCAAACCAGAATTAAACATCCCCCACATGATTACCACATTCCGTCCGCCGCAATAAATGACGGAAATATTTGTTCAATTGCATTTGTGAGTCCTTTATTTCCCATTTTCAAAATTGAGTAGTCAACCTCATGCTTCTCATATAATCCACTTCACACAAGCTATACGCACAATTGACTCAGCATGAATGAGTACACTACACACCTTCCAAGAGTGTGTGCACATGCCAGGATCATCTCTTGTGTCGAATATTTTGCGAACAAAGCAAACTCAGCGTCTTCGTTGTCGTCGATTCAATGCAAATTCCAAATTATGTGGGTTTTCGATTACCAAGGACCCCGTCTTTCTGTCAACAATGCCGTTTTATTCAATCGTCCTTAAAATACACACACCCAACCGATGACGATGTTATCCCCGCAACTCTCCCTCGCTTTTTATTCAAATATCGTCAAATAAATACGAGTATCCTGTGTACTGTGTGTGTGTATCGGTGTGGTTTGCCTTTTACACAATTCAAACGAACACCAGGATAACAAAACGAATTCAAAGTTTCCCTGTGTCTGAAATTCAAATATTTCTGAATCTGCTGGAGGATAGTGGATAGCGAGGACAACAGAGGTGAATACGAAAAAATGCGAGAAATGCTTACGGAATTCTAAAGCTGTTCAGCAATGCGAACGCGCGTCTTTCATTTGAATTTCAATTCACTTTTGCATTTTGGTCATGCTTCCCACATCGGTCCTGGCTTTCTATCTTGCTTATGGAAATCTTGCTGACATTTCTAATGACCAGTGAGTACCTATTGTTTCGTGTTACACCGATATTCCAAGGAGGATTCTTTACAGGAACTGGAAAAAGAAATAAACAATTGGAGAGTACAAAAAAAACGGAGAGTCTCGCCTCCCGTCCTGGTTGGAATGCAGTTTATTCCATTTCATTGAAAACTGGCGCTCCAATTTTGGAAACTGGTTGATTATCTCCTTAAGGAATCTTGAATGAATCATTGAGTTTAAGTGCAGAGGGTTTAAGAATAGCGGAAAAGGAATATGAAAAGCATGAAGTCGTATCTGAATTAAGCTTTTATTGATTTATCAGGACCTAAAAGGAGAATACTAAACCAATGAGACCCGAATGGAAGCCCGCAAAGGGATGTAAAGTTGAAGTTTTTCAATTGAAGTCAACAGTAGGAGCTGGAACTGGAACTACAGAATTGGCTCAAAAAGCAGTAGCAGCAAATTGTCCTGGAATTCTTCACTCCCGCGGACTGGAGCCTTGGATGTATGTACTTGGAATGCTTTTCCCGCTGTTCAAATCAGACCATCTGAGGGACAAACTAGAAATGTAAAAGCCTTTTCTATTTTTAGTCGACTTAGAGCATCATCATCCATTCTGGAACATAGGATCTGATCTCATTGCAAATGAACAATTTTTCAGGACAAAAGAAGCCACTCTTGTAAATTCTTTGAGATCTACTAACGTAAAATAACAGTTTTACACTCCAACGCCAGTAATAGGACTGTCTCCATGTTCATAGACAGGCGGCCTTTCAACCCTCTAAGTCAGCTTCTGTTAAATCAAAAGTCGAAATATGCTGTCGTGGCCATTCCGCTCTGGACAGGACCAAATTTAACTGACGAATAAGCATTTTTATTTCTCTCTCTCAACTTCTACTAAACCTGACCAGATGCAACCTTCAGTGAACTAGTGCTGCCAGCCACCATCGAAAAAGAGCCTCTGGTATGCGTTCAAAAGAAAGTTCCAAATGAAGTACATAAGCAAACAAAGAGGGATAAGTACCCAGAAAAGAGGAAGACAAGGAAATCCTGCGTAGAAAAAAGAGGGTCCAAATGGCCTCTCAGCTCAAGATAATCTAAAAATTATTCCTCTTAATCACACCTATCAAAATCCAGGTCACGGGAGTTGTGGTATCAAAATCGCACAGGCGCTACTTGGGTTTCTGGCAGGCTTATCGGATAGCCACTTCTATCTTACCTTATGCCGCTTTGCGGAACCATCTGAAAATTGCTTTGAACTTAATTAATTACATACCTCAACCGTAGCATAAGCTTAAATGAATGTGCATCAAAACAACATAAAGCCTATAAGGCGCTTTTCTAAAAAAAATTTAGATTTTCTATAGATTTTTAGAACCTCCATAGCTATAGTAATCGATTATCCAACCTAGGTTTCAAAATCACCACATCAACACTAGCGCTGTGTGACATCATAAGGGTATTCATAACCCCTTTAGCGCTAGAGAATTATAAAAAAAAGAATGCTCATCCTAGGAAAACAATCATGATCTCCTTTACCTGAACCCTGTCACTGTTTAACATCGTGACCGACAACAGACTCACGTCGAATATACCACAACTTTATAGGCCTATTCGAGATTTTACGGAAGAATTCGGACTTTAGGCCAGAAATTACTTACATATAATGGACTAACCTCATTGGATCATGGTACATTACATCCTTGAGTAAATCTCGGCTTGGTATCAAAGGTGCCTTACTTACTTACTTACTTATCAGGCCACAGCGACCCTCGGAGGGTCTGAGCCTGAACTAATGCCGCTTTCCATCCTTCACGGTCCCGGGCACGATGCTTCCAGTTAACTAGACCAAGATTTCTGGCGTACGCGACTGCCTGATCTTTAAACCGGAGGTTCGGCCTTCTTCTTCGTGAACCTGGTGGCTGGGATTCGAAGATTCTCTTAGCAGTAGCATTCTCATCCATTCGCTCGATGTGGCCGAGCCATTGCAGTCGACGGATTTTTACCTTCCGGACTACATCCACATCTTTGTACAGCTCGTAGAGTTCGCGGTTATATTTTCTCCTCCATTCGCCCTCCTCGCAGACTGGACTAAATATTCGACGAAGGATTTTTCTTTCGAAGGATCCCAAGATCTGATCCGCTGTCTTACTAATGGTCCAGCATTCAGCTCCATGAAGCAGGACTGGCAAGATCAGGGTTATGTAGAGCATGATTTTGGTCCTTCGAGTTAAGACTTTTGAGTCTAGTTGTTTGAACAAACCGAAGTAGCAGCGGTTGCCTTAGGTTATCCTTCGTCGAATCTCCACTAGGGTGTCATTTGTGGAGTTTATGTTTGCCCCGAGCTACATAAACTCCTTCACTACCTCAAAATTATAGCTGTCAATTGTAAGGTTTTGACCTAGACGGTGTTCGACGGATCGGGTTTTGGTAGACAGCATGTACTTTGCTTTATCCTCGTTAATCGTCAGAACAACTAGTTTGGCTTGTTCTTCAATCGCTTTAATAGCCTCAATAATGGCACGCTGGGACCGGGCGATGATGTCGATATCATCTGCGTATCCCAGGAGCTGGATGGATTTGTTAAATATAGTGCCTTCTGTGCTTACGCCGGCCTTTCGCACTACCTGCTCCAGCACAAGATTAAAGAAGTCACACGACAGCGCATCTCCTTGCCGAAATCCTGTGCATGCTTGGAATAAATCGGAGGTTCTGTTCCCAAACTGGCCTTCTGTGTCCACGCAAGGTACCTTACACTCTTTCTTAACTTCATTTTTGGAAGCTCTCTTAGATCATCCTCTTTTACACCCGAAATCTAAAATATCGGCCGCAACTTGCGCCATAACTCTTAACCTTTTGTACAACTTTAAATCAGAAGACCTCAAGGCAATACAGATCCTAAGAAACAATACTACTTGCATTACGGACTTTATGTGCCATCAGGTCTATATCGCGAGTCCGCTCAAGATCATAAGGTTCTCCTATATTCTCGATCTTGTTCGGGCTCAAGACATTCTCCAGTCTTAGCAGAACTTTGCTTGGCACATAAGATCTTTGAGGTTCCAGTGCTTCTCTGGTCTCGATCAGGATAGATAAGAAACCCCTGCATGATAAGCACCTTCCAACTTAGTCCGTGAAGATAGGAATTCTATTTTAAAATCTTAACTTCCACAAATAACACTTTGGTTGGTGCAAATCGAACGAAGATTGAACTTAGGAAACCGGTCCTAACTCGACAGTTGACGGATAGAATCAGTGATCTACATGACGTTGATCTTACCAGTAGTCCTTTTGTAAAGCGAGAACTACTGAGCCATATGCCTATGTACGTGTGTAAAAAGTTTAAACCACGAACTATATGTGACAAGACACGTCGACTACATCGGCTCAGCCTGATTGAGCAAATGGAGCGAACAAAGTGATTTATGAATTCCAGCAAACTGGTTCCTGCTTAGGAATGACAAAGAAAGACCAATCGCGGTAAATACCAAAAGGCTTTGGACTTAGAGCAGCGTGCTTGGAGAATGAGAGACTGCGCTGTCTCAGGCAGAGATTTTTTATTGATCGGGAATGTCTTCAGTTTGAAAGTTTGGACCCTTAATCTGGAGAAAACATTCGATTATCTTAGCGATCAACTATTTTCGAAAGATCTATTGTGAGGAACGCCGTCTTGTTAAAACCACAAACTTAAACGGAAGCCCAATAACCCTTCCCGTTGTGGATTCAAAGAAAATGGAAACTGCATCAAACAATCACTCTGCATAGATGCAAGCGTCATCCGTCTATCAAGTGTTAGCTCTCATATCCTGCCAATCTCATGTTTCATCATTCATGATGATCATCGTCCTTTAACTCAAACTAAACTTATTATCATCGGCTATACATAATTCATTTCCATTCAATGTGTTGTTTAACGTTGATGAACGCTCATAGCCTTCCAGGTATACACTCATAAATTTGATTAACTCCTTTAGGCGTCATTTTATTGCGCCAAAATTTCATAAATAAGCAAAAATGAAGCCCTGGGTTCAATTAAGTGATTTTTATGACGCGTTATTTATTATACAAACTCTGCACAATAAATCCTATCATATGCGGCTCCAAAGGCTTCTTAAAAGTATAAAACAAAAAAAAACAAAAGAACTTGGAAAACTTTAATAATTGACTGCCAGGACAAACTTTGTTGGAACTCCCATAAAGCCTCACCGAGATTTACAAATATAAATTCATGCTCGAAGGTTAGGACCATCCAAAAGTGAATTTAAAAGGTTCCATCATTTTTGCGATGACACTGAATGCAAACTAGTGAAACGGGTGAACGAGAACCATATCATCGACGCAAAAGATAGAACGATCTTTCACTCTCAAAGATAGCTAAACTTTGATGTAGGTGCTGTGAAAACACTGTGCTCCCTCAACTTCTAGAAGAGTCTTGTCAAGCTTATTTACTATAGGTAGGTTGAAGAGATGACTGCATCTTGTATGATGCCGCCTTCTTTCGGATCTCTGCGGATCCATTGTGTTCCTCTAACGCGGAATGTCCAGTCTGAAAGAGAAGACATGGAAGAAATGTCTATCTTGGTCTGTTTATGATCGATCGGCCTCCCTGATCCATCCTGAATTGGGATGAACTTTGATTTTTGGTGTCTTCTTGGACGGGTCACCCAAGTTGTTGAAATAGCGTCAAATGTGGCACGTGGTAGACCCCAAAAAATCGATTTTCATCTTTTCCTCTAATTTTCTTCGGTGGATAGGTAGACTGGAGCTTCAAACTCGATAGAAAACCACTACCGCCCTCAGATATGCAGCCTAGGTGCTCCAGCAGCATCAAATGTGGCACGCGACAGACCCCAAAAAATCGATTTTTTCCCCACCAACCCCGGAGGCATTTGCATAGGAAGAGAGCACAGCCTCTGCATAGAACAGCACTAAGTGATCGACTAGGAATTGGGCCTGTTCTGAACCCTTCCTGGCTAACTCATCCATCATTTAGTTCCCGTGAATACCATTGTGTCCTGAGATGCACAAGAGTCTTAGGCTAGGTCCACGCACTGAGCGACTGACCGATTGAGCGATGAGCGATAGAGCGACAAATCTGAGCAACGAGTGGCCTTTTACTGAGCGACGTCGCTCGAGCGATTAGTAGTGAAAATGTCGTTGTCGAGTCCTATACGACAGCTGAAATCAAAATTTCCAAGTTTATTTGCTCCATTTTCACTTCATCGCTGAGCGATGAACTAAAAAATTAGAACAAAATTGAATTCAAAGCAACGTCGCTCTGTCACTTAGAAAAATCGTTCATCGCTTACCAACTACGTGGCCACAGCCCTACGATTCCATACGTTTTAAATTTTTTGCGTCGCTCAGGTGCAAGTCGCTCAATCACTCATCGCTCAGTCGCTCAGTGCGTGGCCCTAGCCTTACGTTGAGCGTTTTGGGCTCGTCACGACAATGTTTTAGAAGTTTTGACTTCAATACTGTAGATGCAATGGCTTTGATAGCAGCTTGACTGTCTATGTAAATACTTGCCTAGCTTCGTTAATAATTCTCGGGCTGCCTCGGCGATCGATAGCTAAGACTTCCGCTTGGAACACACTACAGCATGGACCCTTCGGTTTTTGACACGTCTGTGGTAATCTTAATTCTGTTCAGCCAGTAATCTCTTAAAGGAATGATTGTTCTAAGCTTAGTTTGAAGTCTGAAGATGATGGGAGGAAGTGCAAGTCAGTTTCTAGATTTGCCCACCTTGCGATCTTTCGATAGGCCATATCACCCGCTTTCCAGAAGCTGAATTGATTTAAACGCAGGGCACTTTTCGCGTCGGGGCGAGTATAGTTTCGAAGATTGCAAATGGAGTGGTTCTAGTGGTGCCTGTGCATGCTATATAGTCGTTGGAGCTTGGTTAGTGCCGCGAGGTTTGTTGTTTTAGCGTTCTGTTCTCATCCAGTTGTTTAGGGTGTTCAGGCCCGACTGTACTGTTTCAGTGCAAGGCAGGACGACACTTAACTAAACAACGGATCGCCTCAGGGTTCAGTCCTCGTTTCGCTGCTTTTAATCGTTACGATCGCAAGGAGGTACTCCGGAAATGAACAGTGGACTTAGAATAATAAAGATGAGGCAAGTTTCGAAGTTTGGAAGATTAGATTAGATTAAGATTGAAGTGGTCCAAAGTCCCTTATCACTGCGGCCACAGATGGGCCTATTGTGATGTCCTCTTGGTTAAAGCTCCTCCATGATGCCGGAGTGTGTGATGAATCCGGCGATGTCTTTGGGTGAGCTGGTGGTTATGTCTTTCACCTCGAGGTAGTGTTTACCAAGGAAACGATGACGTGTTTTTGTGAGGCAGTTACAGTGACAAAGTATATGTTCTGCTGATTCTTCGTTCTCGTTGCACATTCTGCATATGTTGTCTTGTGCTATTCCCATAGTCATGAGGTGTTTTTTAATCCGACAGTGGCCGATGAGAAATCCTGTGACGATTCGAATCTGACTTCTTGTTGTTGTAGAAGTTGTTTCGTTCTTTTTTGAGAGGGGATTGAGATAAAAGCTTTAGCTTGTCTGTTACCTTTCGTTGCTGTCCAGTAATGTTGAGCTTTGTTTTCTAGCCAATTGTTTATACAGCCTTTTTCTGTGCTTGTTGGGAGGCCGCAGAATGGTCTTGGCATCATAAAAGTTGATGCAGAACCTTTTCTGGCTAGTTCATCTGCCTTTTCATTATCTTCATATCCGCTATGGCCCGGTACCCAGACGAAGTTTGGAAGTCATCATAACGCTTCGACTTCCATTTCAAAAGCATCTCAAGTTCATTTCGCTTGTTTTTTATAAATGCTGTTGGATAGCTCAATCTAAATTCGACAGAAGTGATGGTGACACCTTTGATTACTGGAAAACCTCTCCAAGGTCCCTGTGCACCGTTCCACTATAATTGGCTTCAGATTACAATTTTCCTAAGAAAACCAAACCAAATGTCTTTATCATTGTCCTTAACTCTAATCGAAGTCAATTTTATATCCAAGAAAGCACAAGCTATATATAAAACAACTAACTACCAAAGTTTCTCACTAAAGGACCTTGTGTGTCACTTTACTACCTTCCACTAGTGATGAAAGAGATTACGACAGTTCCAAATAATGAGAATGAATTTTTAATAACCGTAATCAACCCTTAGAAGGACCTTCCTCCAATACACCACAATCGTTGAAGAACCAGTCTCTAGCTGATGCCACATCCTCTTTGCAATGGGATAACTTTTCACATTGGGATTACAAAAGGAAAAACTAAGTCTCCCGTTCCGATACCTTTTTTTTTTTTGGGTGTTCTGCTCAATATCCCTCCCTAATCGAAAGTCGTTTTGAAAATTTCGAAATGATAGTTCCTTTGAGCGTAGCACACTTATAATGTCGGAGCAATTGAGAGCCCCCCCCCCCCATTGAACGGTAGAGGAGGACAAAAAGCAATAAGAAGGAGAAAAGAAAGAGGAAAAGTGGGAACTTTGACATGTGTGTGATCCCTCGTCAAAATCTGATTAGATCATCATAATTCATAGCACTCAGTTTCAAAAGAACCTCAAGGAGGTTTGGTTGGTGTGGATGCAGGTGTGTGTGTGTGTGTTATCTAAATCTATGCGAAGCTATCCTTTATGAAAATTGTATCATTTGTCCTTCATTATTTATTTACACTAGTGGATGGTGGTGGGTGTTCTTATACAAGGGTACTTGTAGTTCTCGATTCAAAGTACTTTCCTTCTTTTTTTTAAAGAAAATTCCATGCGTCCAAGGATTGGGGTTTTTGATTAGGATTGTGGATCTATGGGTAATAGGTATCCGCCCACATAATGACCTTGTTTTTATGTATTAGCGCATGTTGTTAAAGTTGATTGAGCAATTGAAAGGGTAGGCGTGTATCAAAAGGATTTTCTAAGTTCCAGGAGTGTAAAAGCATGCATGCAAATACTTGAGAGATGATCCTTTGAAGAAAGTTTTAATCCCGTCGTCTACCTTTTGGGTACTTGATCTTTATAAGCTTGAAATACAACTTCTGTGGTAGAGTCTATCTAAGATACATTTTGGACATTTCTGACAAATGTTTTAATCAGATCGCCTAGGTCGTTATAGTAGAAGGCTGCGAGCTTCTTCAAAAACTGCTGGAAGTGATGCCTAAACACATCTACAATTCCCTGTCCATCGGTGACTAGGTGCCGGGTGTTGTATCTGTAGCGCTACTTTTCGATTTTCTTGAGCTATTAAACAGTATATGCCCTCTTCTTTCTGTGCTAAGGCCTCGAACGTGTAGTCCTTATTTCGAGGCCATTCATAGGCCATACATAGCTGTGACGAGATAATGGTTGGGGTCGACGATTGCTATTTTAAATGTTTGTACATTCAGAATATTGGTTGGCGGTTCGACCGTCTAAAGATAGCCAAGTTGCTGAAAAGTCTATTTTTCGAAAGCCCTTATCTGTTGTAAGGGTTGTACTTTCCAAAAAAATCTACTGAAGATGTTTTCCTCACCAATTTTAACGAGAACGATGAGGTCATAGAACTCCCCCTTGTATGTATGTATGTTTGGCACGGCAGCTCATGGGGAACCAAGGCCTAGCTTCTCACAACCTTTCATGTTGTGCGTGTTATATTCTTCACACGAATGGAAGGGGCCTACAGTTTAATGCCGACTGCGAACGGCGAATTGAGAAGCTTTTCATGACAGATTGTACTCTTGCAGGTTTGTTATGCCTGCGAAGATGTGGCGCCGCGAACTTCCCCCTTGACAGGGTGCGTAGTCTTGTCAATAAGGGCGTAAGCACATAAGGCTGATTTTTGTAAAATGTGTCTTCGATCGGATTACAGCCAGACGATCGCTTTTCGTCTTGAAATCAATAACTGTTGACCTCAACCCGATTTCTCTCCAAGAATTTGCATTCAAACATATGCAGCCTTAAAGAAGGAAGTTACTCCAAGGCCAGATCCATTGTGAAAATAGAAACACCTTAAACGAGGGTTCTATTGATTCCGTGTCAGTAACCCGTGAAGGGCTCATCCACTATCATCTCCTTTCCAAAATTCTGACTAATTCTTGGGGAGATCCTTATAGACCTGAACTCCTTGTTATGAGCCATGCTGACGAAATCGTCATCTAGCGTGTCTCTGGAACGCGACGAACCCACATGGAGGAGTGACAGTGGAAAGGGAGGTTTATAGTTAGGGAAACTTTAGGTTTGTTTTAAGTAGAATAGGCTTATATGGGGCTTAAGTTTAAGGGTAAGGTTTAGATTAGGTTAGTAAGACTAGCGTAGTTTCCCACGTTCTCTCTCCTCTATATGGGCACCAGCAGTTCGAGTTCGAGCTCTTCTCTTTCCTCTCTTTTCCATTCTATCTTTTTAAAGTCCGTCCGTAGTCTGAGTGGGCTTTTAGGGATCCTCTTTCTTCTAGCTAGTTTTGACATGACTTAAAAGTGTTTGAGCAGGTGGTATATGAGTGAGGAGAGACAAAAACTACCCCCGTCCGACGAACTTAGCCGTGCAATTGCGAGCGTGCCGCCGTCCCCCTCGCAAACACCGGAGATGCCTTCGTGACCTGACCCTGGCTCATAACATCCGAATATGTCGAAATAGCCCAGAGGAAGTGCTATTTCCGCTCTCAACGTTCTGACGCCACGTTAGTGCCATCCAGTGACTGATTATAGTGCTGCTGGTGGACACTCGCTCTTATAAGTTTAGCAAGTCGGGTCCGATGGTTAGCCCTTGGGGGGTAAAATAAGCACAATTTATATGTATTCACACTGGTCATCGCTATGTTGATACCAGTCAGTGATTACTCTACCATCCAGTCATCGCTGAAAGGTGGTGCTACATCGTTGCCTAGCTAGGATTCAAACCTGAATACTTTTGGCTGGGTCCATCTCTGACTGTGGCAACAAATTAAGTGTTTTACATATTTATGATGGCGCTATCGTCCGGGGTGGACTTGGGCCTTAACCAATGTTTGGCACTGTGGCAAAGTGGCAACTTTTTACAAACTACTTTGCATTGACCACAATAAACAAACAAAAATGTTGCATCAACTTTACCCTTAACTTTGCATTCGAAAACAGTTGACCGCTCTCGGTCAACGAATTCTCGTTCAAAAATTATAATTTCAAAATTCTAATTCTCTTTAAACTGTGAAATAAAGGATCAAAACTGCAAGCTTCGTTCTCGTGTGTTATTCTGCTCCGATGCACCACTACAACTTGGCGTTTGTTTATTAACTTTCAGAACTTTCAAAATGCCACCAAAATATTTAAGGAAATGTAAGTTTTAACTAAAGTTTGAACCCATAACAAGGGCATCGGATGAAATGAAAGTTCAGTTGACTGAAACCGCACTCTAATTCTGGTCAAGTTATTCCTCAAATTGTGCCGCAGGCTATATAGCTTAGCTACCATCTCTCCTATTCAATTTGTCTTCAAAATTATCTCGAACAAGGATTACCCGTTGGTGTCGATCCTTAAGTCGACCACAAGCCCTCCGCCTCCAGGGCGAAGACAAACTACATAAAGTTTTACAACTTGTTTAAGTAAATACACCGCTAGAGTGCTTCGTGCCGCTGTATTGATTGAAAGTGAACATCAATGTAATCACCTTATAATGCGGGGGGAAGGAGAAAAAAATGAAGTGATTCCGCGCTCTAAATTCTAATTTAAAAAGCAAAAAAGAGAAGAAAGACATTTATATGCCATTATGCCACAGGGTGAGAGAGGATGGATGGCGTTTTTTTTTTTTCACCTCACACCGCCATTAAGCTGACAGAAAAATAAATTCACCTCACGTTGAGTGACTGCGTACTGTCGTGCATTGATTGAAGTTTATCCGATCACAAACGCGACTTGAGGAGGGGTGTATGGCAATATTCTTTATACCTCGCACAGATACAGGAACACGTAGCTGCACAAGAACCGTGACGGCATCACCACCACCTACCGCAATATTTGCCTAGGGGTTGTGGTGGTGAAGGACGAAAGCTGATTGCTTCAGGGATTCTGTGTTTTTTTTTTTTTTTTTGTGAAACGTCTTTTGTCGCTCAATTCCGGGGTTTTTATTTCGTCGAATTGAAATTTTAGATTTTTGATTATTGGCCCTTTCAGGATTATTACACACACACACACACACACACACACAAAAGAAAAGAAAATCTTTGAAATTGTATACCAAGAAGTTAGGTTGGTGTGGCTGAAGGGAAAATCGTTTCCGTGGAATTTTGAACGGCCTTACGCCTTGTTCCACACTTCGAAAACACCCACTTGACAATTGGTGGGAAGAAATAATCACATAGCACCCGTCCGAACGCCTTTTAGGGTTTACCAGTGTACTCTGAGCGGAGGCTTTTTAAACAAACAAAACATGTCCGCCTTTTTGCATACTTATCCTTTAAATTTTGTTGCCGTAACAAGCTTATCTGCTTAGGGAGGGCAGTGAAGTGGAGGCCCAGGTCCACTCCGGACTGTAGGGCCACCTTTAGGAGGCAGTTTGGAATCAATCTGCAATATAGGAGTTCCTGGTGACATAAGTATAGAGCTGGAAACGACTCTACATTCGTGGAAAGAGTCAATCGATTGCCAATCATGGGTGGAGCAAAGTATCAGAGCGCGTCAAAATCAAAAAACTCGGTGAGGTCTTTACGAAGCAGCGAGTGTTCTCCATCTTCATCCTGTTAAATCGGACAAGTTTAGCAAGGACACAAGCTCAGCATAGCTTGTCTCTGTGAATGCTGTCATACGCGGTCTTTAAGTCGAAAGCACAGTCGTGGGTATCGAGTTAAAATGCTTGGCCTTACTTCACAAGTGGTCTTCCTTATACCCAATAGGGTTCTGATTTGATTTTTTCCATCTTCTGACGAGGGTATGTTTTCGTCTTCCTCTCTTTACATATTTCCTTTGCAACACCTCAGCTGCAGGTGAAAAAAAAGTGGATTGCATCATCCACTGCAGAGTCGCCGTATCGACAAGCCGGGCTCCTTACTTTTCCCATCTAATGGAGGTACACATTGAAGTTTCCATGTCCGGTTAGAAGCTGGGTGATGTAGTTGTTTACTTCGCCATGTTTCCATTCCATCCCTTCAGCAACGTCTCTGATTAGTATCATCGTCCACTTTCCTCTATTTTTAGAATTTCATCGCCCTTGCATCTATTGATTGGTGAGCTCCTTCGCCTTTACCGCCGCCAATTCTACTCCTATTTCAGCTATGTGTCTGTAGACGAATCTCGTCTCGGCCGCTAGGAGTTCAGCTGGTTCCGACACCGTACAATAAGACCTTGCTACTCGGAGGGCTCCACGTCTCTGTACTGCTACCATCTGTTTCCTGTATTTTTCTTGTTTGAGCCCATCGACCCAAATCTCACAGCCATACAGGAGAATGGCATGGGTGATTGACATAAAAAGCCTTCGCCTACGTGGAGTTGGAACACCTCCGTTTGCCATGAGTCTGCTAAGAAATGTAGTAACCTTAGCAGCTCACTCCGATGAGGACTTTATTTTTGCTGGTTACTACCTCCGAGCCTTCTTGAAACTCCACAGCCGCCGAGATCTACTCCCCAGACAGTGAAACTATCTCTGTCTTCCATCCAGGCGCGAGAGCGTCTCATTACTTGGTTAAGCCTTCTTTTTGCATCTTCGGTGTCGCTTGCTGTAATCACCACACCGATGTTATCCGAGTACCCAACTAGAAAGGTATTTTGGAGCATTGTTGATCAGTTTTGGTTAAATTTTGCGCTAAATTTCTACCCACAAATCGGACTTTGGAAGTAAAACTGCTTCACGTTACCTGATTGCTTCTGTTAGGGCAGTCTGTACAGTCAGCAAAAGCCATTTTAGTGGGCTCATGTATCTCTTCAGTGGTCCAGAACTGCCCCAAACTAAGTTTCTTTATCTTCATCAGTAGCCTCTTACAGAAGCATCTAGAACCCCCTCTATGTGTTTTCTTACGAAAGGAAACACCACGCTGTGGTCGTTATTTTAAACGTCGTTTTCTATCCTATTTGCGACTCGAATAATGAACGTCCGAAGTTTACAGGGCCTCCACTATTTTATTGATACCTAACGGGTTAAGCGGCGAAGTACCATGGCTTGGAATCACAATCTCAAACCTTCTGCCAAAGCAGAGTGATTTTGTCGAATATCGTGTCCAGGGCATCTTTTCGAGAAAATTGGAGAGTAAGGCCACGTGATCCATGATCCAGGTTATGCCATACACATGCCGGTATACACTGGTATATGACACTGGTGGTGCTAGGAATTTTGTTTTAAAGACAACTGTTGGGTATTTAAACGCAAGTTATAAGAATTCAAGTTCCATTTTCAACTTCCTCTGAAGGTAAATCAAGAGACCTCCCTAATGCACCATTGAAAATGAAATAAAAAAGGACTTTCTGTATGATCATCATGAACATTCATCTCAGTTGCTTCCTTGATAAGTAGGTCATCTATAAAGAGTGACCACAAGGGAGGTAAGAGTACACCCCCATATCGGTAGCCTCTCTCCGCCGATACTCCCACCCAGTGGTAGATGTGATTCTATAACTTTTGGGCTTTACCCTGGCCGACCTGTTAATGGCATTTCTGATGGACTCATATCAATAGATGGGCAATATCAAGGAAGACACAGCAAGGGATTTGTGGAACTAAATAGTGCATACCTTCTTCTCTTAGTCGACTTTATCTGTGATACGTATGTTGAGTTCCAAGAACTCCTCTGGTATGTGTGTCCAGTAATTTTATCTCTTGTTTTCAAGAATAATACGATTGGATTAAGGTAGTTCACTTGGGATAAACACAACATTTCCCACTCACCAAGCTTGTGGAATGTATGTCAGATTACAGCTGAAGCTAAATCCATTTTGGATTAATGCCGAGAAAATACCATCCCTCCCCAGAACTTTGCTGACTCTGTAGATGTTTCCACAAAGTGTGGCATCAGGAATAACATCAGGAGTACGTCAAACAAAGTTTCCAGGATTCCCCTACCTCTAGATTAGGCAAATAATGACAGTCCCTTGGATTAGAAAATGCGGACTTATAGTCATCCTACACATTGTAATGCTTAATTGTTTCCAAATCCCTTTTACAGAATTCCCCAAGTTCCTCCAGCTTTGTGCTTTTAACAACAAGGATAACAGAGGTACCTACTGCACTGAGTTGAAGTTTTGCTTCAACATCGACTTGGTTATGAAATCCATATAAGCATCAATATGCAGAATAACTCCTTGGAGGTAAAACCGTTTTCTGATATGGAACGGCATCCACCTCCCACCTGCTTTTTAGACGAGGTTTATCTAACGTGACTTATTTTAACGAAGTTCGTTTTTGTCTTGATTGCCTCTTCTGCTTGAGGTAACATAAACGACGTACATATGTCCTTGCATATTATTTCTTTTTATTTCAAATTCATAAGGACATTTCCTGAAAAGTAATTTCAAAAGTTTACTTAATTTACGTTTCTCGCACTCATCACACATTGACGTGTTTATTTTTGGAACTCCTTTCGACATGTGACAGTTTTCCCACCCAAAAAAAACTCATGCAAGTGCTAACAATTTCCGAAATGACTAGTCATAGTCACACATGTCATGTCCGTTCGCACCATGTGATGCATCATCGTAATTGAAGCCCAATGACTGCTTCAGTTAACATACGGTTTAAACTTTCAAAGTATTCACCTTGCCAGGTGTGTTGGTGTGTGTCTGAGAAAAAAAAAAAGACCACCATTCCATTCTCCTGTCCTGTCTTCGTCCTTGTATGAAATTTAATTTCATAAAAACTGCAAAAACGGGAATAGCATGTGGTGCGGTGCCGGTGGATCCGTTCATACCTTTGCTTTAAATTGCATAAGGAATCATTCGCACCGTATAAGAGCAGTAGCAGGAGCAGTTGATTAAACCAAAAACCAAATGATATTCTTCGCAGGATTTGGATTGCACACGAGAAAAATTAAAGGAAAAATGATGGAAACCCTCTGCGTTGGCTTTTTTTTTTCACCCAAGAATATCCATCCATCTATCTATAGAGAGGTGGTTGGAATATCTCATGAAGGGTATCCGGATGAATGCAAGGTGTAGCGGTTGTGAGAATAAATTTTCACCCGTAACTCGGTCTCATCGTGTACGAGTATGTGTTGTGTCAAATCCCCTCGCACTGAATATTCATTAAAAATGATTTTAGAATTTTTTTTTTTCTTTCTTTTGTTTGTGTACATGTCTTTCATCCTTCAAATGGATGGAATATTCGCTTAACTTACCGAAGAAAGGCGCACTGAAAATGAAACAGTGTCAACCCTCTTTATGGGGCGAACGTCACAACAATATTCATACAGAGTATGTCCTCCATCACGCCCCACCCAAGGGATTTCGATGTAATCTTTCAATTTTCAATTTTTCACTCTGCAGGAAAGTCGTCATATTCTGTTTGGGGAATACAGAGAAAAACTGGCGCCTCTGGCCCCCAGCTAAGCCTGTCCCCATGGACATTGCTTGAAATCTTAATATGATTTCACGATGAGTGCACCAGTTAGAGTCCACCATCATCATGGTAACTGGCAGTGGAGGAGGTACCTCATATAATACCGTCATATGTGATGAAATCTAATCTCAGGAGATGGAATTTTCATCAAATTGTTTCCGGTTAACCCCGACATTTTACAGAGTGAAGATGGTTGTGGACAGTGGAGTTGAAGAAGATTTAAGCTGACAGATGTGGGATATGGGGTGAATGTCTGAGACGTATGAGCTTTATTAAAGATTCCTTATTAGAAAATCATAAATGGAATGTGCTGAACCGGAAATGCACAGGGACTAGGTTTTAGCAGCCCTCTAGGAAAAGTCCTTCAAGTTGCATCCACTATGGGGAACACTTCTTTTTTTGTTTTAAACTTTCTTGACTAGCTTTGAAATTTATTTGTAACTTGTCGTCATAAGATGTGCTATCAACAACGTTGTTGTTCTTATTTTTTGGTACTCTGCTAAATAAGGACGAGCATCCTGATGTTTTCTGCGGGCTTATGTTATCATTATTGTTTTTGTCGAAAACTGGAACAGATATCACTCATTTACAATAGGTCCACAAGGATCTAAGTGTAATTAGGATACAACTCTTCTCATCAGCCCGAAAACCTAACCTAAATATCACTTTGTCCACCAGCCCTTTCAAAAGCTGCCTCAAATGGAAGGTATATTTTTCTAGACACCCAGTTGAAAGCTTATGGATCCAAAACAGATTTCTACAGACCATATCGAGACTGAGGCCACCAACATCGTCTGGAAATGCGTTCTCGGTAGGATTTTGAGATTGATCCCTCAGACACTCATAGACTTAGTACTTTCTAGCCAGCACACTTAGACCAGTGGGGAATCGTTTCCTGCGATCTGTTGAGAGAAATTGGATTCTTAGAGCGTTTCAGATCCAGCCGTGGCCAAGTCCACTTGGTCGCTGGACAGGTTATACCATTAGTCCACGTAGAATTTGATTCCTCGATAGCATCCAGCTTGAGTTTAAGTTTACATGTAGCGATCGGTATACCCAGGGTGTCTCTTTCTGTGAGCACGGGTACGGTTGTTCCTTATCTGGCGAGTTCATCAGCCTTAGAGTTCCCTGGAATATCTCTATGCCCCGGCACCTAACAAACGTGGATATTGAACTGCTCCGCCATCTCTATAAGAGATGATCGGGAGTCTAGAGCTACTAATGAATTTGAAGAGACTGATTCCAGGGATCTGATCGCTGCTTGACTGTCTGAAAAGATACGTATATCTGTGGAAGATATCACGTTTTTCTTCAGCCAAGATAAGACTTTTTTGATCGCCAGTTTTTCCGCCTGGAACACGCTACAATGGTTTGGAAGACGGAAAGAGTGGTTGAGGTTAAGCCTATCGAAGAAAACACCACCACCTACACCCTCATTGGTTTTAGATCCGTTGGTGTAAAAGTGGATCGAATTGTCCTGAAGAAATGCCTCATTCCAGAGTGCTCTAGAGGGAATGGTAGTAAGGAAAGCGACACTGGTAAGACTTATCCAAAGTCTGCTTTCTTTTACACAAACGTGTCTTAAATAGGCTTTGACTTTAAAATGTTTCGAAACCCGATTTGGAAAACTCGATCGAAAGGTTGAACTGACTTGGGTTAAGTTGCTCCTAAATTTTGCTCAGTGGAACTTAAAACGGAAGTACTTTGAGACGAATCGATATTCGGGGAAATGAACAAATTCAGGGATCCGATCTATAGGTCCACAGCCAGTAGGTAAAAGGCTGCTGTTCACCATATTATCTGACTAAAACGTAGTGACTAAATCGTTCTAAATACTAACATAAGCTTGGCTGTGTCTAGGGTGAATTGAACAAAAATTAAACCAAAACATCGTAGTTAGGGAAAAGGCCTTTAGAGTCCTTTTTCTGCAAGTGCTAGTAGAAGAGATCTTTGCCAGAAAAGCTTCACCGAGAAGTCTCAAAAAACACTTGGAGTGTGTATTCCTTTTAGGTACAGAACAAAAATTTAAAAATAGTAAGTCGTTACTCTTTGGTCTCGAGGGACATTACACTTTGTATGCTTACCGAGATTGTCAAAATACATTCAGATCTCTCAATCGCATTGGGATAAGCTGAGCTCGGAAGAAGCTCTAAATGGTGAAGATCGCATTAAAGGTCATAAGACTAGTTAGGTTTCCAGTTATGCAACAAAGGACCTCGGTAATTTCGAGTTAAAGGAAGGGTTCATGTGTTTATCTGTTCGCCTGTATATCAGAAAACTTCCACCAGCTTACCTATCTAGCTACTAGAAGAGTATGGAATGTTAAGAATGATCATCTACAGACGTTCACGAGCTGACTGTAATATCGATTACTGATCAATCTTGAAGCTTGCCGCTGAAAATGGCTTTTGGATGATTCCACACTCAAAATACATGATATCAGGAAAATAAGACGCCCAACACCGACGTTTTAGATAGAACGTAGTAAGGGACTTTGTCTACCTACACTCAGACACTAGCACTGACATCAGCTCTGAGAACAAACGAAGAATAGCTCTTGTCGGTCGCCGTTTCTTTGGAGGTCAAGAGGCAATTGATTAGCAAAGTCTTATCTTCAATTTAAGGGGCCCTAGGCATCCTAGTCTTGCATTGTAGACTTTGACAAGAGTGGATGTTTTGAGAGGAAAATTATGCGGGAGCTTGCTGGTTTCATCAGCATAGATTGTCAATGGAAGAGCAAATACAACGACGAACTCTATGAGCTGCGACATAGACCTAACTAAAAGGGTCTAAATTTTACAACTACTAGGACAGAAGACATGTTAGCGGATGCACCCTAGTGCTCCGGCTTCATTATAAACGAGTAACAGAGTTTGAATAGGATACCTGAGTGTGACTAGTTGCTACCACCGCCAGCTATAACACCGCCATCTGTGTCGGTGGCGGATTATTTATCACTACATCCGAAAGAAAAGAAGATGAAACTCCACCTCATGATGTGTTTCCAGACACAAATCTTTCAGCAAATATGCTACCCACCTGCGTTTTGATAATCCTTCTTGTGGGATTCACTTATAAGACAAGGGAAGCCTTTACAGAGCTCATATCGAAGCGTTTCCTTAAATTTTAAAATTAATTATACACGTACCTACAACTATTTTAAACACAATTTTTATTTAATTTTTTCCAGATATGACAAATGGTGGCGTGCAAGGACCTATTGAGGGATATAATTCTTTAACTGAACTTACTACACCCCCACCAGTTAGCTATATCAATCCAAAATGGGTGGAACCCTACTTTGACGCAGCCACACCAAAGAACGTTACAGCTCTGGTGGGAAAATCTGCATACCTAAGCTGTCGAGTTAGGAATCTGGGAAACAAAACGGTAAGAGAAGCTTGTTATTAGGATTGTTAATCGATGCGTAGCAAAACGATAGAACATTCAATTCACCTAGTACCTTTTGTCTGAGTCTTCAAGGACAATTTTTGACCATTTTACGGGAAGACAAAGTTCTCCTGAAATACCACACCCAAAGCAGGTGAATAGAAATCTATTCGGGCAGGCAAGCAGAACATTTTTTCTGTTGGGGTGTTAGAACACCCCGCTGGAACACTCAGACATAAAAACGGGCCCATTGTTATACCAACAGGTACCACCCTATTACATGGTCTTTCTAAGAAAGTCGAGCAAAAATCTGCCACGTGACAGGACAATTATATAGGAAGTGTTCCACTGTATCGTCGCCCTCTCCACAAGCGTCACAGATAGTGATGTCACTTAAGCCTTACACGTTGAGATGTTTAGAAAAAGCTTTGTGTCACATAATAACGCCAATAAGTTACAGTAGCAGAACTTGATGCTATCACAAATCCAACATCCACATCAAATCTGGTCCTTTTTTGTAAAAGATAAAAAAAAAATCAACTTGCTTTCCAGTCATAACGACGTCCGCCTAACCTCGTCACAAGGGTGTTACAGGGATCAAGAAAGCCAACGAAGTGGCAAGAAAAGAAGCGCAGACGATAGAACGAAACACTGAAAACACAGTGGTAGTCGCAAAGTGACAAGATCACTCGAAAAGATAGCAAACAGCCTCCTTAATAAGAAGGTTCCAGCTTCAAGCTGAGAGGAATTAAGGCTTATAGTGGAATGTCTTCGCTTTCAATAGAGAAACAAAGAGATTCTCTCGATCACATGCATGCCAACTACTCGGGAGTCGTTCTTGACAAAAACTTAATACACAGGACCGTACCAAGAAGGCCTGTGTTACCCTTTATTCCTGTCGTAAGGCTTTGGACCCAAAATGGGACCAATACTGGGTATACTGGGTTTATATTGCAATAGTGAGGCTCATCTTGATGTACAGAGTACTAGTCTGAAGGACAGCACTGGACAGGAAGAGTAACACTGATCTTCAGGAAAGTATTCAGAGATTATCATGCGTCTGTTTAACGGGGGCTTTCAGAACAACAATGTTTCACTTACTTCCTATTCATATCTTTTGGAAGCAAATGACAGTTTAAACTACATTAAGGCTTAGAAAATGGTCATAAGACGTCACTAGAATAGGTGTCCCCTTTAACGACTACTGCAGAAGCTGTAGAGACAAAAGAGAGGAAGAATCACTTGCCTTGCTGTGTCAGTGGCGTTGGTTGTGACATGCAGCAGACCCTGGAAAAAAGTTGTTCCCACCGACCCTGGACTTGCTCGGATAGCGTGGATTTTTTTTTTCTCAGCTTTCGCTTGATTTTCCCTTGTAAATCCCAGCACTAGCCAGAGCTAGGCAGCGCATACTCGGAAAACCCTTTTTCAAGGAACTATCTGAGATCTCTATCATCGAATTCTGCAACATCATTAATTTTCTTAACTCCACAGGATGAATTTGAAAACCACACTCTTAGCCACGCCCATCAACATCCAAGTCACGTGAGTTGTGGTATCAAAACGACGCACCCGCGCTACTTGTGTCTCTAGCAGGTTTCACCAGATTCAACCACTTCTACCTACCTACCTTCCCTTGTAAATGGCCAAAATGAAACAAAAAACTTGACCGAAACTCACTCCCGTGTTCGGATCTACTGCCTGAGTTCTCCAGCGGCACCTATAATCACTTCAGCGACCTAGCCAAGCTCGATATTTACAAAATAAACAGCTTTGTCTGTGGGTCTCAATAGTTCTGCACATAGTTCATAGTAGGAAGGGACCTGCACCGATACGACTATACACAGTCTCTTCCTTGAGAAACAGAACCCGACCAGATATCACCAGAACTACGGCGATAATCACGGGGCATTGGCAAATTGGAGACCATGTAGGCCGCCTACAACCCCCACTGCTGCAGTTGCGGAAACGAAAATGAGAAGGAAACTCTCCCCTATTTCCTCTTCAAATGTCCAGTGCCAGCTAGGGCTAGACTGCATACACTAAACCAACCATTCTTGGACGACCTTACTGACATCTCGGGTAAAAGGTTACAAAATCTAATCCGTTTTCTTAAGCTTGCAGGCTCGATCTTGGCACCGACTGTCTTACATCATCAACCCAGGCCATAGTAACAAAAAGGCACATTCTAGTGCTGCTTGGGTTCATGTTGAACCGCCACCTCTACCTGCCTACCTATCTTCCTTGAGAAACAAAGGATGCTGGTACTCCGGTAGTCTGCGTGATATCCCAATGGAGTATGGACCTACAAACTGGCCTTAGTGTGTTTGTTCCTGTCTTAGCGACGATAGTCACCTAACCTAACCTAACCTATTGGTAGGTAGAAGTGGTTGAAATTGGTAAGCCTGTCAGAGACACAAGTAGCGCGGATGCGCCGTCTTGATACCACAACTCATGTGACCTGGATGTTTGTGGGCGTAGCTAAGAGTGTAGTTTTCAGATCCGTCCTTTGAAATTGAGAACGTTGACGATGTTGCAGAGTTTTATGTGGGAAATCTCAGATAGCTCCTTGAAAAAGGGTTTTCCGAGAGTGCGCTACCTGGCTCTGGCAAGTGCCGGGCAGTCACAGAGAAAGTGGAATAACGTTTCCTTTTCTTGTGAATTGTCGCAACAACGACAGTGGGGGTTGAACTGGATGCCTAACTTGGCAGCCTGTGGACCAATTGGCCAGTGGCCCGTGCTAATTGCCGAGATTCTAGCTGTCTCGATGCGGTTTCTATTGATTAGGTCATTCGTTCTGTTTTTATTGTAGGTGGGCCAAATCTGTCTAGATATAGCACAAGTTGCAAGACTTTTCCACCTAAAGTTGGCAATAGAGAGAAAGTGGTGAAAAAGTTTTGCCCTTGATGAGTCCTATCGGGGAGCAGACTAACTCCGCAAGGGAGACATCCAGGTAAGAACCACATCTTGCTAACGCGTCGGCTCTCTCGTTCCCCTCTATAACCTAACCTATACTTTATGTTAAAAATAAGGAAGAATTATGAGAAAATGTACGACGCCGCGAGTGTCTTAGATCGTCGTGTCGGCAAAGAAGTTTCACCTCAAGTTATACGCGAACTTTTTTCTGTTGCTCCTTCCCTTGCTCTTGGAAGGATGGTGTTATGATTATTGTTTAAACTTTAATTTCTTAAATAAACTTTCCATTTCGCACCCAAAAACATCCCACATTGCAAAATGTCAATTAATATCGAATTGTCATAACTTTCAGTACGCTATATTTTGACACAATCACGTAATAAATTCTAACTGAGCCAATTAGAGATTGCGTTGCGTCTCCGAAAGCGAAAGCCAACGAGGACGAGTTCGAGGAGAATCGGGAAAAACTTTCTCTCTCCGTCAAATAAATTCAATTAGTGGATCAGAGAGAACGGCAAAGTGGTCGGAAAGTTTTTCTCTTGTGTGCGCGGGAGGCCAGATTAAATTAGTAACAAATCACTGAATCAATTTGTGAAAAAATATCATTTCATAAATTATTAATAAACTATTTCCGTATGATCATTGTGTGGCTGGATGGATGGAGTCAAGGATTAGGAACAATCGCTTTTTTATTAACTGAATTACAATTGATGTCGGCAACGACTTGTAATGTTACATAAAATATTGTTATGTAGTGTCTGTATAAAGATTTCATCTTGAATCCATAATCGATTTAGACAACAAAAGGATTAGGTACTGCTAGGAAATATTTCTTATATTTACGGTTTATAGACGAAGGTAACTCAATCTCGAACAGCCAAACGGCAATATAGGCATGAGACAGCGCTACAATTTTTTTATTTTTTATAATTCACTAGCGCTAAAGGGGTTATAAATACCCTTATGATCCTCTTCACATAGCGCTAGTGTTGGTGTAGTGATTTTTGAAACTCAAATGGTATTAGGTTTCAGTCTTTTTGCTCTGAGGTTGGTGTCCAGAATAACTGAGGAGAATTGTTGCCATTGCTTATAATAATTCACAGTATTTCTTCCGAACATCCCGATGTCATAAGCACGATCAACACTTTCAAACCATATGATCACCCTCTACTGCCAGTGTTATGCCTATGCATAGTAGAGTTGACATCAGCTTTTTTCGCAGCTGATTTTTGATTTCTTTTGACATCGGGTTTCGAACCTGGGACCTCCAGTGTGACAAGCGATGATGCAACCACAACACCATGGCCAGCGTATACTCAAGGTTGGATTGAAGTTGTTTTGAAATGGCTGCCGGCTACAGCCAGATCCGTTGTTATACCACATGGATCTGGGAGAGATTCTCCTTAGCTACCGAACCAATTGAAGCTTCTGATGAAGCGTAAAAGGTGTTTGACATCTGTATTTATCAAATCACCGTGGTCCTAATAGTAGAAAGCTCCTAAGTGAAGTTTTATTTGCAAAAGAGAGCTGGATAGTTTCCTCCTCTTCTTAGTCCATGCAACTTCTACAAAAATCGTTTGAGTCTATGCCAAGCTTTACAGCATGCTTGTCTATTATACAGTGTCCAGTGATGGCACCTGTTTAAGTGCTTATATGCAATCTGCAATCAGCTTTGACCACATCTGTTCTATCGCTAGACACGTTGCACCTAATCTTAGCTTTTTCCATAGCATCCAGCCTGATAGAATGGGAATAGTTGTTCCATATCTAGCGACTTCGTCAAACTGACAGTTCTTGGGAATGTCTCTATGCATGTCTAGAAACCTAGGCAATATCCAGGCATTGCTTCCGAAATGTCTAGGAACCTGTACCATATCCAGGCAGATATGGCCCAGGACAAACGACAGACAGATGACTTTATCAACAGAACTCGCATTAGCAGGAATCACAGCAATTAGCACGAATCACTGGCGAATTGGCTCACATGCTGCCAAGAAAGGCATTCAGCCTAACACCCACTGTCGTAGTTGCAATAACACACACGAAAAGGAAACTCTATTCCAATTTCTCTGTGTCTGCCCGGCACTAGCTAGCACCAGTCATCACACACTTGGCAAACCTTTTTTCAAGGAATTATCCAAGATTTGTGGTATTAACTTCACACGATGAATCTGAAAATCCACGCTCTCAACAACGCCCTTTAACATCCAGATCACTTGAGTTGTGGTATCAAAACGGAACACCTGCGCTATATGTGTTCTAGTAGTTCCACCAGACAACCCCTTCTACCTACCTACCTCTACGTCCCAGGACCCAAGAAATGTGAACATTGCCACCATATCTGTGAGAGACGATCGGCATTCTAGAGCTGGAGTTGGGAGAAAATGATTCCAAGGACTTGATTGTTGCTTAACTGTCCAAAAAGATGCGGATATCTATGGAGGATATCATGTTTTTCTTTTGCCAAAAAAAGGCTTCTTCAAGCTCCATTATTTCCGCCTGGAGTACGCTCAAATGATTTAGAAGACGGAAACTAACATTAAGCCCATCAGAGTAAACACCTTCACCTTCCCCGTAATTGGTTTTTGATCCGTCATCGTGACGATGGAGAAGTAGTTCAATTTACATTTTGCTCCCAGAATGACCTGGAGGGGATGGTTACTATGAAGTTTTTGTTAAACTTTAGCTGGGGTATTGCGTAGTCTGTGAGGAGTGAATAAAATCTTTGCTGGACCGCTGTAAAATTGCTTCAAAGCGAAAGACTGAACTAGCTACCGTTTGGCTGTGAAGTACTGCAGCGTAAATCCTTCGCTATGCACAAACAAGCTGATCGTTGGACCTTGATAGATTATCTCGATTTATGGTTTTATATCACGCAGTCAACTATACCAGTTCATTTTTTGTGGGGGCTTACCCCGAGACCACACCGAACTGCACATCTTGTAAGCTTCTTTAGAACTCGCTGTAGGAGCTCTTTTTAAGGTGTTCCCGATACTACCATAAACTCAAATCCTGATTCATAGCTTTGTCGACAGCCCTAAACAAAATACGTCATATTCACTGCTGGGTTCCAAGTCATAACGATGTACAAGGAGACGAGAATAGTTGAACTGGCAAGGAAAGGAACAGTGGTAAGCTCGATAGGTACTAAAAAGTACATACCTACACCTCCTGTCAAGAGAACGGATCCACGCTGCCCAGCTTTACGATTGTGTCATACCTCTGTCCACAACTGAATGAGGAAATAACCAAGAACCTGCTTACAATGGGAAAAACGAAAACACGCATCTTAATAGGAAAGGACATTGCGCCATTGAACCAATAGCCATTAAAAATTCAAATATATAAGGCGACAGCTTAAGGCAGAACTATTAGCCTGGAATTACTTCTACTGCCAATAAAGAGCTGAACGATGCAATTTCCCGTCCAAGTATTATACATTCAAGGATGCTATTACCATGTTTCCCTAACTCCTTGACACATAAAACAAGGAAACAAGCTGTACAAGTGGTCTCGTTTCAGGCCCGGCTCTATATAGACACTTATTTCCTGGAAACTACACATGTGAAATTACCTGCCACCTGAAGTATCGTTTCAAATTTTATAGTTTAACTCGGCAGTTTGGTTGTACAAGGCCACAAGCAAATAAAGAAAACATGTCCATAGAGATAAACAGGAAACAGACACGCATCCTTAAACTTCGGACATAACTACTACATTAGGCATTATTGCCAATCAGTTGATGACTTCCCTCTAGAGAGCATCAAAAGAATAAAATAATTCCACAGCCCCATGTGTAGATCCAACAAAACATCCTTTACGACCAAAATCTAAAAGTAGGGGCTTCTCACCGCCACCATCGTCACAATCTCAATCAATATTTACATAAAAAAAATTTTCTACACAAAACTAAACTTTCCTTTCAAGGATATTGATTTCCATTGGCCCTTGTCCTCACCTCACAACAGCACACAATCACAATTGGATTTCGATAACTTAATTTGTTTACCTTTTGCCGAAGCAGAAGATTTTCAAAAACAAATTTTCCAAACACAGACACTTTGATTGAGAAACTTATTTTGTGGATGAATTTCATTTTCATTTCCTGCAGGACATTTAGCCAGGCAATAACACTCCTGCCTACCGCATTCATTTTCCATTTTTCGATAAAATAACGATTTCTATTCCGTAAGCAGTTCAGTTCAGTGCAGAACGAATTTTCTAAAGTGAATCCTTGCGGCCCCAACCAACTAAGGAATTACAATTAAAAATTCAGGAAGCGAGAGATTTGAATACAAAACAACTTGCTGAGGTATAAAAAGGTTAGGAGACTGAATTTGCAAAACAAGTGGCCACAATCAAGGTAGGCATCCGGTACATGGAGGCTGAAGGGACATTAATTTTGATCGTAAATTGACTGTATCATTGGCTGGGAATTGAGTTTTTATTGTACGTGAAGTGACTAAAGACAGTGTTGGCCACAAGAAAGAAGACGAGAATTTAAATAAAAGGCGATAGCGGTCACTTGAAGACGTGTCTTAGTTAGATCAACTGCACCTAACCTAACCTATACTACAGGAACCGCAGCGATACTCTTACTTGTACCACAAAAAAGGCGCACAAGCATCAAAAAGGGGATAAACATAGCACTTCACATAGCCAATACGGGAAAGAAGGGTGAATTATAAAGTCAGGATGACAGGATATAGGCTTAATATCCTGTCATCCTGACCTTGACCCACTTTAAGGTACTTAGGAAGCTTCTTTCATAACCATAGTGAACTGGCTGACATCAACATACCTAGGTAGCCTCCAGCGCTTCATAGTAAGCTCCGGCTGATTCTACGGGAAATATTTCTGGTGAAGTACTGTTCCTGGTGGTAACACAAATGACCTTATCTGGTCTAAGTGAGGTTGCACTTGCAGCCTGTCACTCCTACCTAACCTAACCTAAGGTACTCTTTCGATGAAGATAAAGAGAACCCAAAGGATAAACAAACCAGGCAACACCCTTGGTCAATAAAATTATCAAACCGTAGCACTAGGCCTAGACTTCATGAGAACTATCTTCATTAGACTTTCAAGGAGAAGTATTGATACTCAGGTCGTGAAGCTGAGATCAAAGCCGGCTCACACACATTACTAAAATGGAAATTTTAGGATGTAGAGACATCAATGGCGATGAAAAGGCTTAAAATAGAGTTGGAACCATTAGGTTAGGTTAGTTGCCACACGGTTGCCACACGAGAATGTAACTGACTTCATCGGAACAGAACAGCCGAATCAGAAAACAGCCCAAATGTCAACTTAGCCATCGAAGGTCAGACCAAAGCACTTCTAGAGAACTTTAAGCGTTAAGTACTAAGCCCAAACTAAATTATGCTGAGAGTCCCAGCAGGCTTCTGAAGAGATAACGCGTCATGCACCATCAGGGGACTGGTCATCATCGCCCGGTATGTCGGCTTAATGACCAAAAACTCTTTATCTTCAAGTAACCCAACCTCAGACAGCTTCTTGAATTTCTTCAAGGTGCTCCTATGGGCTCCAATCCTGTTAAGCCTTTATGCAGTTACCTTTTGTCCCTTCTTCACCTTCTGGACTTTTTCATTACAGAAGCACACACGGTCCCAGTTTTTCTAGCTCTTGCGCATCAACCTCTTGAAGTTTCTAGCCCTCGTCTTTCTTCTAGTCAAAACGAGTGGATTACTTTTTTTTTTTTAAAGGGAAGTCGCCATACTGTCAAGCTTGGTGCTATACTTCCCCATCCTGTGCCCAGTTAAAAACTGTGCGATGTTTCCAACCAGCCTCGAATTCTATCATCACCTTATCTCTCTGCTTCAGCATTGCATGATGAACTCCTTGGACTCCGCTGTTGCCATTTCCTTTCTCACTTCTACTCTAGTAAATCGACGAGGATCATTCCGACCGCTGGCTTCGTGGAAGGTTCCTCTTTGCTATACCACTGCAATTTGCTTTCTGTACTTATTCTTCCCTAAACGCTCTGTTCAGAGTTATGTTTATCTTTGAAGCTCTTTTGGATGCGGACAGGATCTGTCAATACGTGCACATTGTGCTCAACCCCACTCCCAGGTAATTCGCCGCATTTTTTTGTGGTTATTGTCTTCGAACCCACTTAGGTCTTAAAAATAGTTATGCTTAAACCGTGGTCTATATGAAGCTTTAATTGGACATATTTCGTACCTCACATGGTAATAACTGCCACTGCTCGAAGGTAATTTCTATCTTGTGATGTTCTTTCGCCCCCAGTCTTCCATTATTTACACAAGTTACTGTTGTACAAGAAAAGTGTTTTCTAAGAACAGGCTTTCTCCAAACAGCACCACAGGGAAAGAAAATCCGGTCCATCCTTTACAAAATTGTGACGACCTGAAAGATCAGAGAGACTAGCCTAGACGTCGAACGGTAGACTTTCTAACGTTACAATTCACAGTGGACTTAAAGGCTCTCTTAGCCGGTAGTGCTGGTGTCTATACTCTCCACATGTCGGAGCCATTTCAAGTCCTGGATTCGTAAATACTTATTTGATCTAGTAAATGCCGATGCCTATGTATATACTACTTCTCCTTTACCAAACCAAGAAAGAATGTTCCTTTTTAAACAACCAAGGGTGTACGTCAACTTCTACACCTATACACCTTACTCGTGGACTTTCATGGTCAGAAATATCAAGTCCTTACCAAGCCCAAAGAAATAGCGATTGACAAGAGTAGTAGTTCCTCGAACAGGCTTCTGCTTCCAAAGTTAAAGTTGGAGCCTACGGAGACATAATATTTCTGCAATCCAAAGGCAAGCCCTATGGGCGAACTTTGTCCAGTACTGCCTAGGAGACTAAGATTCCTTATTGAATATGTAGGTCCTACAAGCTTTAAGTGTTCATTCAGCAAGTAAAGTCTTATTGACGATGTTTAGAAGACCAATTAAGGGTATGTCCTTTTTGAATCAAGAATACCACATAGCTTTATGAGATTTAAGCTTTACATTGGTAGGTCGGGTGAAAATATTGACTCTTACCGTTCAAGTTGAAAGCTTGTCAAAAAAAAAAGAAACCCCAATGATCCTCCAAGGAAAACAACTAAGCCGTCGTTTCTTTCATAACACTCCAAGTAGGCGTTCTCATTCAAATCAAATCTTGTACATCACTGTCAACACACAACACCCCACATAATCCTTGAAATCCTACGTGACGTATGCGAGAGTATACTCCAAACTATAGCCGAAATCACTGCTCTGTGGTGCCTAAAACGAACTTGTAGACAGAAGAAGACTTTGTTTTTTTTTTTTTTGGGAACGCAAACGAATCAACTAACTGTGGACATATACCTTGATTGGTGTGGTAAACCAAACCAAAAGAACCTCAAAACCAATTCTCCTTGTTTGCAAACAGTAACCACTCTTGTGTGTGTGCACTCTTGTAGCACAAACGTTGACTTACCTGACTGTCATGCCTTTTGAAATGGCTTTCAACTTCTCCCGTGTTTGTTGGGAATTGACCGAAATTCTTTTGGGACAACGAAACGTTCTAATTGGAACGAAGTTAAAACTTTGAATGTCTCTGAATCCCACGGGTATCAGCTTGTCTACTTACACTGAATTCAAAATGAATATCATTCTCCAGTAATTAGACCCGCCAACACACACACAAACACACAGAGATTTCCTGAAACTTTTTTCTAATCCATTAACTGTCCTAAATTGTGCTCTTTCCCTTTTTGGTATTTTTGCAGGTATCCTGGATACGGCATCGGGACATTCACATTCTCACCGTTGGAGCATACACATACACATCAGATCAGCGATTCCAAGCCACTTATCACAAGGAGACAGAAGACTGGACATTACAAATTAAATGGGCCCAAAAACGTGACGCCGGAATGTACGAGTGCCAAATTTCCACCCAACCTGTGCGAAGCTACTTTGTTCGGTTGAATGTTGTCGGTGAGTTGGGCCCCAAAGTCCTACCACTAGACCAGCAATAGTGCTACAGCAATGGAATAGTGACAGGAATTTGGGATAAGTCAAGGATTGTGTGACTTGTTTTCTCTTTTCATTTTTCTTTATCCGTTTTTCTTTTTCGTTTTCCTTTTCCTTTTTCTTTTCGTCCTGCCTGCTTTGTTTTATTGCGAAAACATTTTTATGTGAATGTGTGAAATTGTTTCGTATTTTTTTTTTTGTTTTCTCATTTGTTTTTTGTGTCCTTCTTTAAAGTGCCAACAGCCACAATATTAGGAGGACCCGACCTTCATGTAGATAAGGGCAGTACAATAAATTTAACGTGTACAGTTAAATACAGCCCAGAACCACCTGCGTACATATTCTGGTACCACCACGACGAGGTAAGTGTGTAATATCCTTGTTATCATGTTTATTTTCCAGTGAATCTTTCCCAAAAAAAAAGGAAATCTTTAAAGCACGATGCAAATAAAAGATTTCTCATTCTCATCCCTTAGTTAGCGGGTTTGGCTCGCTGACAAAATGGTGGGCGTGTGAGGTATATTTTTTTTTTTAATTTTTTAATGAGAAAGGACGAACTTAGTGTCATGAAAATTTCGTCGTGTGACATTTTTCGTATTTTTACATGGAATTTGTCCTTTTTTTTCTGGCCGAGTTGGTTTGGCTGGTGGAACGCGTGCTGGAAATGAGAAAGGATATTAAAGGATATTAAATTGGATGGGCGGCAGATAGAGATAAGAATTTAATTATTTCTTTTAGTTTTTTTTATTTCGTTTTCATTGTTTGTTCACTCGGGTATCGCTTTTAGTCTTTCGAATCCCGTTTATCATCACGTAGTTCAAAGAGGATATATTTTTTTTTTTTCATTCGGAGAAAGGAGGTTGACTAATAGGTAATTGGAAATGAAATGCCAGGCCAGGGTTATTTAAAAAAAAACACAAAAAGGATACGGGTCAGTTCAACCTCACCGATTTTTCTTTGAAATCAAAAAAAAATATAAAAGCATTCAAAGAAAGCGGTTTTACTACATAGAAAGGACATTTGACGTTGGTGCACTATTTAACGAAATGTGTTTTCCTGGAAATTGTCCAGCTATTCATTTTGCTGAAAGGTTTGGTATTTTTGAGAACAACTGGCGAATGCAATTTCTTTGGATGCCTTTGAGGTATTTGCTTATAGTCTTCTCCAACATGATGTAGGTTCTTTCGTTTGAATTTATCTTGCTCAGACTTCAGGAAGGATGAAGTAAATTATTTTGATTCTTAGAATTCACTTGGCATTCCAGCCATTCCATTCGAAAAATTAAACTCACATCGACTGTGTGCTTATTTGTCTCATTTGAGATTGAGTCCAAGGTAAACCGCATAAAAGCAAAGGAAGGAACCCATGCTGGACTGCTTCACTCATTACTGACCCACCATTCATAAGTCATGTTCTGATCCCTTCTTAGCTAGCTTATCTGCCATTTTATTCCCGTGGATACCATTTTGTCCCGACGAGTACTTTATGTTCAATGCAACGTTTTACAAGCTCTGACTTTACTACTGTGGATGGAAAAGCTTCAATAGCAGATCGACTGTCTACATAAATGTCAATGACTTACCGAAAACCTAGTCCTAGCAATAGCTAGGACTCTCGCTTTGAACACGTTACCGTTGGTGGATTCTAGCCAATAGATCCCAGAGCCCACACCTTCTTCAGTTTTTGACTGGTCTGTGAAAATCGAAATTTTATTCGGGGATTATGACCTTTTCGCAAGCCTAGTCAAGTCATCTCTTGAGTGATTGATTTTAATGCTTAGGCTGAACTCATGAGATTTTATTTGGTGGCCCGTATCGCCGACTTTTCATAGCAGTTTCCTTTCAGGACAGGTCAATAGGAATCAGTTTCAAAGACTGTATTTGGAATGGTGACTATCCATCCCATCGTTGGATCTTGGTGAGTTCCTTAAGATTTGTAGTCTTCTCTGCCGCTGGCCACCAGACTAGGCAGTCATAAGACAGGACTGGTCCAGCATTTGCTTGGCATCCCCCAATTCTGAGCTTAGTCTGAGAGTATGAGGTTTATGTTGAGTTGGTGGGATGCTTGTCTTATTGCTTCAGATTTCACTTTATTGGAAGCTCCTTCTATATCCATAAAGACCCTAGCGGTAGAGTGTTGCGACCACTTCATGGAGGGCTGTCCCTATCCCTAGTGTATGAAAATCGACCTGGGGACAAGTTACGTATTCTAAAGCGAATATGTATGTCTATTACCCTCTTTAATGATAGAAGTTAGGCTAAGGTTAGGTTTCCCATGATAAAAGACTCATTCACAGACGGTTCAATATTGGACTGCGGGAATCTTCTCAAAAGCACTAAATATATCAAAATCCTTCCAACTTCCAGATTCATCCAATGTGGTGAACTATTACTCTACCACAACACTACACTTAAACCAAACATAGCTATCTTCAGTGAAAGTTAAGCCGCCACCTATGATTTAGATTCGGCAACGTTACCCTCTAAATTGGTAGCACAGTTAGAATGTGGGTTCAAGTTCTCCTTTGGGCTCCTGATCACAACAACATAGATGGGAGATGGACAAGCTAATGGAGTACCCAGACTATGATCAACTTTTCACGGATCCATAGTGAAAGAAGTTCGAAGGGTGCAATGCCAATGGTGGGAAAGTTTCCACAACTTTGACATATCTAGGAGAATGTGAACCTCCTATAACCGGACCAAAGCAGCAGAACTCCAAAATAGAATTCGTTCGGATATAACTAGGGTTGTAGCGATCTGCATGAGCCACTAGCCAGAACGGACCCTTGCATCCAAACTTGGTATACTCATTAATGATGGAAATGAGCAGGAAACTATATGTATTCCACTTCATGAACGGATGTTTCCTGAACTCCACTGTTTAGATTTGAGAATCTGTAACACGACCAGGTCACGTGAATCGTGGTTAACAAAACAACATAAGTTGGATTTCTGGTCGGGTATTCTCAAAAAAACCTCATTTGCCTACCTACATACGAGTCGCCTTGCCTGAAAATTCGAATAGTCTTAAGAGATACTTGTGTTGTCTTCCCTGATAAGTTTCTCTTAATGGTCCTCAAAAAGCACGACGAGTAGGTCACCCGCTTCCGTAATTCCCAATTTAAAGTCAACTGCCTTGCTTAATGAAACTCAGATTTAGCTGACTTGGTTTTAGAGCGTAGGCACTGCTTGTCATCCCTATTCAGAAGCGAGTTTGCAGCCCTCTTTACCAATTTCGATCTTTACTCTGCAATCGCCACGGACAAGCAATAGTGGAGCAAACTTCGGTGTGTTCTATTTTGATGAGAGATTATTCACTGTTGTCCTGCCATAGCTCAAGACTTGTTGTCTAAGTTGGACTCTGTTTGCAAACTCGCTCCTAAGTAAACGCTGTTTCTGTTCAACTAAGCAGTCCCCTAAGTAGACACGATCAATCTTTTCCAATGACTTATAGCAGTTGACGTTCTGTTCAAGTGGAGTTTCGATAGATATTGTCTTTGGAAGACAATTTACTGCGGTCATTTATAAAGGGTCTTTCATTAAGCGCTTCCTATCTTTAAATTTTAATAAAACAAAGTGTGTGTGAGATATCATCGACATTTTGTCTTCGTTAGAAAGGCCTATCGATGCCATTATGTATGGAATATAACACCGTTCAAATGTCCGCCGTGGCTTCTCTGGGTGGCGCGCATCCGAAATGTCCAATTTTCCATGACTCTGGCGCATAAATCATGGCATGGGTTATGTTGGCTTCAAGGGCCGCTGTGGTTTGTGGCTTATTCGCATAGACCTGCGACTTCAGAAAACCCCACAAGAAAAAGTCTAACGGGGTCAAATCGGACGATCTCGGTGGCAAGTTTACATCACCTCCACGTGAGATGACCATGCCCTCGAATCGCTCGTGCAGAATTTCCAATGTGGTGTGAGTTGTGTGGCACGTAGCGCCGTCCTGTTAAAACCACATGTCATCGGTGTCCATATCATCCAATTTAGGCCAAAAGAAGTTGGTAATCATCGACCTATAGGCCTGGCCAACGTCGTTCTCAAAGAAATATGGACCGATGACGCCGCCAGCCCATAACAGTGACTTTTCGGGATGCATTGGACGCTCTTGGATCTCATATGGATTGGTATCGTTCCAAATTCGACATTCATCCAGAAATGGGCCTCATCGCAGAAGATGATTTTTCGATGAAAATTAGGGTTAGTTTTCAGCTGCCCATTCAGCCCATTCAGCGAACACACGTCGTTGTCTATGGTCGTTTACCTTCAGCTCCTGGATCAGTTGAATTGCCCAAGTCACGACGCGAAATTCGCCAAATTGTGGTCTGCAAAAGGCCGAATTCTTATGAGCGACGCGAAATAGACTGCCTCGGATTCTTTCACGGACAGCGGCGATGTTTTCGGCAGATCCTGCGTTTCGTCGACGTACGGGTGATGATTGATCGTTTACTGAACCACCACACTGCGAAATGTCCTCTCGAAAGCATGATTATGGCGACCGCAAAATGGGCGAAGCGCCCATAAAAATTTTATTATTTGCACCATATCCATTCATGGTGATTTGGTAAAACAGACTGAATAAATGACAGCCAATTTGACAGATGTAGCTTCAACAATATGGCCGATATCAACTGTCAAAGTTCGGAAGTCCCTATTGGAATGCCATTTATTTTATTCAGCTTCGTCACTTAATCACTTTTCCTTAAACAAGTGAGAACCACCTATTTGCTTATGCTCGTGATTTTTCCCTAACGCCCTTTGGCGGTTTTACCCCCCTCACAATGGACATACTCTGACCTTAACCAACCATTTAAATCTTCATTATCATTAGCTCCTTCGGCTCACTGTACGAGGCTCCTTTTCGCAAAGTCATAGTTAAAACCTCTTAAGCTTAAATGCTATCCACAAGTTATTTCAAATCTTTTAAATCCGAATAACTTTCCATCAAACCCTCAACCACACACCCACACCTGTTTTCCTCTAAGAAAGTCTCGTTAATTACTTTTCCATTTCCTTGGCGTTCTTTGGAAACTCATAAATTCCGTTAAAGTTAATTTTTGAAATCATTCTCCTGTAGGCTCCGCAAGTTTTACCCACTTATGCGGTAGATAAAACTTTCAAGAATTTACCTAGTTTACCCCCAACCTCTACAAGGACCACATCATATATATATATATTAACGTAGAAATAATGTGCTGTCTGTCTATACATTGATGGTGAAGCGCACTAATTTTTGGCCATAATCGCCATCAGCATACATATATGACTGATGTCGGTACAGTAATTGACATTAATTACCCAAATTACATGAAAAAAATGTTTCGCATATCAATGGCGGCTTATCCAGGACCAAGGATGAAACTTTGATGAGCAAAATGTTTACCATTCACCTGCTTATAGCAGTTTATTATTAATGCACGCAAGCACACACACAAACACACAAACACTGTCAGAGAGAGTAATTACTTAAATGGGAAGAACTTATTATTTGTCTCTGACATGAAACATACAACGGAAACGGAAAACTGTTCAAGAGAATGACGGTATACATGCTTTAATGTAATTAAACCCGGGTGATGTATTAAATTCACAAAAAAAAAATCCTTGGAATGGATGAAACTTCTGACGGATCGTGAGCAATTCCATTTCGGAATTAATAATTGTTATTTCCAAGTTGTTTTGCCATAGATACGGTATGTGTAACTTATAACTAACACCTGCACTTGGAATGATAATCTTCCGTCACATGTATTGCTTGAATAAGATAAACGTAAGTTTGCAGAACCTAATAATAGATCCATTCAGGTGGTAGTAGTCCTAAACGTGCTTCAACTTACTTGCCGTCACTCTTACAGGGGCATAGGGCTTCAATAATTACTCTATCTCTCTCCAACTCATACCCAATGTCTTTGATTCCTTCTTAACTGTTCGACGGCACATTTATTTAGAATATTTCGCAACGAAGTTGTCTTCGCAACGTAAAATGCGACCACTTCCTTCCTCGTATGTATATCGATGTCTACAGGCTTCTGATTTGTTCCCAAGTAAACATTTTTAGATGCAATTCAGCCAAAAGTTCAGTATGATCTGTTTACGAAGGAATGCAACCCATATATGGCATTAGAAGGACCCGGATGTTCGACATCAAGAGCAAGATTTAAGTGTTCCTTTATCCTTTACAGAATTATTCCGAGTTTTACGCACTCCATCAGATTACCCTTAATTGCTGTTGTAATCTTTGAGATTCGGTGCGAACTCAAGAATTAACTGCCACAAATAGTTGTGAATCTAGACAATTTAGCATGACATAGGACCTTCTGGTCCTTATCCGAAACCCGCAGTTAAGTGTCTTCGATACGAAACCAGATATCCGTGACTTAACTGTCTTACAACACTATTCGTATATGTTGACTTCTAAAGAGTTGTTTATGGCTTTGTCCCCTGAAACAAGGTGGTCCCTAAATTGTTAGCACACTGAAGGAATCCATGCCAACAAAGCCGCAACATGTAAGAAAAACTGTTCATAGCAGATACAGTACGAAGCCAGACGTAGAAAACTCAAAAAGTCCTTTCGACTCCTAGTCTCACGTCAGGGGAACCTTATAATTCTAGTATTTCAAGGACGTTACCACGCATGTCTTGACTCTTGGCGGGCTGTCGCGCTTCTGCAAAAGCTGCGTGGATGAGGAAGAGGAGGAGAAAATTCTCCATCTTCTCTGTAAATGCCCGGCCCTTTCAGCTCGAAAAAGAGCATACTTGGGAGCGAGCTTCTTCAAAAACCTAAGCCAGCTGGCTGACATCAACATAGGCAGTCTCCAGCGCTTCATAGCAAGCTCCGGCTGGTTCTGCGGGTAGTATTACTGGTGAAATACAGATCTACAATGGACCTTATCTGGTCTAAGTTAGGTTGCACCTACAGCCTGCCACTCCTACCTACCCATATTCGGGTTGACATCAATCTTGGTCATTAACCCATGTGACCTATGTAACAAGACTAGTTTTATCTTCTTTGACAGTAAGGTCACTCTCAGACCGCTTAAGTCAGCAACGGTGAAATCAAAGTTAGTTTTCGAAACTATCATGATGCTTGTCGACCTAACTACGATACAAGGCTGGACGCTCATGATTTTTAGAACGAGAAAAACGACTAGGGGTATCTCCTCCTTGGCTACGTCTATCAACCACTTTGTAGAACTTATTCGACACTTTATTCTTGAATAAGCTCAAGTTGAATGGTTACCCTGCTCTTGGGTTTGCTCGCGATAAACGCATTATCATCAGCAGAAGCAACCTTAAAACACTCTACAGGTGTACGTAGCCTAAGCATGGTCTGGACTTAGTTTCGTGAAAAAATTTCTATTTGGGCATAAGTTTCGATGACTAAATAGATAGTGCTCATACAGGTCTCTTACTAGAAAGTACCATCTTTTGCAAGTTCCTGATCGACGGGCTCTTTGGAGCTTCACGCGTAGACATCTATTTGCTAAGGAAGTATGTTACAGCGGAACAGTTGCAACTTGCATTTTGTACTAAACACGATCACATTGCTTTTCTAGATAGCATTCCGAATGCAGCCTTAGTTTTTCCGATTCTACTGACCGAAGTCATGCTTCCTAGACATAGAAAGTTGTCAACTTTTTCGATCCACCTGTCTGGCAATGTTCAGTTCGGACTTTGTATTGCTCAGCGCTGTCTCTGAATAGTTGGTTAAAGCTGTCAATGAACTTCTCGAAGGCGATAGATAGAGCAAAGATTTGTATGTGACACATTGCTCTATGACAATCCGCAAGGTAATTGTTTTACACCTATTTGGGGATTTATTTCTCTGAAGTTTGTATAGGAATTCGTGACGAAAAGGCTCAATTGATCATCATGCCAAATCGGCAAGTTGCAGTCTAAAATTTCACTTATTCCTGTTTGAAGCTCTGATGATCTGTAATCTCATTGATGATTATATAGGGACAGTGATGTGACTTCCCATACAATAAGACACTGCCCGCCTACTTAGAATTCGCTGTTATACGCACCTTGTCAGAGTTATGATTACCAATCCGTCTCCAGATGCCTACCGATAGCCTTTTGCGGTACATTTTCTGTGTTCTGCTGGCGGAGTACCGCATTTGGCATCCACACTCTCCTGCAATAAGCTGCTGATGGTTTCTTCTTCTAACTCAATATGGTACCTGAATTGTTGAAGCACTTAGGAATCCCAAAGACTATTGGTATTGCATATATAGGTATACGAGTACTCTAGCTTAACAGAAAGGAATTTGGCATTTTGGCGACCTTCAACAGGCGAGTTGAAGAAGGTCCTAACATTTTAGGTCGTCGAAAAAATCTTTATTCCGTATCTTCTTCTGTTTCGGAGCTATTCGATTTTTTTATTGACCGGCTCCCTGTGCCACACAGGATCACACAAAGAGATCTCCATTCATCTTTTCCACTTTATAATTTTTGGGGTAACTCCCGGCTGGCGCAGTGAATAGAGCCAACGACACTGAGCCTAAACCAACGTCGCTCATGGACACGCTGCTTCTAGTTTAAGGAGGTAGTTCGGCCTCCCTTTTCTTCATGAAACAAGTAGCTGCAATTCTAAGACCCTCTTAGCTGGAGAACACCCGTCCAATAGCTCGATGTAGACGAAGCAGTGCAGTCGACGAATTTTTTTTTTTTTCGGACTACATCCACATCTTTATGCAGCTCATAGAGTTCGCGGTTATATCTTCTCCTCCATTCGCCCCCCACGCAAGCAGGACCAATTATTTGACGTAGAATGTTTCTTTCAAAGAATCCCAAGATCTACTCCGCTGTCTTACTTATTGTCCAGCTTTCAACTCCATAAACTAAGACTGGAAAGATCAGAATATTGTAGAGCATGCTTTTGGACATTTGAATTAGGAGTTTGGACCCTAGCTTTTTGGACAAACCAAAGTAGCAACGGTTGCCTAAGATTATCCTTCGTTGAATCTCTACCAGCGTGTCTTTTGTGAAGTTTGCATTTGCCCGAGGTAGATGAACTCCTTCACCAACGTCACATACCTGTCCATTGTCACATTCTGTCCTAGACGTTGTTGGACGGATCACTTTTTGTTCGACAGCATGTACTCATTCATCATAAGACCAACTAATTTGGCTTGTTCTTCAATCGCCGTAAAAGCTTTAACAATAACAGGCTGGGGACAGGCGATGATGTCGATATCGCCTACGTATCAGCATCAGTAGTTGGACAGATTTGTTAAATAAGGTGCCTCCTGTGTTTATGTTGTCCTTTTGCACTATCTGCTCCAGCACAAGACTGAAGAAATCACACAACAGTGCATCACCTTGTCGGAATCCGGTGCATATTTGGAATAATTCGGAGGTTCTGTTTCCAAGCTGGACGGTGTATTGCGAATTCTCTAGCAAGGTGCGACATAACCGGATCAGTTATCTCGGGATCCCGAATCCAGCCATCGCGGTATATAGCTCGGGACGATGAATGCTGTTGCATGTGGCTTTGAAGTCGATGAAGAGATGGTGAGTATCGCCTTAGAACTCGTTGGTCTTCTCAAGGATTTGCCGCAGTGTGAAGATTTGTTCGCACTGGTAAAGTGTGGATCCAAACGGCTTTAGTCATTCAGACAGTAAGGATATCTAGATACTCAACTTTTTTGCGTTATGTCCTTATTTTGGGGAGAACAAAACTGATACTTAAGGTAGCAGAAAGAATTTTCCAAAATAAACCAAACTATTGTCTCCTTCGTGTGCGAGTACATCTTGGCACTTGATTAAACAGCAATGTACTACAAGGTCAAGTGGTCATCATCCCTAGAAGCTCATAAAACAGAAATATACTCGTAAGAATAGTCTATGATTATAGAAACATTATTCTTTGGTAAAATGATGTCATCTTTGACATAATTCAAAATCATCCACAATCTCCAATCAACGTTTTTACAAGCCATTAATCCATACCACCAAGAATTATCGAAATTTGCCTATAAAGGACCGTTTTTTTAAGTATTTTATCAGTTATCTGTCGTACCTACACTTTAAGAGAAACCCATAAAAATACCCTTCCCTTTCGTATTTAATGACTTTGATCTTAAATTTATATTGCTCCATAAAATAATTCCCACCAATGAGATCTCATTTCCCAAAATCCTTCCTTCCTTCCACATCCTTCCTTTTGTGAAATATAATATTTTAAAAAACACAGCCCGCATTATGTTGCAACCAAAAAACCGTAATTTTACAGCTTGAAACAATAAAACAAAGTTACAAAACAAACAGAGACAACAAACGACAAGCACAAAACAACACCATCTGTGTTGTTCCGATTTCATTCGTTCAAATGTCCTTTTAATTTTATTACTGCAGACATTAAAACATCGATAACGAGATTACTTTGAAAACCACTTTTCGTCGACATCGCTCTCTATGTCATCCTCCAAAACGCGAATCCAACTATCACGGTTTCTCCGTGGACATTTTTTTCTGTTTTTTTGTAATTTACAACTTCCGAGGATATCTCACACGCACGTATAAAAAGATTTTATTCCCATCTGCCAACAGCCAAACATCCTTGCCATGTATCCTTTTTTTTCTTCTTCTCTCTCTCTAACCATTAGAAGTGAAAGTTTTATGTGAAAAAAAAAATACATAATCTGTTTTTTATGTACACATTTTCCAGGTCATTAATTATGATTCATCGAGAGGTGGCGTTTCAGTAATTACCGAAAAAGGCGATGTCACAACATCCTTTCTACTGATACAAAATGCAGATCTGCCCGACTCGGGGAAGTACTCTTGTTCGCCATCGAATGCAGATGTCGCAAGTGTTCGGGTGCATGTACTAAATGGTAAGTGTATAAACATGTTTGTGACTATATTTTGTGTGTAGTGAAAGAGGATGTGTGTTCAAAAGCCTATTTTGCTAATGATATAATGAGCCCTCTATCCACACTCACCTCCAGTATCCTGCTTTGCATGATGGTACCTTGTGAAACATTGAATCCAGTTCCGCTTGATAAAAACATAATTGCCAAAAGTATTTCGCCGAATTTGGTTGCGTGGTGGGAGGACTAAATAATTGAGAGGATGAGCTGAACAGCTTCCACTCGAAAACTACGCGATGTGCAGCGAAAAAAAAATGGAGGGTACTGTGTTTGGTAATAAAATGCACAGATAGACAGTGGAGCCTATCGTATACTAATGGGAAAAGGATAATGTGATAAAAACTGGCATTCTATTTGGAACAACGTATTGAGTTTGCTGATTGAAGAGACCGGGGTGGCCCATGGAAACCTATTTTGTCACAATCGCACCGTAACCATCTTGCATCTCGCATCTATTCCGAATTTCCCTGAGACAAATTCTAAACCGTCGACTCACCGCCAGATGATCAATTTGGCTTGACGTTGCGTGTTTGACAGTTGACACCAACTGACATTTTGACAAGGTTTGTGCTGGAACATGGTTATATGATCCCTAAGGCTATGCGGCCCTATAGCTTGACCAAGCTTTTCATATTTGTTGTCCACTTTCGTATTTAAGTCTATCGTCACAATGAGAACGTCTTCCTTTAAAAGTGGGTTGTGGGAAACGCTTCTTAAAGTTTCATCCCTTAAGCGACGGCTTGAAACACTGTGTAATCGTCAAGTGACGTACTCTAGTCCAGAAACTGTGTGACCAATGGCAAACTAGACCTCCACGTGTCATATTGGTTCAAATAAAACTTTGTTTCTTAGAAAAATCCTCTTCAAATGCGTGACCTCCCGTTGATATTGGAGAAATCTAGTACCGAGAGGTCCTTTATACACAGAATTAAGAAGCTTGGCAATGGTTCAAAAACTGGGTACTGTATCTGAAATTCGTCAACGTAAAATCATTTGTGATCCAAGCTGTCGTGTTTTCTTCCTTTCGAATGTTGAGACACCTCGCTGATATACTCGGACATAAAAAGGGCCTAGCGTGGTAATAAGCACTCACTGCATCGGCCCTAAGAATCTGCCTTTTGATATAAGCTTGGACAGGACAATTACGTGGGAGGTGCTCCGTATTGTCGTCGCCCTCTCTACAAGCATCGACTTCTTACAGACGTCGGAAAGTATTCATTTGATCTCCCGATAGACGCAAGCCAGTAACAGCTGTGTTTTCTGAAAACCCAGCCAACCATCCAACTCAGTCTGATAAAAACAAGCTCTGGTTAGGTGGCTGCTCTCGTTTAAGTGCTAGAATGAAGCTCCATTATAAAAGCACGTAAGGTACCGAGTTACCAGCACCAGGAACCTTGCATGATGGAGCACAGGGAAAGTCTACCGTGAGTCTACACAAAAGCAAGGAACGATCGTGACATGTCTATAAAATGTCTAGTCTAAAGGTGTTCTGCCAAAAGTCAGTTCTTTTTAAACGATGGATTGCCTTGCAAGTTTCGCACATGCACCTTGTGATTAGCCAGTCGTGCTAACGAAATCGCGGAACAGCCGAGACAAGCGATTCTATGAAGTCTTGTGGAAGCTTTATCTGCCAGACAACCAACTAAGAGGAACCTTATAATGACCCTTACCACCCTTACACTGCCAGAGGTCCGACAGTACACAGGCAGACTAAGACTCCAAAGAAGATTGATTTTCAAAGTCATTCCTAAACATTTCGCCGCATTGAAGACTGGGTTTTATGATGCCTTTGAGTACTGATAGAAGCCTACCATCTCTATCCATGGATCGTTTTGCTTCGGTGGTCTTTACAAGGCCCTTCTTAAGACTCATCTAATTTAGCTGATATTGACGTCAACTGACATGCTTTCGGTACTGTGCTCCTCCGAAGGATCATGTCATTTCCCTAGTTGTCTGGTTGCTAACAAAGCTCACAAGTCTGCATTCAAAGGCCAAGTTGATCGAGTCATTCCAGACACGCCTAGTCTCTGCTTTTCTTCACATTAAGCCCACCCCAATACGAATGACTTCATTCCTAATATCAAAGTACAGTACCCACTGTGCACCATTGCAAACATTTGCATTGCATTTTACCCTTAAGCCTTTCTGGTATAACGTGTACCTCCATCTCTTATCCGCAAGCCTACTTAATTATTTTTGGTTAAGTGGCTTTCCCCATTGAACAGAGCATTCACATTCGCAGTCATCAAGCCGCTGCTCTCATCTTTAGCACAACGCGGCGGCATGATGGCGACGGGGCGTACATTAATTCAATTGCGGTAAAATCCATCTAGCCTGGCAAAAAGGATGTTCTAATAATGCCTCGGTGCGGCGGGCTTGCTATGCAATTAGAATTTCCTCATTTGCGAACGTTTTAATTTCGTCGCCTCGTCTCGTAGCCTGATATTTATCATACAAGCGGAGGAGGCTGGTAATGGTAATAATTTTAGGCTTTTCACCCCATCCACACCCACGGTTATGTGTCATGTCATTCCACACATTCAATAGCGACGACAAAGATAATTCACTTTCAAGAGACTGTATCATCACTTTACACGATGCATAACAAACACACACTCACACTTCGTGTTGGCTTTCTGTGCCACCCACTCCTATTGGCCTCATCCTGGAGCGAAAGAATGAGAAACCTCTGGTAATAGGGGTATTTTCTACAACATTGCGCTGTTACTTTCTGCCTAATGCTACCCTAATCCTATACTTATCAAAGTACGTACACACACAGAACATACAGAGGACATACACCACAGACCCGCTCCAGCACCTGATTGGTTTCTCATGACTCCACACTTTCTAAAGAGATTTCTCTGCTACAGCATAGAGATTTGGGGGCAAGTCAGGCGTATGGGTAGAAGTTACCCCCTTTGATACAAGCACAAGGATACCTGATGTCGTGCGATTTGTAAGGATGTTGTGCTGTAGTTCAAAATATTAGACTAACCTGCGTCTCCTGGCATTGTTGACGTGACATGGTCGAAGAGTTATATTTAGAACACAACCTAATTCAAGTTGGTGTTAGACTACATCGACAAGCTTTCCATTTGGCATATAATCTAGTGACAAAGAAAGTGAATAATTGGTTTCTCATGGAGCTTGGCAGGACTTACATACATGGAAGCTCTTCGAGAGATTTTAATAGACAGGTGTGCGAATCTATTGTTCGGTGACTTGATGTGACAAGCTTTTGTGCTTGATCATGTGTCAATAGGATACCGAAATGTGTACGATGTAACATAAACACCGTCGTCACAGAACGAGGATACGATAACAATTCAATTCGAAAGAAAGTGTTCAATGTAATCTTTTCTTTGTCAGTCTAAGAAGCAAGAAGGGGGGGTTCATGGACTATATGGCGACAGCCTCAGATTAAGGAATCGTATTACAACCACCGCTGTTAGACTTTACCTAACTTAAAATGAGGCCACAGTCACACAAGAAATCGTGTGTCATTCTTGCCACTTTTGAAGACATAGGGCGCGGCTGTGAACTCTTGATGACCTACATAGGACCCTTCTTAACATTTATGTCGGTTGTTTGGTAGAAAGACTTGGAGACGTTTCTGCTTTCTGAGAAACAGCTTGGCTCAGATGTAAGGAGATTTCCCATAGCATTTCCAAATCTGCTCTCGAACCCTCTTCTCCTTGAAATTTATATCACGGGAAACAGCTTAAAAAAAGGAACGAAGTAAACTCTTGATCCTTTGACTTTTTTCTCACAACTTAAACTGTTTCCCAAAATGTTTCTTATCTTTAGAATTAGCTTTACTGAAAGATCTATTGTGCCTGGAGCCAGTTAGACAAGGGGGTCCTCTATCTTCCTAATGAAGTTGAGGATATCTCCAGTCGGGGCATTACGAATATCCTTCGGTGTTAGGAGTTCTTTGTGGAGAAAACGTTTCCTGACTCTGCAGACGCCCTCACATAGTATGTGTTCCGTTGGTTCGTCTTCCTCTAAGCAGAGTCTACATTCAGATTCCTGAACTATGTTAAGTTTGTGTAAGTGATATCTGAGGCTGAAGTGACTGGTGAGGGAGCCGGCAAGTGTCCCTATTTTGGTTGAGAATATTTCTCGTGGTTTTGTTCAGCGGTCGGACTCCCTTTTACCCTGTCTGAGTCCCTGGATGTTACTCTAGTTCCGTTTTTTCCCAGCTGTCCAGACTCATTTTGAACCCGGAAGTAGGGATGTCGCAGAAGGGTTCGGCACCTATGTACCTTTCTGAAGAACTTTTCCTGGCAAGTTGATCTGCAATTTCATTTACTTCAATGCCTCTGTGTCCTGGTACCTATCAGAGCTTGACTTTATTTTACTTTGAGAGGTCCTGGAGAGTATTCAAACAGCCTAGAACGGCCCTTGAGTTACAGTAATGGAAACTCAGTGTTTTGAGCGCTGCTTGACTATCGGTGAATATATTGATGGCTTTCCCCTTTATGAAATCGAGAATGATAGTGGCACAGGTATCGATAGCATGTAGTTCCACCCGAAAGACGCTGGGACACATTTCAAGTGCCTTAGAGACCTTGTGATTAGGGTCATAGATACCGGCACCTTGTCCGTTGCTACCTCGAAGAGTTAAAGGTTCTTAGCTCGAAGCACAATATAGACTCTTCTGAGTACATGGTTACAAAGGTGTACCCGGTCACGAAAAGGCTGAAGAACAGGCAAAAAAAGTCTCAACACTTGACAGAGATCAGGCCTGCTACGATGAGGATACCTCGCACTTTCTCTGTCATTGCTCAGCTCTTCAGCATCTTAGATTTAAAACATTAGGTCATTCGGCATATAAGGTAGAAATGGCTGTCTGGTAAGGTCCTACCAGAGACACAAGTAGCGCAGTTGCGCCGTTTTGATAGGCATATTAGAGACTTGTGCAAACATATTAAAACCTCAGGGTGGTTTAAGAAACTTAGAATATAAGATATTTGGTTTTTTATTTTTGTTATGAAAGATCATAATCATTCATGTTCTACTCTATGGCGCTATCAAAGGCGGATGAAGATGCCCTTCGGCCCGTTTGCGTTGACCGGCTTTGGAGAAAGAAATTCAACGAAAATTTACAAGCAGTACAGCGACAACGAAAAACAATGCATTGGTCGTTTGGGTATGTGGAGCGAATGGACACCAACTCTCCAGCCCGAAGGATCTTCAAATTTAACCCAGACGGATAGCTCAATAGAGAAGAACCTCGCCTAGGATTCGCAGTGCTCCTGGGATTTGGAAATTTCCTTTAAAAAAAGGCTTCGCACACAAATCAAAGAGAACTTCAACTTACTTGGAGTGTGTAACTAAAGGGAGTTAGTTAAAGACTGGGCTTACTGATGTGGCCCAAACTGTAGCGTTACCTAAGAAATGAATCAAACTGTAAAAGACTGCTTTCTCGAGTAAGGGATCCCTACAATCCCACCTGGGTATCACAATAGATCTACATTCATCCATTTAGGTGTGGAGCGGGAAGAATCTTTCCCAATGAAAGTCCACTAATCTAACCTAGTCTGAGAGTTTCCTTACCAGCTAAGTTCTTAATAAAAGCGTCCGCTATTGCCTGATTTTTAAACCGGAGGTTCGGTCTTTCTCTTCTTCGTGAACCAGGTAGCTGGGATTCGAAGATCCTCTTCGCTGGAGCATTTTCATCCATTCGCTCAATGTGGCCGAGTCATTGCAGTCGACGGATTTTTGCCTTCCGGACTACATCCACATCTTTATAGGTACAGCTCGTAGAGTTCGCGACTATATCTTCTCCTCCATTCGCTCTCCTCGTAGACTGGACTAAATTTTCTTTCGAAGGATCCCAAGATCTGATTCGCTGTCTTACTTATCGTCCAGCATTCAACTCCATAAAGCAGGGCTGGCAAGATCAGGGTTTTGTAGAGGTGGATTTTGGTCCTTCGAGTTAAGAGTTTGGAGCCTAGTTGTTTGGACAAACCGAAGTGGAAGCGGTTGTCTTAGGTTATCCTTCGTCGAATCTCCACTAGGGTGTCATTTGTGGAGTTTATATTTGCCCCGAGGTAGATGAACTCCTTCACTACCTCGAAATAATAGCTGCCAATTGTAAGGTTATGACCTAAACGGTATTCGACGGATCGGTTTTTGGTAGACAGCATGTACTTTATTTTATCCTCGTTAATCGTCAGAACAACTAGTTTGGCTTGTTCTTCAATCGCCTTAATAGCCTCAATAATGGCACGCTGGGAACGGGCGATGATGTCAATACCGCTGGATGGATTTGTGAAATATAGTGCCTTCTGTGTTAACGCCGGCCTTTTGCACTCTATCTGCTCCAGCACAAGATTAAAGAAATCACACGACAGCGCGTCTCCTTGCCGAAATCTGGTGCATGCTTGAAATAATTCGGAAGTTATGTTTCCAAACAGCACGGTGCATTGCGGGTTCCCTAGTGTGGCGCAACACAACCTGACCAGTTTTTTCTGGATCCCGAATTCAACCATCGCGATATATAGTTCGATGAATACTGTCGTATGCGGCTTTGAAGTCGATGAAAAGATGATGAGTATCGACTTGGAACTCGTTGGTCTTTTCCAGGATTTGCCGCAGTGTTAAGATTTAGTCTATCGTTGATTTCCCGGGCCGGAAGGTGCCGATGAGTGTGGTGCAAAACGGCTTAAGTCGTTCACACAGTACACTGGACAGGATCTTGTAGGCTACATAAAGCACGGATATGCCTCGGTAGTTCTTACAAGACTAGACTTGAAATAGAATAGATGACAAGGCAAATCCCTGAGGCACTCCATCGATTCTGTATTATTTGATACAAAAAACAAGAAACGAATCCGACACTGTAAGGACTATACCTAAACTGTTTGTCAATCGACTTGTAATCGAAATAAAGAAACGTAGATTCAATGCAGGTTTCCATTTTGTTTTTTTGTTGTTTGTTTTTCTCGTTTAACTGTATAAACACCACAAATCTCTCAAGTGTCAAATTCATTCGGAACTATTTGTTTTTTCTTTTTTTGCAATCGCTGTCGCTGTATTGGAAAAATCTGTTTCCTTCGTATGGTCTACGTCTTTTCATTCGTTTCTTTTTGGTTTTTTTTTTCTGTTCTTTTTTGTGTTTATTCTTTATTTCCCATTAAATATACTTTTTCCTTGAACGCCTGGCCCATGCATCTGCAACTGACAACATAATAATGGCACAAGACTTGCCAAAGCCAAATTGTATCCCGGCGAATTGTTGTCGTCGTTATCGTCGTCATAGTCTGCAATAGGATTCTGCTTATGCCACCCTCATTACAAAATAATTCCACATCCTTGCACCTCAGACAAATTGCATTTGTCGCTACGAACGGGTGGGATAATTTTTCATTTCAATCCCGCCCCCTACTTTCAGTTGAAGGAAAATCTTTCCTCAAACGGGAGAAGAGAAAAAGAAAAAAAGTGCGGAAATCGATTAATACCGGGCTAGCCCCGCACCTTGGGCAAATTATTTATCCCTACATTTATAAATTGTGATTGATATTGTAATAAATTGGAAATCGGAAATCGAAGGGGGGTGTGACTGCTCGCACCTGAATTATAGAAATAAAATTATAGGAAAGCGGTGAAAAGAGGAATTGATAATAATGGCTTCAGGCTACATGAGTTGTGGCTTGAGATTAAGCTCAAAGTATCCTCGATATGAACCAGGAGCTGGACCGAAACTTATTTATGACGGCCATTAGTCTTGGCTTAAGTTTCACCTTCAGTGCTGATTTAATTTTTATTTTGTGATGGTTTTTGATGGTTTCCGGTGGCAGCAATAGTCGCTGAGTGTAAATGTTTCCTCATCCTTGTGACGTGATGTGAACTATTTCGTTTTATTTTTTGTGGTTTCTTCCTTTTTTTTTGTTGGCAGCTTTCAGATGAGAGTGGAAAATAAATAGGGAAGCATTCAGCTGAGCAACTGTCTTGGACATAAATGGGATGAAAAGAATGACGTACGATTATAAGAATTTTAATTTATTTGAAGAAGAATGGGAAGACCGAATTGGGAGGACATTTATGGCTACTGTTAGGATTGATCAATGGAGTGGAACTTTAATTATTTAAGGCTTTGTTAATCGAAGTGTATAAAGATGGGGATGATTAGTGGGTTTTGTAATTGTAAAACTTTGATTGCTTTACAATTTTTGATCGTCATTGTAGGTTAGATTAGGTTGAGAAAACAGCACAGTTGGAGAGATTCTTCTCACCTATTCCTTGAACCAATTGGAGCTTCTAATGTAACATAAGAAGTTTCTGACGATCTGTGTTTATCAGATCGTTTAGGTCATTATAGTCGAAGGTTCCTAATTGAAGTTTTCTTTTGTGGGAGTAAGCTGGGCAGGTACAAAGAAGGTGGAGAATAGTTTCCTCAGCTTCTTCGTCCAATCAGCTTCTACAAAAATCGTTTAAGTGTACGACAAGCCTCGTTTCATAAATGCCTACAAGGCAGTGCCCAGCGATAAAATTAAATACTTAGAGCTTTTCAGATCAAGCAAGGACTTGATTGCTGTTTAGTTGTCCGAAAAGTTTCGGTGGTCTATGGCGGATATCACGTTCTTCTTGAGCCAAGATGAGACTTCTTTAGTAGACATTATCTATCAGGGAAAACACCTTCACCTACCCCGTCATTGGATTTTGATCTGTCGGTGTAGAAGTGAATCGATTTATCTTTTAGAAATACGTCCTTCTTCCAGAATAACTTGGAAGAGATGATAACATGGACATTTTTGTTCAAATTTAGTTTGGGTGTGATGTAGTCCCATCGCCAAATTCAAGGGGTTGCAGATGAAATAGAACATGCAGTCGGTGTCATAAAACGGGCTCCGGTTATGCACAAACAAGCTGATTATTGGACCTGGACCGATTATCTCGGTTTATGGCTTTACCTGACGCAGTTGTTATAATGTGGAGTTGCCGGAAATTTCACTGCCAAAATTAGTTTCTCCTCGGCTTAAGGCCCTTAATTATGATGAGAAATGGAAAACAGAGTCGTTGCAGAGATCTACGACCGGAACTTCAGCCCCTTTTGGCTGCTCTACATCTGTATTTGAATCAGAGGTACATATATTCAATCGAGCTAAGCGTGAAAATAGCTTGACTGGGCAGCTTTCTTTTTGAATCTAGGCAGCAGCCAGTGTAATAGATATAACAAAGTATGAGCCTCTTAATCAGAGCCTCTTATATATTTGAAATAAATTAAGTGAATTGAGTGCACTTGGAGAAGCAACGAGATGTTGGATCATATTTGGTCAATGGGCTACTATTTATACTGGAAGAGGAAGGTTGCAGTGTAATTGCGTATACGGACGGAGTTGATATAGCTGTCTCAGGTAAACACCTCAACACGCTCAGAGACCCCCTGCAAAATCTCTCTCTAAGCTTTCTAAATGGACTTAAGAGTGTGGCCTACGAGTCAACCCCCAAAAAAACGGAGTTAGTCCTCTTTACTAGGAAATACAAAACTCCCTCCGTTCTACACTCCTAAACTCTGCGACACAAGTCTTGTACTTTCAGACAAAGCCAAATATCTGGGTCTCATTCTCGACAAAAAGCTCAGCCTTATATCCTCGAGCGAGTAAAGAAAGCTAGCTCTGGCTCATTGGCTTTATGTATCTGTCATCAGACCAATCCTAACATACGGCGTAATTGTCTGGTGGAAAGCCTTGGACAAAACCACCAATCGTAACCATCTTTGTAAAGTGCTAAGATCGGCCTGAATAGGTATCAGTGGTATCACTCAGAACCACCCCCACAGCGGCTCTAGACATACTGTTTCCATCTGCTTCCTCTAGATATTTACAGTACACATGTGGCAGCCAGTGCAGCCAAACGTATCAAAAACTTCACCATTGGCCTAACCGGGGGGTTGGACACTCCAGAATTCTGAAAGATTTAGAATTCCTTTCGCAAAGTACCGACTACACCCTTCAAAAACTACTGCGTTACCACTTTCCCCTCCAGACTTGACCGGAAGGACGATTTTGAGCTACAACGAAAGGGATCCATATGTTTCTACACAGATGGCTCTAAAACAGAATCGGGAGTGGGCGGGGATGTATTCGTAAACATCTCTTTCCGTTTGCCTTACCATTGCAATGTCTTTCAAGCCGAGATGATGGCAATCAAGGAAATCCTATCGTGGTTGAAGTATTGGGATATCACAATTTTTACTGAAAGTCAGGCCGCGATAAAATCCCTGCAATATGTCGCCTTCAACCCAAAAACAACCCCAAATTGTCGCTTGTCTCTTAACGAGATGGCTGAGCAATTCAAAATGCACCTTATATGATTGCCGGGGCAATGCACCTTATATGAACTCGCCGAAAAGAGCACAACTCTACCAATTCTCCTGCAAAAGGGAAATTTAGGCATGCCTCTCGCCACCTGTAAATTGCTACTCAATAGAAACGCGATCAACATTGCCAATCACAGATAGATAGCAGGTAGTACCTGCCTCGTAACCAAGCAGATTTGGCCAAAGCTGGATCGTAAACGCTCTCACTATCTCATCAGACGGAATAGATTGCTAATAAGCACCTTAGTAGGTGGCATAATGAGACACTGCACCATCGGCAAGCATGCCTGTAGGCTATAGGCCTCCTTTATAATGACTTCTGGACGAAGAGGAGAAGGGGATGATTCTCCACCTTCTCTGTACATGTCCGGCCCTCTCAGCTCGAAGAAGAGCAAGTGCAAGCTCCAGCTGGTTCTGCGGGTAGTATTTCTGGTGAAGTACAGATTCTAGTGGTAACACGAAGGACCTTCCAAGCCGAAATCCCAACTTAACCCTCCTTTTTATCCGTAAAGGTTTTATCGAACAGTCAAGCTGTCTGACAATCTAAATCGAAAACCCATCTGTCAGTGTGACTCCCACCAAGCTACGAGTATGTAGTTAGCCTACAATCATTCCTGCATATGACCATAGTATCTCACAAATTTCACTCCAATACCACTCATCCATTCAGCAATCTCAAGTTATATCCTCTTAACAAAAAGTCCTTCCATCTCCTAAAAATAAAAAGAACCACAGACTCTACTTCCATCACGTTATTAAACAATTTCCTAGTGCCTCGAGGTAAATCCTTTAAAATTCAATTACCTCCGACCACACGAGCAATCTTTCAATTTCACAATGCTATACCGCGTGTCCTGAAATAACAATTCCCGACCACCACCCCATTCATCTTCTAGCGCATCTGGCCGTTCACACAGCCGAGCAACACACTACCGTGAGTGAATTATTAACACAATGCACTCTCGCATGCATTAAAGCCATACCTCATGTTGCACACATCCGATAAATTTTCCCATTTAACGCGGAACAAGAAAAAACAAAAAAAGGACGATAGCGCATTTTCAATTTCCTCTGCCAACAACAAAGAAAGCTTCTTTCTGTTCCTGGCACAGCATGAATGTACTCATTTCACCGCTTCTCATGACTAGCAGCTCAGATTACAAATTCAGGATTTTTGCTTAAGAAAACCTCAAAGACTCGTTATGGCGGACGATATCCTTCTCAAATTACCACAATTCCCTTTAATGTGCGCCCATTAAATCTCTTTGATTGCTTCCCATTATAAATTTCACAATAAGCTCAAGACGAGTACAAACAGCCTTAAGGCTTCATTTTCAAAGCGCAGTTACTTACCGCCAACGAAAGCATATGCACAGGTCCTGCAGACGATCAAAGTTGCATTCAATGAATAAGGACACACAAAGGAGGAGACTTGTTTACTTTGACTCCCTTTTTCTCCAAAGTGTTGATGATAGTTAGACAAACTACTGGTAAATGATTTAACAAAAGGACACCGAATTTTATTTGCCTTTTACATGTACACACACACACACAAAATTGTATCCAATCTATTCTTTGTACACCTTATTCCAAAATTGATGTTAGGCAATTCCAAAGTTAATCTTTGAGATTGCCGCTCGTATTCATGCAATTTTATGTGTACACAACAAAACTGGAGAGAAAGGATATTTATTGGTATCCATTTAAATCTCTTTCATGGTGGCTATGTGTGTGTGATAAGAACTTGTTCTCCGAAGTGATCACAGACGGATGTGTTTTAGGGAGCTATGTGTACAGTCGATTGAGACAGTTGAGACATTTATCCTGCCTGATGGCTGAGCAGGATGAACGCTTGATAGCATCCAAATACACAAATAGATAGGTGGGGGGTGGACAGATACGGACCATAGACAGGTTGTTCGGTTCTCTGAAATCCTCTTCTCTTCGATTTATTTAATTGTGTGCTAAATGAAACGGAAACACTGACATAGTGCTTTCATTGTTCCAGTTCGTCATTGTGGGTGGTTGAAGGATGGGGGGCAGTGGGAGTTGATTTGGGTGATCCTGATTTTATGTCAACACCTTTGTCAGTGATTTATTTTGTTTTCTCCTTTTTGTGTCCCTTGTCGGGCGATAATAGGATTTAACGAGTTTTCTATTCTGGTTAAGAGGTACTGTACTGATGACGTACGCCCTTCCAGAGACTGAGGTACCTATTCAAAGGCGTTGGCAAATACCTTAATGAAGGTCAATTTGAAAATTGCTTTCAATAGCAAATATTTGTGTGACATTCTTTTCGTTTCTTTTAACAGTGCAGACATATTTTTCCCAGGAAAGTCTGTCCTGTCTGCCGAACACTTGGGACAGTGTTTTCAGGCATTTTGCAGCTAGGATATCATTTTGAGGGCTTCTGTTGGGGTTATTCTTAAGGCGCTAGTTGTGCTGTTTGCCACAAGACCAAGCATCCATGGGTTAGAATAGGAATAATGATGGACTACGGTGGGTATTTTTTCCCAAAGAACGCTGTTGAATGCATAAAACGCGATAGTTATATTCTTTATTATTTTTTATGCTGTTTTCTTTCATTTAACGCCCCACGCTTTCATCTTCTCAGCAACCACATTCTCGTTGCTTATGTCCCAGACTTCACTCGTTGTCAGCAAGAATACTATGAGTGCTTTCGGTGTAAACTTGGTCGACAATTTATCTTTCTACCAAGTTCCAGGCCATCGCATACATCCGGCATTTAATGGACTTTGCCTTCACAGTGCTGAGAGTATGGGTCATCAACATGCTTGTAGTTGCGGAGGTACTCCCGGAAGCATCTATGCTCTGAAATATGTCAGGTAGAAGTTTATTTCCCCATGCTTTCTATGAGTCCACACCTCTATGTTGGGAATCAGCATGTTTGTCCATCTTCCTTTGGGTGTAATGTTCTACCTGTGTTGACATTCTACTTGTAAAGTCTTGATTGTAGTTCTGTCTTCCGACTGGTTCGCCCTTAAAACCTTGGACTTTTTTAATTTCCAGATCGATGGGCATTCGGTCATAGATTACGCTAATCGCTTCCTCTGCCATCGTCCTAAAGGCGCAGCAGACTCTCATTGATGCGATTCTGGGCACCGAGTTCATCCGTCTTATGTACGTGTTCCGATCCGTCGCTGGTGCCCACATGAGGGACGCCCACATAAGGATCGACTTTCTCACCGTTCCTAACAGATTTCTGATTAGCTGCCTGTGTCCTCCACCGTTTAGCATTAATCTCGACAGTGTCGATACTGCCCGAGAAGTGCCTGATGCTTGTAGCCATACCCTTTTGATGGCTTGACTGCAGTTTTTAGACAGAGTTTTTGCGTTACAATGATGAGGGTGTCTGTACTGTCATGTCATGACTGATGTCTACTCCGCTCGGCCTCGGCATTCTCAATATGCCGTATCATGATACTTGACCTAGCACTAAGCCTTGGGGAACCCCTTTTCTGTGTTAAAGTGTAGAAGTAGCTGCCTATTACTCTCATCAGGTAGTCAGGTATATGTAGGAATGCCTTTTTGACGTCAAGTTTTACAACTCTGTCCCGCGCACAATGTCGCAAACTGCCTGGTGAGCCTCTAGAAACCAGGGTTTATATTTTGTGGCTAACCAGTTCTGTACTTATACTTCTTCATTTAAGCCTTTATAGTACAAGGTTAGGTTATATACGTGGGCATACGAAGAGGAGTTCGTCTACGCCACACTCAGGTTGCTAAGACCCACTGTGAAGCCCATTGGGGGAAATTCTTACCCTTAAACGCTAACCGCAATAAACGTTTATAAATATAATTTACTTACTGCGTCTGTGATACAAACCATCCTTTGGATTTGATGAAATTGTTCATGTTGTTCACGGATTCATCGGATAGTTCTTATAGATCCCGGCAATGAAAAAGGGAGAAAGTTGTTTCCTCCTGAACTTCCTCATCACCGCAACCTCTAAATTTTTTTTTTTTTCTGCCCGGGTGTTGGAACACCACGCTGGAGCACTCACACGCAAAAACAGGTCCATTGTATTACCAGCAGGTACAACCCTTTTACCGTGTTTTCTTTGTCTTTCTAAGAAAGTCGAGTAAGAGCGTCAGTGATAAGGAGCTTAGGTTACCAGCCACCTGATACGAGCAAAGGCAGGACAATCACATGGGCAATATTCCGCAATGTTGTCGCCCTCTTCACAAGCGTCACAGATAGTGGTAATAACATAATAACGTCAATAAGTTGTCTGCAGTCTTTTAGGCTGAGAGACAGCAAGAATGCCGCGGATTTCTTATAGACATAGGGAAGGATCTGTTTAATCTGCCTGCATCCTGCAGAGTCATGCCATCTACAGCTGTGTTTGTTAGAACCCAACGATCAATAGAAGCCCTAACCGAAGATACGGGCAAACCTAACGTCGGTTCAGGGCCGGAGAGGTTCTCCTCTGAACCTTGTCTGGCAAGCTCATCAGAGACCTCATTTCCGGTAATCCGGCTGTGTCCAGGGACCCAGACAAGTCTAAGCAAATTCAGTCTTCCAGCCGAATTCAAAGTAGACCTGCATTCCCGAACTATTTTGGATCTAGTAAGAGGATTGAGCAAGGCCTTAAGCGAAGCCTGACTATCGCTACAGACGCAGATACTCCGTTCCTCCACCTCTACCTACATATGTAGTTCTTCTGCCGTTACATGGAACTTTTTCATGTGGTACCGCAGTGTATTATGCCGCGTAATCACACCTATTAGATGGAATTTTCTATCTTTTTGTATAAGTCTTGCGGTTCTAGCTTTATCAAATGTAGGCCATAATTTCCTTGTGATGCCTTGCCTCTCTTTGAGCTTTATTCCACCTGCTTTGAGTTTCTGCTTGCCAATTTGCCAGTATTCTCATGCCCAAGGACCCAACAAAGCTTAACCTTGAGCACCAAGCAGGGGCCCACTTAGGCCAGAACAAGGCCCATTGTGATACCGCGCGTAGGAAGCCGGAAACCAGCCTCATAGACCTCACATGTGTAATTTCCTGTAAGAGGAAGTATGAGTTGGGCAACCGTATCGGTATAAACCCTATACTGTGCTACACCATATGAAACTCTTAATTTTTAAGATGTCGAGCTTGGCTAGGTCATTGAAGTCATTGAAGAAGTACTCCGCTAATGTTTTCCTCCTGAGCCTTGATAAGGCAGGGCAAGTACAGAGAAGGTGCGTAGTCTTTTCCTCCTTCTCTTCGTCTCTGCAGCTTCTACAGAAGTCGTTAGAAGGTACGCCCATTCTAATGGCAGGCCTGCCAATTAAACAATGCCCCGTTAGGGCCTTTTCTATATTTCTTATGTGCTTCCTATTCACGGACAGAAGTCTTCCCGTTTTCTTCAGATCCAGGTTGGGCCAGATCTGCTTTGACAGAAGACAAGTGATGATATTATCCCACCTGCTATTAGCTATTCTTCTAGCTTGGCCATCAAGATGAGATTTTATCGATTCTAGAGAGGCCAGCGGTTCCCCTCCAACCTCAGAGAGGATCCGACCCGCGCCTTTGCTAGTTCGTCCGCTCTGCAGTTGCCCAGAACGTCCCTGTGTCCTGGAACCCAGCACAGAGAAACGTCGCATCTGTCAGCGATCTCATTCAGAGACCTGCGGCATTGCTTTACCAACTTGGATCGTACTGTCGGTGATTCCAAGGCTTCGATCGCTGCTTGACTATCTATATATAGCACAATAACGGTACCATCTACCGCGTTAATCGAAAGCCAAGCCGCAGCTTCTCGGACTGTCGTAATTTCTGCCTGAAACACACTACAGTCGCATGGCAATATTTAAGTCGGGTGCACTGGAGAATACTCCTGCTCCCGTGCCATACGCTGTTTTAGATCCATCTGTGTATATCTCTATCGCAGACTCGTCTAAGACCCCACCAGATTCCCATGCACTTCTGCTAGGAATTCTTGTCTTGAATTTGATTTTGAAGTCTATATAGGGGACAATATAGTCCGTACCGCTAGGGATGGTAATGCTGTTGTAGAGGATCCCCCCGTGGCCCGTATTATCACTGGCCAACTGGGAGGATTCCCTCAGCCTTTAAGCTGCTCTAGCTGCCATTTGCTTCCCATAGATATCAATGTGAAGTAAATGAAGCATTGTCTGCAGCGCAGCGGTAGGTGCCCGTTATACAGATGCATGATTGTCTCTGGATCCTCATAAGAAGGTCCAGGTTACTCTTGTTGTCCAATGCTGTCCACCAGACTAGTACACCGTACATTAGGATGAGTCTCACTATGGCTGTAAAGTTCAATTTAAGGGGGATTACAAAATGTATCTCTAAACTAGCAGTCCACCCGCGGCTTCGCACGCGTTAAATACAAACGAAGGTTTAAACTACGTTGCTAGAAATCGTCTGTCCCTATGGAACTTTCAAATTCAAATTCAACTCAGCAAAACAAAAACAACACACAATCGAAAACCGATGACTACGGTTGCGCATACTATAAATCTGCAAACTTTAACACCCTGTATCTTAACCCGTAGTTACAATTTTGAAAAATACGTGTGTCTTTGTTTTTGTCGTAGAATTTACCTACCAAATTCTTAATTCCAATTTTCGAATAATGCCAGTCAGGTGGATTACTGCAAAGATGTCTATAGCGCGTTCTAATAATGAACAGCGCCACTTGTTGATTTTTTTATGTACTAAATTGTAAACGCTCTATAATTCTAACCAAAGTTTTCTACTTTTTTTTTCTTTAAAACAATCATTCGTGACGTCTTTAGGTCTTCAACCCTTAACTTCTAACTTTTCTAACATACAAAAGCAAATTCCAAAAACTTTTAAATGATGATAACTTTTTTTTCCGACATCCGATTTTAATAAAGCAAAACCTATATGCTGCTCCAAATTATGCTCTGTTTGTCTGTGAAAACTACATGAAAATCCGTTTATTAGTTTCGGAGATGTGCGCGAACAAACAAACGGACAGACAGACAGACAGACAGAAAAGAATTCTAAAAATAGCTAATTTGTGTTCTATTACTCTTCCTTAGTCACCCGCTTTCTTTTTTATTACTTTTTCTTGTATGTACAGACACACCGGGTTCTACTGTTTTATTATATGTATTGATGACAACAAAAAACACAATCTGCACTCGGATTATCATATGAATTTAGTGTTTATGTTAATGGACCCATCAAAATCGGGGCCCGTCCGGTACCAATCCAAATTAACATCCTTTACCACTCGGGCTTCATCACAACCAAAATTGAAACCAAAATCAATAGAATTTCGAATTTAAATAACAATACCTGGGCGTAATCTCCTAATCGAAAATCACGATTATTTTTTTTTTTTTACAATTATTATGCATAAACTAAATTATGTTATATCAGAAAATTCAATTAAAATTCGATTACCTATTGAATTCCCAGACCACTCTGCACTCAAATCGAATCCGTAATTGTATTAGCTTTTCCCCGATTCAGATCAAATATCATTTTATCTTTATTATTCAAAACAAAACTATTGAAATTAGTCCGGGCTATTATTTCAGGTGAACATCCCGAGGCTATGCAAACAGGTTCATCTGGCTGTCAGTATAGTTGGCTGAACATATGCCTCCTGCTTGGCATCCTACTCTACTGCAATAAACAAATTCTAAAATTAAATTACCTGTCATCGGCATCACACTTGAATAGATGCTGCAACAGTGACAGCCACAACGATGTCATCACTCCAGTTGACACCGGTGTTAGATGATACATGGACCATGGAGGAGCACCAAAAGTGTCCGGTCATTCTAATGCAATTGAAGCAACGCCATAAATACAACACATTCAGAGCCCCCATTTATTGAAGTGTACGAGTACTGTAATATAATTACTAGAACTAGGTAATGTATTTTGAACAAAATTGAAATTTTTTTATTTACAAAATAAAATATATAAACACGTTTTCCAGTGTAGCGTTATAGAAAAAAAAAAAATTTGATTGCACAGTGTATGTATGTATGTAAACACTTTTTGAATTTAATTTTGTACATAAATTTAGCAATGACAAGTACACAGGGTGTCCCGAAATTTGTTGAAGTGTCATACCTAATTGATTTGAAGTAGCACCTACTATTAGAAGTGATGGTCAATGAATTTCAATTAGTGTCTGCACCATGTCTCCTCTCTGTGAAGTTGATTTTTGTTTCCTAAAATACTAGAGCTTGGGAAACCTTCATTTCTACAAGGTGGCGCAAAATTAATCATCTAATTTTGTTTTTGAATTACTTTTTTACTACAAACTAGCAGTCCACCCGCGGCTTTGCACGCGTTGAAAATCTTTAAATGACGATAATTTTTTTTTTCGACATCCGATTTTAATAAAATAAAAGCTATATGCTGCTCCAAATTATGCCCTATCCACGTGTGAAAACTACATGAAAATCCGTTAAGTAGTTTCGGAGATGTGCGCGAACAAACAAACAGACAGACAGAAAAGAATTCTAAAAATCGCTAATTTGTGTTCTATTACTCTTCTTTAGTCACCCCCTTTCTTTTTTATTACTGTTTCAGACACACCGGGCTCTACTGTTTTATTATGTGTATTGATTGGACCTTTATAATTTTTTCTGTTATGTGGAAAAAATTATATCCATCAAGTGGCTGCCGCCAGTGTTGATACACATTTGTGCCCATTTTATCGCATTTTCCATGACTTTCCGCAAGATTTCCGGTGATAACTGTTCGCATTCCTGTCGAATATTTTCCTTAAGGGCTGCGATTATCTGAGGCTTATTGCCATAAATCGATGGTTAAATCGGGCGATCTTGCTGGTCATGCCAAATCGCCAAAACGGGAGGTTACGCGGCCAAGAAACGCTTCCTTCACAATATCCATTGTGGCTCATGCTGTGTGTGGAGTTGCACCGTCTGGTTGAAACCACATGTTCACGATGCCCCACTCATCCAATCGCTGTAGCGTTCGCCAGTAACAGTGACCGTATTGCCGATGGCGTCCTCCAAAAAATACGGTCCAATCACTCCTCCCGCGTGAACGCCGCACCACACCACACAGTGACTTTGAGTGGATGTAATGGCTCGTCGTGCATCATACGCGGATTTTCAGTACCCCAGAAATAAAGATTTTGCTTATTGACGTAACCGCTTAAGTGAAAATGCGCCTCGTCGCTCATCCACTGTTTGCACTTTGTACGGGAACATGTGTAAGTCCTTCACTAAAATTCGCTGTAGACGGACCGTCTGGTGATGCCCAATTGCGTGGCCCGTCGTCTGTTTGATGTTTCTTCGTTTTCAGCGACATCGGCAGCCACAACCGCGATATTCTCGGCTGAACGACCACTCCAGTGGCGGTCACGTCCTACATGGTCTCTTGTGGTTCCAGTCTGTTCGAGTCGAGTAGCTAAGTGCCGGAATGTTTGCCCAGTTGGCGCGACACGATTAGGAAATCGACGTTGAAATTCACGCAGCGCTAACACCACCGACCGATTATTAGTCAAAAAAATCGACACAATTATTCCACGCTCTTGCGGAATATAGCGCTCAATTGCTTGTCTGTTTGTATATTCCAGCTGTCTATTTCACAAATGTCAAATATAATTGACGTACGACGCCATTTACAAAAATTATAACATCTTCCGATAGGGTGATTAATTTTGGGTCACCTTGCATCATTAGTTATCGTTTTAGTAGTGCCTTCACTCCTGTTCGTCAATTTCGTCAATCAAATTCAGTAAGGAGTCACAATACCGTTGAGTCGAATTATTTAATGAGAATCACCATGAGCGCACTTCTTGGTCAGAATTGGTAAATACTCGTTCATATTCCAAGCCGAAGAGTTAGCCAAGCCTCCTATCTAAAACTATCTTTATCTTCTCAGACAGTTAAGCTGAAATAAAAGCGCTTGACGGGCATGTTATCAAATCCAAGCTAGTTCAAGAAACCGACAAGGAACAACATGCCTATTCTTCAAGCCAATGACAAAAGATGGCTCATCTACAACATTCATTGCACCCAAACCCTTTTGTGGGTTAAGCAAATCACTTTTCGTAAAACATCAGCAAAAGGTCTTTACTTGGAAAAATCCAGAGAAGCCTGGCCTAACAGAACAAACATGCTCAAAGCTGTGATTCTCGGTACCGTCAATGAAAATCTAGTTGCCTTATGAATCTCGATAGGAACAACCTTAAACCATCCACCCAATGACAGCCAGCTTCATCGCGCACTCCGGCATCATCGAGGAGCTCTAAAGAAGAGGATATCATAATAAGCCGCAGTGATAAGGGACTCAGGACCACCTCAAATTCGAATCTAATCTAAAAAACCTTCTTTATGGACACTGCTGCCTGAACAAACATCTACATCGCAAAAATCTTGCAACAGATCTGTCTGGAGATTGAAGAAACCTTTGTATGCACCCTAACAGAATGTTCAGCCCTTTTTCTATCCCGAAATTGTCCCAATGATCAGCTTGCTACCCAGAATAGTTCATTAACTGACATATCCTCTGGAGTGAAACGTAAGGAAAATCATGATAAAATTTTGAAGAGAAACTCCAATGCCAAGTAACCCTCCCAAAACACTAAGGATCACTACTGTCACTCATGCCAAAACCCATCCACAGGATGGATTCGAAAACTACCCATCTTAGTCACATCCATGAACAAGCAGGTCACTTGGGTTGTGATTCTAAAAAGGTGCACCAGGGCTACTTGTGTTCCTCGAAGGACATACCAATCAGTTCAGGGGTTAGTTTGCCTGAAGATAGAGATGGTTTAGTCGGTAGGAATCCATCACACCGGGAGAACTTGGTCACCCCTGATGGTGCATGAATCAAGGGAAAGAAGAGAACAAAAAAAATTCATATTCTTGCGGTCTGCCGCGTGCCACATTCGAAACCTCTGGAGTACCCAGGCTGAAGATTCAAAGACGAGAGTGTGTTTCTATAGATTTTGAAGCTCCATTCTCTATAGCTACATCGATTGCCAAAGGAGCTAACACAGATTCAAGTATCAACTAAACATTTGTTCGCGGCACCACCTCTCGGAAGCCAATGTCACATCTCTCAATCCACCATTCGGAGTCGGCAATAAGGGTCTCTTTCATTTGGAGTAAAATATAGCACAGACAACGTACGCTAGTTGTGAGAAGGTGGATCTTGCACACTTTGCACGTACTAGCTTCTCTGCTGTCTAAGCTAACAACGTTGTCCATACATCGGTGTAGGATCTATGTATGCCTTGTCAGACTTGGTTTTCAATTTTGCTGAAGTGCATTAAAGACTGTTTATGTATTCTTGTACGAATGGGTCTAAGCGATGAAAATTGAATATCATCTCAAGCCGATTAGTTAGGTTGGTTGTCAATATACCGGGGATACCAACGCCAAAGTCTTTCTCTAAATCTTCATAATCTTAAAATCGCTGGTCTTGCACCCTACGTACCACCAGATCAGGCGACCACAGGTTTATATTGGTTTTACTACTGGAGCTAGGTCCCCAGATTTTCTTATTGTTTGAAACTTAAAAGTTCATAACCTCACTGACAAGTCCATTCCACTCGTTTCTATTCAACGCTAGTTCCATCCATTGTCCCCATCTTCGTCGTGAAATTCCTTTGGGCCTATTGCCAGATCTTTATATAAAAATTTAGACTCAATTTTCTGTCCAGCACTACTCTTAGATTTTTGGCATGGTCAGAGAATTCGAATAAACGCCATCGACAATCATCCGCAGGTAAGAGGAATTGAAAATAAATTTAGAGGTCCAAAGGTATCCCACAGCCACCCAGGTTACGACCACTCCTAACTTTTTTTTTGTTCTGTCGGGATGTTTGAACACCGCGCTGAAGCACCCAGACACAAGAACAAGTTCACCTCGAACCATTATCCATGAATGGTAGCTGCATTATCGAAGCCAAAAAACTTTCCATCCTCGGTGTGTAAACAACAATCTTCGTTAGAACGACCACGTATTCGATGTCGCCAAGAACGCTGCGAAATTTTTAGGTTTCCTCACATCTGGTCTGGTGCACCAAAAACGCGCGTTAAAACTTGTAGGTGACAGAACTACTGCGAAGTCAATCGACTCGTCTCTCACTGTTTTATCAATTTTTCTACAAAAAGTGCTCTAGCGAAATAGCCAGTCGCATTCCGCCCCTACAACATTCTTGTCATGCTTCGAATGCACATCAGTTTACGATTAAACCTACTTTCGTACTGTCTTATATAGAGATTCTCTATTTAGCCGTACATAGCTCTGTTTCCTCACCACTACAACCCACAAGCATTTAAAGCCAATGTGCATCGGTACCTCCTTCGTCTCTCGTCTAATTTCCCAAATGTCCGTGCTCTAGTTTAAGGGTAGTGATAACCCCTTTAACGCGAGGCGATTATAAAGAAAAAGAAAAATTACCAGCAGGTACAACCCTTTTATTGTTTTTTCATCGTCTCTCTTAGAAAATTGAATAAGAGCTTGGAAGATAAGAAGCTTAGGTTACCAGCACTCATCACGTCAGCCACAAAAATCTTTCACCTGAGTCAGAGTCATCGCCCCCTCCACAAGTGTTACAAACTACCTACAGTTCTATGATCCATTGTCCGGTTGCTACCACTAGAAGTCATTGAAGTCTTTGGTTGCCTTTGGTTCTTTTGAGAGAAAAATTCTTCGGAGGATCGCTGAGCAACCCAAACAGATCGGACCTTGGATCACCCGAAAGATTTTTCTCTCAAAAGAACCAAAGGAAACTAAAGACTTCAATGATTTTAGATGACTTCAATGACTTCAAATGACTTCAGATGACTTCAATGAATGCTACTGACTTCAAAGTGAAAGTTCAATGAATGCAGAGCAATCAAAATGAATGCATTCAGTGAAGTCAAATGAATTAAATGTCAAAATGATTGCATTCTTTTACAACTCTGGTATATCTAGTACTTATGAGAATCCAGCTGAGAATCACCATTTCTAGAAGGCTTTCAACTCACCCAAACGAAATTTAGATTTAGACTTGCTCACTACGGCATGTGCGGTCAGTTCTCTTACAGATGAACGAGTTTCCCTTTCAAAAGTTGTAACAACCTATTTCGATTTGCAAAACCTAGTTTCCTTAGAATCAATGTAACGAATTAAAATTCACTGAACTTCATCGCAATTCATTGGGCACCCTGTGTACAAAAAAAGGAATTCAATATGCATACAGATGCATAAACGTAAACGTAACCCAACTGAAATTGTACTCGAATGCATATTCAGCACACGTACTTTCTCTCTAATCAATGGAATTGATTAGTTCCGTGGCTCTCTTCGTCTATTTTTTTTTTTTTTTTTTTTTTGTGGTCAACAGGGTGGACGCAACGCGTTGCCATACAGGAAGTGTAAAAGCAAAAGATTCATGAAATTCAATTTAGAGTTTGGAATTCCATTCAGGAAGGCATGATTGATATTCCTCCCCCAAATCTATACCAAATTCACTTAACACGCGAACACACAGAGAAAACGTAATTAATACGCCATGTCCACCAAAATATCATGTAATTGTTTTGTGTGTGACCCATGTACGGTAATGTATTTTCTATTGGTAAAGGTGCCACATTATGAAGCGAATTATCAAATTGAATTTGTGTCAAACAATTAGGAATGTGTCACAGGGAATGTTTATGGTATGGGGGAGATTGCGATGAATTTCCAGGAACCGCGTTCCACACGTTATTAACATTTGACAAAGTGATTGTGGTTTAGATTATTTTGAATGCAATTACAGGCATTGTTCGAATAAATTACCTAATTACAGATTTCTGTGGTTTTGTAACACGTTAGCAATTGAAATATAAATTCGTATCTGAATTATTGGTGATCATATGTTAGTTTTACTAGGTAGTCTTTGCTTTTAAATAAAAGAGTTTCACTTGGTCGAGTTTTACGTCGATAAAGGAAGACAATTGTCCTCTAATGAGTTTCTGAGCATCTTTCTCGTTTGCCAAACACCATTGCGTATAACTCCTGACCATATGTTTCGATTCTCCACCTATTTATTTACTGACTTCAATCCTTTCATTCTTTCTGTCATTGCTCTTGGGACATAGGACGTCAACAAGGCCTGCAAAACGTTTCAACTCCCTCCAGCTTTTTCAGTGACCTTGTTTCCTCCTCAACTTCTTTGAGAAGCATTTACTAGGGGCAAGTCACTCTCCTTACTGATTGAGTAGATTCCATTGCATTGATGTAAGGTGTGTCCAATTCATTGGAACTATTTATAATCCGTTCCGTGACAGAAGCAGTCCTTTCTCAACTTGAACCCCTATAAAGTAGTTTCAACTCGTTTCTTGTGCTGAAAATATGTATTACTTTTCCAGATTTTTGACAGAATTCTGAAGGACGAATCTGCTGCCCGCATTCAGTTCAGAACAACCGCCGAACTAGACCGTACTTTTTAGATAAATTGAATGCACAATCTGTTAAATGTATTCATTTTTTTCTGGGACTCGAACCCAAATCCGGCGCTTTAACCATTAAACCCAGAAATGTTAGTTTGAGCGTACGAACTTGGAAGACGTTTTTTATCGTTGCAGTTATGTTCAGCTCTTCTTTGGCAGCAATTTCATGTACACACGTCCTTAATCCAGAACAGGATGTACATTGTTAACCTCTACTTCGCTCAATGAAAGCCTCACGAATAACCTCCAGAAATTGCAGTAATCAAATTACACAGCCCTGTCGTATCACATGAACCGAGTTCAACGCCATCTAGAGGTTTTTGCCAAAGGAGTACAAATACCACGTTCTGTTAGATTTCGTTTCTTAGAAATATTGATGATCAATCTTTTGTACCACGCTTTAATTTCCCAAGCGCTCCATATGAATGGACATAGCAGCTCTGGCGTAGATTGGATGTTAAGTACTTTGCCAGGTTTTCTCTTTTCTTCTTGACTGAGTCGTAAATAAATTGGTCGCCGTGGCTTAGTGGTTAGTGCGTTGGACTGCTAAGCAACATCAAAACGTTTTTCACGGCACCACCTCTTCGCAGGCATGACAAACTTGCAAGGGTATAATCTGTCGAAAAAGCTTCTCAATCCGCTGTTCGAAGTCGGCAATAAAAATGTAGGTCCCTTCCATTCGTGCGAAAAATATAACACGCACAACATGAATGTTTGCGGTAAGCTAGGCCTTGGCTCTCTATGAGCTGTAGCGCCATATATTTTCAGTTTTGTAAGGTCCCACATGAAATAGTCTAGAAGCAGCAGATCAAAAATAGTCTTAAGTCCCACCCTTGATGTAGTTGTCATTGCACTCCATATGCCACTGTTAGTCAGCCTCTGTATAGTTTCGATATCAGCAAGATTGGTGCTTCTATTGGCTTTTGCCTTACGATTGCAATATAAGTAAAATTCAGATCTTTCTGAATATTTTACTTACTTGGATGCTGTTACAGTTCGGGATGAACCTTTCACTCTCCAGTTAGCTCAGTCCGGCCTCCAGTTTCACAGTTCAAGTTAGTTGAGATTCCTGCCCTCTATTACGCAGTCCCTTCGGGCCGGAGCATTCACTCAAACGACCAAGGCGTAGCTTTTTGACTAAGTCGATGTGGCTGTAAAAGTATAGCTCGTATAATTCATCGTTGAATCTTCTCCTCCAAAGCCTAACAACGCAAACGGGAACTTTACATGTTCCTTCGATTGCGTTGCCTATTGCTAAGATACCAGTGTCATCGGCAATGGTAGCTAGGACGGTATATCACGGGTATACAGAAGATACAGAAGCTGGCCAAGGACGCTTCCTTGAGGTACGGCGGTTGAAATTTTTTTAAATTGCGAATATTCGTTTCCGTGTCTGCCACGGAAAAGTCTATTTACGAGATATGTTGCCAGTAGGTTATAAAGGCGTGCAGGCAGGACCTGTAGTAATTTCAACTTCAAGCCTTCATCCCACACCTTATCAAGGCTTGTGAGACGATAAGAAATACGCTTGAGCAGATATTTTTTTCTTCAAGAGCTTTTTCTGTTACATAAGTGATTCTATGCACCTGGGCAATAGTCTAGTGCTTGCTCTGAAGTTCAGAACCCAAACCCAAACTGGTGATCAGGGATAAGCTGTAGGCGTTTGAGCAAAATTCTCTCGAAGATTTTAGATATAATTGGAAGCAGCGAAATGGATCTATAAGACTTCTTGTATCATTATGACTTTCACAATTTTCCATTGGCTCGAGACATATTCTAATCTAAGCGTAGCATTTATAATGTAGAGAAGCTTGATTAAAGCAGAAGCAGAACTTCTCCGGTTATTAAACCGTAACCAGGAGCTTTTTTAGGGTTTAATTTGTTTATTTTTTGTATGACTTCCGTTAGCGTTGTACTTATCATTAGCCGTGTTTTTTTGAGAGCTGTATACCCAGCCCAGTAAAATTTTACACACAAATCAATAAAAACACACCAAGTGGCGATAACTTTCCCAGTAGCAGCAAGTGAGGATAGAACTACATAAGTTGACCACCAGAGCGCGAAAAATCTCATAAATTACCCTAAAGCCGATCGTATTTGTTGCTTTTCCTCGGTTTTGAACTGTCAAATAAAGAAAAAAAAATCGAGCCGCAAACCAATTGGTTGATGCGGCTGCTACTGAGTATGAATGGTTTTTTTTTGTTGACTGAAGTAAGTATAGTTCTCAAAAAAACACGGCTAATGTGTAAGTGTCAGGTGTGTACCGCTTGGATTCGTTCTCGACCATCGAACGATTTAAATGTTTCTTCCAGATGGGCAGCGAGAATGTCCACTTTTACTTTGTCTCCCTTCGCCCATTCGTCAGCACCACTCAAATGACTCTGTATTTGCAATACATAACCGCATTACCACCAGAATCCTTTTCATTTAATGTGCACCTACTCAAAATCGGACTTAAATTAATTCGATTACAAAAATATAATTTAAATACCATTTAAATAAAAAAAAAAATCAATTTCAAATGAACGACAAAAAAATTATTTTTAAATTTAATTAAAAAAAAAAAACGATTTGAAGCATTTTAATTTAAATTACCCAACTCATTGCTTAAATGCTATTTTACGTATTAACAGAAAATAAAAATACAATAATTAAAATAAATAATGTGAAACCGTGTGGTAAATATTTGGGCGTCGAACTGCGGTGTTTGTCGTTGATATGTAGCTACAAAATATTTGCAAATAAAAAAAATAAAAATAAATAATGTCTGCTCCACCAAGTTATTTACGTTGTAACCGTAAAACAATTTCATTATTGACCACAAAGTCACATAGAAATGCACAAAACAGGAGAAAGGGAGAGACAGAGAGAGATATAGATACAGTACGTCATATTGCGAAAAAAAAAACTCTTAGTAAAGTTTAATATAATTTTAAGTTTAACACATTTTAAAATAGTTAATGTAACAATTGTAATGACTTAAAAAAACAAGTCGATATAATTATATTGTTCGCAGTAAAACATTATTGTTGTTATTAATAACAAAACTCACATACTGACACATACAAACACGCAACAAGAAATTGATCAATATATATATATAAATAAAAAATATATATATGTTATAATATAAAACACATAGTTAAAGTAAATAGAATTGAATTGAATTTTTAATTAAAGTATGTTAGTTGTTTAGCATATAAGGAAAGGAACTTTTTGTATAATTAATTTCTATGTGAAATTGTAAATTACTATTATTATCGACAAAGTCGAATTGTAAAATAAAGCGAATTAAATAAGAAATTGACAAAAAAAAATAAAAAAACAAAAATACATATATGAAAATAATATTAAAAGTTTTTCTTTAAATTATAAATAAAGAAATGACAAAAACAAAAGTACTAGATGTAATTACTGATATTAAATGCATTTAAGACAAAACTGAATAAAAATTATTACAAAAGAAAAAAGGAAAAATGAAATAAATAAATTAAAAATGTTTCTTGTTGTGTACTATTCTTTTTTATTTTTATTTTTACTCTTTCTCCAGCAGCACGGTTAAAGAGGAGTGAGTTAACAACATATTGAATAAGAATTATTCTTTGTCGGGGTATGAGAATACACAAACAGACCCATTGTACTACCAGCAGGGTGCTAACCAGCATGTTGAATTCCAGGTCACAGCGACATTCCAGGAAACTGTGCGGCTGACGAATTAGCCAAACATTGCTCTCAATGTACAAACAGTAGGAAGATCGACCATGTCAAAGCGCTTATGTCGTTTGTTAAACATCTATTTTACACCGATGCGCTATCGAAAGCAAATCATACACATATATTGCAACATCTTCATAGCGTAACAGCGCTAGCCTAATCTGACCTTTCCTCGATTTTTAAAGATGTGAAGTAACGTCACACACTTTGCAGACAGGCGCCCTATCCGAATCGTGCGGCCTCCCAGACTCTTCAAGCGTATTCCAGGTGAAAGGCCTACAAGATGCTAAATCTCAGCTCTACAACCAGAAACAAGGTAAGAATCTTTATTAACAGACATGCTGCCATCAAACCGCTCCATTCACACACTTACTTATCAGGCCAGCGAATCCTTCCTTCCATCCTTCTAGGTCCCGGAGACACTGCTTCGAGTTTATTAGACAAGGATTTCTGGTGTCCGTGATAGCCCGATCTCTAAACCGGAGGTTCGGTCTTCCTTTTCTTTGTGAACTTGATGGCTGGGATTCGAAGAAACCAAATGCCACCTGAGTTTCAAAATCACTACACCAATACTAGCTATGTGTGAATAGCATAAGGGTATTCATAACACCTTTAGCGCTAGTGAGTCATAAGAAAAAAAAAAGAAGATTCTCTTAGCTGGAGCATTCTCGTCCATTCGCTCAATGTGGCCGGGCCAGTGCAGTCGACGGATTTTTGCCTTCTGGAACTACAACCACATCTTTATGCAGCTCATAGAGTTCGCGGATTTATCTTCTCCTCCATTCGCCCTCCTCGCAGACAGAACCGAATATTTAAAGAATTTTTTCAAAGAATCCAAGATCCGCTCCGCTCTCTTACTTATTGTCCAGCTTTCAGCTCCATAAACCAAGACTGGAAAGATCAGAACATGCTTTTGGACATTTGAATTAGGAGTTAGAACCTCAGCTTTTTGGACAAACCAAAGTATCAACGGTTGCCTAAGATTATCCTTCGTTGAATCTCTACCAGCGTGTCTTTTGTGAAGTTTGCATTTGCCCGAGGTAGAGGAACTCCTTCACCAACGTCACCTACCTCAAAATGATAGCTGTCCATTGGTGCATTCTGTCCTAGACGGTGTTGGACGGATACATTTTTCGTCGACAGCATTTACTCATTCATCATCTTGTTGTTCTTGTTCTTCAATCGCCGTAAAAACTTCAACAGTAACACGCTGGGAACAGGCGATGATCTCGATATCGTCTACGTACCAGTATCAATAGCTGGACGGATTTGTTAAGTAAAGTGCTTCCTGTGTTTATGTTGGCCTTTTGCACTATCTGCTCCAGCACAAGACTGAAGAAATCACACGACAGCGCGTCTCCTTGCCGAAGGCCGGTCCATGTTTTAAATAATTCGGAAGTTCTGCTTTCAAGCTGCACCGTTCATTACGAGCTCTCTAGTGTGGCGCGACACAGCCGGATCAGTTATCTCGGGATCCCGAATTTAGCCATCGCGTTATGTAGTTCGGTGCGATAAATGCTGTCGTATGCGGCTTTGAAGTTGATAAAGAGATGGTGAGTATCGCCTTGGAACTCGTTAGCCTTTTCCAGAATTTGCCGCAGTATCAAGATTTGGTCTATCGTCGATTTGCCGGGCCGAAAGTCACACTGGTAGGTGGCGATGAGTTTTATGCAAAGCGGCTGTAGCCGTTCACACAGTACGCTGGATATGATCTTATAGGCTACGTTAAGCAGGGATATGCTTCGGCAGTTCTTACAAGACATAGAGACATAGGATCGTCTTTCTTGAAGATGGAGAAGATTGAGCTAATAGTCCAGTCGTCAAGCAAGCTTTTGTCCTCCCATACTTTGCAACTGATCTGGTGCATGCTCCTTACCAAAACATCGCCACCACCTCTGAAAAGCTCTATTCATACACTATGTCCTCTAAATTAGCATTTGGGTATTGTATGCAACGATTTTTGCAAAAGCTGAGAGATAGAGAAGAGGCAGAATCTATTTTACACTTCCTCCGCATGTGTCCCGCCCTTGCAAATTTAGGCGCCAGCATGGACGTTTTAAACTGGTACGTTAGAAAATAAATGGTAGCACTCACAGCGGTATCAAAATGGACCTACTTTTGGTCTAACTGTACCTCTTTTCAGATGACCACTTCGAACTAACTAATCAAGTACTAGCAGGGTACAACCCTTTTAGTGTGTCACCTTTTAATTTTCAGTGATTAGTTGCTCAAATAACCACATCTGCCACCTGATATGAGCAGGACAATCACATAGAAAGTGTTCCGCAGTATGGTCGTCCTCTCGACAAGCATCACAAACATGGATGTCCCTTAAGCCTAACACGTTGAGATATTTGTCAAAAGCTTTTGTAGCAGTCAAGGTTCCATCAGACTTTCTAAGTGATTCCACTTTAGTTGTTTTTTACTTACCAAGAACTTTAGCCAGCATATTGTAGTCCTTCTAGAGATTCAAGTCCTCTTCCAAATTTGTCTAAAGTGACCTATTTTATAGAATTGCTATCTTCTCAGACAAAAATCAGAAGGCAACTATTCTGGGATACCGTAATTAGGTCCAATTGGGCCTCCGACTTACCTGACGAAGACCGAAAAAGCACTCTGACCAACAAGATCTTTTGTGCCAAGCATCACTTTGCTATGCAGAATCGAGCTCATATAGGAACCTCAGGATAGTGCATGCTTATGTATATTTGTTAGGGAGATGAATCTCCTACAGAGGTGTTATTGTCTACTTCGTGCTATGGCGGAGGGACATTTGCAAAAGATCTGTTCCGACGTTTCTTGTTAGCAAGTGCTTCCGTTTATATTTCAAAAATTTGCTGTCAGTTGCTTAGCTTCTACTAGATCGAGTTTTGAACGCAAAACTGAAAAGCTAGAGGTATGCCGACTTTTTTCAACGCAGAGTTTTCTTTTGTTCAATCTTCTACCTTTGCCAACCATTTTTTTTTTCTTCTCCTTCTTCTGCTGCGAAATGGTTGGTAGTCCAAAAGTTTGTGTACACAGGATCCACATGTCTTTAGTATAGGAGCTGTATGTAGTCTCCAATCTTAGCGTGCTTAGTCGCTTGACATTAAGTTTTATTTTTGAGGAAAGTTCCTTGAATAGTTTGAGAAAGGATACAAACAGGAATTTGCTTTCGTCGATTCATTAAGTGTCCTTTCCTTCCGGAGTTCTATGAATAAGTGGAAGTAGTGCACGATATACTTAAGCTGATTGCATTTGAAGAACTCCTCCACTGAGGCGTATGTACAAGGAAGTAATCTCGCCTCTTTGGAATCCAAACCCAAATCTTAGTACTTCCAGAGTTCACAGGATATTATATAAAAACACAGCTTTCAGTTAACAATGACTGTGATTCTATGTCTAACGTTCAAATCCAAAATTAGCAAGCATCAATTATCCCTTAAAATAACACAAAGCCACCTTCTAAAATGGTTCCTTTAAGACATCGCGTGTACACAATGCTGAATCCCAAAATACCTTTAATATAATAATAATTAATCAGGCTTACAATCGCTCCATAATTGCTCAACCTGATTATCCTGCTGTTCATTTGTGATCCACCTACTGCCGCCCACATAACTCTTACAAGTCTTACGACAACATAACGTACAACTTGATAAACATAAAATTGGTATTTCCTCCCAGACATACGAGTATACCCGCCCACACCAAGAAACATGACACACAACAACAAGGATACGTACATATGTTACAAAAATAGCAACATCGACTAATTAGTTGTATTTGTGCATTGGCGGAGCTCTTGGAGCGCGTTCAATTTGGTCCGTGTGAAAGAAACGCGACCGTGTGTTACATATGCACAAACGGAGCCAGCTCAACGAGCTGTTAAAATTTACATTATCCTTTGAAGCAACATATTGACCGTGATGTAAATTTCAAATCGATTGTTTACATGACTTTGCAACAGATGGTGCGTACCTCGTTGTACTCTTCCTTCGGTTAAAAGAACCGATAATCCTGCTTCATTGCAGTGCCCATCGTGTTTGTGTATGGGCACACGTATACACACAATGTGTACAAACAAGGACAATTTATCATATTAAATGCGAACATTTCGTATGCTGCACAACCGCCCGACTCGCATATAAATTTAATAATCGAGGGAGCCTTTTTGAATATTGCCGGCTCTTCCGGCTTTAACAACAGAGATTGAGTGGACGAGAGGCGTATCGGGAGAATTTGTATAGGCTTTAAAGGATTTATTAAGGACATTGAGCTTTATTTTGGACGATTTTTTTTTTTTGTTTCAAACTCTTTAAGTGCGCGTTTTCTTGTTTTGTTTTTGGTAGCGTTATCCTTGGTATCCTGCTTAAGCTCTAAATAGGCGTAGCATGTGTTCTTAATTCATTTCAGTGGTACACGTGGTGATAATTTTCGGCAAAATGGTGCTAATTACCGTGCTAACGACAATTGTCTCGACGCCAATGCAGCAAGGGCAGCAAGTTGTGATAAAAGCTAGTTCGTACAATTATATATACGAAAGGGACACTCCGCAGTCGTTAGTCAAAATCGCAATTTCTCAGAAAAAACTCACATGACCCTGATAGCGTAGATAAACGCTACATCTGTCTACCAAGTCCTACTCTCATATCCAATTGATGAACTCCGGAGGCCCAGTAGATTGACAAGCACAGAAGATTTAAGCTTCAATCTTTTCGACAGGTTATTGTGGGTAGAAAAAGGGTAGAAATTAGATAAAAGGGGAGGGAAACAACGGTGCCGTTCAAAGTTTTAGTAAGGCCGCAGTATTTGGTAAACATTTTAATTTTGGTGGATACGAAAGCCGAAGGTCCAACGACTGAGGTAGCTGGGTCATGTAGAGCGGATGGACACCAATGCTCCGGTCCGAAAAATCTTCGATTCCGCCCCCGAGGGACAGCGCAGTAGAGGAAGACCGCGACTCAGGTGGCGCACGCAAGTTGACCTCAACCAACTTAGCGTGCGAAACTGGAGGTAGCTAGTTAAAGATCGAGCTGGCGGGAGACGCTTGTTGGTTGAGGCCCAGGTCCACTCCGGACTGTAGCGCCATAAGGATACGAAAGCCCCCATTTAAACTTAAAACTAAGATTAGTTGGGGTGGTGAAGGAGATCGGATTTAAGGCAAGTAGTGGTGCGGTTGAAGTCAAAATGGGGTAAGGTTCGAATAAATCTTTTGTAGCATACGAGAGATCGGTTCGTTCGAGCTATAGGAGGTGTGGTGGGTTGGTAGATAGAAGAGACGAGGGGTTCCTAGATTACGAGAGTTAGTATTCAGTTGTGAAGTGACGCACATTCAACATGACCTGAAAGGAGTCTATGAATGAAGAGAATGTCGGCTCCATCTCTGCGTTCCTCAAGGGTGTTTAAGTTAATCAGGTTGAGACGGTTTTTATAGGGAGGGAGAATAAAAGGGTCGTTCTGGGGCAGACCTCATAGAACAAATCGAAATAAATGGCGCTGGATACTTTCAATTCTTGAGATATGCACACGATAATACTCTTGACAAGCATTCTCAAGGAGGCGGCGAACAAAGGTAATGTAGAGAGAGACGTATGGGTTGGTGAATTATTTGGACCACCGTTTTACGAAGCCTAATACAGAGTTGGCCTTGAGGAATATCTCATCCATATGTAAATGGAAATTAAGCTCCCTATCACACAAAATGACGAGCTGGCGAAGAAATTGAAGAGGGGAGACAGGTTGAATGTGCAAAAGGTAGAGTCGGGGAGGAGATTGGTGCCGCTTTTATGAAAAGGTGATGAATTGGCATTTGGCTATGTTAAGTTCCAAGCAATTTTTAAGGCACCAAGATGAAAAATTAGCAAGGTCTGTTGAAGGAAAATTGAGTCTTGAGGTAAGGAAATGATTTTAAAAAGTAATATTTGATGATCCTATCGAGGTCGTTAAAAGTTAGTATAAAAAGAAGAGAACCTAGATAGCTGCCTTGTGGAACACCAGAGGTGGCCAAAAAAAGGAGCAGAGTGGCTGGACCTAAAGCGAACTCTGTAAAAACGGTTTTCCAGGTAAGAAGATATCCATTTCAACAATATGGGTTCGAAGCCGATGGCAGGCAGTTTGAAAAGTTTAAATTGATGGAAGATTTTATCAAAATCCTTGCTAAAGTCGGTTGCAATGGCATCGACCTCGTTGACCTCGTCGAAGGCGACTAGGTTTGTGCTAGTTGTCCTACCTTTCAGGAAACTATGTTGTCTAGGTGAATTAAAAGAGACTTACACAATAGACAGGGATAAGGATGCGACTTAAAAGTGCGACAGTGTCGATCGCTGTGTCAATCGTTCGAATTTGAAGATCGAATCGTTCAAGTATTGGTTTCAAAAATGATTCGGTCTTTTGAATCAATCATTCAAAGATAGAGACAGGCATATTGTATTAGCCCACTCAATACAATCAACAATTCCAATCATACTACTTTGATCTCTGTAGCAAGCGCTAGTTGCGAAGCTTCGAGTAAGCTGCTCATGTTGATTATGAAAGAGGATGCAGAGTTTGCCTATTTGAAATCTAATGTTGACTCTTGCCAAGATTACCAATGAGTAGATGCAGAAATCTAATTTAGAACCGCTTAGAAAAGTTTGACTACCGAACTTGTTCCTTTTGAGTGCTTTGATTGCAATTACAATGTCTATGTTCTAGGGAAGTCGTATGCATAACAGTTCAGAGTTCTGCCGCCATTGTCTAAATAAATAGTTCCATTCCATGGCAAAATGCTCTTTTTACCTTCCTTATTAGGTCGCATGTAGAAGGTGTACAAACAGTTTGTTTTAAGAAGCTTCTAATTAAAAATGTGAAGAGTAATCAGGCCTTAGCCGTCTATGGGCTACACCGCGAATTTTATTATTATAAGCCGCGTTTTTTTTTTTCCAAATACACATCTCGGGTACGAACGGACACTACCCAGCCGACCTCAATAACTGATAACTTGCACATTTACCCTATAAGTTGCCATCAAAAAAGGGAGAAAAGAAGAAACAACCTTATTTGACATTTCGGCAAGTACGACGTACAGATACAGTGCAGAGCAGAAGAAAATTTGTCTCTAATGAATTTTTCACAAAGTGTAAACAAATTAATTTGTTATATTCGTTGTTATTAACTTTAAAAAAAAAATGACCTCGCTCTTTGCCAAAGTATTACGCCAAGCGTTTAAAACCTTCGACAGGACAAACATATCCTCGTTAACCGCTAATCTAAACATTCTCTATCAATTGACAGAGCAACTAACTTATCGCGATATTAACGTAAATCCAGAGATTTTCAATGAAAAATCGTCATCCAATCGAGACGACAGTGACGACGACAGAGCTCCATGTACTTTCGTTCATGTCTTTGAAAGTGCCGATATCTCAATGAGTATTTTCGTACTGCGAGCAAACTACACAATGCCGCTACATGATCATCCAATGATGCATGGTATCCTAAAGGGAATCTATGGCAATTTGCTGATCAAAAGTTACACAAAGAAACCACCTGCTGATGGAAAAAATGAACAAATTTACGATAAATATGCAACGGAGATTGAAGTCAATATAGAGGAACCAAAAATAGTCACACCACAGTCAGAATGTGCAATATTATCACCGACGTCTATGAATTTTCATGAAATCACAGCCATAGGCGGTACAGCAGCCTTCTTTGATATTCTAAGTCCACCCTATGATTCAGATATTCCAGTATATGGTAAAAGAAAGTGTCATTTCTACCAGCTTGTGAACCGAAGTGACCGAACGGTGGTGCTAGAAAGAATTCCAGAACCAGCAAGCTACTACTGTGATACAGCAGATGCACCAGAGGCTAACACGGAGAGTTTTAACACCTATATGGAGTACTATGGTAGTTCTTCAGGCTAAGTTTACTCCCAGTTGTATATTTATTTGTAAAACAAGCGGCTAATATGTAAATTTTTAATTTAAACTATTTATTGAATAATAATAGACACCCATGTACGCTGAGATCCCTGGAGGGTGATGTAACACTTATATTTGTTTAAATAAAAGATATATCCTCGGTAAATGATTATTTTAATTTGATTCGTAAGCACCTATAGCAAACGTACACGAAAGGTCTTTCAAGTAATTGAAGGAGCAAGTCTGCTTCACAGATAAATAGAGTGGAAAAATTACTCTAAAAACATAAGAAAGGACAGAACTAATTTGAATGGAAGTTGTTTCCAGATACAGATTTTGGATATCTTAAACGTATTTTCTGCAACATCATGAAAGACCGCAAGTTTTTAAAGGTGAAGGAAATCTATATCGGATAAAAGACTGATGATCGTTACTATTGCAACTGATTCTGAATAAGGATAATTTTATCCGTTTCCTCGAAATAAGAAGCATCTGGTTTTCATTTCATGATTTGAGAACATAATAAACTTTTGAGCTTGTAATAGCCCTTGTGTAGAATATATCTCTGGTAAAAACCCCTGCACTACAAGGTACATGCCATGCGGATAAATGTACAGAAACTGATGAAGTGTGCAATCAGAAATTAATTCAACTGCAAAGAGGCAGTCATTTCTGTTTCATAGATATCAAAGATGAAAAGGTAAATAAAAGATGCCAACGATTCAACTAAATAAGATACATATTGACCCATAACAACGGTCAAATATCCTTTCTGTTACCGCGACACTACATTTATAAACTTTTTTTTAATACCTATTTTATCTTTAGTCCAACGAAGTATCAACTCTAAAGTTGGACAGTCCGTTTCCCTTTGTCAGAGAGACTCTGCCTGGCACGTTTCCATCTGCAACAACTGCCAACACATGCTCCGGCAATTACTAAATGAAAGCCACAAGTTCTCACACATCCGGCACCTTCCTTCGCAACCTATTTGCTCTCAGAATTTCTCGTTGCAAACGTCTAAATTGTGGGCCAGTAGACATAATATCCGGTCCTGTGGCGCTACCCTGTATTGCGATTCTAAAGTTCGAATCATTCGAAACCGGAAATTTTGTATGGATTTTATGAATTGCGTTTCAAATTGCCCATATAAAATATCCGCTTTCGAACGATCCGAACGTTAGAATCGCAATACAGAGTAGGGGCCCTGGAAGTTTGCAAGTAAGAGGTAAGCATTCGTCTTTAGGAATGCCCGGTTGAGGTGCAAATTCGGGCTCTTGTGCCTTGATCTCTCTCTCTCCGTTCATTTTACTTCGAATGCTTTGTTCTCCCAAACGAAAGACATGCCCTTAGACATCTTTCTGAAGTCAATTCAACGCAGATAACTGGTCTCACATCGCTGCGCAAGAGTCTGTCCCCCCTTCATCTGAGCCAAGTTCAAAAAAAGCAATACACTACCAGAACTGCTAAAATCAAGTTGTTTTTTTTTTCTTTCGGAAGTCCTGTCTTAATTTAAGTGGAGCGTGGAACTTCGTAGGACATTCAATGAGCTGCATTAGTGAAACAAGTCTTAAAAATTAGAAATTTATTTTAAAGTCTAAGGGAACATCTTAAATTGTATGTGAACACACATAAAAATACACATATAAATATGTATAGAACATTTAGTACATAACAATTATGTACTTGCAACATGGCTTATTTTTTCTTTTACAATTCCTCCTCGTCGACCTTGTACATCTGTTCATTTCGACGCTTGAATTTTTTCATCGGTGGCTTGGTACTCAGAGTTTCATTTATCGACAGAACAGCGTTCTCTACAACATCGGAAGCACTTGTTTCAATGACCTCATCTGGTTCTTGATCATCTAAGACTAATTCATTGGCATTGCCCGGGCTTGTGTCGACAACAGGTTTAGGCAGACTCAAATTATTCTTTCTCTTTAGTGGACTTATCAAATCACAGGAGGAATTGAGTTCGGTTATCGACTGATCGCCAAACAGTCCGGAGTCGTTAAAATCACTGCCATCGAGTGTACTTGAATGACTGAGCTCATGTCCGCTGATGATCATAGCCAAACTCAGAGGATCATCGATACCAAGAATATCACAAAACTGCAAACTCTGGGGATTGATTTGAGACTTTGGCTGCTGTGGATTGGTATTTATTTCGTGCGGATTGTAAGCCTCCACAGTACGACTGAAATTCTCTGGAATTTTCAGATCGTAACTAAATTTCTTATGCACATGTTCCTTCTCCTCTTCAGTGGGTGTGAAATTGTATCGACCTGTGCCGTTTGGTCCAGGCATATAGTTTTGTGAATTCTTCACGCTGATAAGGTGGTTCGTTAGAAAGAGAATGGTCAACCACTCGAGGTCGTACTCGAACTTTATTTCGCCCTCATCAGTGTGTTCGATAGAATCAAGGTCGAGCACTTGGAGAAAACGTCGTTTAGGCAGGCACTTGTCTAGAGCTAGGAATTTTGTTACACGATCTGTGTCATCGTGTGGAACGAGAGCAGCAAATTTGCAATGCAAGTGCGCTGCAAACCACAGAGAAGGCTGCAGTGTTTTGAGAAGTTCTTCACATGGTCGACTGCCAAGTCTGTCGTTGTCGATTTCGTCTCTGTAATAAATAAAAACGTGTTAATAAAATCCTTTAAATGGTGATTGCAAGTGACATACTTAAAATATGGTTTGAATCGAATAAGCTGCTCTTTGTTTCCGTAATTATAGATTCCTTTAGGCCAATCATGTGACATGCAAATATCTATCGCACCGGACAATTGTTTCATTCTAAAGACCTCCAATTGCCGTACGTGATACACGCTTTTTTTGGTTGACTCAGAATAAGGCGAGAATTCATGATGGCCACGCAAAAAGTCAATGCCCTTGTAGATTCCTGAGAGACCAGCAATGCGAATTCCATTTATTCTGACCACACCGGCATACCCCATATAGTAAATATTCGGGGCAACCCATCCACCATAGGGTAGCTCTTGAAGGTAGTTCGATGCTTCGTGATTGCCGCCAATAAATATGGTTAGAATCGGAGCGACTTTTTCTCCACTATAATACCTAGAATAACAAAAGTTTAGTTTTTTTTTTTACAGACGATGTTAGATATAATTTATCTTACTTGTAGAAACTACAGATATCCATGTACTTCTTTGGCACAGCCATAGTTTGAAGATCCTCCAGATTCCTGGTCGATTGAAAATCACCACAACATAGTAACAAATCAATCTTTATATTCTCGGCTTTTTCAATATTTTCAATTGTTTCGTAGATTTTTTCTAACTCTCCATGGGCACATCCTTCTACTGCAATTTTCATTTTGTATTTTTATTGCTTTCAAATATTGAAATACGATGTTTTAAGTTAAATGAAATAAATGCTTGTTTATGTTTGCTAGTACTTTTCAAAACGATACACAAAATTTGAGTGACGGTTCTTTTATGTCAAAATAATGCTGTCTGTCATCTTCTATGGGGTAATGTAGGACTTAATGACATCGGTAATGTAGTGTAGGTAATTACCAGTAGGGTGGGTTTTTAATTTTATTAATTCCTAGAAAAATAAATGTGGAATAATTATCTATCTATCTACCTGCCTTCAAAACAAATTATTGCTGACCTTTTTCAAGAAGTAATATATGTCCCTAGATATACCTGCTTTAATTACAACATTCTACTACCTACAGTAATGAAGAACAAATTGCTAATGATTAGTTGTTAAATTAGATACTCAAAAGGGCAGTTTTTGTTACAATTTCGACTTAAGCCATAATTAAGGTAAATGTTTAAGAAGATTACAAGAATCGTGCTGTTATAAAATTCTCGTACTTTGCAGAGAAAAATGCCAACTACTTGAATAGGTTTGAGCATCGCTGGAAAAAATGTAGAGTTCATATTAAAAAATAAAACTGTTTTTATTTTTATAATTAGAACGGGCTTAAGGATTTTCAACTACCCATAAACTAGGGAAATTAGAAGAGAGACGAAAACCCAAGACAATGTTTGTTTCCCTGTTAGGCTGAAATCAGACAGAAATTTAAGCCACATTTTTAAATTAAGTGGCGTGGTCTCTACCAAGAGAATTTAAGCTTGAAAAGGATGTATCCCGTCAGCATTATACCTACACATGTTGGTAGGTACATTTGTAGTATTCTCTTCGCACTGTTCTCAAGTAGCAACAGAGAAATTCAGTAGATTGCATCTATGTACTTGTTCTCTCATACAATCATACATCTTCATCAAATATATTTAAGGTTGCAGACGGAAGCTGAAGATCAAGACGCAGAAAAATAAAGTAAGTATTGCTGAAATATAGAGTAGATGGAGTAAAAATATTACGACAGCTTAAAAGACACACAATCGAGAAAGCCTAGTCTGCATTTGAAATGCATTTTAAACGAATACCTTACACAGAGAATGGGCCTGAAACTAATAAGCACTACCGCTGGAAACGGTGGAAGATTAGGAGTCATTAACTTATATAAGTGACGTATTGCTTTGAAGTGATATGTGGGTTACGACATTTCTTTGGTGTTCAAGCGATGTCTATGGACTTATAGACGTTTTCGCAGCATTTTTAACTCTACGAATATATGGTCGTTCCAACGAAGATTGCCATTAACACATACCTGCATATACCGAGAGTTGAACGTGTTTCAGTTCGGGCAATGCAAGTACCAATCATGATAAGTGGTTCAAGGTCAAGGTTTCGTTTAGAAGACAGAAGGCAGCATGTATTTAATTCCGTTCTATTAGTAGACCCCCATTTTATTATGCTTAATGAGATTTGGAGACAAAACAACTTGAATAGAACAGCTCGAAAGGTAATTTCTAATCCACTGAAGAAGTGATAAATATGTGCATCGATACTATGTATACACTTAATATTAAGTTTGATATTTTTTGAAACAAAAAAAAATAATTAAAAAAATCGCACAAATCTTACAAAAAAAAATTAAAAAATTAATCGATAAACTTATGACCCATTCTGTGCCACTGTTGTATGATCATACCATTCCATTTCACACCAGGCTATAGCTTGCATTAAGAAAACCATGATAACGTTGGAGTATTTAGCTAAGTCACCAAATAATTACCGGGCCCCACATTATCTGCTTTTTATTTTGAATTTCACGTCTACACCTGAATCCATTCGCTTATCTAGAATTAAATTGTATTCGTTGTTATTTAGGAATTTTTGTTATATAAGAATGAGTGCCTTCATAAAGTTAGTGGGCATATAAAACCGCAAGAATTGTGTGATATGTGTGACAAGCTTCAAGTTATAACTATTGTACTTTGATCGACATGATGCCAAAGTGGATCATTGATTGAGATCTCTACTATTGCTTGGGATCAATAACCATGGACTGATATTTATTGGCAATCAAAGGCAATCAAAGGGTTTACTTGTAAAGTGGATAAAAATAAACTGGAATTCGTTGATTTTAAATTGAACAAATTTTAAGTGATCAAAGCCCTATAGATACTTCTTGTTTGGGTAGTGTTAAAAGTTCCTTATGTGCACTTGTTTTGATTTATTTTAAATTCTAAGGTTAGTTTAATTGAATTGTGTTTGTTTTTGTTTTATTTTCACCAATAATTTACTTATAACGGTGCTACAGTTTGGAGTGAACCAGGGCCTTAACCAACAAAACAAAACTCTCTAGTTAGCACCATCCTTAGGCAGCTTTCTCCAGTTGCGTACTCTAAGTTGGTTGAGGTCACTCTCCACCTGCGCATCTTCTGTGTAGTTCTTCAAGGGTGGAGTCGAAGATTCTTCGGCTTGGTGTTCATCCGTTAGCCATTTTAATCGTTGTACACAGACCAAGTCGCTACTACTGTACAGCTCGTAGTTTGTCGTAAAATATTCTTCTACATGAACCGCCAACGCAGCTGGGATCATAAATCGAAAGTAGAACTTTTCTCTAGAAAATTCCAAGTGCGCTTTCATCCGACTTTGACAAAATCCATGCTTTTGCTCTATATAGCAGGACGGAGTTGATTAAGGTTTTGTATAGCGTCTTCTTGCGGTTCGTCTCGATACGATTTTACTAAACAATTGTCTCCTAAGGCCATTCGCGATTGGCGAATTTAATTCTATGTCAGATCTCCGCGCTTATGTCTTTGGCAGGCCTAGTTAAACGAATTCCTTAACTACCTCAAAGTTATAGTTGACCACTGAAACGTTCTGGCTGAGATTTCGGTGTTTGTAGACAGCACATATTTCGTTTTAATCTCGTTTACAAACAAATCAATTTTAGCAGCTTCTGAATCGATGTTAGCGAAGGCACCAGTGAATGCTCGCTTTGTTCTGTCAATCATGTCAATGTCGTTTGCCTAACCAAGTAATTATACAACTTTGTGAACAATTTCACAATATTTTGTCCAGTAGCAGGTTGAAGAAACTGCATGACACTGCGTCGCCCTGTCTAAATCCCCCACTGGTGTTAAAGGCCTCAGTGGAGTCTTTTCCGACCTTTATAGAGCAGCGAGCGTTTTCCATCGTCATCCTACATAAGTGAATGAGTTTTCAGGAATACAACAACAAGACATGGCACAAAACAGCTCATCTCTATTCACACTATTCATATGCGGCCTGATGGTGAGTATCGATCTGGAACTTTCAGATCTTTTCCAGAATCTAGCATAAAGTGAAGATTTGATCAATTGTCGATTATAGTAGTAATTCCCCACGAATTGGTCGACGTATGTTTGCAGGCGCTTCAGCATTACACCAGATAACATTTATCATGCGATGTTCAGCAGACTCATTCCTCTGTTTTGGGATTGAGCTACGGTTCCAATCGTTGGGCATGCTTTGACGAATCATTTTTTTAATATGAGCTAGTGCAGATACCCTACTCAATCATCGCCTTCAGCTTTAAACAGCTCAGCTGCTAGATCATTTAGGCCTGCGGCCTTGATTGATTTAAGCCCAGCAATGGCTGCTTCAACTTCATTCCGGTTTGGTGATTGTATTGATTGGTTGTTCGTCATGCATTTTAGCTTTCGTTGCCATTTAACAGTTCGCAGAGAACACTCTGGACAGAACTAAATAAGAAAAAAACAAAGGACATCATTGCACTCAACAGAAGTCAATTATCACTTCTCATAGGTATTATGACAGGTCACAACCTGCTAGCGGCCCATCTTAAGAGAAAGCGATTGAACACAACAGAACTATGCAGATGATGTGGCGACATATGTAGATGCCGAGGAGGACACATTCCACCTCCTATGCGAGTGCCCTAGCCTCAGCAAAAGCCGAAAGACAATCCTCGGAGAACATTTCTTCAGTGATCTGGGCGAACTGTCAAGCAAGCCACCGAAAACCATCCTACAATTCCCTCGGAACTCGGGATGGTTCAGGGAGGCCAACTGAAAATAACAACACTCTTCTATTTAATTTTAGGTATCCCACACCACATCGGGGAACACAATGGATCCATTGAGATCCGAGTGAGGTTGTGAAACAATGCAACCACCCCTAAATAGTCTTTCCATATGTTTTGTTTCCACCAACAAATCAAATTCATAAAAAACTAAATCCATTGCAACCACACTATTATAAGTAAGATTGCCACTCACTTTTCGATTGAGGCAGTTCTACCATTGTATGGTATATATACATCTGATTTAAAGCTTTCGTGTCTGCCATTCAACAAGATATATAGCTGTTGCCTAAGTTGTTTGCATAGTTCCCAAAATTATCAAGTCATACTTCACTCACCAGCACTCTGCAAATATTACATAATTATCAAGTTGGTTTGGTTTTTTTTTTTTTTTAAACAAATAGTGTTAAGTCCGCTTGTTGTTTGTTATTTTTAGTCAAAAGAGCTATGGGTACTCATTTTCTGTCGATCATCTAATCCCCACTTATTGTTAAGATCCCATATCGCTTTATTTATTTGCAAATTGTTTAAATACATAAGACTTATAACTATAAACCTATTTCCTTCTAATCAACTTAATTTGCAAAATTTTCGACGATCTCTCTTTTAAATGATTGGCTACCAACATGACATTGACACTCGATGAATTAATTAAATTGTGCATTCAACTTTTGTTTCTATTCGAAATCTATATAATCCCACTTTCACCTTCATCATTAATCATTACCTTAACCCATGCGATGGCTACCAATTTTACATAATCATTGAAACTTGGTTGGCATTTATGTAGGTTTATTATGAGACTGTGACAACTTGGAATAAAAAGTGTCTTACGGTAGGGGTTTCCTCTAAAACGTTTGTGAAAACTTTGAAGACACAAAAAAAAAAAAACAGTTTTTTGAGTGCAATCTCAAGATAACATTTATCTTTTGAAATTCACCAGACTATAGATAGGGAATTTTATTTTGTATAAATTAGATATCCCAGAAACAAAAATCTTCATGTATGATTAGCTTCAGCGTAAAAACCATGTACATATGTCTATCTGGATGGGTAATTACATCCGCTTAATGGTTTACTATTGAAAACCTTGAGCCCTAGCCCTAAAATAAAGCTGGGGCTCTGTAAACACGTTTACAAGTTTTAACGGAATGTCAAATTTTCTTTTAATTTATAAAGAGAATCTTTGGTGGCGAAATTATCCCAAAGAAACACTTAGTTTCCATCCACACAGAGAAGTTCCTTAACTGCCTGACATCTTATGGAGTGAAAAAAGAATCAACTAGAATCTAATAAGGATTGTACAGTAAGATTCTGAAAAGAAAACGCTGTAAACACCACACCTTTGCACACCTACAGTAATACCCGGATACGTACTCCCACGCTAAGCTGCTTTCTAACCAAACATTTGAGGCTTTAAAACTTGTCAAGGATGTAAGCGGGTACGGATAAATAACTTCCCCTCTTAAGTGCCTAAATAAATCAGAAAAACTCGCAAGGCAGCTATCCAGGGAGCACTGTAGTACTTGCTTTCTTACTTAAGGTGGCGCTGGAGTCCGGGGTGGACCTGGGTCTCAACCAACAAGCGTCTCCAACTAGCTAGTGATGACAGTCGGCAATAAAAACTGTAGGTTCCTTCTATTCATGCGAAAAATATAATACGTAAATGTATGATTGCAAGAAGCTAAGCCTTGGCGCTCTCAACGTTTATATTTTTGCTTACATGATGCAAAGTTTATAAGCTTAAGATTGAACATTCTTAAAGTCACTGATTGCGATGACACTACGGTATACATCCAATGTGATTCTTCTGCCTTTGCAGAACTAAGGCTTCTTATCAAAAGGCTCCCCACCCTGAAAAAATGCTCAAGCCAACATTACAAAGGATATTGTCGCTATAGGTACCAGTTGAAAAATCGAAAAGATAGTCAAAAGACCTGCCTCACATTCGGACACCCTGTAGGTATTAAAAGATTCAAGCCCAATACGAATAGTTGTGTCCTTCCCAAATAGTAAACAAATAAACTAAATTTTAGAAATAAAATAAAACATAGAAAAATTTATATACTGACAAATATTTCGCAGATTCCTACACTTTTATGTATTCCCCATTGACATCATGCGTTACATCCTATAATGTAAATATTGTCGTCATCGCCCTCATAAACATGATTGCCAAAAATAGAACAAGATGTATTGGCGCCTGATACGCGCACCAGGTATATGTCGAAAAAGTCATGTGACAAATAGGGTTGCCGCATGCTTGTTTGATTTTTGGTCCAAATGTGTACTGGCACTAGTCAACTTAACTCATGGTTCAGTGCCGAAACGCTAAAACAAATCGTGGATGGTCGCATAACTTTTTATCAGAAGTTGCTTTTGAACCCCAATTCAAACTTATGTTCCAGAGTTCAAGCGAACCGAACACTTATTTTTTAATTAATTCCATTTCATCCATTGGGCAATGGCAACTCTAATGACAACGAACTGAACTGCAGTCTGCCTCTGCACAAGTGCACAGATGAACATTTGTTCTGAGTAGGAAACAGACGTGAAGATCAAGAATGAAGGTCAATGTCAACAGCTGTTTTTGCTAATTTTAATTACACTAGATAATTATGATAGGTTTTAAGACGCAATTTTCTTTTCCCTTGACATCCTGAAGTCAAATAGTAAATAGTTCATCCGATTTGGAATGCCTACTAAGGATTTCTTCAGCATTTATCATAATGTTAAATATAGAATATTCAGAGCTAAAGTTACTCAGAATAGTGCAATATTCGGCGAACGACTGTATTTTCTGTGTGAGTATATTTATGATTTGTTTAATAATAAACTATACTGCCGCGGTAGTGCGCATTAGCTTTCACAGATTGGAATCGACAATTTTGACGATACTCTTTTGGACAACTTTTGTCATGTTGGGTTTCAAACAATCTATCGTGAGAGATTCAATTAATTTATGTCGTGTAAAATCAGAGAAATGGTCCAACTTTTAAACACTACGCTACGCACTTTTATGTGTATGGTAACCATCACTTTAGATATTTAATGATTTATCAACAAACACTATTCAGATAACTTCCAGTATCCACGGCACTGAAAATGAATTCGATTTTTTTTAAAGAAAAAAGACAACCATTTCTGTAATAATTCCAAACAACAACTTTATTATTATTATTTTTTTTTTTTCGAAAACATTCACGAAGACACTTTTAACTTGTTCTTGGCTTCTACTACTCCAATCGACCGAAACTTTTTAAATTCTAAAATTTTACTATTCGTTTATGGAATACTTCAATCGACCCTGTTCATGTGTAATTAAATGCAATGTTATTGTCTCCGCGTTAAAGCGATGAGTTGCACTTCAAAGTCCCGAGCCGCCACTTGTACCAAATACATATTTAAAGTAAGTTTGATTTAGATTCTCCAAGAAAATAAACGTCAACACAGTGTGTGGTCCCAATCGGCAGTAGTATGGTGTGAATCCCTTCCACAAAGCAAGAATGCCTTCTTGGCGGGCAATTTTTCCTAGAACATCGACAGCTCCCTTGTACTCGGGTTTTCCATCAATATATTTCATGTTTTGTATTCTTGTCTTGGCTATGTCAACCGGCATTGAAGCTATAGTTGTTATTAAGCCTGATAACATTGCCGCAACGAAATGCAATTGAATACCTTCCTTTAATTCGAATTTTTTGGCAAAGAAACTCTTCGCTTGCGAATAGGACGCCAATTGTGCCATATTGACGACCATTGCCCTGCCAACGGTTGGAAGACATCCACGCCAAAGTGTTGCCACACCTTCTTCTCGGATGATCCGTGTTAAGGCGTTTGCAACATTTGTGTAGTTTCGACGCTGCTCCAATGGCAATCGACCATCGGCTGTCATTCGAATTAATGCCACCTCAGCTGGTGTACCAATAAATGCACCACAAGCTCCAGCTATGACTCCCATCGCCATCCGTGCCAAAAGAGTTGGTTCGCCGGAGAATTTCACCTTATACGAATCGTTAAGATACGTGTAAACACCGAGCCTACCAGTTGTGTAAGTAGCTTGTCGTAAAAGTGCAGCTCCAATACCTTTATACACAGCCAAAGGGCCTTCTTTCGTCATCACAGTTGTAAGGCAATGAAATGAGTTATTATATTCCTTTGCGGCTCCACCTACGCCAGAGATTTGCATTCGCGTTTTCACAAGGTCAAGGGGTTGCACTATCATCGTTGCACCCATTCCGGCTAGACCACCCAAAACAAACTTCATCCCACTAGGAATTTGTTTTGGGGCAACTGTTTCTAACTTTTGGGCCATTATAATGGTCGTAGGCTGTCGGCACAATACGGTTTAAATGCAAAATTCAGACTGGCACCAGTGGATTTTGCTTATACTCGATTTTGACTTGGTTGACTTTGAAACCGATAACACACTGCGATACTCGTGATACTATACAGACGGACTGGACAACGGATAGTGTGAAAAGCACAATTCACACAAACAAGATTGTCTACTAATGGGGCGCCGTTTCTTTATTTATATTTTTTATTATGTTACTATATGTTGTGTGTTTTATAGTGTACTTGCTAAAATCTTTTATTGTGTTACTTTGCAGATCTACAATTCTACATCTAGCCAACAGGTTTCAGTTCCGTCAAAAATAGAAAGCTTCGGCTGAGCTTTTGTCTTCTGTCATTTATTTGAGCTTATAGTGGTTCCACATATAGTGTGACCAGGTTCAATGAAATTAAAAAAAAAAACCTAAGAAGACAGAAATGTTAAAATTCTACTATTTTTATATACCTAATTCTTTCAAATCAATGTATACGTACACGATTCCATTCCACCAAACACGCACGCACATTTTTTTTTTATGCGGATCAATCGGGGACAACGATGATCATATGTTTCACTTCTTCAAAATAAGGAGAATATAGTTATTATTTTGCTTATTGTGAATCTGGGACTCGAAGACCCTCTTAACTCAGTGCAGTCGACGGATTTTTTGCTTTCTAGCCTACATCCACATCTTTGTACAGCTCGTTAAGTTTTCGGTTGTACCTTCTCCTTAATTTGCCATCCTCTCAGATAAGACCAAATAGACGTCTTATCCCCATGCATCATTATGACCCGCTGGGAACGGTCGACGATGTCGCTAGTGTGCTTAGCTTCATTGGTAGCGGTATGTACACATATGAGCCTTATATGTGCAGCCGCTTATTGGTCTGAAATCAATGATCTTCGATCGAAATGGACACACTTAGATTTTCCGTCACACTCTCAGCTACGGCGGCAATATTTTCAGCTGACCTTGCCGGATGAACACGAGTTGGAGTCGCCACATCACTTACCTGTCCGAGACGTTCCAATTCATCGATTAACTTCACTATAGCTGTGCGAGAAGTCCCTTGAATGATGACCAAAAGCAGTACGAACTTAACGAAACGGTTTTGCGATTTTTTCACCGTTTTTGTAGTGAATTTTAACTATATTTCATCACGTTGCCCGAGTGTGTATCGATCCATATTTAATAGCCTCCTAATTTTTGCTTATCAAAAGTCATTACAGTGATAGTTGAATGTTAACGACTTCTGTAGAAGCTGCATGGACGAAGAGGAGGAGGAGTCAATTCTTCGCCTTCTTTGTACTTGTCCGGCCCTCTCAGCTCGAAGAAGAGCATACTTAGGAGCCAGCTTCTTCCACAACCTAAGTGAACTGGCTGACATAAATATAGGCAGCCTCCAGCACTTTATAACAAGCACCGGCTGGTTCTGCGGGTAGTATTTCTCCGGTGAAATACAGATCCATGTGGTAACACAAAGGACCTTTCTGGTCTAAGTGAGGTTGCAATCTGCGGCCTGCCACTCTTACCTAACCTAACCATAGTTGAATGTTGACAGTTCAAAAACGGTGCAAAATTTAAAATGACACCTCTTGTTCGACACCTCAGAGAGAGTGCGGTAACGTGGAACACATCGGCGATGGAAGTGTGATTGCTAGACAACATCTGCGTCATCGGGGAAGTCCAAATAAGGTTGGGTGGGATATGGCCTGCGCTGGTTAACACTGACAGCGCCCTTCGGTGTGTTGCCGTCCGTCCGCTTAATAAAAACAGATAATTCAGCACAGTTTATGTTTTGTGATAGTAGTGCGGGGATAAAAGCCCTCCCATCCGACGAACTTAAGCCGAGCATAGCTAGAGTGCCATGTCTTCGCACTCAACATCTCCTTCCTTAATCCGTTTCCATCCTAAAATCCAGTCGACATTCTCATTCTCGTCCAATTTTAAATTCTCAACTCCCAACGAGCTAAAACTGAACATTATCAATTGAAAAAAAAAACGCAACATTTTTCATGGTGTATATTATTTAAAAATAATTATTTGAAACGATAGAAAATAAAATCTGTTTTATAGAGATACATAGGTTCTTATATGTTTTTGTAAATTATTACATTTGATTTTCAATTCGATTTTCCATTTATAGATTAGAACCTCCAGAGGTGCCCATAACAAATTTAAAGTATGCGCTGGTAAACTGTTCTAAGAATATAAAGGTGAACACTGTGTGTGGTCCGATTTTACAGTATGAGGGTAGGAATCCCTTCCATAAGGCAAAAACTCCTTCTTTTTGTAGAATTTTGCGTAAAACATCAAATGAACCGCTGTACTCGGGTTTTCCACCAACAGTCTTCATGTTCTGTATTCTTGTTTTGACAATGTCGACCGGCATTGAAACGAAAGTTGTAATGAAACCAGAAACCATTGCCGAAACGAAATGCAATTTAAGGCCCTCTTTCATTCCAAAAGTACGAACGTTATAACCTTTTACTTGGGAATAAGACACCAATTGTGCCATATTGACGACCATTGCTCGAATTATTGTTGGGAAACATCCACGAAAAAGTCCTCCTACGCCTTCCTCCTTTGATATGCGTGATAAGGCGTTTACGACACTTGTATAGTTTCGACGTTGTTCTTTTGGTAGACGGCCATCCGACGTCATCCGAATTAACGCAACCTCAGCTGGTGTACCAATAAAGGCACCAAATCCGCCAGCAATGGTTCCCATACCCATTTGATATAAAAGTGCAGGTTGAGCACCGTACATTTCCTTGTATTTTTCGGTAAGGTTCGTGTACAGACCAAGACGACCAGTTGTATAAGTAGCTTGTCGTAATAGCGCAGCTCCAATACCTGAATACAAACCCATAAATCCTTCTTTTGCTATGACATTCTTAATGACTTGAATTGGAGAGGCACCGCCCTTCCCACCAGCTGTGATGGCAGCGATTTGCATTCTTGTTTTTACAAGATCAAGCGGTTGCACTATACAAATTGCAGCCATTCCAGCCGATCCGCCTAAAATGAATTTCATATGATTTGGGAGGGTAGCTTTTGGTGGCTCAGGGTTAGGTGGTGGTGGGGCAGCCATTCTAAATTAGATTCGAGCAATATTTAAATGACAATAATTAATAACGCGTACTTAATTATTTTTATTTTGTTTTTTGACTCAGAGAATTTTAGTTCTAGTTATTGTGCAAGTAAAAGTAAAAAATATTATTGAGAGTATTTTATTTTTTTGTTGTAATGGGCCAACTATAATGGACTTATGATAGATGAGATTATGGTTAGGTTAGGTAAGGTTGCAGTGGCTGCCAGCTATTGCCAGCACACTTAGACCAGTGATAGGTCCATTGTGATACCACATGGATCTGAAGAGATCTCCATACTTACTCGTCAAACCAATTGGAGCTTTTTTTATGAAGCGAAGGAGGTTTCTGATATCTGTGTTTGTCAGATCGCCTATGTCGTTAAGGTAGAATTCCCCTAAATGGAGTCTTCTTTTACGGGAGAGAGCTGGGCAGTCACAAAGAAGGTGGGGAATAGTTTCCTCCTCCCCTTCGTCCATGCAGCTCCTACAGAAATCATTTGAATGGACGCCAAGCCTTGTTGCATGCTTGCCTATTAGACAGTGTCCCGTGATGACACCTATTATGGAACTGATATACGATCTGTTGAGAGAAATCAAATTCATAGAGCGCTTCAGATCCAGCCGCGGCCAAATCCGTTTTGTCGCTAGACACGTTAAACCATTTGTCCACCTTGAATTTGTTTTCTCGATAGCATCCAGCTTAAGTTTGAGTTTACATGTAGCAATCGGTATACCCAGGGTTTGTCTTTCTGTGAGCACGGGTACGGTTATTCCATACCTGGCGAGTTCATCAGCCTTACAGTTTCCTGGAATATTTCTATGCCCCGGCACCCAACAAAGGTGAATATTGAACTGCTCCGCCATCTCTATAAGAGATGATCGGGAGTCTAGAGCTACTAATGAGTTTGAAGAGACTGATTCGAGGGATCTGGGCCCCTACTCTGTATTGCGATTCTAAAGTTCGGATCGTTCGAAAGTGCAAATTTTGTATGAGAGATGTGAAACGCAATTCATAAAATCCATACAAAATGTTCGCTTTCGAACGATCCGAACTCTAGAATCGCAATACAGAGTAGGGGCCCTGATCGCTGCTTGACTGTCTGAAAAGATACGTATATCTGTGGAAGATATCACGTTTTTCTTAAGACTTATTTGATTGCCAGTATTTCCGCCTAGAACACGCTACAATGATTTGGAAGACGGAAAGAGAGGCTAAGATTAAGCCTATCGGAGAAAACACCACCACCTGCATCCTCATTGGTTTTAGATCCGTTCGGTGTAAAAGTGGATCGATCGATAGATGAGATTATGCTAGCTTAATTAAATGTCCCATTACATACATGCAAATATTATGACCCATACTGGGATTATTCAAGATTTCGTCAAGTTTTCGTTGTCTCAATAGAATGAGACCAGTACGGAAATGTATTTTAATTCCAATGGTCGAACAAAATAAATGTCTTTATAACACCAAACCGAATGAAAACAATTTGATGGATCATGAAGTTTACTCAAGTTCATCATGGGTAAACTTAAGGCCCAACCATAATAGACTTAAGTCAACTTAAGTTTCAGTTAGTGATGACGCGAACACATAGAATTCATATAAACTGACCATAATGTACTTAGCGCTCAGCTTCGTTAAGTTTCCATCAATTTCATTCACTCGATCTATGGTTATGACACTAGCTTAAGGAGACTTAAGTCTATTATGGTTGGGCCTTTAAAGGTTTGACAGAAATTGAGTGGGCTTTTTGTTTGGTTTTGACATAAGGTTAATCCCACTGAAGTCCATCATGGTTGCGTCTTTAAGAAATTACCGCAAAACTGATTAACTCAATAGCTTAATTGTTTGGTTGAGAATCTTACCTCAGCCTTCAAATTTGGTCGATTTAGAAGTAATTGCAGGAACATTTTAACCAATGCTATATGAGCGAGAAATGCTATCGATAGAGATTCATAGAATCCATATAAATATACACCCGGTGACAAAATAACCCCCGCATTTTTACTCTTCTTCAATATAATAAAATAAAATAACTTAATATACAATTAACCTAATATTTGATTATTCCACCTTTTTTCTTAATGAATTCATCTATCCTTTTTGGCATCGAATCAAGCAATTTTTCTGGATATCCGATTGTTAAATCTTCATTCCAGACCTCTTTTGCTACACTCTCCAATTCACTAAAGATTTCGGTATTTTCGGTCAAATTTGTTTGCCCACTTAATGCCAACATTTTTTTATGGGGTTAAGGTCCGGCCTATCATCACTCCATAGAAGAGAGAAAATCCCCATAGAATCCTTGTACATAATTTTGTACCTCAAATTGAAAAAAAGAAGGGATAGTTTATAAAACTTTTTGGTTTGCAGATATTACACAAAAGAAAAACTTACCAATTTTGTTATATGGGCAAGCCCTAAATCGTCCTGAAAAATGACACAATCGCAGTGTTGGCAAAGTTGCTATAAAGTAGGAACAACACCGTTATATATAATTTTTTGGTATTCCATTGCCCTGAACTGAACTCCTAAGCATTATTTCTCCCACACCAAATCTGGGGTGCATTATTACGTCGGAATGATCGTTTATACGTTATAATGCTCGTTTTTACGTGACGAGTTACACGATCACTGATGCCGTAATTCGACCCCTGGTTTTTGTCTCCAATACCAATATAAGGGAAATGCTTGATGGTAAATATAATGCAATTATCGGAATATTTTTCACCTTTTCTTCGGCAAACCACCACGTTGCCGTCTGAGCCAAATAAATTAAATTTGGAACTCGGCCTGAGTCCAATTTTTATAAGTGTTCATTCAAGTTTTTGTTTTCTCACCTGCAGGGTTGTTTTTTTTTTTTTTTTTTTTGCAGAAAACCTTGCATTTAGTCCCATTCTTTTGAGCACCCTCGATATTGTCCGATCACTCATGGTTTTTCCAGTTTGGTCCTTAAATTAACTTAACAGCGCAAGTATTTGCAAACCGATTTCTAAAAGCAATACCCTGGATCAGACGCTGATCTCTAGAAGATGTTATTTGTGTCTTCCGCATGGAGCCCTGGACCCCTTCTATGTATTGCGATTTTTAAGTTCAAATCGTACGAAAGCGGAAATTTTGTATGGATTTTATGAATTTTTTCAAAACATTTCTCACACTCCATTCATTTGTCCCTACTCGATGAGCAATATTGTTATTTGACACATTTTTCTTTATGCAAAGCAACAATATGAGCTTTTTGTTCTAAAGGCAACACCATTGTAAGTCTTTGAAAAAACTAACAATTTATGACTTTCCAGTACTCTTTGAAGATATTCACGTAAAAAAAATATATATGCTAACAATTTACTTCACCATACACAAATTGTATCCTTTTGAAAGGAGGGAACAAATATTCCGAGTACGAGATTTTTTTTTTTGTCACTGGGTTGTGTATATGAATAAAAAAAAAGAATCAAGGAGTCCAAATACAACGACTAACATTGCCGGGTCATGTAGAGCGGATGAGCACCGGCGCTCGGACCCAAAAAGTCTTCGAATCTACCACGAAGGGATGACGAAGTAGAGGAAGATCACGAGTGAAGTGGTGGGGGTGCAAGTGGAAAGGTACCTCAACTACGTGTGCGAAACTGGAGGCAGGTGGCTAACTATCGAGCTAGCTGGAGACCCAGGTCCACCCCGGGCTGCAGCGCCACCTTAAGCAAGTTTATAAATTAAAACAGAAATATTGAAACCACGTTAGTTTGACTGTTAGAAAAATATGGAACATTCATTACCTCAGGTTTTTCTCATTTTCTTCATAATATATGTATTTTTGTTGTATAATAATTAAATATATATTTATATAAAATTAACATAATTGTTTTTTCATCTTCCTTTTTAGTTTCCTTTTAAAAGCATACATAAAAGTGCAAAATTATAAAAAAAAATTGTTGCTTGATTTATTAATAAATACAATTAAAGTGTTTTGTCTCTTTTTTTTTTTATGTATGTTAAGTGAGTTCCGTCTGTTTTTAGTCTAGGTTTGATTTAATCTTTCGTGTGGAGAGAAAAAGACACTCAATCTTCAATCATTTTTTTTTATATATATATAAATAATAACACCACTTCGTCATAAATGATAACAATTAAGATATCTCCTAGTAATTGTTTTTTTTTTTTTTTTTCACTTTGCAATATTACACTGAATTGAATTCGTTTTTTTTTTTTAAATACTTCAACCTACTACAAAACACATGTAGAAATAAAAAAAAAACATTGACAAAATTTTTTTATGTGTTGGAGGAATATACATAGCTTTGTCTACTTGGTGTTGTACAAGGTTTTTTGGATTAAGATCCAAATTTGAAGGAGCTGGGAATTTGTTGTTGTGTAAATTGAAAACCACCACGTTTCTCGATTAGTTTGGACTCTCTTTGTGCTTTTCGCTGGTCAGCAGTAATCACGACTTCTTGAAGTGATTTCGATTGCTCTGGTGTTAAAGCAGACGTAAGAAGAGCATACCATGCTTGATCTTGCGTAGAAAGTCCTTAAAAAGAAAGAATATATTTCAATTTGAAATTATGAAAAAAATTCTTTTAAGTAGATTTACCTGCTATGACTTCTTTAAATGTGACATATTCATCGATAGCTGTTTCATCCTCGTTATCATCGAGTGGAGTTGTAAAGCTTTCCAAAGCTGTTTCGTTTAAGTCATCCTCTGACTCTTCTTCGTTATCTTCTGAATCCTCATCGTCTTCTTTCTCTTCCTGAAATTTAATTGAATTATTTTCTTTTTAGATGGTAATCAATTGCTGGAAGGAACAATTTTGCAGTTTTGTTTGTTAAACCGTGCCTCAATCTGAATGGACACTTATCAGAACCATTTTCAAATTTCACATTCCCATCATTCAAAGCTTTTAAATTCATAACATGCGCATATTCAATAAAGATTGCAAGGTTCCCAATTGGCCTCTTGGAATCGGCAATGAAAACTGTAGGTCTCACCATTCATGCGAACAATTTAACACGCACAACATGAATCATCGCAAGAACCTAAGCCTTACATAATCAGTTAGTGTCAAAAAAGGTCCAAGACAGAGCGGTGTGCTATCCTGCAACTTCTTCAATCTCTTACTTGAGTCTTACATCAGAGCTGCAAATCAGTCCAACTGCTGACATACGCCGATGACATTGAAATTAAAGAGTTCATCAGCGTTGATCCGGAAGCGGCAAAGGTGGATTTGGCAGTGAATTTAGTAGATATCAAAGAACACACGACATAAGTAGACGAATTGGACAAAATGTCACCATAGACAACTATTACTTAAGTATTGTGGTTGAAAATTTTGTCTACCTAAGCTTCGAAGTAAATTCTGAAAACGACACAAGTGCATAGATCGAGCGAAGAATTACTCTTTCCAATCGCTGTTTCTTTGAGCTAAGCACACAATCAAGGCGTAAAACCTTTTCAAAAATACACCGATACGGCAAATACATTGGTCTAACAAAAAAAAAGTGCAAATCAAGCGCTTAAGATGGGATGTGGAAGCAGAAAAAAAACCGCTTTAGATGGAACACAATTGAAAAGGCACCTCAACCTTGCGACAGTGCGAAACTGGAGGCTGTTAATTGAAGCGCTGGTCCATTCCGGGCTGTAGAGCCATTTAAAGTAAAGTAGTAAGCCATCGCCTAGAGTAGATCCTAGATGAATACTAAACACGTAACCATTTATGTATTTTATATGTTTTTGTCATCAAAGGCAGTTTATGTGATCAGACCCAAACGTCAAATGATTTCAAATTGTATAGATAACAGCTGGAGGTCGTGCTTACTTGAAAAACGGAAAACTCACCCTGAATTCAGCTTTCATTTCAAAGCCCGCTTCAGCACCTTTCTTTTTCGAGAATTCAGAAACTTGTTCTAAGTAGTTTGGAGCATACCCATCAATTTCATCCTCGTCACTCGATAATGCCTCTGTAATTAATTTTTTAAATAAATTATATGTACATATACCATGCGAATGTTATATGTACCTTCACAAAATTCATTATCTTCATCTTCGCTCTCTTCTTCTTCTTCATCTTGAGCACGAGCTTGATAAGCACGTTTAAGTCCATCAAAAAGCAAAATCAATGCCGGAATAATCTTTCCAGATACTTCACTTAAAACTTGTGGTTTTGAATCGCCCAGCGAGATTAATGTACAAAGACCAAGAACACACAGTTTACGATCATGAATGCTAGAAATTTTGAATAAAAACAATAGTTAAGGTTACTGGTACAGTTTGTTTAAAATCTTACCCAAGGAAACAATCAGTGTCGTGCAACCATTGTTTGATAAAATGCGAGCTAATTGGTTCATTATTCGGTTGAGACATTTTATCCAAAATCGAAAGCAAAAGTTGTGGATTATAGTAAAGCGCAGCTATAACAACCTGCATGAGAGGTAATTCTATAAATTTGAAAAGAAAAAGCTAAAGCTGGTATAGTTACCTGCAAGCACATAGTTCGAAGTTCAGATGATTGAACCTCACGGATTAATCTAGATAAAGCTAACTCAACAAACATGGGGATAACTGAATCAATCTGTCCCTTGCATTGGAGTATAATAACCTCTAATAGTTTAGCCGCATGACATTCGGGATCCTCTCCAGGATTGTTCGTCAACATCTGGATACATAAATCTCACAATAGAGTCAATTTTAAATTTTTCTTCAATACTTGCCGTTTTGCACATGTCGAATATCGCCAACAGTCGGTTAGGGTTCGATAAGAATGCCGTAGTGTCCACAGTCACATAGTTATGTAACGCGGGCATAATGTCTATAAAGTAATCAATGCCATCCTTCTTAAACACTTGATAGATGAGTTCCAACATATGCCACATATCTGGCGATATGGATTTCACTGTCAGATCGTACACCAGCGAGAAGGTCTCTTCGTAGAAATCTGCACAAGAAACAACGGATTTAAAGTAATTTACTTTCAAGACCTTGAGCGAAAAGCGAAATCCTACCAGTGATATTATGTTGGAATATATGCCCCACAACATTGATAACAATTGGATGAAGGTTCGCTATAATTTCGGGATGTTCTTCCATTACATTCAGAAGCGTTTCGATTGTATTTAAAAGACCCATTGCTGTTATTGCCTTCTCGTCCGAACCCTCTTCCGATTGTAGTACTTGACTAAATGTCGTTGCCAAATGCTGACAAATCTCAACAGCCACTGGAAGCAGTTGATCAGTGAACGTGCACACAATTTTCTGCATAACATTGGTTAGATCTTCGTTTTCAGTCTCTCGAATAATAGTTAGTAGTTCCTTGGTGATCTCCTTAATTTGCGATTCAACAAAGGGTGCAGCATCGTCTTGGGCTGATAGGAAATTTTGTAAACCGATGGCAGCCTCAACTTTGACCGGCAACTCTTTATCGGTCAATAAGGCATTCGATGTTAGACGCATAATTTCTCCTAGTATTTGTGGATTCTTTAATTTGATGTCACAAAAGTAGTGTACCACCCAGCAGGCACGTGCTCTCATATGTCCCTCAGGATTAACAAATTCTGGAAACACATATGTTGTTAACATTGTCTCTAGCTGATCGCGATACACGCGTTTTTTCATCAGAACATCAGCCAGTGTACCAATCATATGAAGTGCACCATCTTTTTGTTTATTGTCGGCATTAGGTGATGTGATTATCTAGAATTAAAATTTACTTTGTTAAGAGAAAGTCTAATGATAATAATGAGTCAAGACTACGTTGACGAAGATTAATTAAAAGAGAATTAAAGAGCAACTCCAAATGGTTCACAGCATATAAAATAGTACTGAACGACAAAAACCAAAGACCGATTCTGTTTAATTATAACTTCATCAGCCTCTGCCTACGGCTGCACCAAGTTATAGTGAAAGGACCGAGAGAAGTAGAGAAGGTTTTCATCCCCGAGACAAAAACACTTCAAAAAAAGAGGCAATCGATGCTCAACATCTATAAGGATTACTTCTACTGTCAAGTCAATGACGACGATTACCTGACAGGTAGTTTGCCAAAGATTCAGATGGTCTTTCAGATGGCCATAATATGTTAATCTAATGAAAATTACAACTACAAATGCGTAAACCATCTCTTTTATGGAAACTTCAGCTGGCTTATGATGATATTTTCTAAAGAACTTTGACACATACCCAGCATCAAAAACTTCAACTCTATAAGACTATGTATTTTCTTTTTTAACTCACCTGCATTATAATATTCATAGCCTTTGGAAGAATGCCCTTCCGCTTTTTACAGCACGAATGCAAGAGTGTTTGTGCCGCAGGAACTGGACAAGCATAGTCTTCAAATATGTCTGCAAAAATTTGTTTTTTTTTTATCAATGTCTTTGTATACTATTGTTATTCCTTACCGAATTTCAATCGAATGTATTCATGTGGATCGCTTTCCCACAAATCTTGATCGGATTCAGTGAAAGACATGATTGGAAAAATAACATCTTGAATAATAGCGACCATATGGGGTTTAATAAGTTTCCATGAGTATGCATGGCTTACACTGTAAATAAAAGAACAATTCCATTACGATCAAGTATCATTAATAGATAAAACTGTAGAACTTACGCATTCTTCAGATATGATAAAATATTCGTTAAAACTCTTGGTGAGACGTAAATCTGATTGCGGTAATGATCTAGTATCTTCAATAGAACTTCCAGAATACCTTGTGTGAACGTCGGCAGGTACCATTCAGCGAACTTTTGGTATTTATCGCTTACAACATTATTAGGACTTCCGTATCTACAAATAATTTTTTCAAATATTTGTTTCTGAAAATCTCATCATGGTCATCTTTGAATGAACTTACCTTTCAAACATGCGTACCATGATACGCAGTGCCCATTTTTTCGATTTCCACCATGGGAACTCAGGTCTTTCGTCCTCGTCTAAATGTGAACAATCAGGCACTGGTTGAGCTGCTACCTGGCGACAGATTTCCATCCATTGCGAGAACATTTCCTTAGTTATTAGTTCCAACGGCAGGGTGTACTGCGTCAGTGCATAGTAGATCTTTAAAATTTGTTTCTGCAGCAGTACGCTCTGTTCCGAGGGATCGTTCATTAAATTCATCGTAAGATTATAAATCATTGGCAGCAGTAAATTCATTGCTTCATTCAATGGAACACGTTCTTCGGATCTTTTATATTCGTAGGTCTTAACCAATTGGTACATTGTTAGTAGAGCGCCATTCCAGCTGTTTACATCTGCAATTTATGAAACACATTAAGACAATCGTGTCAAGCAAATAATTAATTTTCTGTTTACAAACCCATATTCTGAAGGTAAATACTAATATTATCAACAACTTGGGGCCATCTTCCAGGGAAATCCGTTTTGATAATGTGGTTCACACAAATCGCCAACTGAACCCTGTGAACATACAATTATTGTTTCGTTTTTAAAGAGATTCTCTCTCCGGTTGTTAGACTTTAAGACAAATTTACTTAATTATGTCGGGTGCGTGAACAATTGCATTCACAACACTGCCTCGAATCATTGCACGATCCTGTTCATGGATGGAAAATACAATTGGCTCGCCTGGTTTGTTATCGCGGTCCGACCAGTTGTTAGTGACAAGGTTCTTGAGGTAAATGGCTCCAGCCTGCCTAACTGGCAGGTCAACAGTGTTTTTCATTACAATTTGTAAAATCGTAGGAACGAATCCAATAATTTTGTGGATCTGAAAGAGAATAATCGATTTTTATAAATGTTTGAAATGTGTGAGCTTAAGTATCATTGGAGTACTGTGTGTGTGTTAGTCAGCGTTAACTTAGGCAACCAAACAATCATTAAGGTAAGGTTAGATAGGATGTTCTATTACTGTTTCTAGAGTGTTGGTTTAAGTTTTGCACTCCTACCACATCACAACAGCAGAAATCTACCCAAGTTCTCCCAGTTTCCGATCGGTCTGCTTCTCACATTGCGAAGACTGTGGATTTAGAGATTTGAGTTTGAGTCTTAACTTGATAGCTCCTGCAGTAGTTTGGTAAATAAACACCATAATGTCATGTCACGTTAATCGATGTCAATCGATTCTCCCTCACTTTTACAAATAATATTTCTCAACACCAACTCAGGTAACCTTAGATCTCTTCCACTAGTCGAGTCGATGTATAAATTATTATAGAATACTCTATACCACCATCCCTCCTCCACTTCCTAAAACAATTTCCTGTTTCTTGTTAAGTTCTAAAACTAGTATTAAGTTTAGTTTTAAGTTTTCTTGCTTGAAGTGGTGGCGATGGTTTAGTGAATAGGGTGTTCGATCTGTGCAGCCACCGAAAATAAAAAGTGAAACCAACAAAATTTGAGTTTCTCAAACCACTACAACAAAAAGGGGGTTCTGCCTGGGAGTACAATGGACCGAAACAAGTTTAAGTGCTCCTGGGATTTGAAAATTTCCTTTACGTCCAGGGGCGCCAAAATCCAGTTCCACTTTAAACTTATCAGTGTCAGTAAATATACATTTATTAATGTCTTTAACTGAGAATCACGCATAATCTATATTCCCATCAAAATGAAGAGTTCCATAAATGTGTATGCTGTAAGAACTTTGATTCCTCCTACCACTATCGGAGGTTTTCTGGTTGCTATCCCGAAGGTGCCTGAATATCTCTCATCGAATTTGCAGTATATACAGGATGTTCAATCTTATAACTTAAGATCGAATTCAAATTTCCGTTTGCAACTTTATAGAGACGCTAGAACACAAAATATGTTAATAACAAATAAATACATACAGAAGCGTAAGACCTGGATAACGCTACAACAGAGCATAATTACTGGTACCGATACTTTGTGCCAGTGGTATAATATCCTGTACTAATACCGCGATAGCTATCTATGCATGTAACTCTATCTATCTAACAAATATGTACATACGTACATATTGTCTGTATATTTCTGACTTCAGCAGTGACACAACTTTTATCAATCTTAATGGGATAGCGACACTTTATGTTTCATAAATTAGTACAATGCAACGTTTCATCAGAAATAACACTTTCGTTTGTCATACTTAGATAGCACAAACAATAAAATCGTTTATATATTTGTAAAGGAATTGCATTTAATCCTAATGTTAGTTGGACCTTTAACGCAAGACCAATCCACATCGATTGTCATTTCGATTTGATGATGTTGACCCAATTTTATATTAAAACAATTGAAACTATACACAGGAACGGTCAGGACAGGGAAGATGAGTCTGCCACCAGTGTACTAGTAGATCGAGGAAATAGCAAAACTGTATGCCACAAAACAAAAGGATTGTAACCTTGTTATAGGAAGCAAAGAAACAACGACTTGCTCCAACAAAAAAGATGTAAATCCACATGAAACAAGAAAACAGAAAAGATTCATAGACCTTTGTTATAAAGCTGACCATAATTACACGTAGTGGAACAAAACCTTCGAGGTGATGAAGAAAAAGCTACGGAAAACTCCTATATAGTTTACTTTCGCTTGAGTTTGCACTACCTTATGATTCCACAATTATAGGAATGCGGTCAACATGTTAAAATGTGAGATATAGAACCACTTGATATAGAACTCCTGTAGTCAATGTATTTTTCCTATAAGAATTAATTCCTCTCATCACCACTGAAAAAGTTCTACGCGCCGAATTATCAAATATCACGTTATTATCATCCCAAAAAGAGCAAGGAAAGGCAAATAGGAGAAATGATGGAAACATGGAAAGAAGAAACAAACACTGCGAGTTGGAGACATGGTCATACAGTACCGAAAGGGGCCGAAATTTACCCCGAATTAGTGGAATAGAGTTTTTCTATATTACACGGAAGACGGCACAAAGCAGGAAAGTCATAGGTGGTGTTCTGCAAAGGCTCTGTACTGGATCCGCTATTGTGGAATATATGTAACATATGATCAAGTCTTTAAACAGTGAAATCAAAGGTCCACTCGTAGACTTAGACTAATGATAGACCATTTTCTGGCCCGTTTTCCTTATTCATCAGCCACATAAAGTTGAAGTTCAGTTCTTGAAGGCAAACAAAAGAAGCGCTCGGAATGGAACTCAACAATAGAACCCTGACAAGATAAAAAGTTCATCATGAGCATGATGTTAAGTTTCTAACGGAATTTCCCACTTCTTCACCACAACCCAACCATTTATCCGCAAGCACAACTGTGAGGTTCATTTATGATTTAGATCCTGCCACTAGTTTTTGTCAGAACTAGTAGCAGTGCTTTTCTGGTCTCCGTCGTGATAGAAGGTTTACATTTTGGTATTCCAGGATAGGTGCATGCTGGCTTACTCAGCGTATATTTTTGGCTAATTAAAAAATAAATGACACCTGGCAACAATCATTATCACATGTGTGGGTTGTGTTCTTTTTAACGAATCGACTTTAAAAGAGAATAAAAAAATAAAAAAATTATAAACGTCAGTTTATCGCTATTTCTCACTGTACATCGAAATTCTTAACCAATACGAATACACCAGTATTTTGACATTGGAGATTTAAAAAAAAAAAAAAGACGAAGCAAAGGCAAAGTAAAAAAAAAAAAAAGTCTAAAAGAGAAAGAACACAAGAGAAAGGTTCCCATTAGTACATTCGACCAAAATGTAATTGGAAAATTGCAAGTTGGATGACTAATTGTAGATTTGTTCCTGTGGATTCCATATTAATCCCAATTAACCAAATGCCAACCACATTTTTTCCACACCTCACACGTTTTTTGACACAGATTTCAGCTGCAAACTGCAAATTAGTGGTGGAGCACATGGCTCACGGAGGCCATGCGATGGCATTTTTCATCATGGAATCTTTGCACACGGTATTGGTAATGGGAAAATAATTTTAATCTTTCGTAATATTCGATGTACGGTGCACAGAGATCAAAATTTGTATGTCGAACCATCCTACCTGGGATAATTGCTCCTCGGCCTGTTTTCGTTGATCGGGCAAAGGATCTATTGTTGCTCGCAAGAGCTCTGTTAGCTTGGTTTGGTCCATCTTTTCTCCTTTTTTTCGCAATTAATCGCGTAAAGCGGGTGTATTTTCCAAATTTTATAAACTTTTATTCTACACCAAAATTATTATTAACCACAAAAAAAAAGAGAGAACTTCTTTTGTATTAAAAACGCGGCGGTGGTGGACCGGCGGTAGACAAAGTAGACGAGATTTTCACATTCACATATGAATTGTCCTCATCATCGACATCGAGCTTGCAGAATTCAATTCTGCACTAGACAGAGACAGATGTATGAAATAGTATGAAAATGTCAGTTTAACTGGTGTATGTTGGAATGCGATGGCATAAAAAAGGAAAAAGATTTAATTCGTTAAGTTAATAAATTTAACGAAGGCAAAGTGGATTTTGGCGGTAAGAAATTATTTTGGAACGGAAATCGAGGAAATTCGTAATTGAAGGCAGACATGTTGCATTTAGGTGACAAGTTAATTAATTTTCATTTCTTTCGTTGAGTTTAACATTTTTTTAAATTTAATTTCTACTGTGTATATACAATTAAGGGTGATATATGAACATACAAATGTGTTATAAGTCCAGAGGAGACATCGGAGCGAGTTTAGAATAGAAAATCGGACAGTGGTGCCAAGGCAGACGTTAAGAAAAGATCTTAATTTTACTTCATAGAAATAAAATTAAAAATAGTCGGCTGAATTACTACACTCTACTAAAAAAAATTACAAGTGTTCGTACCAGAAACGCATCATGACAATATGGTGTCCGAGAATCATCTTCATCACCAAACTATTCAGAAAGTGCTTGCAGGAATTGGTTGCGAGGTACATCAAACTTCGCAAGTGGAAAAAGTGGAAGTAGATCGGCCACATCAAATAACAACTGACTGAAAATAAATTACTTAGTCCCCTGCTCCCTAAAAAAGCGCAGGTGACAGGATACAACCACCGGACTGGAGCGAAATTAAGACAGCCATAGCTAGGCTTAAATTATACAAGGCCGGTGTCTTCTATGGTGTAGCAACTGAGATGTTTTAGTATGCAGGCAATGACTGGCTAGGGTGCATGCGTCAACTCATCTGTTAAGTATGGTGCGACGAAAGTATTCGCGATGATTGCAACCGTACTATGATATGCCCGATCTATAAGAAGGGAGACCACCTCATCTGCAACAGTTAGAAAGGAATAAGTTTACTGAGTACCTGAGCCTGAAACCATACGTCCACGTACTAGTGGGGAATTACCAGTATGGTTTAGGCCTGCAAAATCGACAATCGAACAAATCTTCACTTTACGCCAATTTCAAATCGATACCTACCATTTATTTATCGAATTTATGGCCGAATATGATAGTGTGAATAGAGATAAGCTGTTTTGTGCCTTGCCTTGTTATGGTATTCCCGTTAAACTCTATTTAGATCGGAAAAGACACTACCGAAGCCTTAAATACCAATGGAGGATTTAAATGGGGCGACGCATTGTCATGCAGTTTCTTCAACCTGCTACTGGACAAAATAGTGCGGAAATGTTCACAAATCCGTACAACTACTTGTTTACGCAGATGACATTGACATTATTGGCGGAACAAAACGAGCAGTCACTGGCGCCTTCTATTCAGAAGCTTATAAAATTGGTCTGGTTGTAAAAGAGGACAAATCGAACTCTCTTCAAGAACACTACGATGGACAACTATAAATTCGAGCTGGTGAAGGAATTTGTCTATTTGGCCTTAGAAGATAACTATTTAGCAAGGCCCTATCGAGAATAACCAAGGTGAAGCTACACAAGACTTACATTATCCCCGTTCTGTTGTATGGTTCAAAAGTATGGACTTTATCAAAGTCAGATGAAAGCGCACTTGAAATTTTCTAGAGAAAAGTTCAACGTTTGACTTATGGTCACACCTGTATTGGTAGTTCATGGAATAGAAGATTTAACTACGAGCTGTACAGTGACACCGACTTGGTCAAAAATATCCGTGTACAATGATTCAGATCAGATCAATAGAGCAGATGAATACCAATGCTCCAGCCCGAAGAATCCAACCCTGAGGGACTACGCAGAAGAGGACGATGTGATCTCCGATGGTATGCTTAAATGGAGGGTGATCTTAATCAACTCAACGCCCACAACTGGAGGCAGCTGGCTAAGGATGGTACTGGCGGGAATGGGTTGTTGATAAAGGCCCTGGTTCACCTCGAACTGTAGTGCCATCCTACGTAAGTAAGAAAATCATTTAAAATAAAACTTCAACCACTTAAATTTGTAAATCTTTCATTTTATAAGTACACCCTGTATAAAAAGGTTCAAATCACTTCCATTTAGTTCCATCCACCTGAAACTATGGCATATCAATGACTCTTTCACTTCGTATGTCTATAACGTTTATTCTTTAAAATGATGAAATATTTTTTTCAAAAGTTGTGTAGCCGCAAGGTAATTCAAAGGCGTAAGAAGAAGAACTATATAAATTGTTAATTTAATAGTTAACAATAAAAAAACAAAAATACTTTATTCGAAAACTCTGACTAAATTGATTCGTTCATCTAATAATATTATATGGCTGGATTTAATTTAATTTGAAATACAATAAAATGGTTTACAGAAATACCTCGTGCAGTGGTTTTAAGTTTAACGACAGATATGTGAGATGATTACCTTTCAAATAAAACGAATTGTTCCGTTATATTCCATTTTAGAACAGACATATTAATATTATGACGAATTTTAATATTTAAATGCTTTTCAGTGAAGGGGTCCGCAAAAGCTTCGATTAATAATTTATTGCTCTGGTGAAATCACCAATCAATTGGTCTTTGCAGATAGGTCGTCGTTCTTACTTATTTATTTCACTCAAAGTCGGCTATAAAGTCTGTCTGGATTTGTTACTTATCGTACTGTATCGTCGGGCAGGTCCTACCAGAAACACAGTTAGCATCAGCAATTGAATGAAACTCCAATCCGGGAATAGACTAACTCTGCAAGTGAACCATCAAAAGTTGAGCCACACTTGGCTAGCACATCGGCTTCTTCATTCACCTCTATGTTATTAGGAGAGTGAGGCTTGATAATAATGCAGCGGTTAACAAAACCTTTCCATCTCACCGAAGGGCAGATACAAATGTACATATGTGAATTCAAAATAACACAAGTTCTCATAGGTTTTCCAAATCAACTTTTGCATCTACAAATTGCTACTATCACCTTAACGCTATGAACTACAGGTGCCTAGTAATTCGACTTGGGCTAGGGCTCCAACCTCTATGGAAGGTTGTTTGTAATGGCTTTCATGTGTTGTGTTGATGTGTTGAGTACTGGTAGTCTAAGTTCCCTATCACTGAAGCTCACAATTTTTGTATCTGAGTGCTCCAGCAGCGTGTTATTCTAATACCCCAACAATGGAGAAAAAGATTTAGTCCCGAACTCTATGAGCTGAATCAAGATGTGGATGTAATCCAAGACAGACAAAACAGGTCGACTACATTGGCTTGGCTGTAGTAAGCGAATATACAACAACGCTCTAACTAATAGGGTCTCTCAAATGGAGCCTTGAAGGAAAAGATAGGTATGAGTGGCAGGCTGTCCTAAATGCAGGCACACTTAGACGAGAGTAGGTCATTTCTAATACCACATGGATCTGTAATTTCTTTCAGAAAACTACCCGTAGAACCAGCCGCAGCTAGGTATTATGACAGGTCACAACCTGGGGTCGAATTACGGCATTAGTGATCGAGTAACTCGTCACGTAAAAACGAATACGTAATAATGCTCATTTTAACGTAGTGAGTTACTCGATCATTGATGCCGCAATTCGACCCCTGCTTGCCTAAAGAGAATACGAAGCGAAGTTGACGCCGAAGAGGATACATTCCACCTCCTTTGCAAATCCCTCAACCTTAGCAGAATTGTCAAACAAGCCACCGAGAACCATCCTACTCGGGTAGGTCTAGGTACAGGGCGACCAATTGATACTAATAATCCGTGTTCTATTTACTTTTAGGTAACTCACACCGGGGAACACAATGGATACTTTGAGATCCGGACGGGGCTGTACATAAGTGCAGTCACCCCTATAACCTAAACTTACTCTGAAGCGTTGGGGGCTACCCATGCTGGTGTCAGTCAATTCGTTGAGACTGTGAAAAAAGCTGGCTTCTAAGTAGCCTTTTTTGAGCTGAGAGAGTTGGACAAGTACAGAGAAGGTGTCTCTTCTTTCTCATTGTTCATAGAGCTTCTACAAACATCACTATAGATAAGGTCTAACCTATTGGCGTGCCTGTCAATGGTACAGTGGCAGTGTCCCATTATAACGCTCATTGTGGTACCAATAAACAGCTTCTTCTGTTTGATAATATTCAGCTTAGGCCAAATCTATTTGGGGATGAGGCACATGGAATTATCCGGTTGGTGATGTCGATCGTGATTCTTTTAAGTAGCAACCGACAAGTGGCGAGTGGTGTATTTAGATTTCCCTTTTCCGGTAAAATCGATAGAGTTTTACCCTGCCTGGCAAGTTCGTCGGCCATGTTATTTTCTGGAATGTCCCAGTGCCCCGGCACTCAGACAAGCTGAATTTTGAATTGTTAAGCCAATTTAGAGCTGTTTTTGAGTTGAAGTTGACAGATTCCAGGAATTTGATCGTGTGCTGGCATTTGTGACATCCCGTGTAGTGATCACATTATACCTCAGCAACGATAGAGTCTCTTTGATTGCTCATATCTCGGGGAATTTCATACTTCCTTATGAAGAGGACTAATTCCGTTTTTTTTTTTTTTTGGGTTAACTCTTATACCACATTTTTTAGTCCATTTTGGGAGTTTAGAAAGAGTATTCTGTAGCGCAACCTTCCTCTTCCAGGACTAGTTTAGCTAGCTACTAGTTAATTTGGTTTCGAACTATCTCTGTGTACATTCAGTGTGTGTCATTCTCAAAAAAAAACACACACATTTGGTTAAATAAGGCTCAAGGTAAAGTTGTAAGTAATCCGTAACACTCCATTTTCGCGAATTCAAACAAGATCAACCAACTTTACTATTTTTTTTTTTTCATATTTTATTGCTACGAACTTTAAATTCAATCTAACATCCAAGTAATTTACATTCACGCGACTATACCTTAAGTAATTTATGTATCTACAATCATACATATGTATTTATTTGCACAATCCATTAGCGACAAGCTAAGTTTATTGATTCCAAAGTTAAACTCTGATGCTCATAAAAAAGTTTTTGCTCGATCCAATCTCATAGTTAACATTGAGACATAGCGTACAATTTTGGCGCGCGATCAACTTTGAATCCGATCAAACTGAAAATGATAGAATTGTAATCAGTTTTGTATCTTTTATTGCTTTTATAATTTTTTTTTGCATAGATCAATTAATCACAATGTTGCAGTTGAAACAGGGTTTTTGGGTAAAACAAGTTTAAGCCTTACTGTCATTAAGACCGTGATGTGTATATTCCCTAATGACTTTCTTTTGTCTGCACTTGAATTAAATTTGTTTAATTATTTATTTTTTGGTTGCAAATAACATCTCATATATTAAGTTAAATTTTGTTATGACTCTTTTCTTTTAATTATTGTGTGTTTCTTTCTTTTTTCATTATTATTTGGCGTTAGCACGATTCGACTACGTTGCCAATGAGTAATCAAACTTGTTTGCCCGAAAAAATGAACTTAATTATTATTTGACGTGACGTTGAAGTTAAAAATCGAATAAAGTGAATATATATTTGGAATCTGGCGACATGGGTCTGGTCATTGTCGGTTCCGATCTCACTTTGAATAGTTCGGCTCGAGTATGAACAGATATTTTGTGTTCGCATTCGTATTTGGTGGCTATGCACTTCTGGTCAATTCTCATGGTATACGCTAATATATAATTTTTATCATTTCCATTAACTTTGTGAAATAGTTTGGTTAACTTTACAATAAGAACGTGACAATTGATCAACAAATAGTGAGTGATAAGATTATGTACGTATGTACATATTTCAATTCAAATCAGGTCATTTGGATTGGAAAATATTCTGCCTAAAAAGTTTAAGCAATGTCTTTTGAAAGACTTCGGCAAATTTCTAAATGCACGTAATTTAGTGAATTGTGATTTGTATATTCACACTGTGAAATTGTTGTGCGTTGTCTTTTTGTGACCGTTAAGTATTGACTTTGATTTCTAATTTTCCTCCTTCCACTTTCGACTTTCGTGGGGTGAATTACATGACTGGTCACCACTTTCGCAAGTTTTGTGTTACTAGGAATTTATTATGTATTTTATGGAAGAGAATTGCAATTTTTTTTTTGTTTACACCCTGTATACTTACTTCTTTTAGTGCTAATTGTATGTTTTTGTTTTCTGGATGATTACTTTGAACGTTAAACAAAGTTTGAATGTTAAGTGAATAACCGCTCAAGCGTAAATTGGCTAAAAAAGTGTAAGCATTGCTTCATTATTGTTAAACAAAACAAAAGAAAAAATTGTTTAGTTTAGCTTTCTATGTGAGTCTTTTAACTTCCTGTCGCTCGCTTCACTCGCTTTTATGTAAACGGATAATGTTGTACATATGCAGTAATAGAATTAAAATGTCATCACTTTGCAATTTGTGTGGCTTTAAAACAATTAATTGGTTCGTTTAAAGTACTCATGATGCCCCATATGGGACCCTCTGCTTTTTTGGACGAGTAAAGGACTACTTGGGATTTCCCGGCTACATTTAGCAGAATTTTCTATCGACGAAAGTTGCTTGTCTAGAATAAATCCTACATACTTCGGGGGTACCGTTCAGCTTTGGTAGAATAGTGAGTGGAATTTTGGTTTCTGGATTGATACTTTGTCAATCATTTTATTGTTCCAAGAGGACGTGGTCTGCATATCACGTTGCCTTGTGATTTTATTGTGCGAATTTAAATCTCCTTAGCCTTTTCGGTGTGGCCATTCTGTTCAAAGTGTTCGAGATATGTGGATACATTTATAAATTAGCTTTGAGCAGCATAACAGAAAATGCGATGATAACAAAATTATGCGATACAATTTCGTGTTGCAACTCAAAAACTATTGTTAACATTGAAAGTCACGTCATGTGGCACGTGATAGTTAAAGAATCAAAGAATTAATTTCACCTAGTGTGGATTGTGATGTGACGAAGTGTGGGGCGCCGCAATTGGGTTCGTTTCGCCACGTCTGAAAAGTATAACTTGAGACTCAGTCCCAATCGACAATTTTTATGGAAATCTATCGATATCGAGTATAAAACTTCAGCGTCGAGTGGTTATGGTTAAGTTTGATGGGGTTGAAGTTGAAAGTCAACACAATAGCCGTATTTTATTATCGCCGATGATCTCGTGTTGTTGTTTTAATGCGCACAACCAATGATCTATATGGATCATCGGCGATAATAAAATACGGCTAATGTTGTCCACCAAAAGCCACGTCGTAATATAAAAATCGTATCTGATTGGGTAGAGCGTCTCGCCAGTGATGCCCATATAGTTCCATATGAGAGAGTTGAGCGAAGTCGGAAAGAAGCTTTTATTTATTTTCTACTTTCCTTCCTTCCTGATACTAATGATAACAAAACGATCTCTTGGGGAACATCGTGGACATATTTATTTCATCCCTCTGTACCCCCGACACAGACATACCCGTTATTTTGTTTCCTGGGGGAAGGTCTTCCGGAAAAATTAATTCGTACCCACCAGAGTGTAAGTTTTTCACCTAAAATTATACCCCTTCTTGTGTCACGGTCTGGTCCGGAGTCAAATAACATGAAAGTCACCGACACAAGTTAGATAAATCATCCAAGTCATTGTGTCTGGAATCAGGTAAGAACTCCATCGTTCCTTTGATGATAGATAGATTTCGAAAGGACAGCTTCAGTATATCATGCAGGGAATCGGTGCTCGGTGTTGTGCTTGGTAAGACAGCACTCATGAGGATGCTTTAGGGAGGATTTTTTTTAAAATACATTTCCCTTAATATTTTAGGCTTTTGCGTGGACTTTAGAAAGAAAAGCTTTCTATTGATCCTTTATTTAGATCTTCCATTCGGTTGGCACTTGATGGTTTATCAGGATTGTTTTTTTAAACTTGAGATAGATGCATTGAACTCAGGATTCTAGAATGATTGGCAAAACTGTCGGTCGGAGATATCTATTCAGAAGGCGGTTAATTAAATCATAAGCAGCTGGATATAGAGAAGTTTTTCAAGTAGGAAACTTGAACTGTCTCATTGAAAATATTAAAATATAGTCAAGCCTTCACCACATGTGACTAGTTGCGTTCTTGATATTCTTATGCATTAATCATACAGGCATACATACACCATTTCATGGAAGGAAAGCAACTTTTTATACTTTCAATCATTATATAAATTATTGTAGTTTACATTGTCAGGGGGTTTACTGTTCTCTCAAGTGAAACTTAATAGACTTGTTACGTACTTATCATAAAACAAGATACAGGTACTTCTAAGTAATAAGTGCAATCTGGTTATCTTGATGGCTAGAGTATAGCTCCCAATCCGATCGACAGCTCGTAGAGAGGCAAACAAATTTTTGCACGAATAAATGGAACTTGGGGTTTTCATTGCCGACTTCAAATTACGAATTCATCATTGCTCCAAGATGTTTTACTGGGATTTGAATCTGCGTCAGCTTGCTAAGCTGTCCAACATACTGACCACTGAGCTACGGTGAACAATGTTCGGTAGAACATTAAAATTCTAGAGTTAGAAGTTTTAAATTCAATTGTTTTGCCAAACTGAATAAGCAGGTATTTTCTAGGGTTGGTCTTCGTCGAATCTCGACTAAGATGTTACTTGTGGAGTTAATGTTTATTCCGAGATAGATAAGCTCATTAACTATTTCGAAGTCGTAGTTGCCAACAGTGATGTTGCTTTGCTTTTTTACGTAGTTTTGTCATGATTCACTTCAAGATTAACTCGTTTTTTGTTGATCTTAAATCGCATAAAAGCCGGTATGATGGTATTTATTGTTGAAGCCTTAAATGACATCATTATCGTCGACATATCCAAGCAGATTAACACATTTGAGTGCTCTATTTGGTGTAGTACCAAGTTGAGAATGTCACTGGAGAGTACCTACAGTATACCGCGTACGTTCCAACTCGACGCTAAACAACTGGGTTAGTTTTTGACAAGTTTTCGCTTGTCAAAAGCTGTGTTTTAAATTTGTTCTTCTGGAATATTCGAAGTTTTTTGTTAATTGTCAATTGCATTTGACAGAGTTTGGCACCAAGCTCTTTTGTCGAAAATGCGTGCATATGGGATCGATGTATCTCTTCTTCAATGGATTAGAAACTACCTTTCGGGTCGTTCAATTCAAGTTGTTTTGGACGGTTTCAAGTCTGCAATCCACCATATAAATGCTGGTGTCTCCCAAGGCTCTGTTTTGTCTCCGACTCTCTTTTTCATTTTTATAAATGATCTCTTGACTGCAACTTCTTATCCAATTCATTCCTTCGCTGATGACAGTACTCTCAGTTTTTCATATTCGTTCCCTAGCTCACGTCCCTGCTCTTCGGATGTAGTAGTGGAACAGCAACGTATGTTAAACTCATTAAATTCCGATCTTGACAGTATACTAAAATGGGGTTCTACAGAAAGAGGTGAATTTAATGCTTCCAAAACTCAATGCTGCCTTCTGTCTCTCAAGCGAAACCGAAACCTCGAACCATTATCCATGAATGGTACCTGCATCGCCGAAACCGAAAGACTTTCCATCCTGACCATATATATGACCATATATTCGATGTCGCCAAAAATGCTGCGAAATGTTTAGGTTTCCTGAAACGATGCAAAAAATACTTTACCCCTTCTGATCTGGCTACAATCTATAAGGCGTTTATTCGCCCAAAGCTTTACAACGCTCTGGTCTGGTGCGCCAAAAACCGTCTTGCACATTCTAGATCGAGTTCAAAAACGCGCGATAAAACTAATAGGTGACAGAAACATTGCGAAGTCAATAGACTCGGTTGAACGCCAAAGAAATATTTCCTGTCTCTCACTGTTTTATCCATTTTTCTTCAAATAGCCAACTGCATTCCGCCCCTGCAAAATTTCACCCGCAATACTCGTCATGCTTCGACTGCACATCGGTTTACCCTTAAGCCTACTTTCGGACGTACTGTCAAATATAGAGATTCTTTCTTTAGCCGGACCACACGAATGTGGAATAATTTACATAGTTCTGTGTTTCCTCATCACTGTAAGCCTCAAGCATTTAAAGCCAACGTGCATCGGTACCTCCTTCGTCTCTCCTCTAACTTTCCCTAATGCCCGTGCTCTTGGTTAAGGGTATTCATAACCCCTTTAGCGCGCGCCAATTATAAAAAAAAAATTTACAAATCGAGCTCAAAATTTAGCTTCAACATGAAAATAGTCAAAGGTAGCTTTGACCTCTCGTAGCTTTTGCATTTTTGCAATTTTCAAACGTTCGCTATTGCTTTCAAGCAGTTGTCAGTTGCTTTCCGATATCACATTGAAAAGGTTCTTCCTGTCGTCCAGGAGGTAAGGATAAATCCTAAAACTAGCAGTTGCTAGGAAATGTAAAACGCACCAGTTAGCAAACTCAATGGTTTATCCATCATGATTCATTTTCCAAGGACACAACTCAACTCTGAAAATTCGTTATACCCAGAACTCGAGTACACTAGACGCCCCGCTCTGCCCCACTATTCATTTTAAAGGATCTTGCTAAACTTTTGAGACGCATTCATTGAAAACGAGTCTTAAAATAACGAGCATTTTATTCTCTTTTTAAATTCCGACTAAAGCAATGCTAGTGACACTCTCCACTTCCATGACAAGGTCATCGGTGAATTTTTTCATAATTTAATTAGGAACGAAAATCGAACACGAACCTGCTTAGTCAGGTTTGACTTCTAATAAAAAACCAACACGAAATTTGCAAGCTGTAGGTACATGATACAAATGTTTTTTATTTTTTCATCATTTTTGTTCTTTCTTGTTTGCTTTCTAATTCCATGGATTACACGCTTAAAATGCTATAAAACAGGTTAGCATGAGGCTGATAAATCCAATAATGATCGTGTGAATTTAACAAATGAACAATGAATCCGTCACATAATTAAATGCTCATCAAAACAGCATTAGGTAGTGACAATTAGTTCCGCTAATTTATAAAAGATAAAATTGAATTTATCCATTCAAATAAAATTAAATAAACATCTTCGTTTAGCATTCCATGGTTCCACTGCTGGTCGAGTAAAGCGAGATGCCTTGCTGATTGAAGATGGAATGGATACGGCTTCATTTTGGTTACAGGATGCTCAACAGGAGCTCAAGGAGCGGGTGAAATCGCATCTTAACAAAAAGCAAGCCAGAAATGTAATTTTTTTTCTTGGCGATGGTATGTCCATTGAGACCGTAACGGCGAGTCGGATTTTCAGTGGACAGTTGGAGGGCAAAGCGGGAGAGCGGAGCAAACTGTCTTTCGAAAAGTTTCCCTATGTCGGACTCTCTAAGGTGAGTGCCGACATTGTCACTACCCTTACAGAAACTAATTTATATCTTTTTTCCAGACATTTTGTGTAGACAGACAGGTGGCAGATTCCGCTTGTACTGCAACAGCTTACCTTTGCGGGGTTAAGGCTAACTATGGAACAATTGGCGTGACGGCCAATGTAACACTGAATGCTTGCTTAGCTGGACAGGATCCAGTGAATCAAGTCAAATCTATAGCCGCTTGGGCACAGAATGCTAAAAAGGCAACCGGTCTTGTGACCACGACAACCGTAACTAATGCAAGTCCAGCTGGTGTATATGCAAATGTAGCCCATCGTGACTATGAAAGTGATTATGTTGTGAAGCTTCGTGGTCAAGATCCGACCACTTGCCAGGACATAGCCCAACAGCTGGTTACCAATGAGGTTGGTAAAAGACTGAATGTGATCCTTGGTGGAGGAACAAAAAGATTCTTGCCCAATGGAACATTCGATTCTAATGGTAATTCAGGTGAACGATTGGACGGGCGTAACTTGATCAAGGAATGGCTTGCGTCAAAGAAAGGAACTGCAGAGGCCGTTTTTGATCGGGATCAATTGCTGGCGATTGACCACAACAAGACGGACTATTTAATGGGTCTCTTTGCAGTACAGGAACTGGCCTATGTAACTGATGCTGATGTTACTAAAGAACCCTCTCTATCGGAAATGACAGAAGCAGCGATTAAGACCTTACAAAAGAATAAAAATGGGTTTTTCCTGTTTGTCGAAGGTGGTCGTATCGATCATGGACATCATCAAAATTTAGCCCAAAAAGCTCTTATGGAGACAATAGAATTCTCAAGGGCGGTACAGAGTGCCATCGATATTACGAATTCAGAAGACACATTGATTGTTGTTAGCTCTGATCATGGACATACTATGAGTATCAGTGGATATCCTACGATTGGAAACAACATTCTTGGACTAAGCAGGGAATTGAGTGATTTGGACGGTTTGCCATACACAACACTAAGCTATGCCAACGGACCAAGTTACTATCAGCACTTGACAAGCGACAAAACGCGATTGGATCTCGGTGGCATTAATACTTGTAAGTTTACGTACAAAACTTCTAAAAAAATTGGGCTCTAATACATATTTTGTTAAATATCTAGTGGACAAGGAGTTTAAATATCCCAGTACGTTCCCCAGCAAGGATGAGACACATGATGGTGGAGATGTTGCAGTATTTGCAAATGGTAATAAATGCTTATTGGATTATGAATTTTGAACATATAAAATTTTTTTTACAGGACCATGGGCACATTTGTTTAGCGGGGTCATGGAGCAAAACATACTACCTCACCTGATGGCCTATGCATCATGCGTTGGAGATGGTTTGACCATGTGTCAAAAGGAATATTGAAATGCTAGTTAAGACTTTAATTTTTAGATAAAAAAGGAATAAAAAATTACACAGAGAAAAGAGTGATGTTGATGTGTGATATTTTTCATAAAAATTTTAATAAAAATTTGACGGACTTTAACTATGTTTTTACAGATTGATTCGAGTGACAAGGGTCAAAATGCCTTGTTAGTTGTGCTTGTTGAAGAGAAAAAAATGGTTTGTTCATATTATCCAGTTAAAATGAGGAATTCGAACTGTGGTCCTACCATATCCTCAGCACCGACTGGTTTTGTGAATCTTTCGAACCTCATTTTACAATAGCATCTCTATATTTCCTTCTCAGACTCCTTCTTTTTCCTTTAAAAAAACAAATGTTCGTTTCTTCTCTTCTGCCCGTTGAACGCCAGCTCTAGTTTACTGTTTAGGCTGCATGTACTTGTCGGCTTTCTTTGTTGAACCACGAATTTCTTTGTGGTGACCGGGAGAAATCCAAGACGTAAGAAGCGGCTTTTTGGCAGCTGGCGGGCTTTAAAAGGGAGATTATTTTTTTGAGAGATGAAAGGACACTGTTCCTATCTTTGTGTTAAAATCGCGTAATATAATTTTGATGTCAATGGCATTATTACTAGATCCTGTGTAAAAGTTCATAAACGCTCTCTGTAATGTGATCATCGTTCTCCTCTGTGGTGTCATTCTGGCTGATCCAACACGATGAGGCGACTTTTTGCCAGCTGGCTAGCATATGACCTTTTGAAAGATTAAAGGATACTATTCCTAGCTTTGTATTCAAAACGCGCAAGACAATTTGAATGTCATAACGAAGACACTATTCTTAGATCTTGTCTAAAAGTTCATATACGCTGTCTTTTATGCCGTCATCGTTCTCCTCTGTGTCGTTCTATCATAGGCTGATTTGAGTGGATTTAGTCTTGCTAGTCTTACCTTATTTAAATGTCTTAAAATCAAGATTTCTTGTCTATGAATGTCTCCAATGACAACCTTTGGAGGCTTGTGTCATTACTTATTTTCAATCCATACATGTACTTATCCTCTCTTTGAACACACGCTCCTACTGAAAACATAGTTTCATTTCTGGTCATCTGTCATGGGAAGGTACTATGCCCTTACTTACTCACTCTTTTCTAGGAAATACAAAATTCCAGTAATTGAGCCTCCTTCCCTTAATGGTGGAAGCTTAACTTTCTCTAACGAAGCAGAATATTTGGATCTTATTTTGGACAGGAAATTAAGCTGGAAACCCATCATCTCTTGTGAAAAAGCTATTGGGAACAAATGTGGTTTACAATCTCGTATTATTTATTGGATGTCCAATGATCAGCTTGCCTGTGCATAAGCGGAGCTCTGCTTACGACACCCTTCGCAGCATTAATTTAACATACTTAATCGTCCCTTTCGGGAAAAATAGGCATCACTGGATGCAACAGATTGCAAATCTTTCCTGAACACTTCCTAAAATGAAATAGCCATATATATACCTCGCCATTTTTTTATCTTTCCATACTGTTCTTACACACACAAAATCTGATTACAGAGAAAAGTTACGTGAAGCTAAGCCATCACATATTCCGATGCTTGTTTGTTTTACAAAATAATTCTCTTGAAATACTAAATCAAATCCACTTGAAAAGAAATAAGCGTTTATCCACAAACTATCGAAATTCAATTACAACTTAAAAGTTTGAGCGACGTGTTTATAGGCAGCGCATTATTTTTAGAAATCCCCTTTCACCGTTTTGGCACTTATGACTTTTGTGTAAAAAAAATGGCGCTAACCATGAATTTGTAAAGTTCACGTGTGATTATTTTTATCAAACAAGTTTCATAGATGCTATTATTTCTGATCATTTGCGACCAGCTAAACGTGTGTGATCATTTCAATAAATAAAATAAATTAGTTACAATGTCGGATGAGGTGGAAGTGAAAACGGTTAAAGCGGACACGGACGCTGACGCTGAAATGCCGGATAAGAACAACGATGAGATTTCGGTTGGAGATGAGTCGTCGCGAGAAAAACTAATAGACGAACTGACAAGCATTGAGCGAGAAATTGCCATAATGCATGACGTCGAAGATGAAGAACAATCGCAGACAGGTGAAACACGAACTCCGGAGGATGCTCTGATGGTGGACGAAGCTGGTAATAAGCTAAGCTATGACTTGAATGCATGTGCTTTGCAGGATGATGAAGAGAAGCAAGAAGTAACTGGTAACAAACAGATTGACCGCAGAAATGGCACATCAACTGTTGTGTCTGATGTGAGTGATGCGCCTGATTCAACAGAGTCGCCTGTTATAAACAAGGACTTGGACACTCAGCTAGAGGATGATGACTTGTTGGCTGTTTTGAAGGGGACTGATGGCAAAGGTGATGGTACTGAAATAGGAGTAACAATCGAGGGCGAGGGTGAGTTCCAAATTGTTGACATTGTAGACAACGAAGTTGAAGGCGTGGAATCGGATCCCCTGGCGAAGGATGCTCCTAAGAAAAAGCTTACGAAGGAAGAAGAACATAAGATGGCTCTGGAACAATTTCAGTCATTGGGACGATCAAGGGGTAACGCCAAGAATCGCCGTCGCAAACAGGACATTAAATCCATAACACAACCTGCTGATTTGCTTACTTCACTGGTCTCCGATTGGAGTGACGGCGATGAAGCTAACGTAGAAGATGGAACAGTGCCAGCAAGTGCTGGCAGAAAGAAGGTTGCTACTGCTACGTCCCAGGTTAAAGTACCGATACAAAAAGTAACACAAGGGAGCAGTACCGCAGCTGTTGTCAAGGAAAAAGAAAAACCAGCAGCGACGCAGGTTGCTAATCCAACGAAAAAAATAATTAATTCCACGGCGGTTCCACAAACTTCCGGTCAGCCAAAGAAGTTGATTAATGCAGCTCCTTCGCAGGAGAAGAAAACACCAATATTGCCTCCACCGTCACCATTTAAACGCACCAGAATCATTAAGCGTAAGATCATCTGGGATCCAGATGCGCCAGAAACTCAATTTTCCTACGCAAAATTGGTAAAGCCAAGCACGCCGAATCCCGCCAAAAAGGATCTGAAAAAGGCCACCGCAACGCCGACATTAAAAAAGAAAGAAGAAACGGTTTTAGTTGCAACAACTCCGGCAGCAACACCACAAGCAAAGCGTCCAGCACCAGAAACTCCCACAATCAATGGCAACAAAAAGAAAAAATTCTCGGAAGTTGAACGCCTGTTAGGTGACGAAGGCGCAGTGAATATGTTGAATTCTCTGGATGGGGAACGCAGCAAGCGCACATCTGAGAGTGAAACGTCCAGAGCGGCCACCAGTCGCAAAACAGCAACACCAGTGGCAGCCTCCCCAGCAGAACGAGCGGTGAGTTTCCTAAAAATACAATGGATTCATATGAATAAAATTGATTTAATTTTTTCTTTACAGCAAACACCACAGAAAAAAGAAATAGCACAACCAAAGCGGCGTACACCAAAGTCTAAAGCTTCATCGTCGTGGGACTATGTATATAAGCGGCAGAACGATGATTCGATGATAATCCGACGTCGCTCGAATAGCTCATACTCCAGTTCTGCCAGCGTTCACCGTCTCAGTGTAGACGGCCCATCGTCCGCAGGCAAGACGCCGAAAAGTACTCCAAAATCGTCACCGAAAACACCGATTACTTCTCCACTTGAATCACCTCCCACTAGTGCTGGCAAAAGCCAAGAGTCTGGTAAACAATTTGAGTTTGCGAAGCCCGAAAATAAAAATAAGGCCAAAAAGATGAGAAGTCCAATTATTCTTGTTAATCCGCTGCCGGCAGACATGAAGAAAGCTACACCAAAACGGACCACAAAGAGTCCGGTCACAACGGAAAGTGGAAGTGGTGACATCGAGATGGCCGATGTGCGGATCATAAAAATAGGTAGCGTTAGGCAAATCACTTTTAGCACAAACAGGTCGAAATTAGGCAACACTTTCACTGTGCAGGTAAACAACTGAGAGGAATCCTGTTCCAAAAGACTGACAATTATTTAATCTTACAGTTGTTGAACGAGTTAAGTCGCATCTTGGAAGACTTTAATGATGAGACCGATTGTAATGCAGTTTTGATGCTCTCGGATGGACCGAATTTTTGTCAGGGAATCGATTTTACCGATTTGGCGCTCGGAACAATTGAGAAACGAAAAAACGCCGCCATCCTAATGGCGAAGGCTGTAAAGTGAGTATGAACTAATGTCGGAATTGCGTTTTTTTTTTTTTTTTTGTTTATTAAAGTAGTGGAGGGATTATGGATTGCGCCTCTGGGAACAACGATGTTAAGCAAGTCTCATGGCACCGCGTCGACATGTCTAAATCCTTTTTTTTTTAATATAAAAGGTCCATGTGTGGTCATTACTGACCTTGATTGAGCAGCGTGCATTCTTCCTCGTCATCCTGCACAGACGAACGGGTTTGGCAGGAAAAACTGAACATGGCTTTGTATAGCTTGTCTCTATAAATGCTGCCATTCGCAGCCCTAAAATCCATCCAGGTGATGGGTATCGATTTGAAGCTCTCGGGCTTTTTCAAAATCTGCCATAGTGTGATTATTTTTTCAGTGCTGGACTTTCCTGGCCTAAAGCAACACTGATGGACCGATCAGATTGTTGACAAAGGGTTTCTGGCCTTAACACAACACGGCAGATAAGATCTTGTATTCAATGTTAAGAAGACTGATGCCTCGTAAAGTAAGCGCAGTTCAGAGCGTCTCCTTTTGTGAGAGGATCTTGCTTTCTTTTGATTACTAATAGAAAAAGTATAGTAAACAAAATTGACAAACATTAAACTAATTCAGAGGAAGTTATTCCCGAATAATGAATGCCGATAGGAATGCGATAACGTAAGCCAGAAGGAAAGCCCAAAAATGTTTACTATCGGTCTTCAATTTTGATTACGTAGCAAATAAATACATATGTACACATTCATATACTGTGATTGTTTAGCATATCAATTTCTTTTTCTGATCGAATATACTTTACACGCAAATCTTGATCGCATCCAGATTTTTGAAGCAATTGATGACAAGTTTTGTGTTTTTGTTTGCTGTTGTTAAGATAGTTGAGATTATCTCTTTTTGTTTTAGAAATTTTCTTTTAACACTGGCGAAATTCCGGAAACCACTCATTGCTGGTGTAAACGGAGTCAACTCCGGCCTCGGTGTAACAATGTTGCCTTTGTTTGATGTCATCATTGGCAGCGATAAGGGGACCTACGAGACTCCGTATGCAAAAATTGGGCAAATCCCTGAGGGATATTATATTTTCTCAGAAACCACAAAGATTCGTTCTACTTTCGTAAGTTCACCAACTATCAACTGCAAGTTCTTTGCTTCCTTTGCATTAACAATATTTAATTTCAGAAAACAAAGCTTCTATGGCTGTCCGAAAAACTGCACTCAACAGAATCGGCACTATCGGGCCTGGTCAACAAACTCACCAGTGTCACCAAAGTCAACGAGGAAGCACTGGCTTGTGCAAAGAAAATCGCATCTCTCTCTGCCGAGGTAAATTTTATATCAAACCCATTCCTCAATATACTTTTTTTGCTAATGATTTCTCTTTAGACATATACTGTAATGAAGTCACGAAACATAGAACAAATTTTTCCTAAAATTGTGAGCTCACTAGAGGAAGAAGAGGCAATTTTAGTACGACAATGGTGCAGTGCGCCATGTGTGGAAAACTTTAAACATTTCATCCATCGAGGTCAGTGGTGAAGTTAACATCTTTAGGAAATCTAATGAATTCCGCTCGTTATTTGAAAAAAGAAAACAAAACAAAAATAATCAATCAATTTACATACTTGGTTATGTATTCAAAAAACGTTTTAGTTAGTTTATAAATTAAAATTTAATTCTTCAGCGTCTAATAATTCACTTGTGAGTTCAGCATTTCATTTCCTATAAAACAAAACTCACCAACCAGCATTAGCACGAGACATATTATAGTGGTTGAGAAATGTCGCATTTTATTTTTAATAAAAGTAAAAAAAAAAAAGACTTTTAGCTATTAAGTTTAAGTATCAAAACAATGAAGCTCAACTGATGGATAGATTTATGAGAAACAGTGTGTTAGATGAACATGCAATATATCAGAGAAGAAAATATAATTTTGTATATAAAATTATTACAATTTACAAGTTTCTTATTCTGTATTCATTGTTTGCAATACACTACTCTTAGGAGTACGAGTATTTAGCACACATTTTAGTAAAGGAATATTTGTTATATAAAACAAAATTAGAGAATAGAAGGCAATTATAATTTTGAAGTGTAATTTTCTTTTTAAATGGAAATAAAACTGTACAAAAAAAAAAAAACTGGGGATTGTTTAAATTGATCTAGGAGTTGAAGAACTGATAACTTCTACAGCTGCTATATAAATCTTATTCTTATTGATGTCTGGTGTGGTGGCCAGCTGTGAGAAAATTCACAAAACTTCAATAGGTACGACGCCACCCATTCAAATGAAGCAAACATGAATAATAAGAGGCATGGTGCGCGAAAGGCACAGTTCTTGGATGGGCGAAAATGAGCATTTTAACAAACTACATATTTAACTCCTTACACAGATATCAACCCATGAGAGTCATCACCAGGCAATAATTAGCAGAAGGGAAGGTTGTGAAGAAATAAGGGTGACCCACATAATACCAAACCGCCTAAAATCGCCACTTTTCGAAAAATCCGCAAATTCCCAAACAAATCAATTTGCGGATATAATATAATTGATATAACCCAAACGTGCGCACTGTCCTGTGATTACCGCTCCGTTTCTCTGCTCTGTTCTTTGCTTTGCGAAAGCGATAAAAGGCCATCACTCTGAATATAGCAAAACCTGTTGCTCCTCACCGATTTTGGACAAAAGAATCAGAGTAGCGAAGCGGTGGGAATCTGTTTAAGGATTTTGTATTTGGGAATTTTGGTTTGTGAATTTTGATTTCTGGATTTTAGTGTGGGGATTTTGTAACTGGCGATTATGGGAGCAATCGGAAGCAACTCAAGAAATTCGCCTGAAATCGATCTTTGGTTAACACTTAGGACGAGGTGCTGGAAATTCCGAAGTCGGCGATATGAGAGCTGGCGTTGGCCCATTAAGGGTTCATCCGTTTTGATCTTTCTTGATGTCACTGTTAATTTTGGCAAGAGAATTTATCCGTAGCAGGTTTTCCTGGGTAACGTGGGATGAGTACAGAGCCAGAAGAAGGGAGGAGAAAAATGTACTGCGAAAAAAAAGGGCAGTCTCCCAGCTCAAGGATATCGAAGAGTGCAGGAGGAATAATAAAAGCTTTTTAAAAAAGTTCAAAATCTGGCTACAGATCAGGAACTAAGACCCTTCGAAACAGTGACCCGGGTATAAAGAAAACTCAACTTTAGTCGATGAAGTATTTCTCCCACCCAGCCACGTAAAAGTCGGCACATCAATCAAAAAGGTGAAGAGCAATAAGTCCGTAGGTTTGGATGGATTGCCGTCAAATCTTTCAAAAGCTGATGGTAATGTTTTGGTAAGGAGCATGCATAAAATCATCTGCAAATGCTCGACGACTGGACTATCAACTCTATCTGCCCCATGTTCAAGAAAGGTGATCCTATGTAAGAACTTACCGGGGAAAAATTCTACGTCGAATATTTGGTCCTGTCTGCAAGGAGGGCGAATGGAGGAGAAGATATAACCGGGAACTCTACGAGCTGTGTAAAAATGTGAATGTAGTCTGGAAGGTAAAAATCCGTCGACTGGACGAGAATGCTCCAGCTAAGAGAATTTTCGAATACTAGCCACCTGGTTCGCGAAGAAAATGAAGACCGAACCTCCGGTAAAAATATCAGGCAATCGCGGACACCCGGAATCTTGGTTTGAAAGCAGCGTGCCCAGCACCGTGAAGGAAGGAAAGCGGCATTAGTTCCGGCTCGGACCATCCAAGAATCGCTGGCCTGGTAAAGAAAGAAGAATGAATGTGGATGAGATTGATAACGATGATCATAGCTTTTACAACTATGAAGGTAAATAGGTATGTAAACGTCGTCGTTGATTAAATAAATAAATAAAACAATAATTTAGTTATTAGTAGGTGCAATTAATCAATTTATTAATTTATTATCGTTTATATAATATTTTTATAATAAGTATATTCAATATTCATATTGCATGTACTATTTATTTATACAACACTATATTTTGTCTATATTGTAATGTTTTGCCCATCGATATACAATTTATTTAATTATTATTATTCTGCTTAATTTTTGTATATATTTTTTTTTGTTGTCTCTTCATATTTGTTGATGTTTAATGTTTTAGTTTCTCTGAGATTTAATTAATTAATTACTCAATATAAACAGTAGCACGTTTCTTGACAAGTTTTATTAGTAATGAGAAGTTTGTTTTTTTTGTTTACTAAGACAAAATTGATTCTACTAAATTCCCATTTTTACTTTCATTTCTTTTAAAGTTTTTGGTTGTGTAATTTGAATGTCTTTTTCTTCAAATAAGACAAATTATTTATATAAAAAAAGAAATTTAAACAAAACGAAAACAAAAAACAGTTTTATATTTATTAAAAATTAACAAGAAACCCGAAATACAATAGTTTTGGTATAGTTTTATGTTTATGTATATATCATTGTTATTATTATTTATTTTATTTGTTCACTTTTGCTCCACCACTGTTGTGTAATACACACCTACACTATTGTATGGTATCATAATTAATTTTATTTTTATTTTAGTAAGCATACATGACTGTTTTATAATGTATTTTATTTCTATTAAGATTTCATTAAAATACTTTTATTTTTATATAAGTTTTTTTTCTTTTTCTAATTGAAATTTTTTTGTATTATGACATATACATTTAATAGATAAATTGTTGTAGGTACATTTAACTATAACTTAAAGGAATGTATGTATATATATATTCTAATGTATATAGTTTGTATTTACATACATATAGATATACATCGATATTCATAATTATAATAATAATAATAATGATAATAATAGTAATTAATTAATTAATTAAATTAAATCGTTGAAATTTCCCATTTTTTTTTGTTGATATATGTATGTATGTAAAATGTATGTTTATATTTTTTTTTCTGAATAATATTTATTTTACTTTTTATTTTAATTTTAACAGAAATTTTATTTTACAAAAGGAAAGGGGTTGTTCTCTCTCACACACAAAGTACATATGTATTATTGTATATATGCAATTATTTTCTTTATTTAAAAGTAAAGCAAAGTATAAATGATTTTAATATTTACTCCAGCTATTATTTAATTTAAAAGTTTTTTTTAGTACGTAGAGATGCATTTACATGGTTCAATTTTAAGAACTCCCTACAGTTGTAAAGAAAGACAAATTAAAGTGAGTATTTTTTAAAAGAAAAGAGATCTTCTCGAAGTTGAGTAACGTTCAAATACTCCACCTAATTTCTTCAATTGGTGTGCCATGTATGTCATGTGTGGAATAATATTTTTACCAATGACTGTTATAAGGCGGGATAAAACGTTGAGGTTTGCTATTATTGCGAAACTTGATCTTTGTAAGTATGGATCTTTTACTCGTATGTAAATGCCCAGAACTCTTGTAAAATGTATTGCATTTGAGTACAAAGGATCAATCTGATTTGTAATTCTACTTTTACCACTGTCAGACTTACAGGAATGCAACGATTTTACTTTGTATCCCATTTTGTTGCACATTTGACATGGTGTTTCACTCTATTAGATGGGCTCTTTCTAACTTGTTTCTGAAAGACTAAGCCAAAACGCTAACTATAGAAAACGACTTCAACTGCTCGCTCAACTGGTAACAGCGAAAACGAAATTTGTACAGAAGTCATTTAGCGAAGTCTTCGGGGTCTTACATTTGTCTAAACTACAATTAGTGCTTGTAGTTGCAGTTGTAAGGAGACAAAAAGAATCAAATTGAACTGTGAAAATGCAACCTTCACCAAAGTATCTCCATTTGTATTCTAAAGCGAATAAAAATGTAAGACAACTTCTGTAGTTAAATATGAAATATGGATTTTATTTAATTTTTATTATTTCGTTTAAAAAAATTGTTAAAATTAAATAAAGAAAAAAAAATTTAATGCAATAACTACAAAGCTAACAATTATTACTGTCTTTTGTCTTTACAATTGCACCATCATAAAATTACAATAACATATTTTTTTTTACCTTCAGCTTACGAAACGATCAAACAATTTGAAAAAGTTTCAACATTTTTATTTTTTTGTAATTTAAATTTAATTAGTAGCGCAGCTGATGTAGTGCAATAAGTTAGCATTTGATTTACAAAATAATATTTATGAAATTAAATTTATTAAAAAGCCATAACATAACTTATCTAATTTGTTTATTAAAATATATATATGTAAATAAAAACATATATACCTACTCCAATATATATATGTATATATATGTTATCTTTCTGCTTCTCCTTTATTTTTATGTCTTTAAGAATTAATTATTTTATTTTTAAACATTCTCTTTATATTTATATATATATATATTTTTTTGTTTTTGTTATGAAATTACTGAACCATAATCAAACGTTTGCGTTTTATATTGTATTTTTATATATATATATATTTAGTATAATTGTTAAGTTTATGCTGTAATTTTACCAGTGTCATGAGACGAGTCATGTACCAATTGTGCTGGAGCACCTTGACCACCGCCTGGAGCTGGTTGAGGGTTGGGTTGTTGGTATTGTGGTGGTGGCATGTACATTTGTTGTGGAGGAGCTTCACCACCTATTAAACCTAGTTTGCCTTTTGGTATTGCCATTTGAAAAAAGAAAAAAAATAATTAGTAAAGTATATTTGATGTTTGGATAGTATTGATTATTGCTATACAGAAGCGATACATTTCTACAGACACAATTACATTGGGATATACTTTGCTAAATACAGACAATGGTTATCGTATTTATTTTGACTAAGTATTGCTGGTTTGGGTTTTTACTTATTTTTTTGGGGGGGTTTTGATTTATAAGATTTAATTTTCCTAATTTTAGTGTTCAATGATGTTGGGAAGTAAATATTAACTCATTATAACTAAAAGATAAAGTAACATGCCTTATACAGGGTAACTCAATGGCTACACATTTTATGTAACAAAATATTCAATTTAAAACAACTACATATACATTCTTATATTGTTTCATATTACCCCAGTCCTACGTTCACAGGATACATTTTTTTTGTCAACATTTTCGGTAACTTTGCATTATAGAATTGGTCTAATGGCATCTATAGCCAGGTGTATATGAATAATTTGTTTTCTGGCACTGAATTATTTATGTTTTTTCAGTTCACACATTATATTTTAAATAACATCAAAGAAGAACATTCCAAAGGAGTAAAATCACATGATTTTGAAGGCCAATTGACCTTGCTATTTCTGGAAATGAGACAATCATTGAACTTCGAGCACAACAAAGTGATCGAAATCAGAGCCAATTCACATTAATTTAATAAAATTATGAAAAATTTCCGCTCTTAATTGTCGGTAATTATGGTCCAATTGTCACACCAACATTTTTAATCTCCAATCAAACAATCTGAGTGGCTGAATTGGTTGCTCATAAATCATGGAAGGTCCTTTGAATCCTAAATCCTTTGGATTTCCGCACGGATTACCCGGATTACAGGTATGTTTCACTGTATGCCATTCATTGTAAATGACTCAATGACAAAACAGATTGTGTTTAGCATAAGTTTAAGGTCACTGATCGTACCATCTGAGTAAATTAGAGTTCGGAGTCAACAACTTAAGTTGGTATTATGGACGATTTAAAGATGGGCATGGGCACTAGGGTTGGCATTTTTGGTCCCAAATTCATGGTCAGAAAGCCGATGGTCACTTAGATCCATACCATCAAGATATGTGTCAAAATGTTTGTGAGATAGTCAGGCCACAACTCAGGCTCTGATATGACCTCTTAGGTGGTTAAAAGCTGTTCAATCTTTCGTGCGTATTGAGATGGAAGCGTCCAAGAAGGGTTTAACGATCAATAAGGACAAAACAAAGTATATGAACGTTAACGTAGGCAGATATAACCTTGATGTAGGTTGCGACTTTATCTATTAATTCTAACATCGTCACCAGCGAAGAATATTTCTTGACAATAGCTGCTATTTTGGGCTATGAAGGCAATTGCATTGGAAAGCCCTCTCTCGAACAACTAAAGTGATTCTTTATAAGACCTGAATCATCCCAGTCCTGCTCTATGGCACAATGGCATGGCCTTTGTGAAATATGTATCAGATTGCTCTTGGTTGTTTTGAGTGTAAAATTCTCCGAGTGATTTTCGGTCCCATCTTCACCGATGGTGAGTGGAGGAGGAGATACCACGACAAATTGTATAATACTTAGCCAAAAGGTTCCAAGACTGAGGTGGCTAGGATGAATACTTTTTTGTTTTGTTTTATGATTCACCAGCGCTAAAGAAGTTATGAATACCCTTATGATGCTATTCGCACAGCGCTTGGTATGATTTTGAAATTAAGGCGGCATAAATTTTCTTTTTTTTTGCTCCGAGGGTGGTGTCCAGAATTACTGGGGAGAATTATTAGTACTGTTGCCATTGCTTATAATTCACAGTTTTTCCCTTGAACATTCCGATGTCATTAGTACGATCAACACTTTCAAGCCATATGGCCACCCTACTGCCAGTGTTATGCTTATGCAGTAGAGTTGACGTCCGCTTTTTTTCGGAGTATATCGCCTTTTTTTTTGACATCGGGATTTGAACCTGGAACCTTTAGCGTGACAAATGATGATGTTACCATTACACCATGTTCACCCCTTATACTAATGCTGCATCCCAGAAAATCTTAGAATCTACCTTCGAGGGACAGCGAAATAGAGAAAGACCACAACTAAAGTGGCATACGCAACTGGAAGCGGTCTTCAACAAACTTAACCTGTAAAACTGGAGACATTGCTAATTGCGTGAAGCCCCTTTTACTCCGCAATCTAGTGCCATTTTAAGGAAGTAAGTAAATCGAAACTGTTCTAAAAGACAAACCGCATTATCATCCCTAAAATTTTAAATTCAAGAAGGCAGAGTTAATATTTACTTTTTTTTATACAAAGGGAATATTTTCACAATTGTTTATACTAAATATGTTGAAATTAAAATACTGTTTTAAATAATAATGTTAAAATGTGTTGATTTTAAAAATACTTCAAACTTGTTTATGTTGTGGAAATAAATATACAGAGGAGTATTTACAAATCATCGTTAATGCAGGCAAAGGTTGAATTGATCTTATCAAAATGTGCATACTAATTATCATGCATTAATTTAAAAAATAAAACTATAATGTAAATAAGATTTCAAAGTAAATTGTTTAGCTAAAATGTGCAAGAAAATGAAATAAAAAAAATGTTTATTAGCACGTAGTATAATCTTTGAATGAAAAATATATCCTTGGATAATTGAGAGTTAAGATTTTCTAACTTTCTCATCTTAGAAGGTAGTATTAGCTTCATGAGATTGGTTTCAATCACGTCTAACAATTCCATTTGTGTATCTTAATATCTGTGAATCTGATTTTCAGTTAGGCTATCAATACAATTTTGAAATTCTAACCTAAACGACAGAAAATTGTGCTTTTAAAGACAGGTACCTTTTAAGATGAGAAAGTTCCTAAAGATTCAAGTGTGTTATCATTTTATTAATTGTGAAATGTTTTGATTAGTGAATGATTTATTTCTTTTTGTTAGCGATACTGATATTTTTATTGATTCACTGTATAATTATATACCTCTGATGTTTTTAATAGATTAATCTTTTTCATCTTTTTCTGTAAAACATGATTGAATTTTGTTAATAGTAGGTACCCGATAGTAAAATAGACAGAGAGTGTTATATGTATTCAGTGTTTGAATAATGTTGTCTAAAAGTGAGAGCGTGCACACATATAAGACAGTACAAGAAGCCTTCAGAAGAAGTAGATGCCAAGAATCAAAATTACTGGCTTGATCCACTTTCTATTCCGTTAAAGGACCATACGAAATAGAAAATCGAAACAACCAGCCTAAGATATCGATGATTCTGTTGCCATCGACTTAAGAAAAATAGTATGTTTGCATCCTTGACAGAAGGCTTTCAGCTGAAATCATGCCTGACGCTGGATTGTAGCGTAGATGATATCACTGCCATACAGGACGTGCGATGGGATGTAAGGAAAATGAAAATCTTTAGCATAATGCAAATTTCCATTTTTCAGTTTTCTTTTGATGTTCAGTTTTTTGCCAATCGCTATTTCTTTGGACTGAGAAAGCAACAACTATCCCGAAGACCTAAGGAGACTCTACATAATAACCCAATAATTTCAATCCTACTCGATAGTGCTGAAGCATGGACTATATCGAAGATTTTCCATGGACCAGGTAATTTCGAGTGAAAAATCCTTTATAAAATATTAGGTTCTGTTTGCCCTGAGATGGGCATTGAGGGAGGAAATTTTACCACTTACTATACGAACTGTATAGCGATCTAGTCAATAAATGGATTATTAGACGTTTGAGGTGCGCTTCGACCAGCAGGGGGGGACAACGTAGAAGAGAAAGACTTCTAGTTAGGTGGCGTGCATAAGCAGGAATAAGCACTAAGACACTATTATGCCTTCTGAGTAAGTTACACTAACAAATACAAGCTATAATATGTATTCAAGATGGGGACACCGCAAGGAAACTTTTGGAGGAAATGATAAAACTAAGGCTCACAGTAGCGGTAAAGATAGCGAGAGATTTATCCGGAAAATAGCACAGAATTCAGGAACAACCATTCCACGATTGGAGCAGTTAAAGAAGTAATAAGGACCACTCAACTGGCTCGACAGGGCAACCATAATTCAAGTAAGATCGGCAACTCTGAACTTGTGAAATATCCTTCAACTTAGCCAGATGGAAGGAACGACATGCTGAAGGCGCTCGAAAAAACTTGCGATATTCCCGAGTATCTCTTGCAGGTGATGAAGGTCTATCTCAAAGAAGAGGAGCTGTTAAACGACAGCACAGCCGCGATGAAAGGAAATCGCTAATGCAGCGAAGCAGGGTTCGATCCTAGGATCTGCTTTCTGAAATAAACTCGCTGTATGCTTCGTATGGAGATGCCCGATGATACTTTCTTGGTAGGGTATGCAGACGATATCGTTGCAGTGAAAACTCAACCAGGTCATGATATGGGTACATCTCTGGATAAAATAACATGTCCTGGAAAACGACAGCACCCTGAAGTAATATAAAAAGTGGTCCCGAAGTGCATGGTGTCAAATTGAAAATCTGTTAAAAGTGGAAAAAGTCTCATACTATTTCCAACAAAGCGGGACTGTTTCTCGAGTGCTTCACCGTTTAAAAAAACAAAAAAAAACAACCTTCCTTCCATATTGAAAAGTTTAACTACGTTTCAAAAACTTGTTCATAAATATGAACTCAAAGTCGAGCCATCTTTTCAAAACAAGTACACATTTTCCCAACCACTTTAGCATTGATATGTAGGTATGTCCTCGTTTATGAATGCGCTTAATTAAACTATCCCAAAAGTTACGACTTTGTTATTGAAAACAAATCTTAACTTAAATTTTATTTCAATAACTTGTCAAAGATGAGTGTTATTTCAACTTAAAATAATTACAAATTTGCTTATTAGTGTCGTTTGTGAAAATAAAATAATAAAATTATTATAAATAAATAAATAACCGTTGTATATACTAAACATGTTTAGCATTTACGAAACCAAAGCCGAATTACATAAATATAATTTAATATATAGCAAAAAGCACTATAAACACAATTGTTATATAGCAGCTGTAGTTGTGTTAAACAGCGCTTTTAAAAAATAAATAAATAAACCAAAATAAAAAGTAGGACGAAAACAAAAACATAACTTAACGAAGAAAACATTTGTTATAACAACGACATTGGACTATTTGGAATTATTTTTACGCCATTGACATATGTATAACGAAATATAATATATAATACAAAATCACACGGAAACGATATTAATGTGTTAATACCATCTAGGGAATTTTTTATCGAACCTGGTTAACAAGATGATATACATGATGAGGATTCTACGGTAATTTTATTTTTATTTTTAATTTTATTTTTATTTTCTGATTTATGAGACACTCTCTCGAATGGAACCCTTTTTGTGGATTTTGCTTTTTTTGGAAGTTGAATGGTATTTTTTTTTTTTTGGATTGATTTAATATTTTTTGTTTTTTTTTCTGATTATTATTGGGTTTCTTATAGATACTCTAGCTCTCTACATGAAGTTAGCTATAAAATGGGATAAAATTAGAATTAATATGCATGTAAAATAAAATGCATCTAGGTTAAGTAGTGCGCTTAGTGAAATTAACTATTTGCATTATGTGTTGCGGAATAAAACAAAATCAAAGTATTAAAATTGTAAACTATATTGTATAAGTAAAATTAGAAATAAAATATGTAATTGTAAATTAATCTCTTTCTTTTTTAACGTTGTTTGTATTTTGGTATTTGGAATATTGAAGAAATGTACACATATAATTTTTGTAAGAGTAGAAATGAATAATTGATAAATGAACTTACTTGCGATGATTCCGACTATTACCAGTCCAATGATACCCATTATGATCATCATCTGTAAGGAGTTTCCGTGTCAATTTTGAAAAGTTCTTGATACAAGAATTTTATTTTTAATTAATGATTACCTTTAAATTCTGTAACCAGAATTTTCGTTTTAGTTTTCCAGCCTGCTGTTCAAATTGTGAAGCACCCTGTTGTAAGGCATCTGCTCGATCATCCAATTCAGATAATTTTTGATCTCTCTCAAGGACCTTTTCGACATTTGTTCTCATAATATCAACAACCTAAGAAAATATAAAAAAAAAACATGGTTGGTTATTGAAATTCTGACTTCCGACCTTTTCAGATTCGAATCTGTATCAGCTTGCTCAGCAGTTTAATGCATTGACTACGAGCACTATATTTAGAAACCTCTATTATAACCTTGGTCATCTAACTTAAGTATGTAGATGTCAGGAACTCCAAGGAATTGGGTGTTACTACTCTTAAAATCGCTAGCCATACTTAAACGAAAAATGTTTTTATCATGCAACAATCTGGACACTTGAAGGGTGGATTGTTAGGGCACAGCAAAGCCGTGGACGAAAAATTAAACCACGTGTGGGATTTCAACCTATCTAGCCTTTGGAGAATTTAAATCTAAAATGGGCAGGGAGCGTGAGTCCTATTTTTCTAAATAATTTGAGCTGTAGTATTTTTCAAGTCAAAGATATGCCAATCAAGGAGACCCATGACTGCTATCAAAGTTCTAGAAGTTTCAATAATGTAGAAAATCCAAGTTATTCATTATCTATGATATTACGCTTTGTTGGATACTTGGGCTTATCAGGTAACACACCGTCTCATAAACTAGCCAGTCAAGGACCACAGGAAGAACTGATTTCTCTTTTAGACGTGTGGCATCTTCACTTGACAAACTTGGTCCAAATGAAATTTAAGCACCTGAAGAGGTTCAAGTAGTAAAGCATTTCATTAAGTAAATAGCCTGGTAGCTCCTATTTGATTCCGGCAAAAAAAAAAAATACATAGCTCCATACTACGAAAATCTATTAGGTTATAGCTCTTCCCGGTCCGACATTTTCGGATATATTTTCTAAACATATTTGGAATGCGATTTCAAAATGCGATCTAAGTGGAACCCGATTTCTGAGTAGGTATACGCCTGACTTAACCTAGAATCTCAAATTCGAAGTGCCTAAAAGTGTCTGCAGGTAGACAGCTGAATCTAATTCAGCTTAGGACCGTGTTGCACTTAAAAAAAAATCCACGCAGTCCCTATGGCAACGTGGGAATCAAATATTTCTGATTTGCTGATTTCGTTTACTTTGGTCCTCCTATAATTTTGTTGGAACTATCGACTCACAGACACCTTAGTGAAGTATTCTATAACTCACCTCATCGACTTGTGCCTGTGTTTGCTGCAATCTCTTTTGAGCGGCAATCTGTTGAGGATTTCGTGGTCCTCCGACAATTTCATCGCCACCTTCTCCAGTGGGCGCTGCTGCTGGTGCTCCTTCTGCTGCTGCGTCCGCCCTTAAAAAAAAAAATAAATATTTGTGTTTAGATTAATAAAAAATAAAGCGTATATTTTTTAATCTTTGGAGCTTAAGCTAGCCTTCACTCATCGGCTTACAACTAAATTCCCCTGTATTCCGCAGTATCTGTGTGTCGCTAAGTTGCTTCTAATGCGCTTTGAGCGCAGGCTGACTTTCAGGAAATATCGACAGTTCGAGTTTTGCTGCAAAAGTGAACTAGTGTATTTATCTAGCCTCTAGGGTGGTATTTCGTTCGTTTTGCTCGCTGTAGTAAAATCGTTTAGTAATTCTGTATATCATTGGGAAATTTAAGCTAAAAATAGCAAAGTATTAAAACTGTATTCAATCATAAGTCAGTTTAAGAAGTAATTCTGTAGTTTTGGCCACAATCAGTGAAGCGGTCAGGGAAATCCATCACTTAACAGCCTCTATCCATCTACGTCCTCTACACGTGTATGGCCATATTTTTTACTGCTAGCATTATTGAAGCACATGACCTAGTTTGACCTACTCTTGGTTAGATGATGGATAACTGCAGTTAAATCAGCCAACAAAAGCATTCTCTACCCACGACTTTATCGCATAGAAAGTGGGTGGTTTAGTTGGCAATAAAATACTTGCATTCCTAGTTTCGAGTGACGTTTAGTACCTCATTCTTGAACAAGTCTCTAGCTTATAGCAGTTAAAACTTGGAAATTACTTGCGTTAACAGTTTTTGTTACAAAAGGTATTTATTATTCTTTCTCTTATATAGAATTTAAGCGAAGTGAGCGACTTGGTCTTAACCGGAACTGATTAAGTGGAAGTGTTTAAGTTAATCGATAACTTATGAATTTATTAACTCTTAGACTCTGAATTCGTTAAATTCATTGAAATTATCAGGCATGCATACGTCAAAAGATGCGGTTTTAAAAGATTCTTCATTAGATGTAAATCAGCGTTAGAATGCGCCATTTTAAAATCACAACGAGTGTTGATAGGTTGATAGATTAAGGCCAACCTGTGGAATTGACAAAAATAACTAGTTTTCCCATCTTTTTCTTAAGGTTTTTATTTTTATTTTTTATAATTCACTAGCGCTAAAGGGGTTATGAATACCCTTATGATGCTATTCACACAGCGCTAGTGTTAGTGTAGTGATTTGGAAACTCAGGTGGTATTAGGTTTCAGTCTGTTTGCTCCGAGGGTGGTGTCCAGAATGATTGAGGAGAATTATTAGTTCTGTTGCCATTGCTTATAATTCACAGTATTTCTTTCGAAGGTCCCGATGGCATTAGTACGATCAACACTTATAAGCCATTGCCTACCCTACTGTCAGTGGTATGCCTATACAGTAGAGTCGTCGAAGAAGAAAAGTGCGTTGTATAACCTTCAGCAGGGCTGGATATTAGCACATAAAGTGGAACAAAGATTCCTTTTCGTTGTTATCAGCTATGGCAGAACAAATTATGAGGAATGCCTAGCTTAGCTACGTGATCTTTTATCAGCCAGTTGCCTGCAGTAGCGGCTGTGATTCTTGCAATATCTGCTCTTTATCTGTTTAGTTGTTCATTTGTTTTTGTTTTGTTGTAATCGGATCAAGTCCTTTTTGATATGATGCAGTTATCTAACCTATTCCACTATTGGTTGGCTAACTTTAGAAATTGAGTGAGCCATTAAGGATTGACCCCTGCCTGGCCAGTTTGTCAGCTATTTCATTGCCGTGTCCTGGGATCCAGGTGAGATTGACTCTGGTTCGAATACTTAATTGATTTACTTGTTTCTAATATTGCTCTACCAGTTTTGAGGATCTAGTGGCCGAATAAATAGCTTTAATGGTGGCTTTTGCAAAAGCGTACATTTAACAAAAATAAATAAAATTAAGGTTGTGGAAATTACTTGGGATATTGTAAAAAGTTTCTTAGAAAACGTATTCTTTCAGTCACGCAGCAACTTAGGTATGATAGGCGATCAGAAGATTTTGCAGTTGATTTAGTCTGATGTACATATGTACTTACATACTTAGGCAGACTGCTATTAAAAGTAACTCAAACGTGATTATTTTCTAGTTTTAATGTTCAGAAGTTACTTGTTAAATATCGACGTATTTTTTCTTTTCAATTTCAATCATGAAGTCGTGACCATTTGAATGAGTCACTTACATTTGTTGGCACTGTTTGGATTCAAAATCTATTGATTCGAGTGACAAATATCTTTGTTTGTTCATACAATTTAAGAGTTAAATCTTAAAAACTGTTTTGAAAAGAAATGCTTTCAAGACAATTTAATTTTAACTTCAAACCAACATCTTCAATGTTTCGGCTAAAACATTGCTTGTGTTAAGCAAACGACTCCCTACTAAGGGCACCCACTTACGGTAGTTGCTTATCGTTTGTTCTTTTATCCATCAAACAATGATGTGTGTCAGCCATCAAAGCTCTGTAAAATTATATTTAATTGCATACTGCTTGTTGGCCTATCTGCCATCATAAAGCATACGTGCACCTATGAAATATGTAGTTGCATTAAAACACAACAGACGTTGTTCGTTTTCTTCCCCTAATTCGTTTTCAATAATTCCAACAATACCACACTGAAAACGACTTAACTTTAGAGACATGACATTTAACCACATAACTTGTAGAATGGTTGCCGATATGTAATAAAATTAAATCACATGGATCAACTCCCGTTGGGGGGGGGGGGGGATATACCCTTCGAGATAGTTTACACCCTTTATTTTACAGTGCACAATGAAATCAGGAACAAAATCAATATAACATATGAATAATACACCATGGGACATTTAGTTTTAGTTCTTTTTTTGTTTTTAAATTAGAATGTAATAAACTATAAGAGTCCTCAACAACGTATTGATTTATTTCATTAGAAATTATTGTAAATGCTCTCGTGTGTAAATGACCACACTTTAAAATATACATAAGTTCTAATAGATATACATTAGTTAGTGTCTCTATATGTATGTCATGTAATTAGTGCATGTTCGTATTTTCTCACATGACATCATTCTAAAAATAGTCGTACAATGATAATCGTGAAATCATTTTTGAACTTTTTTTTTAAATTGACTTAAAAAAAACTCCCAAGTAAGGATTAAAAAAAAAAAAGTATCTCAAACACTTAAAGATACAGAACATTGATTCTACGTACATTTTTTTTTTAGGACAAGACCACACAACTATGGAGTTTCTAGCGGTGAACGGATACAGTTGATGACAATTTTTCTTTTTCTTTTTAAATTTCCGAATAGATTTCTTAATTGTTCATTCCAAGGGATTTATATTTTATTTATCTTATCACACAAAACTTTAATTAATTTATAAAATAAAAACAAATTTATTTTTTCAGTCAGACGGACGAGAAAATTCAAACGGCAAAACCACACATAAAAACATTTCAGTTGAAAACTTACAAAAATCGATATTTTACTTACATTTTTCAAGTTGATGTGTGTGCTGGAAACGGGTAGAAGAGCTAAGTGAGCTTTTGCGGCGGCCTTCTTAGAGTGTCAGTCCTCTGATGCTCAGGAAAAATAAAAAAAGAGGAGGACAAATATTAACTCTACACCAACAGCACTGCACACACTAGGTTTGACGAATCCAAATGGTAGATAACTCTTATGAAACCCTCAAAATGTCGACCACGAAAGTTCTAAAACTCTGTAGAAGAGGGATATATTTTTTTTTTTTTTAATCATTAAACCAATTATGTACGATTATATAGATAGTTGTAGAGTGTTATAGATATGCATAGGAAGAGGAAAAATAAAAATTCACATGCAAGAAGAAAACTTAAAAAATTGCAATTGAAAAGCAAAAAATAGGAACTGCAACTAGATTCTAGGCTTCGCCACGAACCGTATTGATTTTGCAGAAATTGAAAGGAGCACGTCATTGAAATCTATAATTTACTAGGGGGGTAACAAAATAAGTTAAATCACACGAATGCAGTTTTATGTAGCGAATCAAAGAAGATGCACTAAACACTGGAAGCACTTGGGATATTTGGACTGCACCCACTGGGTAGATAATTTGTTCGAAAATATTCCACACGAGCAAATGAAAACCCAAAAACTACTTACATTTGATTTTTTCCAACTAAGATGAGTCCGCTGGCTGAGAGGGTAGTAGGTAAGGAACCTACTCAAAATGAGATGGGCTAAGGAAAATTAACTGACACTGGGCATGCGTTCGAATGAACTATCTATATGAATGAAAAGAATCTGCGAGTGGGTAGGTGGTGGTGGAGAATGTGGTTTAAATGAGCTTTCCCACTGCGATGCGGATGCGTATTGCCTCCTTTGGCTGATGGAGAATTGGGGTAGCTTTAGTGACGGTTAGTTGGGTTCAAAACCGTATTGAGTTGATGTTTTGCTGGACACTATACTCGAGCATGCGTGGAAATTTATGACAATGGAGAATTTTTTAGTTCTATCGAGGTGAGGGGTTGCCAGTAATTTTATATACCTAGGGACTAGGTCGGTAAGAAAATTGCGAAATGTTTTACTTACTTACTAACTCAGATGGCGCTACAGTTCGAGGTCTCTAGTTAACTATATCCAGTTGCGCAATCCAACACCTAGGCCGAGATCTTCGGGTTTTCTGCAAAGACTCTGTGGGCCAAAGCATTCACTCTACCTGTCTCAGTCATCTCAAGCATCCAATAAATTGCTTAACTAATCAGGCCAGCGACTCTTAGAGGGTCTGAGTCTGAACTTATGATGCTTTCCATCCTTCACGGTCCCGAGCACGCTGCTTCCAGTTTACTAGACCAAGGTTTCTGACGTCCACAATTGCCTGGTCCTTAAACCGATCTTCTTTTTCTTCTTTAAACCAGGTAGGTGGCTGGGATTCGCAGATTCTCTTAGCTAGAGCTGGAGATTCTGGTCCATTTGCTCGATGTAGCCGACCCAGTGCAGGAGACGGATTTTTGCCTTCCGAACTTCATCCACATCTTTATACAACTCGGACAGTTCGCGGTTATATCGTCTCCTCCATTCGCCTTTCTCTCAGACAGGACCAAATATTCGACGGAGAATTTTTCTCTCGATACCAAGATCTGCTCCGCTGTCTCACTTATCGTCATCCCTTTCACAAGAATAACGGCGACCGCATCATCGTAAGAAGTCAGCGGGCTAGGAACGACCTCCATATTATTTATCGCACCTCCAGTAAAACAACGACGTAAGTGCAAAAATATTGATTCAAAGAAAAACGCATTTGAAATTTTTCAATGACGGTGTATTAGAACGGAACGGAACAAAGACGCATCTGCCCCCTAGTGGCTAAATTAGTGTTTATCAAGAAGGTCTTTGTTTTATTGGAAAGAACTATAATTTTTGATGCTTTTGACATACTTAACTCAGAAAATCAGTTTTTTGCACTAACGTCGTTGTTTTACTGGAGGTGCGTTATGATGGCGCTGCAGTCCGGAGAAATTATGTCTAAAAATGTAAGAGCATGGATGCCTGTACGCTACACGTCAATATCCATTCATCTATTTTGTGGGATTGTATCAACACTTCAAGGAAAGAACCATCCCTAAACTCCGAAGCCAGATGGTGCACCAGATCGTAATAAAAAGGTGAAGATATCCAGAAGCGCTAATTGAAATTTTAGAAGATTATGAACCACTGATGCAATCATAAGTCAAAAATTAAGAAGTTGTACAGATCAGTAAAGAAATCACCAGAGTAGTTCAAATCCTATGTCTCTCGGCCTAAAGCTTGCGAAAAATAAGACAGAAATGGTGGTATAGAACCAGTGCCAGAAAAAGAAAATAAACAGTAACTCTTCTAATAGGCAGACCTTCAAGTGATTTCTATCCCTAAAAAGAAATGTCAGAGGGCAGTGTTGTTAAAATAGATCTAGAAAGTAATTCTAGTGAGTAAGAATCCCATACTGTGTTGAGGACGAGCTCCGTAGCGCCTTTTGAATATTCCCACTCAGATAAAAAAAAAAGTCGTTAATCCATCCATAAGTAGTTCCCCATTATAAATAAAAAATAATCACCCACAACTACATAAAAGCTTCTTTGGACCTTATGCAGCTTCAACACATTCAAGTGACCAGGACCTGACAGTATTCCAACATTATATTTCCCTTTTTAAAGTTAGAACTGATAGGCTGTCGCCTAAATTTAGACCATAAACTATGGACCGATATAAAACGTAGAAGTCATCTTCACACATACTCGTAATGCTAAAGCTTACACATTTATTAAAACGACCTCCGGCCTATTAGCCTATCTTCATTTCTGCTGATTGACCTTTGCAGATCCTGGAGACTATTGAAAACTGATGTTATAGAAAACTATGCTTGACAGAAGTTTCGAAAAACTAAATCAAATGATCCCTAGAAATTTGAAGTTTGATGCCTCGCAAACCAAACATCTTTCGATGATAAGTTCAAGCCGCTCTTAACTTTCTTAAGTACTTTTATCTCCGTTTCAAAAAGTGTTAGGGGTTGACTTTTGAAGAACCAATATTAGACATTTGTATGTGTATTTATTTAAATCAATTCATGTGCTCAAATAGGTAAAACTTTGATTTACAAATTAAATTTCGATCATCAATCACTCAATCGTGTTAAGAACTAAATTTTTGATTTAAATTAGTGAGCGGTCTTTCTCATAATACAAGTAGTCCTGAAAAAAATTTAAAAGAATGTTATACCAACTATTAAATATATATAAAATGTTCTTACTATCAAAAAGGTTGCTCCGAGTAAAGCCATTTTTATGTAAACATCAAGATCCAGTGAAAATTCCAATCGAAAAGAGTCGGCATCTGTGAAACCCTCCTGTATAAAACCGGCCCATTGTTTAGAAATTGTTCCGACAAATTCACCATTTAATCCTGTGATCTGTGTAATCCAATGCACATATAAATTTTCTTGTTTAATACAATTTTCAACTTACCTGATAGCAAATTTCGCTACAGCACTTGTATGGACAAATGGGTCCCTCAATCTGTAAGACCTTCATGCCGTCTTTGTCGAAAATACCAAATCTAGGATGAAGAAAAGTAAACTCTTGCATCACAAAGGCTACCAGGACATCGGTGGGACAGAATATCTCGAGCTTTTGTCGCAAGAAAGGACAACCATGGCAAGCCAAGTGTCTGTACATGCGAATAACCTCATGGTTCAAGTTGTCGGTGAGGTGCATTTCAAAACTTCGAATCGGTCCACACCAAATTTGAGCGCAACATCCTGATTCTTCTAGGGCGAGGAAAACCCTTTGCCCAAATGGGTTCAGCACTTGGTACTTGTTATTCACCTCGATTTCTAATACCATTTCTAGAAGTGCAATGTTCTGCTGAATGAATAATTTGTCAACGGATTTGAGATATTGAATGGCATGGTGGTGGCTTGAAGAATCTATCAATTCTTCGGGAATGACTTCTGGAATTCCAAAGAACTGCGGTTGACTGGTAAGTGGTATGTCGCGGTTTCCCTGAAATCTATGCCCGTTGGGAGAGATCGAATAAATATCCATGATTTGACTGATAACTTTTTGCAGAAATGGAGGAAAACTGTATTGCCTGTCGAGCGGAATAATGGTCACGAAGTCTAGTGTGTTGGTGGTGTACACGTAGAATTCAATTACTTACTGCTTTCATATCAATTATTTTAAATTAATTGCATACTTTACTACATTAAAGGTCACGTCGGGGTTATTGGCATGTTTTAATTGATTATATGGCATTTGGGGTGCTTAGGGACGATTAATACATTGATGGCATAAAACTTCAATAGGGAAATGCATCAAAACAATCATTTTTGTAGTCAAAGTGATTGCTTTACCAGATTATATAGGTTTTCGAATTACTAAATTCCGTCTTTCAACGATGAATCGATGAATTTAGGGAATTTGCTCCGTAGAACATGTCTCTTAAATTGCAGTTTTTATAACCAGTTGTTTTGCCAAACCGTAGTGAATTACTACACTCAGTCTTCGTCAAAAGTCCACTAAGTTGTTACTTGTACAAGGAGAACTTCTTAAAAGCTTTCAAGTTGTCGACAGTGATGTTGTTACCAAGGCAATAGACAGATAGTTCCTTATTTGGCGACATTTTGTATTCGGTTTATAAAAAAGATGAAATGAAATGAAACTTAGAATTCATTGAGTTATTGTCGATTTGCCGGGTGCCACACCCTTTGAAAAAATTATGGATGTTGTTGCGTATGCGAAACTTTTCGACTTCCTTGAACTGTAAGACCACGAGAGCCTCGTTGTTGTAAGCAACAAGTTCTCCCAGCTCGATACTTATCCTTCACAGTCTTCGTTTCACACCGCAGCGCCTATTTACGTGCATCTTTTGTCACAATTGTTTATAATTGTACGCATTCTTCATTATACCAACGTGGTTCCGGCATAATTTTATTTTTATTTTTTTTATGAAGGGATATTGTATTTACCGATCGTTTGCGGTTATCGTAGGGAAGGCTCTGTAGAGAATTCCGCATTTAGTGTGCTCAACCTGCCTAAGTCTCGCTTTGAATTCATTCTCTTGATCTTCTTCTCGTTAGATATGTCGAGCTCTGAATATGACTGCAGCTGCAACAAGAAAATCGCCAGAATTGGCTTAAGTCTATACAGGATGTTTGATATGTAACTGGCATTTCGAAGAAACCCTATATTGCTGTGTGGATTCTTAGGCGAGGAAGCAAAATGCTACTTACGAGATGCTGGACATCCAAGCTGTACAAGCTCCAAGATACCATAAAATTCTAATTTTGATGTGGATCACAGCCAAGCCATCCATTCATCAGAGCTGAATTCTAATCCCAATATGTGCAGTCTTCTATGGTAAGTGTTATAAATATCGCAGCTCTGTCTCCTCATTGAATCTTCAAGCTCTTCAAAACAAAACCTCTGTATGCTGAGATATGGGAGCCTAATGAAAAGTTAGACATCTTATGAGCGCAGCTGTTGGAGAATTTTTTAGTTTGTTAGTAAGTTTGAAGTGGTGATCTGAGAAGAGGTCCGTTGTGACACCACTAACGGTGCTAGGGTTGGGAGTCCCAATCTACTCCTGAGCCATTTCGATTTATTAGAGTAGCTCTTTTGATCGTTAGGTTATTGGAGAACTTCATGATGTTTGTAAGGGCGGAACACTTATAGAGAAAGACAGACAGATTTTTCCCTTTTTTTCTTTGCTGAAGTTCCGTTGCATGCAATATCGAAACATTGAGCATGCCTGCTTGGAAGAAGTTGTCTCTTTCAAGTCGAATTAACGCTTTCGATCTCTTAGGATCGAGAGTAGGCCAGATTAACCTAGCATTATTGCAATAGTAAAAATGTTACCTTTCATGATTTGCTTTCGGAAGAAGATCGGTGTAAATCGGGTGTTGAACAAATGACATTGGTGTTTTGATATGGTCAATTTTCCTCCTACCAGTTTCTAAAGAACCTTGTCTGACTAATTCGTCAGGTGCACAGGATATGTTCTTTACGCATCCTTGATATTGCATCAAACCAACCATTGGGCTTATGACGACAATGTACAGCGAGTATCCATTTGGAACCGACTGAGTTAAAGACTATGTAAAAGGTGTTGGACAGGAAAAACGACACAGACTTATTAAGATAAGATGAATTTATGAAGCTATTTGTGATACTAGACGTTTTATAAAATATCGATAAAGCAATGGAAAACGTAAACAAAATTCAAAATCAACTTTGACTCATTCAATCACAAAATTTCTTTAAGTGCTTTTTAATTTTCCTCAAAATTTAATTACTTCTTTGTTCCGAAAACAAAATTTAATTTTTCCTTCCCAAAAGAACATTTTGATCACCGAACATCTTCACTACGTTCCGACTCTTCGTGTAAACACAGCCATATGTAACGTATGCATAATTTTATCCCAAGCCACCGATTGTGAACGACCTCGACATCGTAATCGAAATCAACATCGTTTATCATTTTCCATTGCATACTTCTCGCCACTATTGTTAAAGCACGCGTATTTTCATTCTTCATCTGTCAAAAAGGTAAAATTACTTCTTTCAGTTTAATTCTCTCCAATTTTTCACATTTTCGTTGACGTAAATTAAATAAAAATCGTGTTGAATGCTTCGCAATTGTGTTTCACAACTCGCAGGTATCGTTTTAAGTCCAGAGACTTGTAAATTTACTCAGTTTTCCACCCGACATTTTTGGAGGAACATGGATTACCCCACGCTACATCCGCCCCTTGAGGTGCGTGGTATGACTGAACTCGATCGTGATGCATTTCACAAAGTTGTCCGTGTACCCAAGCTAAAGGTTTCCGAACAAATGTCTCATAAAGTTTTGCCACTTTTGAAGAAATTGCTTTTGAAAATGGAACGTATCAAGCCAGTGCGACCATTGGTGCAAGAGGAAAACAAAGACGACACGAATGCATATAGGGAGATTCTTCTTCATCCTGGACCAGTTACGGGATGGGAATCCCTACCAAGTGAACTCACACAATTGGGAGTAGAAGAGAGCGATTTTTACTTTGGAGATTTGGAATTGTCGTATGAGAATTGGCGCGCCGACGAAATCCTCAAGTTTATACTCCCCGAAGAAGACGAAGGCTTGACGTCGTACTCTCGCGTTGGTCACATAGTGCACATTAATCTGCGCGACCACCTGCACCCGTTCAAAAGGTTAATCGGCGACATACTCAAAGATAAGGTATCTGGGTGCAAGACAGTTGTGAACAAGGTCTCTACCATCGACAACATCTATAGGAACTTCCCCATCGAGGTGATCTGTGGCGAGAAAGACTTCCAAGTCCAAGTGAGGGAGAATGGAATAATTTTTGAGTTTGATTTCTCTAAGGTGTATTGGAACCCACGTCTTTCGACAGAACACGAGAGAATTGTGAATCTTCTGCAGCCAGGTGATGTGCTTTATGATATCTTTGCTGGCGTAGGACCGTTCAGTGTGCCAGCGGCAAAGAAAAGGTGTATTGTGTTTGCGAATGACTTGAACCCGGACAGTTTCAAATGGTTGTCGCACAATGCAAAGAAAAACAAGTGCACATCCCACATCACCACATTCAACAGAGAGGGAAGAGAATTTATTCAGAATGAAGTCAGAGAGGATCTGGTGCGGCGATTGAATGAAGTGTCTACGTCGTACAAAATTCACATCACAATGAACCTGCCGGCGATGTCGACTGAGTTTTTGGATACATTTCGACACCTGATCTCTCCCGACGAAGTGGATTTCGATAGAAACGATATCAATTATCCGCTTGTGCATTTATATTCGTTTGCCAAAGGCAACAACACACAGGAATTAGTCCAGCGGCTAGCGGAACACAATCTTGGCCTTTTGCTCGGCGATAATCTTCATTCAGTAACATTCGTTCGCAATGTCGCGCCAAACAAGGACATGTACAGAGTTGCGTTTTATCTCACCAAAGAGATTCTTACGACACCGAAAATCCGGGGCTTTCGTCCCAAGCGCCATTCAGAGAAGGTTGAGGATGCGCCCAGTCCTAAGATTCCGTGTAGCTCGTAGATTTATTTTTAAGTATCAATAAAACTCTTAGCCAATAAAATTTACTCAAGCAAAAAGTCATTTAAGTGGTTTTACTGGACACGATTGTCTGCATTCCTCTTGGGTTTTCCTCCTTTATGATTCCTTCCTCTCTCTCTCTCTTCACAGAACAGTAACAATGGGTCGTAACGCAAAGAAAGCTGTTGGCAAGGCTAAGCAAAGATCACTTAGCAAAGCCAAGAAGGATAAAAATGTATTCAAGGTCGCCGATACCAAATCGAAGAGGAAGCCAAAAGAAGTTCAGGGAAAATTGAAAAAGGTCAGACATTTCAATCACTGTGTATTGTTTCATCCAGTACGCTCTTGTTTTTAGATTAAGGAAACAGTTCAGGAGAAAGTCGATGCCACCCTGAAGGAACTACACACAGACATGGTGGTCAAGAAGCCAGCAGCTAAGCCTGCACCCGCTGCAAAGAAGTCAAAGAAAACTCCTGCCAGCGCAAAGAATGTCTCAGCTAAACTGGGCGATTTAAAGGTCTAGGCAACCGTTCAAAAGCGTTGTCCTCCTTCAAATTAGGTCCATTTAAAGCAGAAATTTCAGGAAAAAACAAAACGGAACCAATTTACCTTTGAATTTGGGTATTATTCGTTATCTTAGCAAAAAATTTGTAAAATTTTATAAACGGAACATATTTGTAGACCAAAATAAAAGTACAAAGTAAACTTGATTAGTTTAATGGAAGTAATAGTATGCAAGAGCGGTACCTTTAGCCAAGTGTTGGCTAAAACGTTTGTGTCCTAGTTGAAAAAAAAGAAGTTTTTAATGTTCATTTCCATTGAAACGATTGGTACCTCAGTGCAAGCCAAAACGTCGCTCGAGTGCTCAAGTTGTATTTTTTTTTGTCTGCCGCGTGGCACATACGACACCAGTTAAGTACGCAGGTTGCAGAATCTATTAAGAGGAGCCAGCCAGGCGCGGTCTGTGAAACTTCCAAACCACGCCAGTGGGTTGAGTGACATTATTAGCAAGGCTCTGCGACAGACGCATATGGCACCGCGACCTAAAAGATCTATTGTGCTTGGGGGTTGAGTGACATAGATGCGGAAGAGGACACGATACACTCTTTCTGCGAATGCCCTCAGCAGAACCAGAAAAACCACCCTAGGCTATTATTTCTTTAGCTACCAGGAGCGGACTGTCAACTATTTCACTGAATGTCATTCTATAATTTGAACTGGATTCAAGGTGGTTAAGGGAGGCGACCACTGGATAACAACTAGCCCCTTGTCACTTTCAAGTAGGTACACACAGGTAGTATCCCACAACGGGTCACACAATGGATCCATGGAGATTCGAGTAAGGCGGCGCCTAATGTAATCTAGGGGACTGTCAAGTGGCGACAAGTGGATTGGAAGGCTTACTTTATAGAGGTACTTCTAGTTCGTCAAACAGAAATAGGCAAGATGCGTAATCAAAGCTTAAATGGTACTTTCACTATCGCTGGAAGCTTAAAATTCGGTGTGTAATGACTTCCTCAAATATCCTTCTGTTATCCTGCAAAAATTACTTGGAAAACTGTGGAAACATTCATCATCCTTAAGACATTTTCACGGAAACTATCGGCTCCAAGGAGCGGCATTTCTTCTTCTTCATGAGCTATTATAGTGATTGAGATCTCTGTGATGTCGTGAGGTCTGGTACTGGTTCAACTTCTTATCCCAAATCAGCATGCACTGTCTAGACATTTCACTAGCTTCTGTTTGGACCATCCACCATTTGACCATGCGTGTGCTTTTTTCTGTACTCTCTCGTGTCTCGTTCTGGCGGGGTAGGTGTCGACTTCATGGACAACAGTGGACACATTTGAAATGGTTTTATCCATTGAGTGTGAGTCCATGAGGATGATATATATAGCTGTCAGTATAATAAGCATGGTCTGTGAGCCGTCTCAAGAAATCTGCTAATAGTCAAGTCATGAATTTTTGCTTATAATCAAAATAGGTTTCCACTGCCCAAATCTTTGCCAACTGAGGAATAGAAACCTGGGCAACTGCCCATCGACGAACTATCAATGGATAACCACCATCAGACCTTTCTAAGTTTGCCAAGGCACCAAGACACTTACACCACGGGCACGGGCATAATGGGTATCACAATGGGTCCACATAGACCTAAGTGTGATGAGGATATGACTATTCTCATCAGCCCACAAGCCTAATCATAATTTATCAAAATACGTTTGTATATCAGACGGTTCCAGTAGTCATTCAGACTCGTCTGTATTGAGTTTTTTTTTCTGACATTCGAATTTGAGCTCCCACGGTAGCCTACCCTGTGTTGACTATTAACACACGAGGACCAATGTAGAAAGGGAAATCAAAACCTGAAAGTGACTATAGCCGACTTAGTGGCGGAGTGGCAGAACCATAATCACCAACTATCCAGTAAAGAATAACTCCTTCGGCATCTGTTCCTTTCAGATATTTCCGCTTCTGCATGTTTAGGAATAAAATGTGCCTACGTACTTATAGTACAGATGCCCTGTTATTATTTTTATTTCGGGAGGGCTGTTTACAGTCCTTGGTACTAACGAATCCTATTGTGCCTTCCCTACTGTTTCCCATCCAGAAGATGTCAGGAAGTCAAGAAACTTCTCTGGGTGGATGGGAACATGCTTTTCCATAGAGTCAACTTCGCCGCCGAGGATTCTCTTGAATCTGTTGCAAGGTTCAGGCGATGTACTTAGGTACTTATGCAAGCGGCCGTGACCGCTGAGAAGTCCAATTAGTGCTCTAAGGTTACTCCTATCGAGGTTTACAATGAAACTAGACTTTCTTTGTGATGGTACAGGGAATAACAGTTTTGAGGTGTTGAGCTAGGCTTCTCTGGATTCTAGCATGCAAGGACCCTTTGCATGTCCGACGAAGAGTGATTAACTATCCCTACAGAAGGGTTCGGGTCCAATGAATTTTGTTGACGCGCCGTCTTTTGCCAGTGAGTCGGCTTTTTCATTACCTCTGCACTATGTGCAGAAATTCAGTGAAGGATAACCATGATGTTCCGAGATTACGTTGCGAGTTTCTAGAACAAGTTTGGATTCAATGACAGGCGAGTTGACCGAGATGAATATGATTTTCCCCATGGAGTGAGAGGACTGATTGATGACAAAGATCTCGGCTTGGAATATGGACGAGAATTCACTAAGTCTGATTGAGAAGTTCGCACATGATGATTCTCCAAAAACTCCGGAGACAGTTCCTGTTTCCATTTTGGATCCGTCCGTATATCAGACGATGTCAGAAGGTGATGTGATGGTTGGGGTTTGTACGTCTTCCAGTCCTCCCTTGATGGGGTAACCATTGAGAAGTTTTTGTTGAAGCAATATTCGGATAGCATGTTAGTTTTGGTCTTGCGTAGGAGATCATCAGTCTGACGATCAGTTTATGCAGCCAAAGGGTGTACTCCCCAGTATCTCACGCAGATTCGGCTGGCAGGTCCATAGTGACATGTTGATAATTTCTTCGATCTGTGAGTTCTAAGTCATTTTACGGTCCTGGATGATTCCTAGGTACTTTGCTTCTTGAAAGAATGGGATAGATTAGCCGAATAATGAGGGCGAGCAAGAAGATTGAGCTTTCTTCTTCTTGAAAAAGGAACAGGCACTGTCTTGTTAGGGTTTACAGAAAGGCATTTGCGAATATACCATCTCTGTATTTCGGATAGTGCATATTGTAGTACTTCGGAGACGGTGCTTTCAAATTTTCCTCTGACAATGATTGCATTATTATCAGAGTCTTGAATATTTTAGGGACAGAAGGAGACTGTTAACTACCAGAGACCAGAGAAGAGGTGAGAAGACTTCTCCCAGTATGTGCCAGATGCCCTATGAATCAATTTAAATAAAAAAACTTTTCTTATATTTCAAAACAAATTTGTATGACTTTTTACTAAAGTTCGTGAGTGTCTTTTTTTTTTTTTGCCACAAAATTATGTATCAGTAAAATGCATTTATGTATAATGAATTTGATTTTCTCAATTATTTCCTACATTTTTAAAAATAATAATAAATTTTAACAAATTTTGTTTTTTGTTTTTTTTTTCCTTGGAAATACGTACATTATAATTATTATTTGTGTTTGATTTTATCTAAACGTGATATTAAAAAAAAGAAAAACAACCTAAATTTCGAAATAATTATAGTTTACACATGTTTTTGTACAATATTCGTTTTCCTATTTGTTAATTTTTCTCAGATATATATTTTTTGAATTATATATTTCATAAAATGTTTTTATTTATTTCTTTAATAAATTTTCTATGGTGCTAGATAAGGTTGGTTTGTTTTTTATTTTTTGTAAAGTTAATCTATATTAATATATTTATCTGTATATATATGTACATACATATAAATCAATAATTTTCTTTGTATAGCTATTCTAAATAAGTTACCCAATGCTTGGCTTTATTACACAATAGTCAGCTTGTTTTTTTTTTGTTTTTATAAATTTAACGATTTAATGAATGAAGCATATTTAGCGGAATGATTGAATTGCAAAATTCAAGCGAACGAAGGTGTCGTGTTGTAAGACCTTCTAGTATATAAATTTTAGTATATTTATGTATGTATGCAGACTAGTCATCGATTAATTGTACAGTATTATGCAACTTTTGCTTATTATGTTCATTGTTTTATTTTATTTTATCTGATATGTCTCTAATAGGCTATGTAAAATGTTACCTTTATTTATATTATAATTACAAATAGTTTCCATTTTTCTTTTTAATGTTATTTTATTTTGTTTTATAAGAATATTGTGTTAAATTAATATTTATTTATTTTTCATCAAAACCTGGTGTATGTGTTAAAATTTAATTAATATGCATGTTGTAAAAGAAACTCAAATTGATTAAAAAATATTGAATAAGCGGCAAAATGTAGTATGATTACCATCATTGTAAAGCTCTTGTTAAATTGATTGCAATCATGTGTAAGTTATAGGCTTAAATGTGCCTTGGACAGTTACCTTTCTATTTGTTTTGGATTTTGAATAGACTTTAGGAATGGTATAGAGAATGGCACAGCGCTGGATTGGACGAATTGTTTAGCCCTTGGATGGATTTTTAAACCAAAAACGGAACAAACAAACAACAAGAAAGTAAATTATATAAAAAAAAAAAACGGTTGATGAAATGCTTTTTGCATACTACTAGCTCAAAAATTTGCTCTTTCTGAAAATAAATGTAGAGCAGCGTCTTGCTCGAACTGTGAGTTAAAGAAATCTATTGGTGTTATCAGACACAAATTTGAAAAGGCAGATAGGCGGATTGTATTCCGAGATTCAACAAAGCGAGGTCTTATTTAAAGAAGAAAGTTTCGCTTGCTGTTCATTTAACAAATATTTAGCATGACTTTACTTCTTGCATCCTTTAAGGTGTTGTGTGTTATATTTTGTCCACGAATGGAAGGGACCTATAGTTTTTATTGCCGACTGCAATCGGTGGATTGTCATTGCCCACCGAAAGGTGGTGCCACGAAAAAACTGTCTCGAAGCTGTAACAGCTCACTTAGCCGTCCAACGCATTTACTATTAATCCATGTCGACTCACATCGAGTAACCACTGGACATTGGACTAAGCGAAATATATTGGCTTATTGGAGCTTACGATATCTGCAGTAATTGTGGCGACGAACAGGTAGCAAAACTAGCCCAACATTAATTATGTCTCTCCCCGGGGACGGTTCTACAAGAATAATGCTTTTGTAAGCTAAAGTGCATATTCGTTGAAAGCATAGGAGAGATAAAAATTTGAAAGATATCAGATCTCGAGCTCGTAAGAAACAAGGATACACTTTCAACTCATCTCCAAACCAAGAAAGGATTCACATTGGTTCTTTAGATCTCCGGGTGAAGTAAGTGCGTCAAATCATCACACAATTACGTTTCAAATAAGAACTCCAGCTCGAGCCCGAGAATACTCGGGATTGGCAGTGAAAGACTTAAGAAGATACGGTTGCCATTCAAAGTATGTCATCAGCATCAGAAAGTTCATAACAATTGACACCAATGCCCTGTCCATTAGAGTTTGTAAATCCCATCAGGGTGGAAACACACTGAATAAAAATCCAAACTTAAGCTTCGTAAGGTTAGGGTGGCTGTCTGTACGAGAGTTCAGATACACTTAGACCAAAGGAGGTCCATTGTGATACCATTGGATCTCTTTTATTTTACTTACTCGTGGCTTAATTGAGCCAGTCAGAGCCATCCGCCAGATCGTCGATTAAATGTTGTGGGGAAAACTTAATATTCGCTTCTCTGGATGGATTCTGAGGGGGATGCTTTCTCTGGTAAGCTCGTCAGCCTAGCAGTTCGCCGGTATAACCCCATGTCCTGCCATCCAGTATATGTGGTTCAATTGCTCTGCTATCTCCGTGAGAGACGAGCGGCAATCTTTGTGCACTACTTGCACAATTAGTTCTTATACTTTGTATGCATGCATACATTACTCATACGCAGCTTTACAAGTACATACTTCAATTGATTTCACTTAAATTAAGCCTACAAGAATGTAACAAAAAATAAACGTTTCACTTTTTGTTACGCTACTATTTCCCAACAAAGGAATAACACTAGTGTGGGTAAAGAAGTTTCACTTTAAAAAGCAATATAAGTTGAACGCGATCGAATCTAAAAAGTTTAAGGAATCTGACCAATCTACAATGCATAAATAAATGGTGTGGATACGAATAAGGACCATAAAATATGTATCAAATTAGCAACGTATGTAAGCTTTGTTGGTGTTTTGAAAGTTGTGGGCGATTTTTGTGGTATGTAATATACTGTATGAATACTTTAGTTTTATTTAAAACAATTTAAATACAGAATAAATTTTAAGTTTTGATGAACTCGACAACCAATAGAGCTTTCCTATTTAACTCCCTGTATTCAATGAACAATTCTGTGGAATGTTTCAGGAGAATCATAATTTAATTTTCCAAATGTTTTGTTTTTTTTTTGTTTTATTGAGGTTACATATTAAACTATTTGATTTTCTTCTTTATATAAATTTTGTTTTATAATTAAATTAGGAAAATTCCAAACCGCGCTCATTTTGATTTTTATTTATGCTTTTGTTTTATATCAAATTTATCATACTTTCGAACACCTAAACGAAATAATAACATTAACATGAAGTTTATCGATATATTTTGTTTTTACTTTTTTTTTTCAATTCATTTTCTTTTTGTTTTAATAGCGTAAATTGAATTACAACATTAGCAAACTACACAACAATAAAATCACTTTTTACTATTACTTTTTTTTTCTGTCAACTTTTCTCTTTAATATAATGTTTGTTTATTAAAAAATATCTACATATTTTAAATTTTATTCCTCATTTTTTGTTTTGATGGGAAAAAATTGGGTATAACAATATTGTTAACATTTAATGGGATCTTGCACTTTGTAGCTTTCACAATGTTTTTGTTTTTTTGCCCAAAAATTTGGCGACTTTAAATACAATGTATATCATATATAATTTATTTGTTTGATTTTGCTTAAAATAAAAAGACATTTAGAGTAATTTTAAATTCAATTGACAGTGGATAATAAATCAAAATAAGAAACTAAACAATTAAAATAAAACACAAACGATAATTTAATATTTTTTTTTATTTAAAAAAATAAATCTTTATAAACATAACAATGAATAAAACAACTCAACAGAAAAAAAGAAAAACAAATTAAATTATAAAACTAATAAAAATCAATAAATAAATAATAACTATGTACAATGAAGAAATCATGTCTATTTGCTGTTTTAGAAAGTAAAAACAAAACTAAATTCACAGATGCTTATCTCGTAAGTAAACCATACTATTTAAAATTTAGCTTAAAATGTGCTATAAACATTTTTTTTTTTAGTTTTTTTACGATCCTTTTGGTAATATTTATTTTTATTTTATTTTTTTATAATAATCACAGATAAAAGCCATCAATTTAAATACTAATTCACTCCTAATTCTTTTCTTCTTTCGTTTTTTTTTAAATTTTTTTTTATCTATTTTATTTTAAGGTTGTAGCATGCATAAAATGTGTATAATATTTTTTTTATTTTTTGTTAATGTAATATAAATTTAAAATTTAATTTTGTTGGTACGGTTTTAAAATGTTAGCTTGTTTTTTTGTTTTTGATTTGTGGTCTTGTTTATACACGTCAATGAAAAGTAACAATTCACTTTGATTTTTTACTAATAACTAGTATTGCCTTCCTAATGTTAATCAATACACTCGCACACACATTTCACACGTGTCCTTACTACATTACTTGTAGTTTTATTTAAAATTACATTTTAAGGTAAAATATGGCTTTTTGTTTTATAAGAACGAGGGAATGAGGAAAATGTACTAGAACCTTTCTAGAAGCTTTCTCGTAGCTGGGTCTTGAGACAAGTATTATACAGGATACAAGTTAGCACATAACACTATTTCTGTTGGAACTGTTAGCATGAGGGGGAAGAAGGAAGAGATTTGCAAATATTTCTGCCTTCTGGCTCATAAAAGAACTCTATTCAGTGTATTTTCTTTATAAAATGAATGCCTTTAATTTGGTATAAGCTTCAACTGGTTACAAAGATAAGGCAGATGAAAACCAATATGCAGTTCCTACTATCAAAATAGTTTAGCCTGTATTTTTCGCACGAGTAATAGGTTGCTTCTACATTTTAAGTTGCATGCGAGGAGGCAGCATAGCGAAAAAACACATTTGGTGGTTTTGATTCTCAAACTTGAGTCCTTTTGCTTAGCTGTCCAATGGCATAACCACTAAGCCACGACATCCACCTACCACATTACCTACTCTACTTAAAAATAGGTACAGAAAAAAAGCAGAAGATCGGAATAGTTGAGTTGATACAGTCTAAACGTTTTAAGTGCTACAGAATAAATTTGTTGGGAGATCTTGAAAAACGACAACTTTCAACTATAGGATTAGGTAACACAATACCAAAAGTTGTTAAGCTTCATGGTAGACCCAAGCTTGAAAACTAAGGACGTAGATAGACCACCCTGGCACTTTGAATAAATATTGTTGACCAAGATCTATTGAGATCAGAGAGGCATATATGCATGAATGGGCTAAGTAACATTAACATTCGCAACCATTTGACTTGTATGAGTAAATTTGTACCGCATCTACTTTGCTCGAATGCAAGGCCTCATGTAGCTTTGATCATCAAGCAGAAGTAGTTCTTGGTGTATTCACAATACTGCTCGGAACATCATTTACTGGTCGGCATAGTGTTCGGCAGTGGAAAGTGAAAACTAGTCCAGTCACAATAAGACCTCCATCCTAAAAGAGCTATAGTACCTTTGTTAGAAACTGAGAAGCCTTTAGAAATAAATATGAGAAGCTTCAATCTAGTAAGCTGGTTAAAGCCTAAAGAATTCCTTATGGAAAGGAGGAAGAATTCTACCCGCAGAACCATGAGGTGAGTTGCAATTTATCTCATCTCTCAAATTTTTGAAGGGATTTTCTATAAGGCAGGGGCCTGCGAAGACACCAGTGATGGTGTGAATTTGTGTTTTGTTGAGAGAAATGATTCTTGGTGGTCTATTTCAGGCCAGATAAGTCTGTCATAATCTGTTAGGGTGGTTCCAGTTTTGTTGACCTAGTAAGAAACTAAATAATTATATGCCTTGCGCAAGAAAAAAAGCAGAGGCTTTACAAATCATTATATTTAATATGGCCTTCTTTGAAGGTGTGGCTTTTTTCATCAGAACTTCGCTATGAATAAGTTTACCTTTGAATGTATATTTATTACATTTGCGATCGATCTATTTGGAGAATTTCGGTTTTAGAACTTTCAAGGCCTAGTATTTTGAGTAGAAGCTACCATACAAACAATTAGTTACAACCACAGACCTGTCATGGGGTAAACTCAATGCTACTATATGTTAGGATTTAATTAAATTTTTCCAGAGTAGATAGCAAAACTAAGTCGCGATTCTTATGGTGGGATAGTTTACGGAAGGGCAACCTAGTGGCGCCCAAAATTTAACATCAACAGCCACGGGCATTCTCGCAATTGGCCGAGGAACCTTACATGCGGCATTGCGTAGCGGGCCGAGAAACGGCGGCGGTAGCAATTCTTTAGTGAAATTTAAAATGATTTGAAAATATATAAAATTTTAGATTTAAAAAAAAAAGTTCTAGTTAAACAACTCGTTTCATATAAAAGTCTTTAAATTAAATAAAAATTAACTGCGTCGGGACACGTTATGAATGTTGATTTAGTTTTTTTTTTAAATTTTAGGTCATTTGTTTTTTCATATACATGAAGATATACAATGTATATATTTTAATAATTTATATAATAATTTAGTATAATAAATAATGAACATTTTTTGGTTGGCTTTATGTTTTATTTTAGGTTTCCTTTTGTCTTTAAGTGATTCTTGTTATTTATTTTTGCATATACATATGTGTTTATGTACATATATATTCCTATAATAGTTGTTTTCTTCTTTCTATTTATGTACTAATGACCGTTTTTTATTTTTTGTATGTATGTATTTCTCGATGATAGAAATTGATTGACACTGATTATCGTTTATTTCGAAATATTGTAATTAGTTTTTGTTTTCCATAATCAAGCTTTTGAAATATTTTATATGATTTATTTATATATGTATATTTATGTTTATATGCTTCTATTATATATAAAAAGTTCTTATTTCTTATCCGACTTAATAAAAATTTTATGCATTTATATATAGGTTTATGTAAGTGAGTGTGTGTGTGTGGGTTTGTGAATTAAGTCTCGATGCACGATGCGTTTGGTAGAGTTTAAATATACATATAATTTTTATTTTTTTTATTTTGTATTCAGATAGATTGTATGGTTTTTTTTTTTTTTTTCTTAAGATTTATTTTATAGACATAATAAATTGCTTTTAGATACGAATTGAATGAATTTTTGTTTTTATTTTGTTAATGAATTTTTAAATTTAATTTGGTTTAATGCTACGAAGTACCTCCGCCAGATTCAGATTTCTCATAAGAGTTACCTCGCTGTATTAGTGAACGATTTTCATCGCTCGAACCACCACATTCACCAATTTCATCACGAATATTAACGTTCGATGTGAACGTCGTTTCTGAATCTGAAATAAAATGTGTTATATAATTAGAATTACGTGTAAGGATTTATGAAAAAGAACACCATTTTGAACAAGGTCACACATATGTAAATAAAAAAAAAATCTAAACACTAAATTAAAAGTTCAATTGAATTCATAAGTCGATTCAGTAGCCACTTATCAGCCGTGAGTGCTTAGAATCAGACTAGGAAATGGTAGTCTTTACCCAGTTCCTCTATTTGTAAGTTTCGGCTATAGATATCTTATTGTCATAGTTCACGGTAATGTGCTTACATTTTAAGAACACAATTTAATTGAAAGCTAAGTGCTGGTCTAAAAATAAAAAAGTGCATTTCACATCTTAGCTTGTTATTACTCGTATGGTTAGATAGAAATTAAATTAAATTTGTAGTTGCTGCAGCTCAGTGGATTAATGCAGCGATCTGACACAGTTAGCAAACGTTTTTTTTTTTGCAGTACCACCAGTTGGTAAGCAATGGCAAACGTCTGTAGAATTTGTCATAAAAAAGACTCTCAACCCATAAAAACTGTGGGTCCTTTCCAAAGAAAACCTGTAACATGTACAGTGTGAATGTTTGCGAGTAGCTAGTCCTTGGTTCTCCACCAGTTCATTTTATAGGGAAAATATCGAAACTCACAGTTGGGAGCATTAAATTTTCTACATCAGATCCTGTGTAGGTACTTATGAGGTCTTCAAATGTGAGAGATTAAAAATATCTAGTTGCTTGAATAGGATCAGAGATAAGGTAAAAATAATTGTGGCCCGAGTGGACCTAATGAATAGAGAATAGATCTTTCAGAAAATCGAGTTGGGATCGCGTTTTAATTTCTTAACTTTCCAGACAATAGTTAGATCATTGTCCTTGAAGAAAACGACTCGATGTCATCTACAATACACCACATTGTCACTCACCCTTGGTGCATCAATTATGCGTTTGTAGAATTTATAAATTGGTAGTTCGGTGAACTTACTTACTGACGGACAAATAACTACTAATGCCAGAGAAACCAAATACAAAAACTCCATTTAAATATTCTGTTGATTTTCTAGCTTAATTGTATATCTAGAGAGCAACAGCTTATAATATTTAATCAAATATAACAATGATTTAGCGAAAATTAATTAATTTATAAAGAAAACTAAAAATAAGAAGCTAAAACGCGCTTTTATAACAAGACATGTTTGTCTTTAACTTATAATTTTGTGAAATCTCTGGTTTAAGTTTTAAACAGTAATTCGGACTTGGACTAGGTTAAATTCTAGAATTCAAGGCTGAAGGGAAATGCATGACTAAAAATTTGTTGCGTCACAACTAGTGAAAACAAAACAATTTGCCTTAGATTGGACATTGAAACCGAATGATCAAGGTACAACACCACCAAGTATCAAAGTCTGAACCGTGCATTTACCAGCAGGATCATCAAGGATCATCAAGGAGCTCAATCATCCCAGTCTTCCCTTGCAGATGGTACCTAATTGGTTAAAATAAGCTGCCTTCTTACTACTTTCCGAAACCTGTAGTCAGCACTAAAACCAAACTGAGACTTTTTCACTTCATCATTGAGTTAGCACCTCGAGGCGGAAGATATAACCACCAGCTCACCCAAAGACATCGTCGGATTCATCACGCACTCCGGCATCATGATGGAGCTCTTATTTAGAGGACATCACAATAGGCCCATCTGCGGTCGCAGTGATAAGGGACTATGGACCACCTCAATTATTTAATCTAATCTAATCTAGCACTTCTTTACGAGTGAAGTACTTGGAAAATAACCCCTGCTGTAAGTCGTACGTTTTATATCGAGGGTTTTCTGGCCGAATAGTGTCTCAAACTGACAGCCATCACAATATGGCGAAGAAAGTGGTAGTGCATCGGACACACGCAATGAAATACACTCATCCACTAAGCAAACGTGGCGCGGAACAACTAAGGAGGAATCGTCTTCACTGGAGATGGACTGGACGGAGCTGAAGTAAGTTGCATAACTTCGCATAAGATGGCGAACTGTTGTTATTTATGCTTTATGCCCCACAAGGGGGCAAGATTTTTAGTCTTTTTTCACGTGATTGCTATTTTCACTAGATAAAACATAAACATACAGAGAAGGGCTGCACCTGCACCAGGACTTTTACCAGTACTCCTGCTCCCTTGATGTTAACATCATCTGCGAAACTACTAGAGCCACCTTTCGTTTAAAAAGAAGCAAGGGCCTTGCCCGAGGAATATTCTTTAATTCATATCTTATAGATATGCCATCTGACGCAACGAGTCCCAAAGAAGATTTATGTGTAGATCTACGGTTGATTTTGGTTTTCGTCACACTCAGAGCTAGGAGAGTTATGTAGTTGAATTTTTACAGATGGCTTTCAAATCAGTAATGGCTGGAGTGTTTGTAAAAAGCCACAACTTCAGATTACTGTTTCCTTACTATACATATGCGTCTGTCTTCCAAGCGAAGATTTATGCAATTCGAATGACTGCTTCTTCAGCGATAGTCCTTGCTCAATCCTCCTAATAGCGCTTAAGACCTTGCTCAATCCTTCTTATATATTCAAAATTGTTCGAGAATGCAGGAGTAGTTTGAATTTAATTGGAAGTCTAACGTTGATTCATGGCCGGAGAAGTTCTTCGATGATTTTGTTAGGCAAGGTTCAGAGAAGAAGTTTTCCGGCCCTGAACCCAAGTTAGATATGCCCATATTTTCGGAAAGGGCTTCCATGAATGGTTGGGTTTCTAGGAAATATACTTGAAGGTGGCATGACTCCCCAGGATGGAGACAGATTAAAAGGATACTTTCCGACGTCTGTAAGAATGTTTGCTGTCTCTCAGCCGAAAAGATTGCAGACAACTTATTGACGTAAAACAGGACACTTCTCCTTTGCTAAATATCTCAACGTGCTAGGCTTCAGTGATACCACTATCTGTGATGCTTGTAGAGAAGGCGATGACTCTACGGAACACTTCCTGTGTGGTTGTCCTGCCTTTGCTCGTATCAGGTGGCACATTTTTAGGGCTTATGCTGGTAACCTAAGCGTCTTATCACTGAAGATCTTACTCGACTTTCCTAGAAAGACGATGAAAAACACAGTGAAAGAGTTATATCTGCTGGTAGTACAAACGACCTGTTTTTGTATCTGAGTGCTCTAGCCAGTGTGGTGTTGAAAAGCCCCCGACAGAAGAACAAGATTGATAGCCAGTTACAAGTTTAAAGGTGTTCAGAAACTTTTCTACTCAGCTTACGCAAGAGGAACAAAGGATGATTAAGGCTTTCAAGCTAAGATTAAGATAATAAACAATACGTAGGACCTACTAAACGTTTGTTTAAAAAATGTACGTATATTTACCCAAGATTTTGAGTTGATTGAAATTCAATTTAATTACAGAAAAATCTATAATTTTCCATGTGATGGAAACGGATCATAACTGCTAAAACAACAGAGCTTTAACAAAACAAAACAAAAAAAAAAAGCCACAATTAAGCTGACATGATTCAAAATGTTCAAAATGTCGTTTCCAATTAAGACTTCCTAAGCAAAACAAAAGCAAATTTTGACGTTGAATGCTGAAAACGTGCCTCTAAAAAATTTCAAAAACTAAGTGGTGATGATGGATAAATGAATACCTGCGGTGTGTTTCAATTTCGAATTGTTAATTGCCACATCGGTTGATTGATTTACAAAAAAAAAAAAAAAAACATTTTCAAAAAGTAATTTAGTTTGTAGAATGTTTTCTTAGTTTCCTAGCTTATTAATCAAATACTCTTATTTAATTAACCGACTAGACTTAATAACTAAGAAGAAGTTTTACTTATGCTTATGTAACGTTGCCTTAAACAAAATCTGCAGGATATACAATGATATAGGATTATGATATTACTTCTGCGGTAGCATTCAAGGACGAGTACTTACCTAAACTGCTATCCCTATTCGTTGAATCGTACCGTGAGTCGGCCAATTGTGACGTGGCCGATGAACGTGACAGCACTGGTTTGACCTGCCTTAGTTGTTGCTCTTCTGGATAGCGCGGCGTTTGGAATTTAGTCGGCCTGGATTGGAATGATGCTGGTCCTGAGCGTTGTTGTATTAATGTTCGATGCCTGAGAGGAGGTGGGGATATTGATTTCGCTAAAACTGAGTGAGGTAATTTGTTCGGTGAGTAATCACTTCCGGATTCACCCTGAAAACACCAACAAAGGCACAGAGAAACATAAGACTTGGCAGGGAGAAAAATGGAATAGGGTCTCACCATAACGGTCCCATTGTCAGATACACCCGAGCCTGACATATTATCGGCAAGTAATCGCTCACTTTCAGGATCGGCTAGTACTCTCGACACATCTGACTTGTTCTTCAGAATCGATTTGGAGCGCCGGTGATGTTCCAAATTCGGTGATGCGTCAATCGAATCAATTGATGAGGAATGTTTGCTTTCGAATTTCGCTAAGATGAATGGTTGTCATTTTAAGGTCTATAAAAGATTTTTAAAAAAAACTCACCCCTAGATCCAACATTTTGTATACCAAACAGATGCTGGTTAATTAATTTGGTAGCTGTCGCTAAACTCTTTGCAGGCATAAACGACGATCGTTTCTTCTTAACACTACCATCCTGTGTGGCCAAACTCTCTTGTGACAACTTCTTTATATCTTCGAATCTGGCACGGGGCTTTGAACTTTGCTGGAATCGTGTCTTACGATGCTTTGGCACTGGTGTCTCGTTCAGACTAACCCGACTACCGCGGTCTTGAACGTCGAAATTTTGAAAAACATCATCCATGGGACTAACGCCACCACCTAAACTCCGCAGCGCAGTATCACCGGAAGCGCTCTTTTTCACTTGCGATCGAATCATACTGGACGAAGATGTTGGAACACTTTGCTGTTGTCCGTCCTTCTCCAAGGGATTTATATACAAATTATCCATATCGATGTCGAGGGCACATGCCTCATCAGCTAGATCCGATGTGAGATCACCTTGCGATAAGAACGGATGCGTTTGGCAACTGGCATACGTATCGGAGCTGTCGACGCTGGCCAAATCTGCGTTGTTATTGTAATTATTGTTAAAATTATTATTGGCGGTGATTGCTACTCCCGTTGATATACTATTAAAATTATTATTGTAATTATTATTAAAGTTATTATTAATGTTAATATTATTGCTAATGAAAGGCGCGTAACGTAATGGCGTTTCCAATGGTAGTGCGACGGTTGTTGTCGTTGTGCCATACGATGAGGACGACGATGATATTACAGTTGTGATTCCTGATCCCGAGGTCATATCTGATGGCAGAAGTAGACTGTCCCCATTGGCCATAAGGGATGCCGCCGACGGATGCGGTGGAATTGGAGGTGCTGGTGCAAGAAGTTTCAATTGATTCGATTGATTGGATTGAAGTGAACGCATTTCTAAACAAATTGGTTTATGGAAGTCCGATGTTGGAAGTGCAATAACCCCTTCGGCATCTGTGAATTCTTTGAAGTCCTGCAAAAGAATAAATAAAAAAAATTAAATAATTTAATAATAGCATGATAATTCGGGTAGGCAAGGGGGGTGGTTTTGAATTGTGTCGATGTGCGAAACAGGGATCTGTGTTAAACTTACAGTGACGTCAGTAATGACCACAGATATTCTAGTTGTAGACAATTATATACAATTCACATAGTCTAGCATCTAAGTAAATGTCTAGATATTTAGAATAAACAATTCAAGATATCGATTCTCTTCCAAAAGATGCATTCTAAATGCAGATTTTCCTACAGTAAGGACTTTGTACAGTGAAACATGCTGCAATAAAGACAAGGAGTTTTGAACTGTAAATCTCAATTTTCACAATCGACACTTTATATTTCTTCAAAGCTTCTGGATATTCAAGTCTTCTGAACAGCCAACATTAAATCGGATCACAATCCCGCTGTAGCGAGCAAGTTTAACTCCGAATTGATGCAATCACAAGAAATTTTCTGAGCTTTTGTTGATCGTGAAGTCTCAAGATGTCTGCTGCTACCATTATCAAGTTGGTATAGAAGACCAGTCGGGAAGAGTCTTCAAAACCACTCTGAATCGAGGATAGGTACAGGCTACTACATTCAGCATAAGTGGAGTTGTATACAAGAGCTGCACGTCGGTCTTATTAAAAGAAGATGACAGAGCACAAGAACAGCATGTTTAAAGATACTGAGTGACTGCATTCCAGGAAAAATTTACGAAGAATCTGGAGAAACCGTTGCTGCAGACTATAAAGCTGACAAAAACCAACATACCTCTGTCAGGCAGTTCGAACCATTTACTTTAGACTATGATAGCCAAAACTTCTGTTCACTTGACGAAAATGAAATGCGGACTGATTAACGGCCGAGTGGTTAAAATGCCTGATGAATGGCATCTCGGCATCGTTTGCCCGATCCACAAGAAAGACTCATTTTCCCCTCAACTGTGCCATCAGTCTCCTGAACACCGCGTACGTATAAGATCCTATCTGTAAAAAAAATTCTTCGTCATTAACCTGATTGGCCCATAAAAGTGTGGATTCAGGCTAAGAAAGGCCACAATTGATTGGGAAAAAAACCTAAAAAGATCGACACACACTATCTTTTTATCGATTACAGCATTTATAGACTCGAGCTTTCCAGAGCCATGCCCAGTTTTGGGATCCCTGCCAAACTCGTCCATCTGTGCAAGAGGAAGATGGAGAATGCTCGCTGCTTCATCAAGGTCCATAACGATCTCACCGAGACATTTGATGTTAAAAAAGGATTTAGACAAGGATGCGAAACTCTGAAGCCAACACCAGAGGCACAATCTTTCAAAAGTGCAAATAATCAGACAGAGCTCAGTGAGCTGTCAAAGAAGCACTACAAAGTACTCTCTGCTGTCAACAAGAAGGGACACTTAACATCGACGGATCGGACAGAACGTGGCAGACAGCCACGAGGTAGTAAGGGACTTTATCTACTTTGGGTCTGCTATCACTTCTGAAAATGACGCCGCATCAGGAATCAAACAAAGAATAATCTATACTTTTTTGGACTGAGAAAGCAATTGAGTGGTAAGCCCCTATCCCGAAGAACTTAGGGAACATGGCTAGGACATGTACAGCGAATGGATAACAACGCTCCGGCCCGGAGAGTTTTCGTATCTTACTCGGACGAATAACGCAGTAAAGTATGACCTCGCCTTAGGTGGCACGCACAAGTAGAAGGGGCGGTTAGATGAGGACCGGTCCAACTGGAGAGTCTTGTTGGTTGAGGTCCAGATGCACTCCGAACTATAGCGTCGTCTAGGTAAAGTAGATGTATGCTAGCAACGTTGAAGGTTCCAGGTAGAATTATTGTCAAAAAAAAAGGTTCATCAACTGCGAAAAGCTGACAGCATAGACATAACACTGGCAGAAGGGTGATCATGTGGCATGAAACGGTGATCGTCCTGAGTAGTAATATTGACATCAGAAAGTTCGAATTATAAACAATGGCAACAAAATCAATAATTCTTCCCAGTTGTTCTGGACACCACCCTCGGAGCAAAGACTGAAGCCTAATACTAGCTAAGTTTCAAAACTACAACAGCAACACTAGCATTCTGTGGGTATTCATAACCTCTTAAGCGCTAGTGAATTATAAAAATAAAAAAAAGTTAGAAAGACTGTTCTGAAAATCCTTTGCAGCTATTAAACCTTGCTTGCATCCAAAGAGTAAGTGTTTTTTGATTTTGAAGTAAAGAATTGTTTTCCATCCGCAAAGCTGCATACTTTAATGCAGCTACTGGGAAGACGTTTCAGTCGATTTCTAAATAATTATTTGAACCTATGATTCAAACTAAATTTTGTATAAAAGACAAGTTATGGAGCTTCTCTCTCGGTAATTTGTTTTGAAAATAAATATAAAAATGAAAAAGGTTGCGCAATAAACTCAATTGGAAAACAGGCATTGCATATAACAAAAGAAGATCTATAGAAACGTGCTAACGAAAATACTAATAAATAGTGCTCTACAAGAATGTTCAGAATACTTTTTACATTTAAATTCATTCAGGGAATGGTTTGCCTATTTGGATTAGATTACCTTTTTTTCTTTTTAATTTAGCTAATAAAGCACTCATCACATTAAGTGTATTAAAAAGAATTCAGTGTTTTGTAAATGTTAAACAAAATTATAAAATTAAATTATATTTATATGGAAAATAAGTAACAACGAATGTACTCACCTGTAACAAAACTTAACCATTGCATTTAAAATTGTTTTTTTTTTCAGACTATGTCTTTATAGTTTCGACTAACTATTAAGCCGGCTTGAATTTTATATATGTAATTGTTTGATCTTGTGGTTGACTGAACATCGTGCATTGAATTTCATTCCGAAATTAAAAAATTAAACAATATAAAATTAACTATTCAAACAAAGTAAACTATTTGCCACTACTTCTGATGCTTTGAAAAAAAAAAAAATTCAAAAAATACTTTATAATAAACGTCTGTCTTACAACGTAATTAAGAGAAAATGAAAAATTGAACTTAAATTATATTATTTTAAACTTAACGTGCTTAATGTCTTTTTGTTTTCCATTTCTATGGTGTTTTTAAATTATAATTGTTTTTCATGCACATACATTAAAGTTGATTGTTTGTTTTTATTTATTTGTTTCACTTTTAGTAAAACTTTTTTTCTACGGTAAATTTCTTTTAACTGAAAATCTTATTTAAATATATTTAGACACTATTTGCTCGTAATGGAATACATTCGCCGTGACATCCTTCAATTCCCTTTAAATAAAAAGAAACAATATTAAATAATAAAAATAAAAGGAAAATTATTTTTAAAAAGTAAAAATAAATTATAAAGAAAATAAAGATGAAATTATTTACATAAAATGTAAGTTAACTTGGATGTAAAAAGCAAAAATATAATAATGATTAACAATACAAAAGACACTTTGTTGTTTTCGCTGTACAAATTGCAAGAAGGACAAATGTTTTTTTTTTTATTTATTGGCCAAAGAAAAATAAAAATAATTTAAATATTTGTGCAGAAAAAATAAGCAAAGCAAATAACATGTTTCACTAAGCATGGCTCAGGCTCAGATTATGGAGTTGTGTTGTCTCTAGGGCCCTCACACAAAAAGGCCAGTGATAATTTTAAGAAAATTGTTGTATATAAATTATTGATTTATTTTTTAGTTAATTAAACTCATTAAATAACTAATTGCCTACTAAAAAAACGTTATGAGCTACAGTCCATATTTGTTCAAGTAATTCCATATCGACCATAATCCAAGTAAAGCTCTTTTTGTTAACATGTTTTATTGGTGACTGTAAACAGGGTTACGATACAAAAATAAAAACTAATCTTGCTAACTTTAGGTTCACAAAGTCCCATAATTTCTCAGGACTTTACCTTTTACCTCTTACCCTCCTAATTCCTTGCATTAAAAACACAAATATACTCAACAGTAGTGGTCGCTATGATTTAGTGGCTAATGCCTTGTACTGCTGAGCGAGCGGGTACAGGTTCGAGCCCCAGTAAAATAACTAACAAGTTTTTCGCGGCACTATATCTCGACAAGCAATGCCAAACCTTCGAGAGTGTAATCTGTCATGAAGAAGCTTCTCAATCCGGGGATTGGAGTCAGTCCTTTCCATTTGTGCGAAAAATATAACACGCACAACATAAGTGGTTGCGAGTGGCGAGGCCTTTGCTGTCTATAAGCTGTTGCGCCAAATATTTTGAAATGTAGTCAAGCTCAGAGTTTGAATACTCAACGGAAACTCAATACTGGACACCTAACTTAGAATTAGTCAAGTCTACAGAGAACGCTTTAGCTAAGAATGGGACGTATGTCAACTGACAGTTCATACAGAGTTATATCCAAAAGTTGCTTTACTTAAAGGGGAAGGCTAACTGATGAACCGTTCCTTATACCCTTTGCTTTCTCTCCATCACTTGTTGGAAAGAAACTTTAAAAGGCATAGTCCTAAGTGATGAAGTTCAATAAAAGCAAAAGCATTCGAGAGGCGAAATGCCGGCGGCGTTTTTGTTGGAGCACTGTTTGTGAAAAAAAAAAACGACAACGCAGTTAAAGACAAGAGACAGTTCTTCGGTGTTGAAGTGAGTCCTTGGACCTTGCAAGAGAGGGCACAATTCTACCAATTCTTCCGGGAAAGGGGAATTTAAGCATGCCTGTCACCACCTGCAAATTGCTACTTAAAAAAAATGCGATCGCCAATCGCAGGTAGACAGAAGGTAACACCTGCCTTCACCAAGTAGATTTGGCCAAAGCTGGATTTTAAACGCTTTACTGTCTCATTGGATTGAAAAAAACTGCTCATAAGCACCTTAGTAGGTGTCATAATGGGACACTGCACCATCGTCAAGCACGCCAATAGACTGGGCCTCCTCTACAATGACTTTTGCAGAAGCTGCATGGTGAAGGAAGAGGAGATGATTCTCCACCTTCTTTGTACATGTCTGGCACTTTATGCTCGGAGAAGAGCATACTTAGGAGCCAGTTTTTTTCATAACCTAAGCGAACTGGCTGATATTATTATGAGCAGCCTCCAGCGCTCTCCCCTTGGACTCATCAAGAGACAAATTCTCTAGCACTTTGTTTTAATTGTCTATTCTTATTATTATTATTTTTATTATTATTAAGGCTTTGTGACGCATATGGCACTGCGACCTGAAAGATCTATTGTGCCTGGAGCTACTAAGACAAGGAGATTTTCTATCTTCCTAATGAAGTTGAGAATATCTTCAGTCGAGGCATTACGAATATCCTCCGGTGTTAGGAATTCCTTATGGAGAAAGCGCTTCCTGCCTCTGCAGACGGCCACCCACTCACATAGTACGACGTGTTCTGCTGATTCTTCATCCTCTAAGCAAAGTCGGCATTCAGATTTCTGAACTATATTTAGTTTATTGCCAACTCTTAGTGGGACAGCCTAGAAAAGTGTGCCATATTTAGACCTTTTTCAAGGAATTATCGGAGATCTCATTAGCTTTTTCAACTTCACAGGATGCATATGAAAATTACTCCTCTTAGTCACATCCATTAACATCAAGGTCACGTGAGTTGAGGTATCAAAAAAAGCACATCAGAGCTACCTATGTTTATGACAGGACTTTTACCTACCTACCTAAGTACTCCTGCAACTGTAGGAGTGTGAAATTTGTGAAATTCTACGCTCTTAAGTGAGACTAGAGGAAGGACACAATCTCAAACAGACTCATCGTATCGAAGAAGTTAATAGGCAAAATGTTAACAAGGATTTAGGTTGGTATAAACGTTTCAAATTGTGTGAATTTCGAATTGTGTGGATGTAGCTTCCTGCCGAATTGATGCATTAACATAAATTAATATCGAAAGTTCTTCTTAAAACAAAACTATATACAAATGCATGAAACGACTTTTTTATTTAGTAAAACCGAGTATGAAAAATGGAAAAATATGTTAAGGAAATAATTAAACTTTTAAATTTCCTAGAATTAAATTATTTTTTTACAATAAAAAATCCTGAAATTATTAAATTCTAACAGATACCTGAACAATCTACACTATGGATTATAAGTAGGTACATAATTTTGCATTCAATTTAACCTGTAGAAAAATAAATGAATACAAGATTTTTATTCTAGCATACACATTCTGTTGTCCAAAAGTTAATGAAACAATATATTTTTGTTAAAGGGAATTGTATTCAAGACCTACTAAAAATTTTAATAGAACTTCTAGGGAATATGTAATGTTTTTCATTATTTTAAAGAAAAAAAAAAAAAACTCGTTTTACAACATACCAAAGTCGTGGTAAGGATTGGTAACATTTTTAGGTCTCGATTTAAAGATAGATATAATCGACCTTAACAACGCCGGTTTCAATCATTTTCTTTAACTTAAGATAATTTTTTGGCGATGGTGGCGGTCGTATTAGAGAAGTCATCTTGTATTTCTTGTCATCAAGTTCTATATTTGCATCCTGAAATATTATCGATTTGATTTGTTTTTTTTTTTTTAACGAAAAATCTAACTTTAAAGTTCTTAAGAATTTTTAAGGATTTTTTGTCCTTGTTCTATTCTAAAGATGTAGATAAATATTACTTTTTGTTACTAGAAAAACTATATTTTACTATCTATTTCTGGAATCACTACGAATATGAATATGAATACCTTATTTCTACTCCATAAAATAATTTCTTCAAGTTTACTAAGGACTTATAGAGATTCTACACAAAAATATTAAACAACTTATAAATGTCAAATAAAATAATACAGGGTGAGGGACAAAAGCAAATACCCTACTGTTTGTAATTCGTAAATAAAAAGTAATAACCACTTTCATAGTTAAAAAAATATTGAAAAAAAATTGAGACTCTCTTTAAATGGCAATTTTCAACACTGTTGGGCTATTCCCATTTATCGATTAATATTCTACTTCAACTCTTCTAATATAAGTGGCACGTGTCTACACACTTTTTACATTAAATACGTTCATAAAAAAAAATGAGAAAAGTCGACGGCTATGCCATATTATTAAAACGTTAAATTAAATTGTTTCTGGCGCCCGATTCTTGTAGCCACATAGTTTCTTTAAATTGTTCCATTCCAATTTATCGATAGCGTTAACAAGTCACGTTTGTATAGTTCCCGAGATTTGTTTGTTTGTAAGTCCCAAATTTCAAACAAATGTACACTTTTTCAATCGCAGTCCTTGGCGACATGAGTATGTATGAGTTTTGTTTTTAGATTGCACTGGGCAGAGTTGGATGTTGTCGCTTCATTCAATCAGATTTAGATATGTACGTAGAAGTTGCCCAGCGAAAACAAACGAGATAATAGCATACCCAACAATGTAAATAGCAATCATCCTCTTAAAGGGGAGCAAAGCGTGAAAGGGTGGTTGTTGTTGCTTTTAAATGCCAATAGAGCGATCGACCAAAAGGTGTACACAGACAGTCTCAATAATACAAGTGGTAAATGCAAAAATGCGAGGAATCGAACCATGATCAGCTCAATTACTGGCAGAAGTCTTAGTTCAACCTGAGCTGAACCTGAGATTAAAAAATATATTGTGAAATGGAATGAATTGACTGTTCGGGTACTCTGTGAGACATTTTTGAGAACAAGAGTCTTAGTTATGTAAGAATTTCTCCCCTTTTTTAGTCGTGCCCCTGATCAGTAATGTACACACATAGATACAGATTTGGTCACGGCTGGATCTGAAACACTGTAAGAATTTAATTTCTCTCAATAAATCGTATGTCAGAACCGTATGTCATAGGTTCGATCACGGGACACTGTATAATATGCAAGCATGCAACAAGGTTTGGCTTCGCACAAGCCGCATTGAGGAAGAGGAGGAGAAATCTTTGAAGAATTCTTCTTTAACGACTTAAGCGATCTGATGAACACAGATGTCAGAAACTTCCTTGGTTTCATCAGAAGCTTCCTTGATTTCATCAGAAGCTTTGATTGGTTTAACGAGTAGGTGAGGCGATCTCCTCAGATCCATGTGGTATCACAATCCACTTATCATTGGTCTAAGTATTCTTTTTTAGTTGGCAGTCACTTCAACCTAACCTAACCTTACTAATGTAGACGCAAACTTTATGAACTGTACCAATTCATGGATGAAAGTGCTAATCGAATCTCCAACTGCTAACTTAAAGGCTTCAGCCAGCAGAGATTCAATTATCGAAAGAATGAAAGATCGTGGAGATTATAAAAATAAAATTCGATGAGTATCAGGGTTTCGAATCACAACCTTACAGAATTATGTTAGTCCCCTTACCTACGTAGCTGTTAAGAAACTTGAGCGCGAGAGCTATTGGCTAGGTTGGTAATAGTTAGAGTCAAGCATGAAGGCAATGCATGCGACCTTATGTATAGAATCCTACGAGGGGTTTTCGACTGTTGTATAAGGTGAGGTTTGTTCGATTAACTACACAAGAACATTCAGCATACGAAAAGAATAAAATTCAACTAAGGTTCCATTACTGTCAACAATTTCTAAGAGCTTTTCTTTTTTAAATAAAGACTGAACTGAAACTACAAACAAAATTGTTTAGACGACCATATCTTAGCATGGGGTCTGCCTTCTTAAATTAGGTTACCGTCACCAAACTTTAACAACTTCAAAGGAACCTCGATGCCACTATCGGATTTATTCCACTGTATTTTTCTTAGTTACCAACATTCAAAACGAACTAAGCTTTGCAATGACGGCTTTATACCACAATCGCTTTGCTTGGACAGAAAATTTGAGACACAGATTCTAATCCATGATGCTTAAACTACAAGCTTCATATGCATGCTTAATGCATTACGATCATGGATCATATTATATGAGCTATACAGCTTGGAAATGGATTCTACAATCATCCTGGAATCACTTGGAAAATGTCAAAATGTTTTTCAGTTTGAAGTTCACGATATTGAAACAGTGCACTCATGCATTAAAGGTTCTTTCCATGTATTCCAAAAAAGTCAAGCGGTACTTTAAGCACTAAATTCCGACTTAATTAACTCCAAATATTTCGGATATTTCGGAACTTTAAAAAAAGTAACCTTTGGTGAGTTCCAGTATAAGGCTTGAAGGCGTTAAAGGCGAAAAGGTATGGAAACTTTCTGTTAAATTCCAGATTTCATATTCATTCATAGAAAGCAATGTAAGCTTACACCGAAGATGTCATGCGGACTAAAAGAGGATAGCTATATCACAAAATCCCAAAAAAATTCCCTCAAACTCAGCAGAAATAACGTTAGGAGTCCTGTGAGTTTCTTTTCCAGTCTTTGCCAAGAAAATGAACTTGATATAACCTTTTCAATATTCTGATATTCTTGTTGTTTCTCAACAGAAAAGACTGCAGACAACTTATAGGCGTTATTGCGGGACACGACACCTTTGTCGAACATCACAACGAGTTAGGCTTTAGTAACACCACTATCTGCGAGGGCGACGACAGTGCGGATTGTCCTGCCTTTGCTCGTATTATGTGTCAGATTTTTGGGGCTGATGTCATGAGTGCTCTTTATCTTTTTTTTAAAAGGCAATTTCCAAATCTCAGGAGCACTCAAACTTGTTTCGGTCAATTGTACTTCCAGGCAGAAGCCCCTTTTTAGTATAGTGGTTTGAGAAACGAACATTTTGTTCGTTTCTCTCTTTATTTTCGGTGGATGTTGCTATTCCTCGATCGGGCTCGAACCTGCACAGGTCGAGTCACTGAAGCTTCTAGTTGACTTTCTTAGAAAGACGATGAAAACACAGTAAAAGGGTAGTAGTTCAATGGGCTGGTTTTTGTATCTGAGTGCTCAAACGTGGTTACGCCGACAGGAAAAGAAGGTATGGAATGACACTGTTTAGAGTAGGATAAAACCCTGGAGCATTTACTATGTGAGTGGGTGCTTCTGCAAGACTGGATTGAAAATCCTATTTAGGGAAGTTTGACTTAAGAATTTCCTCCACAGGAGATATTTTCACTTTCACTATGAAGTTCAAAGACCTCCAGGCTTAAAATTGGCAGTTCCTTCGAGAAAGGGAATGAAACCAAGGAAATGTTGATATATCTGTCTGTCTATTTGTCCGTGTGCAATAATCTCGAGAACCACTTAGCAGATTTAAGCACAATTTCTATGATCCTATAGCTAATTTTTTGAAGAAGGATTTGGTACTCATAAATTTGACGCAAGAAAAATAAAATGATTACAAAAAGGTGTGTAGTTCCTTAAAAGTTCTAAAAAAAAAAAAAGATTCCTGTACCTTGTCGTGTACGGATAACTAACAATAAGATGCTTAGCATATTTGGTAGATGTTTTACCTTTAAATTGTAAACCTTTTGTAACACAACAATTCTAACTCATTCCGTAATTGGATGTATATTAAAAAATTTAAGGAATTAAAAGCAATAACACAATGCATTGATTAACTAAATTTTTGTATCATTAGCACAAAGTTATTAGGACAACAATAGCACACACACAAACATATAAAGTTTTTTTTTTTAATCCGACATGCAAGCTGCCAATTAAAAAATTGTTTTTTATCGTTGATCACAAGTATGTCATATTAGTCACATTAGCACCTTAAGCACTGCATGTCAGAATCTGATTACTATCGTTTATTTAGCAATGCGCTACATGATTACATTCATTATATACACCTACAATTAGCAACTGTAACTGCATTATAATAAGGACACAACGCTAAACTACTATTTTTTTTTGGAAAGAAAAAAGAACTAAACTATTCCACATATAATAATAATAATTGTGTAATAGTGCTGAATTTTCTATACACAACACTTGAGTTGGACAATACAAACCGAATATTATGTAGGAATATAGGAATTTAACATAAAGAAAAACTTCTGTTCTATACCTTTGTTGTGCAAAAGCAACATTCGAACTCCGTTGGGACCTCCTGCTCGAGATTGTCCATCCTTTGATTTTGTAAATTTTCTAGTGCTACCTGACGTCGGAGTTCAGCCACCTCCTATAAAATGATTTTCATTTATTTTTGTCATATAATTCTAAGGACAATGCATTCTTTGGACAAATTTTAAATGTAACTTTCTTTTTTTTTTTTAATTAACAAATTGTGCTCTACAGTGCAAGTCTAACTAAGTATGTAAAATGTATTTTCTAGAAATAAAACGGAACAGATTGAAGATAGACTTGAATAATTAAGCAGTTCTATAAGCGAGATAACCTTATTTTGCAGGACTAATGCAGTTCGGCTGCCATGTGCAAAATAAAAAATAGATATATGTGTTGACATTTAACTAGGAGGTGGAGATTATATAACTAAAAACGAACGAAAAATAAAGGACGACAAACAATTAAGCTGAAAAATGTTGTGATTTGTTATACATTACTTTGGGGCATAATATGGTTTTAAAGTTAGGACTTTGATTAGTTTGCCGTGACCAATTAATAATTTTTATTAAATTTAAGTTACAAATGGTATTTTCACCTCCTTGTGGTGCGTAGGCTACCTTATCTGTGAGCGTATTTATAATAAATAAGAAAATATTTTAGATTAAAGAAATGGTGTTTGAAGTAGCTAGTAAATGGGACACATCAAGTACTTAAGACTTCGAGGATGCTTTTGCCAAGAACAAGCGAAAATAGTCCAATCCTTAGAAAAGTTTGATTTAGACCACAGTGGACACTTAAAACACCGCGTGCAGCCGAACAACAAGCTAAAGTTCTGGAGTGTTACAAAGCAGAAAACACTGCTTTCTGGAAAGTCTGATAGAAAATACATTTAGCAGACTTAGCCTAATAAGCGTCATACTTGACGCCAAGCTCAACTGGAAACTCAACATAGAACACAGAATAAAGAAGGCATGCGTCGCTTTCTACGCCTGTAGTAAGACCTTTGGAAAAAGGTGGGGACTTAAACACAAGATGGTCCTCTGGATGTACACTGCCGTAGTTCGTCCAATCCTCACCTATGGCTCACTCGTGTGGTGGCCCGCCTTAAGTAAAGCCTACAACATCACAAAACTTAGTAGAGTCCAACGAACAGCTAGTATTGGAACCACAGGAGCGATTCGTTCGAGCCCGTCAGAAACTCTTAACGTGCTCCTCCATATCATGCCCCTGGACTTGCACATCAAATACATCGTCTCGTGCAGTGCCATCAGACTCAGAGAATCTGGGCTTTGGTCCCCCAGACCCTATAGCCATAGTAAGGCTCTTAACCTGCTGCCTAGAGATTTGGCCTCGTCTATAACTGATTACACGACTCCCACAATCAAATTCAATAATAAGATTCAAGTTCAACTTCCCGAAAGGTCGGAATGGAACAATAAGCTACCTCTATCAAACTACCAAGTATCGATCTTCACCGACGGCTCCAAGATGGAGTGTGGCGTTGGAGCAGGTGTCTTATTAGCGGAACTAAACGTGTCCAAATCGAATAGCCTCCCAGACTCTTCGAGTGTCTTCCAGGCGGAGGTACTAGCGATTAGAGAAGTCAGTAGGATACGTAGCCTTAGCTCTACTACCTTAAACAGCATAGGAATCTTTATTGATAGCCAGGCTGGCATCAAAGCGCTTCACTCACTTACTTCGTCCTTTAAACTAGTTGAATAGCGTAAGGAAACTTTAACGCAGGTAAACGCTCGGTTTAACATCACTCTCCTCTAGGTTCCCGGCCATAGTAACATAGAGGGGAATGGGAGAGCCGACGCGTTAGCCAGATGTGGTTCATCCCTTGATGTCTCCCTGGCAGAGTCAGTCTGCTCCCCTATGGGACTCATCAAGGGTAAAATTTTTCCAACACTTTCTCTCTATTGCCAACTCTAGGTGGAAAAGTCTTGCAACTTGTGCCGTATCTAGACAGATTTGGCCCACCTACGATAAAAACAGAACGAATGACCTAATCAATAGAAACCGCACCGAGACAGCTAGAATCTGGGCAGTTAGCACGGGCCACTGGCCAATCGGTCCACACGCTGCCAAGTTAGGCATCCCGTTCAACCCCCATTGCCGTAGTTGCGACAACTCACAAGATAAGGAAACGTTATTCCACTTTCTCTGTGACTGCCCAGCACTAGCCAGAGCTAGGAAACGCACATTCGGAAAACCCTTCTTCAAGGATCTATCTGAGATCTCTAACATCAAATTCTGCAACATTATTAATTTTCTTAACTCCACAGGATGGATTTGAAAACCACACTCCTAGCTACGCCCACCAACATCCAGGTCACGTGAGTTGTGGTATCAAAACGGCGCATGATTCAACCACTTCTACCTACATACTTAGCTTAATAAGCGCTCATGTCCCGATAGAAATTAATGACTACATTGTCAAAAATTTCTTCAACGAGCAGCTCAGCAAAACCTACGAGCAATATTCTGAATAAATTACATAAAATGTGGTTCGCAAAGCCCTTAGGTTTACTGTCGGAAAGTTCAGACAGTAAGACCCGATGTCCAGGAAGGTATAACTGACTTGACACCTTAATACTGAAAAATTCCATCAGCTTTCGACCCAAGTCATACAAGCATATGCTATGTACGATACGACACTGACTGGCCTACGATGATCTACAGAAAAAAGGTCAGGAAGTCAAAACGTAGATCTTGACGAATCTTCTGAGAGTCCTATACACCTAGATGGCACCTACCTAGCCTTAGATGAACAATTTCTAAATCTGTTAATGGATGTTCACTTCCCCCGTTGCACGTTCATCACTGCCAACTTACATACTCCGACATTAGCAGATAATCATCAATATGCTTTAAATAAGCTAACTTCGTGAGCAAGCAGTTATGCCCTAAGTGTCAATCCTTTTCCCTGAGAAAATCAAAATTCTAATCGTTGTCCCAGACAAACTCAATTGTACACCTCTCAACTTTTCAGATGGTGCCAAATGTCTAGGATTCGTTCTAAATGGGAAGTTGTTTTGCCCAAGGCATTAATAAATCCCTGTTAAGTCTTTACTCGTATAAACTTAGCAGTAGGTACCAGTAGGATCTACAGCTGAAAATCCCTAGCTCTACACGTTAGCCGTAAGACCGATCCTTACTTATGGTATAGTCTGGTGCGAGGAAGATATATTAAAATCGCATCGGACAACCAGCAGCGGTTATGCGTAGCGAGAAAATTGGAGTCTAAATAACCGGACAAGTTGGTGAAGCGGGGGTCAACCTTTGAGTTGATGAGTCTTTAACCACTTGCTCCCCTATGTAGAATGGTGAAAGACATGATGAACATCTGAGAAGATGGAAAAGTGTGGCGAAATGCAGACAAGCCAAAATGCAATGAAAATGTCTGCTGGCTGCACCAAGTTCTAAGCGTGATGCTAGGTACTGTCAGATGGGTATTACGCGTTATCCACAGGATGAGTTGTACCCTACAACTACAACCTGTGGAATCTATCTGTGGGTTATGTCAGGAGGATGAGGAGACAGCTACATACATAGTGTGTGAATATCCGGCAGTGGCTAGTAAAGGTACGTGGGCCTGCGAAGGGGAGCTCCTCTGTGCCACACTCAAGTCTCTGTAGACCCAATGTGATACGGCTAGTAGAAGAAACGATATTCTCGGCTGCCAATGGATTTAAATTCAGACGTGAGGAATTGCGATCAAGGAAGAAATGCACTATAATATCGAGTGTTTTAAACAAGCTTAACTTTATAACTAAGTAAAACGACTTGAAACGTCACGATAGACAGCTACAACTTTGACGTAGTTACAGCAACTTCATCCGGCTCTGATATAAACTCTAAAATTGCGAATCCATCCTGGAAGTACAATGTAAAAAGGTAGAAAACAGGTGGACAATGTTCCGAACCAATTTGATGTACAACACTGGAGGTAGTTGGCTAGTAATCAAACTATCTGGAAAAGCTGTCTGCTTAAGAACCAATCTCATATTGTACTGTAGCGCCACCTAAGGACATAACTTCTTTAGCAACTCCTTTTTAAAATGTGTACTGGACTACCAGCACCAGGAACCTTCCATAATGGATTTCCAAGTTTTCAAGGAAGATACTATGGGTAGCCGTATCGATGAAGACCCTTCTTGTATCACACTATGTCCAGAACCATTTATACCCACAGGCAAAGCTCTTTTTTTTTTTTTTTTAAATATCGAGCTTCTAGGTCGCTGAGGTCTTCTTAGAAGTACTCCCCAAATGTCGAGCCCGGTCGGGGAAAAGCAACAGCAATTGAAGATAGAAAAACAAATGAACAAAATCGAAGTTTCTTAAACCACTACACAAAAAGGAGTGTCTGTTTGGGAGTACAATGGACCGAAACGAGTTTGAGTGCTCTTAGGTAGGAGAGTTGACGGGGAAGAAAATCCTTTCCCCGTCACACTAAGATCAATGTAGACCCATTTTGAGTGCACTAAGGATAAGGAAAATTCCTTAAAAAAAAAACCTTTTGTCTCCTCAGTCTGGTTAGGACAGGGCAGGAGCAAAATAAGGTGCCCATTTCCTTCCCTTCCTCGTCTCTAAAGCTGAAAGGGACACCCAATCCAGTGACATGCCTGCCTATCAAACAATGCCCTGTGAGAGTTCCTACTTTAATTCTTTTATATTTCCCATTTAAGGACCAAAGTCTTCCTATTCCCTTCAGATTGGCCGGTTTTGACACGACGAAACGCAAGTATTGATATTATTCCACCTATTATTGGCTTCGGTATCAAGTCGAGATATTGGCTTAGAGCTCAGACAACCAGACAGAGAAATAAAACAAAAAAAAAAGAGCAAAGAAGAAACCACTTGATGAACTCATACCAAACCCCAGGGTAAGAGTTAGAGATTTCCCAAAAACAAGCCATTCTGGACTTTCATGGAAAAGAAAATGTATATCTCAAGTCCCCCCATTAAAGGATATCTACAAGTACACTCAACCCACGTAATTCGTTTAATTGCCCAATGTAGGTCACCTCAAATGGGTTCGTTATGCTTTTTTTGGATTCTTGGTTGGTCTATTATGAACGCCGAGACCACATTACAAATGATTTATTGTTAAAGAAAAAAAAACCCTGTTTCCCTTGCACACCAACAAGTCCAATTGGCTCACCACTTTTCAATTCCTTACACAGTTCACACGCAACATTCTAACCATACACGGACAATTTACCACGAAACAAGAAAAGGTGAAACCAAACAAACTGCATAACATCCTTCCCGCAAAAGAGAAAAGAAAGGTCGACACTAAGAGAAGAAATAAAATTAAAACAAAGGACGATCGTCACAATAAAATAAAAAAAACAAGAAGAACTTCAGAAAAAAAAAAAACAGATAAATTTTTCAATGGTACAACCAGTTGAGCATATTCATGTAAGGACAATAGTTGTGCTGGCAAAAGGAAGCTCAAGAACAGCAAAGAATAAGGAGAGAAAGGAAAAAGCGACTTTTAAGTATCCTTAACATAATGACAGTAGAGAACCAAGAAGGAAGAGTGCATGACGACGACGTGGCAAAAAGCACAATCACTACTGTCTATGCATTGTATGCACATAAAAAGGATACTATTCTCGGTTTCCATTTATTATCTCCGTCAAGGATCAAGGCTATAATTATAGCTAGCAGTTGGATTGTTTATTTATTTTGTAGTTTTACTACTAAAGTTGAAGCGCCTCGAGTGCTCATTGAATCTAACAGCGAAATCGAATTGATTGATGGAATTTATTTTTTGAAGTTTTATTTGTTTTGACTTGTATTTTGATGTCAGCGAAAGGACTTGAATGCACCGGTAGGACTTTGAGAGTGATTCTTGACTACGATGTTGCGGATAAACGTTTTGCAAAAGCTATTCTGTTTCTTTTAGCAGCAAGTCTGACCGGTGCAGCTATGAATTATGATAATGGAGATCGAGAACAACCAAACTATTCCTATAGATCGGCAAACGGATATGAGGTTTTCCATCGGAGTGCCCCAACCACCACAGAGTGTGGTAAGTACATGGATTTGATGTGAGGAATTTGTACAAGTGTTTTTTTTTTTTTTTTAGTGACACCTTCCAAAGAATCTGCTGCTCCTAAAGAAAGTGCTGCTCCGGCAACGTCAGCTGCTCCAGCAGCTGCACAAGCTGTACCAGCTGCAGCAGCTGCAGCACCTGCACAAGCTACTCCAAACAATGGATCTAGTGCAGGCGGGGGTGATTTAGTGTCAAACGAAGTACAAAGTCCATCTGCTTCAAAATTGCACGCCCTTGTCCAGCACATCTACGCTGCCCAAGCGAGGGTGCAATTGGAAGCAAATTCAATTAAAAAGGCGCAAGGAGTTGCCAGCAGTGCTCAGAAGTCACTAGAAGAAGCCGCGAATAATGTCCGCGTTATAACCGCCGCCCTACAAACTGCCCAACAAGAAGTTGCAGCCGCTGCCGTTCGGGCACAGACTGCTCAAATGCAACTGGCTGCCCATGATCAGCTGTTATTTGCCGCTCGTCAGAAAGTCGATGCGTTGTCTTCTCAAATGGTTGGACTGCAGGCTGAAGATGGTGTCGTTCCGCCAAAGTCTGTTGTCAACATGCAAGCCTTGTTGGCGCAGTTGAAGGAGCCTCTGCCTCAAAGCCAAACACCAACACCGATTCCAGCTGTCGATGAATCTCCTAATGGTGCAGGATCTTCCGATGCCAAACCTGCTGAAACTAAAGGTGCGGTTAGAAAAGCACTTCTGGACTATTATGATTACTACATTGAATCGTGATATATGAACAAATTATCAAACAGCTATTTATGTATATATTTCGTAATTTATTTCTTTGTTAACATTCTTCAACGAATATAAATTCATTCGAATATCTTCTTGATAAATATTTATTTAAAAACGCGTTTACTTCGTACTCGAAGTGCAGATCTACTGAAACTCTTCGGCATTTCCCTGGCTCTTCACTGGAAATTTGACTTTTCACCCTTTCAAAGTCACAAGAGTTATTCCCCTTACGCTGTCAATACTGAGCAACATCCATAGAAGAAGCTACGTGTGAGGTGACATACCAAAAATGTCGAAAGACATTGTAAAATGTGAACCGAAAGAATGACCCAGTTGTCAACTGGTCCTACCCATAAACCCTTTACCCCTTGGATCTCATAATTGAAGGAAATACACACAAGAAGAAAGGCAAAACTTCACTAGGTGGCGTTGAATTCAGCATAACAGTTCGGAAAGGTTGCTTGTCTTGTGCTTACTATGGCTCACGGTAGTAAATTATTTGCTGACAAGAACCAGCAAGGACGGTTTCTATATGCAACAGTAAGACCTACCGTCAAGGATGGAGCAAAACACAAGACGGATAACTCCACAAACCAGGCTTTAAAAAAAGTCTAGCTGGCGCACCTTTCACAGCGCTAATTTTTATACAAAATCTTCCACCCTTTTGCGGGAAAAAAATCGTTTTTTTTTTTGGTCTACCTCGACGCTGCTGAGACCCCCCAGGCTGTGTATTTGCGAGTGGATTTTCCTCGAGTTTGAAGCTCCATTCTACCCATCTAGCAAAGAAATTCAAAGGAATGACGAGAAAAAAAATTACGGTTTCCGACAAGGTCCGGGGTCGGTGGGAAATAAATCATTTCTTTATGGGTCTACCTCGTGCCACATTTGACGCTGCTGGGGTCGCCAGGAAGCGTATCTGAGAACAGGAGTGAGTTTTTCTCGAGTTTGAAGCTCCTTTCTACCCATCTAGTAAAGAAATTTAAAGGAAAGACGAGAATAAAAATTACGGTCTCCGAGCAGGTCCGGGGTCGGTGGTTGCTGTATCCGGCATTTCTATAGATAGGCCAATCAACTGGCAGCTAGCTACTAGGCCGGAAAGCAGACTTCGAAAAAGTGAAGGGAACCTAGTCATCGATGCTCAGGGAATTGTATTGTTGATGCTTTAGCAGTACTTTCAGCAGTTACTGCATTATGTTGAGAAAGTGAAAAAGCAAGGAGACTGCCCATCTCAAGTCAACGAAGAAGTAATCCTCAGAAGGCACAGTAATAAGAAAGCTGAACAAGAACAAGGCAGCCAGCTCTGATGAATTACCAGCAGCGGTTTTCACATATGGCGCTGATGTTTTGGTAGGATGCAAGCATCAAATTATCAACCAGGTATTGGTGGACGAAAGTATTCCCCGTGACTGAAATATCAGATCCATATGCCCCGTCTACAGGAAAGGCGGTCCTATGTTTTAAACTAATTATAGAGACAAAGGCCTGATAAATGTCCCATGTAAGATTCTATTCAACGTACTGTGTGAACGTCAGACCCTTTTGTAGCACACTAATTGACATATACCAGTGTGTAGACAAAATCTTTAAACTAAAGCGAATCCAAATAAAGACAAACGAATTTCAAGTCGGGACTCACTACCTTTTCATCGACTAGATGATGGAAGTATTCATCGCCTTGAGTCCTACAGGGCGATCGCTGAATTCAGGATCCCCCTGGTAAAAGTAATCTAGCAAAGTCTATTTCTGTAACAGCTCTTCTGAATCTTTTCAAAAGGGCATTCGATTTCGGCAAAGAAATGCACTACCATGTAATTTCTTCAGTCACCTGCCGGAACAGATGGTGCGCGGGGCTGGTTTTAACACGGAAGTTACTATTGCCAATAAATCTGTCCAGCTGCTGAAGTACGTAGATAACATCGACATCATCGGTCGCTTTTCGCTGTCATACGACTTTGTTTTTTGGAAAACTATGCCTTAGACTTGGAACGGTGAAAGAGGTATCAAGGCAACTAGCGAAAAGTTGGAGGGAACTTTAGCACATCGGCAGTAACTGTGCGAGATGGTAGAGGCTCTTAAATCAGCAAGGAGATTTCGGCTTCAGGACATAAGCAGAAATTATACTCAAATGTGGGTTAATGAAGGCAAGCCACTACTCATGTCGATGGGTTCCATTAAAACTATCGAGCATTGTCTGCAGGAATTAGCAACATCATACTTGCAGACTATATATACCTGGGAGGAGCAAATACGGCGGCATATATCCTATGTCAATGTTCAGATCTGTAAAGCAAAAAAAGACATATCACAGGTTACCACTAAGTTCTGAAAAAAAGTGTCTTGACCTAAAATAACTCTAAAAACAGAGACTTAATCGGGCCTATTTTCGTAGTTTATTTCAATATCTCATGAACAAAACGCAGAGATATAAGCAAGGTTCTTTTAAAAAAGTTCACCCTGAAGGAATTGGTTAGGTTAGGTTAAATAATGTTGATGGAGATTCAATGTAATGTCCAGGCTGGGCTTACTCATAAAAGCAGTCTTTCACAATAGAAACAAAAACACATTTGTATATCCTATGGATTATGAAACAATACTGAGGTTCTAATAAATTGGGATGAATTTGATGAAATGTTTACCTAAAGTTTTTAATCTAAGTTGGTGAAGAACTGGACAGTAAATAACAGAAAAAGTGGGACTGATCACAACTTCTGTATAATAAACTAATGCGGAGATGCAGTTTCTACCCTTTTCTTACCACGAAATTGTACTTAAGAGTTGTCATCGAAGTTTGTCGGAACTGACTTTAGAAAAGGAAAATTGTCCTAAAATAGTTCTACGTCGTTGGAGTCAGTCCTGCAGTCAGTTGGACAATGTAGTCTATAAAGTCTTTTTTTGCATGCGCTTTTCTGCTTAATCTACCAACTGGTCGTTAATCTTTACGCCTGTCTTTTCGTTCGTTCGTAAATCAATGTGGGTTATGTTCATCTGTTTAAGATTCCCCAGAATATAGGGTAAAGCATATAAAATGCCCTTGAGTTTTTCAAATACAATTGCTCCTTTCTGTGATCTTTCCAAAGACTAAACTGAAACTTATTAAAACTAGGGTAGTTCTTTGAACACAAAAAGAGCCTAATCACAAGATGTCTTATTATTATTATTTTTGTTTTTTTTTCACACAAGAAACTTACTAAAATATAAACTTACATAGAACAATTTACAAAACGCGTTTAACCATTAATTAAGTTAAAGTAATTGCTAAGCATTAGCTTGACAACACTGTTATTTTGTTCAAAATTTCATTATGTATAATCCAAAATAATGTAAACATAATCACAACTTTTCGTTATTTTTTTTCGAAAACTTCACACATTTCCAACTCAACATAAAAAATTTATATTAGACATTGGCAAGCATTGCAATACATAAAATCAAATAAAAAAAAAATAGTAATACAGAAAAAAATTAATAAATCGAAAGGTCCTCAAGTTTTGATCACTGACATCAATCCAATTTAAAAGAACAAATACAACTCCATTTAAAAATCTTTTTTTTTTTTTAAATTTTCAGCAGTCAAAACGTCGAAAAAAAAATTTAAAAAGAAATTATAAAGAAACAGCTGTTTCTTACAAAGAAAATCCTGATCCAAGTTGTGTAAAAATCGTGAGCCTAATGTATATTTTTAGAATAATTTTAGGCCGGTAATATTCGAATTATTTAATTTATTCTTTGTTTTTTCTTGTAAGAGAAATAAATATTAAAAAATTAAATAAAATATTTACAGCAATCTATTGCCAGAGCTTTAAACAAAGCTAAATGCTTTTAAATATTATTTATTATTCTTTGCATTACTCTTCATTTTTTTTTTTTTTTGTAAAATTTAAATTCATTGTTGCGAAATGTAATTAATTTAAAATAAAATATTAAACAAATATTAAGTATTGTTTTTTTTTTTTTTGATTTTTATTTAAAATACCTCCTTACTCCTTCCCTGTAATTTCTAAAAGATTTTTCGAAGAAAGAAGATAAATAGATAAAGTAGTTTTGTATTTGTATAAACAAATTTAAATTTTTTTTAATAATCTTGTCCTGCTTTTCGTTATAAATAAAAAACAAAATAAAATAAATTTAAAAAGGAAAACATATTTGAAAGTGGCTTTTGTTTTGACAACACAATACAACAAACACAACAACAAAATATTCAATATCCAATTATAGATACATTTTAAATTTTCAATTACACTTTAACATAAATACAATACAAACTAATTTGGCAACACTAAGCTACAACACAAATGTTTTAAATAAGTTCTAAAATATTCACAGCTATGCTGGAAAAGGGAAATGATGAATAATTTATTTAATATCGGCAACGAAAACGTTCGAAAGGTTCCATGAAATTGGAAGCAAAGATAAATACAGAACGACAAAATTAAAATCAAAAAGCGTAAAGGTCGCGGTGGCTGAGTGGTTAGGTTGAAGTGACTGTCAGCACACTAAGACCAGTGATATGTCCACATGGATCTGAAGAGATCTCCTTACCTACACATTGAACCAATTGGAGCTTCTGATGAAGCGAAGGAGGTTTCTGACATCTGTCTTTATCACATCGCCTAATTCGTTAAAGTCGAATTCCCCTAAATGGAGTCTTTTTTTACGGGAGAGAGCTGGGCAGTTACAAAGAAGGTAACTCTCCTCCTCTTCGTCCATGCAGCTTCTGCAGAAATCGTTTGAATGGACGCCAAGCCTTGTTGCATGCTTGCCTATTAGACAGTGTCCCGTGATGACACCTACTACGGATCTGATATACGATCTGTTGAGAGAAATCAAATTTTTAGAGCTTTTCAGATCCAGCCGTGGCCAAACCTGCTTTGTCGCTAGACATGTTATACCACTTGTCCACCTTAAATTTGTTCTCTCGATGGCATGGAGTGCGTTAGACGGTGGAATGGTTAGTGTGTTAGACAGCTGAGCCAGAGGACACAGATCCGAGCCTCAAAACTACTTAATGTTTTTTTGCGGCACCACCTCTTTGCGGGCTTAACAAACCGTAGATCTCGATCTCGATAAAATAACAGACCACGTCGTATCCTACACACTTTTTAACAAGAACTATTCAATTCTAAGAGAAGAATAGAAGCACTATACATAAACTTATGCGCACGATATTCAAATCCACACCAAATGGATATAAGAACGGGGTCGGGATCAAATAGACTCATATAAACTCCCAAATGATCACAGTGCCTTTCAAGTTGAACTCTTCACTATAAAGAGGATGAGATGTACTGCTCAACATTAGAGAACTCAGGATTATAATCTTGGTGCGAGAGGAGGAAGCAACAAGGAGCCTGAGAAAATGGCAGCAGAGTGAAAACCTGTCAACTAAGGGCCAATGGATCTATCGTCTTATCCCTGTTATCGAAACTTGGAAAAGTCACAGTAGAGGCATTGAAATGGTGGAAAATCTACTTCTGCAGACGGTAGAACTAACCATTCAACATAGACCAAAACAAAGTCAGGATAACTAAAGGGTGGTTAAATTTTAAGGGCCGATGTTGAATGTGAACCACACCTAAACGTCAAGTTTTTTTCTGCATTTCATTTGACATTTCTCAATTTCAGACTAACTCAATTTGAACCATGGAAAGATACACAATCGAGCAACGCGTTAAAGTTATTCAGGCTTATTATGAAAATGGGCGTTCAAATCAAAATGCATATCGTGCACTTCGTGATGTTTTCGGTCAATTTAATCGTCCAAATGTGCGTACAGTCGGAAAAATCGTGCAAAAATTTGAGCAAACCGGGTCTGTAGGAGATGTGAAAATACCAGTGCATGCTCGTACAGCTCGTACTGCAGAAAATATTGCTGCTGTTCGCGATAGTGTGGCTGAAGTGCCGTCCATCAAAACTCGTCGTCGTGCCCAACAATTGCACCTCTCACGCTCGTCGTTGATGAACATTATGCATAAAGACTTGCATTTACGCGCTTACAAGGGGCAATTGACTCAAGCAAGAACTAAAGCCTCTTGACCATTTCAAGCGTCGTCAATGGTCAGAATGATGGCAAGAAATGGCAACAGTAGATGATCAATTTTCGAAGAAAATCCTCTTCAGTGATGAGGCACATTTTCACCTCAGTGGATTCGTCAATAAGCAGAATTGCCGCATTTGGGCGAATGATAATCCAAGAGTGATAAGCCAGAAATAATTCAAGAGCTAAAGGATGAGATGATTCGGCACATTAGCGGCATAGAACCTCAATTATGCCTCAGCGTCATCGAAAATTTGGACCATCGGATGGAGGTGTGCCGCCGAGGTTGCGGCGGGCATTTGGCCGATATTTTGTTCCATAAATAATTGAACCATACCAATATTATCATAATAAAAAGAAATGACAATAATTTCCTAAATAATTTGTGTTTAATTCAAAATCAACATCGGCCCTTAAAACTTAACCACCCTTTAAAATCCAAACAGGCTGCTGGAAGGTGGATTGCCTACAAATCTATTTGAAGAAGCTTGAAGTGATTTGGAAGAGAGCGTACACAAACTTAACTTTAAGGTTTGGTCAGGCAATCTGATCGGCCCCTATTATCTGGGTTTTAGCCCTGGAAATTCCATAATGGACGAAATACAAATTGACATTTTGGTAAAAACACAAGAAGTCCAACTCAATACCCATCAAACAGTACTAGAGTATTTATAGAGATGAGCTCTACAGATTCACGTCTAGTTTTGGTTTCCCTGTCAAAGTCGTCCCTCTACGAATACGAATATTTGGTGCGACAGCTCATAGGGAGCCAAAGCCTAGCTTCTCACAACCATTCATGTTGTGCATTTTATAGGTTTCACACGAATGGAACGGAGTGAGAAGCTCTTTTGTGACAGATTATACTCTTCCACCTTTGTAATGCCTGTGAAGGGGTGGTACCGCGAAAAAAACGTTTGGTGGTTTCAAGGATCGAACCTGTGTCATCTTGGTTAGTAGTCCAACGAACTAACCACTAAGGCACGGCGACAAATAATTCCTTCGTATATGGCATGCAAAATAAAGAAGAAGAAAGCTCGCTGGACCATCCAGATCGGTAACAACTTAATCGAGAACTTTGTCAAAAAAGAATTAAGACAAGATGACTCACAAGTCAAGTCAAGGAGAACAATCCTTCAGTTATTTCATCAGAACTCAAACGAAGAAAAACTTTTGCCAATGCATTGATGGGCTTTGGAGGAGAAGATTTAAAGACGAACAAGACAACTTGTACAGCGACATTGACATTTAAAGTTTCTCGGACATGTGGAGCGAATAGATACTAAAGCAATCTTACCCAGGGAGACAACCCTGTAGAAAAAGACCTTGCCCTGGGTGATGCGCACATATAGAATGAGTCATCAACCAACTTAGCTAGGGCTAAGAAGAGCTGACTGGAAAGGTTCTCACAATTTAAAGAAAAACATCTCGACCTCCAGTCAACATTTGGTTTAGACCCAAGTTAAGTTGATGCGCATTTCCAACAGAGGGTAAACATTAAGGAGGACGTCATGAGTACAAAAAAAACAAAAAACTGTATTCAATGGGTATTGGCGACACTTGTATACTTAGATGACTTAGTAATCAGTTATCGAAGGAACGTTTTTAGAGTGACGTCTAACTTAGAGGACTAAGTAATAGCGGAATTATTTAGTTCTCTTCACCAGAAAATGCAAGATGGATGCGGTGGAGTTATCCCTCATAGATCGGCCAATTCAGACGGGGTACAACTGCCCTTTTTACGAAAGGATTAAAAAAGTGGCTGGCATAAGTGTATTTAGATTGGCTAGCATGAGCTTCTTTAACAACAGCAGTGTGGGGCACTGCTTAAATCTGAACAAAATTATAACGGGCAATCTAATGAGTACAGATAAAAACATTTCTGTAGATTCCCTTTAAGAAAGGATGCATTAATGCAAGAAAACGAAATTACAATTTTCATGGATGGTTTTAAGCCGTTAGACGGTACCGGTCCTGGTTCTTATTTCGTGGCGCCAAAACTGTCCAGACATCCAGATAAATACAGTTTGATTCAAGTAGAGCTCCCATTTGTGTTAAAACCTGCACAGCTACTGGAGTTGAAATGTCCGACAAGGATACTGCCATTTATATTGGTACCCAGGACGTGCTTAAAGTGTTTGAATAAAGCGTCATTAGATTTGAACTAATTGGTAACTGCAGCACAATGCCTAGGAGACTATGTATGTAAAATAGTGAAACAAAGCATTTTGGATGAAACAGTGGTTGTTAAAAAAAGACCCGAGTGATGATGATGACATTGCGACTGCCTATCTATCTGACTGGGGCAGATGTTAGTACATTTATCTAAGTCAAAAATAATTTCCTAAAGCCAAGTTCCCAGAGAAGATCCTACAATTATCTATTTTCATTTCGAACGTTTTCAGTAAAAAAGCCGACTTAAGGTTCTTAACAAAAAGGACACATTAATCCTGCTCCAGCATAGAAGTATTAAATTAATTGCAATTTAGTTGAAATCAAAGACAAAAACGAAACTTAGGGATTAAAAATTGAAATTTTCACAATAACACTTATTTTGAGTCTAACTATGGTGAGTTATTTATATATATATAGAGTTTATATAGTTTATATAGTTCTTGTTCTTTTTACAACACTAAGCCTATATAGTTTGACAAAGTCTCATTATTAACTTACCCCTGGAGTGACCATCATTTGAACTGGTATTTCCACCTGAGAACGGTCCTCGCTTGGTTGCAGTTGCAACTGCTGCTGCTGTTTTTGCTGTTGCTGTTGTTGAAGCTGATAGGTCTCCATGGCATTCATTGACGTTTTCTGACTCTGATTCTCTACGGTATATGGCGGAACTGCATCCGGATCAGGCACTGATGTACGATGATGCTAAAACACATTATATGCAAAGTATCATATTAATAAAGAGATTCTTAACAAAATACACTATAACAACACTTTATGTGGTTTTTTTAGAAAAACGTTTGAAAATTTGTTTCAGTTTTCGACATACTTGTGACATATTCGAATGCCTAAGCGATGACACATGATCGTAACCCTTGTAACATCCCATTCCTGTAGTCGCTGGATTCCGGCCGCTGGTCGATTCACCTTCTGTACTATTCCCATCGGTTTGTGAGAGATTATGCCCTGTGGGTGAGCGCCGTATCGCTTGAGTTAGCCGTTGCCAATTCGTTATAGATTTGCTACGACTTTCTCGTTTTTCTTTTTTTTTTTCAAAATTTTTTTCGTTTTTAATTGTTAGTTGCATGTGTGTGTTTTGATGTGGGTGCAGCGCAATATTGTGTTTGTGAATGTGTGTTAATGTTGTTTCGATTTTACCATGAGGTGAGTATTTTTATTTTATTTTTTTTTTAAATGACAACACACATAAGATTCGATTTTAATTTAATTTTAACATACATTTTTGCCGTTTTGTAGAAATGACATGGTCCATGGAGATTGAATATGGGTTTTGCCAATTTAATTTTTTTTTTTTTTATATTTTGTGGTTGCACATTGTTATTTATTGGGTTAGTTAACAATATTAAAATATATAGGAAAAGAAAAGAAAAAAAATAAAATAATCGAAATTAGCAAAAGAGATATGTAGGTTTAGTTCTAAACTCGTTTAACACTTTACAACATTTACACACAAAAAAAAAAAAATGCTAATAGTCACATGAACGACGAAGAGCTGCATATTGGCGACGATTAAGTCGGTTAACACTTTTATACATAAATAGAGGATGTAGAACAATGATAACACAACATCAATTAAGGAGCCTTTATGCATTTTTCATGGTTTCTAGAACAATTGGCTTTTGTGTGAGATCTCTTAGTCGTGGGGTTTCTGGGGAATATCGACATTCAGCTCGATTTATACATCTATACCGAAAAGAATAGACTTTTCTAAATCTTCAAAAAAATACTTTAAAGCGGAATAAGAGGTAGGAAATAACATTTTACAATTTATGTTTATAGCTTGAATGACTGTAAAATTATAAATAATTTGTTAACAATAAATAAATTTTGTGAAAAGAAATGAAAGAAAATATTTATTTATGAAGCAGAAATGACCTATCATATGTTATTTATCCGAAGAAAAGAAGTAAAGGTTTCTGTAAAATTGTCTTAAAATGAAATCCAGACTAGCTCTCAGTGACAATAACATAAACCTGATGCTTTAATCTACTAAAAACCTAAGCCTAAAATGTCAAGACTATGAAGTGATATATCGAAGTGTACTGAATAGGCCAGGAGTGTATTAAGTCCACTTACCGAAGTACTGTACTAGACTTACACATATGTTTACCTATATGCTGAAGAAAATGCTCTCTAACCAACCTCTTTCTACTCTAACTTCTACATCGGGCGCATTGTACCTTTGAGAACCCCTAAGGGGTACACATTGAAACGGACCCTGGGCGGGTACAATCGCGAGATCGGATAACCTCTAAGGCCCAATGCACACGGAGCAACTGGAAAAAAACTAAACCAGTTGGCAACTCAGGTTACAGACGAGTTACGGACTCAGCGGTGACTTGACTCCACACACGAGGAAACTCATCACCAATCAAAATCTCTAGTTCGTTCAGTGTCGTCATGGATACCAGGCGTGAAATGTTTTCGGAAATGTCCCCTACCAGCAACTGGTTGGTCCGTTGTTCGCTCATCTTCGATAAACTAGAAACTGAAATCAATAGGCAACCCGACATGCAAATCAACAGACGACTGGTTACAAACTGGTTTTTGTGAATCGCAAACGAGTTTTCAACCAGTAGCGTCGTGTGCAGCGTCCCATTTGATTACACAGGGTATGACTCAAAGCAAACTATTTGCCGATTCGCATCGCTGATCAGTTTTTTTCCAGTTGCTCCGTGTGCATTGGGCCTAAAGGGGTCCTGTGCTGCCAGCAAGTACTGAATACTTTGCCAGGTGTCTCCCAGTATTGTATAGAAGGACTAGAGCTCTTTAGTAACCCTACGAGCAGAAGAGAACGAGTGGTCAATGGCTTCTCAGTCGGAAAAAAAAGAAGTAACATAAGAAATGCAAAACTGAGTAAATAGTGAAATGCTACTGCAAAAATGAGGTTTTGAAGTTATACCAAAGGGCGTTACCCTTCGTAGCATGTCAAGGCTACGAAGACCGGACCGAAAGCCTTCAAAGTCATATGAGGGAACATATTGGTAGAATCGTTATTTGTGCTGAGGATTTTTTTAAAGGAAATTTCCGAATCCCAGGAGTACTCAGACTAATTTTCAGGCAGAAACCCCATTCTGGTGTAGTGGTTGAAGCAACTCAGATTTTGTTAATTCCTCTTTTAATGTTTAGTGGCTGTTGCTGTCTCGAACCTCCATACTTCGGGTAACAAGCGAGCACACTACCCTCTACATCATCGCAACTTCCAGTGCTAGGAATATGGAAGGACACTTTCTGCAAATTTCAAAACGGCAACAATGATTCAAATCTCATATCGTGCTCAATCTAAATCATGTAAGCCAACAATTCTATCCACCTGACCTGGGTGAAGTAAAGATGCCTCTATCCAAACTGAGGCCCAATAAAAGTACTGGAGCCTACGGTCAAGCTTCCAAGCTATTTCAAGCAGCAGGAGATGATTTAAAAAGGAGTATGCAACAGCTCATCTATAAAATATGTTCGGACGAAAGCATGCTCTGTGAATGGAAGTCTACCCGATCGTCCAAAAAGGAGACCCTCTAAACTGCAATTTTTTATAGAGGCATTAGTCTTCTCAACACAGCTTACATATATCCTATCTGCTGTATTGTGTGAGCGCTTTAAGTCCTTTGTCAAAATCTGATTGGATTTAATTAGGAATGTTCACTACCGACCAAATATTCCCGCTAGGGTAGATCTTGGGATTTCGATACTCACCACAAGTCAGTTTTAAGGCTGTATATGATAGCAATTATGCAGACAAGCAATACAAAGCAATGCCGAGATTTGGCCCCCCTGCCAGACTTGTTTGATTTTGCAAAATGACGATGGAAAATACTTGATGCTCCATCAAGGTCATCTGGGTCTTCGATGTCTAAGAAGGATTTACATCATTTTAACATCGTGCAGAATTCAAATATCATCACCAGAAACGGAAGCGATAAAGATGGGTCTAGCAGTCAAAAAGGGCAAAAGAAAGCACATGTTGTCAATAAAAAGGTCACGCAACACCGACATCTCAGACAGAACGTCACCCTAGACTGTTGTAAGTTTGAGATGATTTGGGAGTCCTTTTACCAAGGCTTCCCTACTAATTCAGACAACGACACCATTGATTAGATCAAACGTAGAATAACTCTTGCTATTTGTTTATTTGGGCTACAAAAGAAATTGAGTAGCGAAACCTTCTTCCGGACATCATGGAGGTATGGAGCTTAACAAGAATGAATTAGGTTGTCTTCGGTTATTTTGAGAGAAAAATCTGCCCAAATAGACTGTGAGTAGAGAAGGAGGCACAACGACGAAATGTATGGGCCATTCAGGAACATCGACTAAGTGAGAAATGTGCACTACCAAGGACATACAAAGGTTTGCTTCTAAGAAAGCTCATGATGTTAGATTTAGTGATCTAAATGGTAAGACTAAACTAAATATTTTCTAAAATCTAAAGACCATTCTAGAAGTTATCCTCAAATCCTGCAACAGCACTGGAACCACAGTTGAAAAAACATTTTTAGAAAGTGGTTCAGCAAGGCGATGTATTTCAGGTTAAACGTTTTAAATTTAAAAATATTTTTCAATAAAACCAATTTTGCAACTAATAACAAAATTAAAAAAAAAAAATAATAATAATTTGTTTTAATTTATCCACAACACGGCAAAGTAGGCTTAAAATTTTCCTAAATGGCTTCAGATTTGTAAATTGTTATTCGCTTTATTTTAAGTGTGGTTAAATGATGAGAATTTTAATGATAAAATGATGATGATTTCGTTTTAATTAGTTTATTCATTTATTTGCTTAAGGATTTTATTTTATTTAATTATTCTCAACATATACTCGCACGTTGGTTAGTATTATTAAATAAAATAATAAAACAACACACATATAATAAATGAGCAGCCGAAAAGAATAGATTAAAATTATATAGTGTAAACTTTTGCTTGACTGGCACAGATACAGTTTTGGCTTTTATACAAGAAAAGAAATAAGTTCTATATCAAAAGAGTAATTTTATTTTTTTTTTTAAAGTGACAAAAATACTTTTTTGATTGATGAACTTTTTTTAGTACAAGTTAGTATATAGTCATGCACATTTATATTAAAATCACTTGTTACAGATCCAAATAGGAACAGTGTGTGAATGTAAGTGAATGCACGACTTAGCCATATAAGGGTGTTTTTTTTTTTGTTGTTGTTAAGAATAACATTATTTTATTTTATATATAGTAACAATTATAAAATAAATTAAGGACAATGGCATTTCAGCAGAAAAAAAACGAAGGAGATACAAGTCAATGAAATTATAAAACAAACCAAAATAAAAAATTAGAAGAAAAAGATTAAATTTTATGTTTTTCTATATTTTTCTTATTATTATTTATAACAATTTGTCTACAATAAAATAATATGATTTATGTTAAAAATATTTGCACAACTAAATATATTTGAAAATTAATTTACCCCCATTAAGGTAAAAATTAGATTAAAAACACATGAGTTATAATTAATAGCGAATAATAATTTAATTCTACCTAAATTACATAAATATTTGTTTTTGTATATAATATTTTAACTAATAATATGTATGTATATATAACTTGCAAATTAGTATATGTTTCAAAAATGCTATATAACCTATGTAATGATTTGTAATAAGGCAACAATGATAATGCACACGATTTAAAAATGGGATTTTTTTTTTCATTTTTTTGTTTTGTTTTGTTTTAAATTTATTGTATAAATATAAAATGTTACTTTTGGAAAAATATATTAAATTCGTCAAAGCAAAGGACTGGAATTGGATTTTTGTTTTTAATGTTAACATTTAAAAATAATGTAACTGAAAGACACAATGGAAGAATATGTGTGTTATGATTATACGCTTATTTGATTGTACTCTAATCTAAGTTAAGTATTTAAATATTGTACATTTGTTTATTTTTTTTTTTTTTTAGTGGAATAGTTGCTTTACAACTTTTTTGTGTTTTTTTTTTTTTGGAAACTAGTTTAACTTGGCATAAATTTCCAGGATGTTTAAATTTTATTTATTTATTTTTTTCTAAGCATTTTCGTTGTGTGTACGTACAATAATGTATAAACATAGAAAGCAGTATATCACGGATTGTATACATTTAAGGCTTTATCCTTAGTAGGAATGTTTTTTTTTTTTTTACTTTTGTTACGTTCTTATTTTGATTATTAATTAAATGCAAGGAATGCGTACGATTGAATGTTTATTTGTTTGTATTGCCTCTGAAATGTGATTACTACTGGCTTAAAAAAAAAAAACAAAGCGAAAGTGAGAACAAAAGTCTATTTAAGTTGAAATCCTTCTGCTATAAGCTTATCCATAGAATATGAGTGGCGAAAGAGAAAAAAATAATTTGATTTTATTTTTTATTCAAATCTATGGACGGATTTTTTTTGGTCATTTTTGTACAGTAAAAACAATTTTCCTGTAAATGGACGAAAAATGTGAAAGTTTTGAGTTTAATCTTAAAGAAATCGACTGCAGATTATGGCGTTCTTTAGGAACGTCTCTATTTCAATATCATAAACTTGTATACAAATTCTGGCTGCAATAAGGACTTTACCAAATGTCGATGGTATATGGCAAATTGAGCATGGTTCGAGAGTTAATTGTCATTCTAAATTAGAAAACGATTTACTTACACTCTTTGGCTTTAAGAAATATGAATTATGAATGATCGAAGTTCTCATTTCGTTATGAGTGCTCCGATAAGGTATCAGTATTCTTACACGATTTTATCTGCAGTGTTGTGTGAACGCCTGTCGTTCGTCAACAACTTGAAAGGAACGGGAAGTCCAGGATCGACTAAATATTCACACTACGACCAGAGTTCCAAATCGATACCCCTTTTCATAGATTTTTGGACGAGCTTTACAAAGCAATATTTAGTTATGTCACCACTGCCAAAAGCGTCTGCTTGTTCAGGATGGCGATGGAGAATACACACTGCTCCATAAAGATTGGTTAAGGTCTCACCAGAGGCACAATTTCTCAAGAATTCGTCCAATTACTCTTACGCCGAAGATTTTGACATAATCGGAAGAACGCAGAGTGATTACAATGACGCTTTCATGAGTATTGAGACGGAAGCGACGAAGATGGGTTTAATGGTCATTGAGGCAAAGTAGGACACCCAACACAGAACGTGATCCTCGACAGATGTAACTTTGAAATAGTTAAAGATTTTGTCTACCTTGGCTACGATATAAATTCAGATAGTGACAACCTTGCTGGGATCAAAAGAAAAATAAGTCTTACCAAACGCTGTTTCTTTGGTCTAAGAAAGCAATTAAGTAGCAAAGCCTGGGTAGTACAGACACATCGACACAGTTTGAAGAGTGAAGGTCCAACGACGAGATGGCTGGGTTGTGTTAAGTGAATGGACACTAATTCTCCGGCTTTAAAAATCGTTAAATCCACCCCCAAAAGCCGGCTCAGTAGAAGAAGACAGTGACTTAAGTGACACATGCAAGTGGGAGGAGGACTCAGCCAAAGTAGCATATAAAACTGGAGGCACAATAGAAGAATAAGTCTTGCCAATCGCTGGCTTTGGGCTAAGAAGGCAAGTAGCAAAGCCTGTGACATCGACACAGCTAGAAAAGTGAAGGTTGAACGAATGGACGGCATGACGGCATCGATGGCAACTAACGAATTTGCCAGTTGCGAATTTCGTGTCACTTTATATTAGAAAAAGTTATTCATAAGTTTCTTCACCACCTTTTTTTACAAAGGACCCTTTCAGGAGAGTTTGCAGATGAGCTCATCTTTCAAGACAAAATTCCTTAAGCTATTTCAAGCTTCAAAACACACAATTCATCTGAACTGGAGGGGATTTTCCCTGCTGGGCTGCAGTAATCAAAAGATATTATTCTCCCTTGTCATCAAACCGAATACGATTCCTGAGACACTGGCAGGCCTTAGAATAATCGAATCACTAATCGCGCTGATAACACAATTCCTCTATGAAAGAATGACACCAAGGTCTTAAAAAAATCTGCTTGTGGACCTGGAAATGAATGGCTACACTGTGGTGGCACATGCGGATGACGATGCAATTGTTGTCTCAGGAAATTCACCTTCAAGTTCTCAACGAACAAATGAACATTGCCTTTTCTATTTTTCATAGATGGGTCGACAAATCTGGGCTTAAGGTAAACTCACACAAAACAGGAGCTAGTTCTCTTCTCCAAGATATATAGAATCCAGGCAACCATTTTTCAAAAACTCAACGGCACAAGATTTTGGTGTAATTTTTGACCGGAAATTATGTTTAAAGCCCACCATTACAGACAGAGCAAAAAAAAAGCTATGGCAGCCCTTTACGCTTGTAAAAGAACTATATGCCCAAGGCTACTTACTGGCTCTACACGTTCATTGTTAGACCCATTCTTCTTGATGGAGCAATGTATGGTGGACTGCATTTAGGAAAAGTTCTCATACCTTAACATCATGATCAAAGTTCAAAGAATGGCCTGAGACCCCCTCTGTTGCGCTAGAGACCATGGTCGAGTTCATAATTGTAAACTTTGTTGCCCAAACCATGCATCAAAATTCTTTGAATACGTTTATGAACACAAAACATAGCTGCATGAATGCGGCAGGCATACACTGGCAAAAATGAGTTCATAAATGTCAATGTAACTGACTGTTAAAAAATTACAGCAATGAAACGTGTCAAGGACCGTCGATTAAATTTTGGAAATTGAATAATTTAGATACATGCGCCAGCATTTAATAATGGCTTAAATTAAAAAAGATTTTGAGATTAATTCTAAATCTCTTGGATGGCATAAACTTTGAAAATACCTAAACAAAATTGTCGGACAGAAGGCGAGCAAAAACCCGAAGAAAAAGGAAGATATTTTTGAATACAAAGAATTGGAGAGTGATATCAAGACGTGTTCCAAAAAATATGAATTTCCGCAGTACAATTATGAATTTCCGGATGACGCTTTTAGAAATCATTTTTTCCTGCAATGCGGCAACAAAACAAAAACACATGCCGATTTGACAGCATGCTGACTGTAATTTTACTTTTATGAACACAAATGTTGCCAGACTCATGCAATGATAATGCAGTCATTTTACAAAAATGAACGCAAAATTTGCAGGACTGCACGTTTCTTACATTTATGAACTCGACCCATATTAAACCTCACATCTCAGGATTCCCTAGTCAAACAACTTGCGCTAAATGCAGCAGCCCGTTCGTCACTCCCGTGTCTTATGCAGATTCCATGACCTACCAAACAAATTTGATCGAAGCCTCGTGGAATAAAAGGTGAAGCTTTAAGAATCCACTCACACAAACTCAATCTGGGGATCTGCTTCTGTATCTGGAGGTGATCTGCCTCCCTAATTTCTAAAGCGTTTACCAAACGGAAATAATGGCAATAAAGAAAGTTTTATCATGGTTATATCTTCAAAATATATCTGTATCTTCACCGACAGCCAAGCGGCTTTGAAATCCCTATCAAATGTCACTAACAATTCTCTCAGGGTCTTCGATTGATAAGAGATGATTGATGATTCAATACTTCTGCCACGGTCCAGGCCTATCTCACAGCAGAAGAAGACTTCTAGGTCATAAAAGTGACCAAAGTATAAGAATAAATTTAGCATTAGGTTCATTAGGGTCATACAGTTTCGCTTGCCTTAAGAAGCAAATATTTATGAAGCTAAACTAAAGACACGAGTCTGTAGCGATAAATAGACTGCGCTAAGGTCTTGCTCTATACGCAGAGAAGAAGGGATAATTAGTATCAGGTGACAGATATTTGGAGTTTATTGGAATTCATGAAAATCATAAAAGGAACAATGAGATTCTGAAGAGAAACTGCAGTGTTAAGGGCTGTGAATAAGCCTTGGGAGGCACATATCTCATGATACTTGTATTTTTCCAAAGGATAAAGAAATTATATCAAAAATATTGCATCTGCTAGTAGATAAATACGAAGGCATAAAAACACTGTTGACATCTAAGGACTCAAAACGTGTGACAGAGCCTTACTAAAAGTTAATATTTTAAAGACCGTACTAAGGTCCTTGCACCACATGCTTCATTTGACATGATTTTATTATGATACAGGACAAGATATGACAGTATGTAAAACGGGTTGCTGACGTAATGGAATGAAAGTTGGGCTGGCAAGCTTCTATGAACTTGTGTAATGAATCGGTTTTTCCGACGTCTTTATTTTGTTTAAATTTATAAGATTCTTCTCGGAAGTGATAGCCAAAAAAAAAAAAAACAGTATGGCAAACCAATAGCAATCAAATATCTTTGGAAAATGTGTGTGTGTATGTGTGTGTTCGTATCGTTATGAATATTCTTTCTCTGTTTTCATTAGCACACATGGCAATTATTATTTATAGCGAATTGATTAAAATAAATTGCACAAATAATACTCGAAAGTTCTGCAACTTCTATACAAATGATTTTTACCAGCCTAACTTTACAAATGTACGTATGTACTGGATTTTTAGTTTAAAACTAAGCAAAGCAGTATATTTCACGCAAAAAAAAAGAAAGTTAGACACTGAACAACACGTTTATTTAAAAAAAATTTAAGCTTTATCGTATAAAAAAAAAAAAATCCCGAAACAATTTCAAGTGCTGTTTTATAATTTAATTATATATCAATTGCAAAAGATGCAAAACTTTCAAATACCAACACGTAGTAGCGTATATAATATAAAACATGTATGTTTAAGATTTTAAATTCACTTCTTTCCTATAGTGTATGTATTTTCTTTTTATCCTAGAATACCTACATATATATAAAAATAAATTAAAAAGGCAAATTATAAAATAAAAAAAAAAGAATTGTTTTCCTAAAGAATTTCCTAATATTTACAATTTAATTATTATTATGTATTTATTTATTTTTGTGATTTTGTTTTTAATTTTTCTATTAGAGTTTAGCTTATTTGCTAAATGCAGTGTGAATGCTTCTGGGGAGGGAGCTTTTGGAAATTGTACGTATATATGCACTGTTCTGTCTTGAGGCTTCAATTGTTTATGTAATATTTTTAATTCTAGTTTCTTCTAACATTTACAACAATTTAATTATATTATATTTTCTATACAGTAAAAAACTAATTTCAGTATTAATTGTGTTTCTGTGTGCATTTAATAAGTGTTCACATTTGTTTATCTAATATATATATTGTTGTATGTTTCTTTGTATATAATAAATAAAATTTTACATAAAATAAAAAAAATACGATTATCTACTATCGTCGTTGTCACTAGAACTATTTTGGTTTTGGGTGTCACGTTCCTCAAGGAGACTTCGATTGAGCTCTTGAATTCTGGCTGATAAAGCTCGTCGCCTTGGTGTTCCAAACGATGGTGGTGGTGGTGTGTCAATTAATACATTCTTTTCACCTGCTTAAGTTTTTTATTTAAGCGATTTTTATTTGTTTTCGTTTCATTTTTTTTTTATTTTTTTTTTATTTTTAGTCAAATTCGGTTGTAAGGATAGTGTTTTGTTTGGTTTTGTTTTTTATTCGTTTTTGTTATGAGAAAAAAAGAAAAGAAAAATACATAAACATAGGTGAGAGAGAAAATGTGAGGGAAAATATATGAAAATCTTTTTTTTTTTTCAAAACTAAAAAAAATCAATAAATAACTGTGACCCTAGAATAATAAGCTTAAAATTTTTGGTTTAACAATTTTGTAATAACTTTATCAATAATTGTAATACTAAAAGAAACGATTTTACAAGTGGGATTGTTTTGTTTTCTAAGTTTATATATATATTTTTTGTTTTGTTTTAAAAATTCATGCATAATAAGCTAATTGATAAAACAATTAATTGGATTTAATAAATTTTTTGTTTGTTTGTTTTGTTCTAGGATAATTTACATTTTTTAAATTGTACAATAAAAAGAAAAGAAAAACAAGAACGCGTTACGTGAATCTTTTGTGTTGTATGTTTTACTTGATTGAAAATTGCAGGATATTTTTTTTAATTATCATTATTTGCCAATGTTCAGCACTTGAAAACGTTTTTACTATTTTTTATATTATTTTCTTTGCTTGAGATAAAAAATAAAATCAAAAATTTTAAATATGCGGAGCCGAATTAAAAAAAAAAATTAAATCAACAAAAGTAACCTGCCATCATTTGATTTAAAAGTGATATTCACTTTTTTTTTTTTATAAAATGATGGCAGATAATAATATTTTTGCTAAGGAAAAAAAGGTTGAACAAAACTTGCATCATGTTCAATAAACGCTCTACGAATTTTTAACACAAGCTAAATGCTAAACGGAACTTAATCTCTAGCAGAAATGAAAAACTGAATTTCGGGATTTTTTTTTTTAAGTGGGTAAAGCAAATTGCGAAAATTAAATTAAATTGCAATTTTTGTCTATAGTTAGCTAGTTAACTATTTCTTTCAAAATCAACTAAGTAATGCTTAAGTCTAATAGAATTTGTATTCAAATCTATGTAGGTGGCTAATAAGGGATGTATTGGAGCCACACAATACGTCTTTAATTGCTTAAATTATAAAAAAGCAGCACCCACAAATTTGAGCAAGAGGTTAACTATAGAAGACCTAAACTCGGCCTGATTTTGTGAACCAAGGCAGGATATAAAATTGCTCCCAAGGTAACAATGTAAGTATTATAGTTTGCATAAAAGCTCAAGAGTGGCTTTGAAGTAATAGATTAATAATTACTTAAATTTCAAAATGTATGCTGAGGTACCGCAAGTTGATTTGAAAAAGTATGTACATTGAAGGTTGCCTTCGTCCCTGCATTCCTTCTGCGACTATTTAGTTACTGTTTTTTGTTTGGTTTACAATTCGCTAGCACTCAAGGGGTTATGAATAGCACTATGATGCTATTCACAAAGCACTTGTGATGGTGTAGTGATTTTTGAAGCTTATGAAGTATTTGGTTTCAGTCTGAGGGCGGTGTGCAGAATAACTGGGTAGAATCACTGGTTACAATTCACAGTATTTCTATACAACTTCCTGATGTGATTATCATTACTTCATGCCATATAACCAAATTACTGAGCTAAGTAACAGAGAAGACAGAGGTAGCTCTTCTATTTTCTTTGAGATGCGGATAAGCCTGGATACAATGCTCACCAGCTCAAGTGCGTGTCCGAGCGCTGCGAAGATCACGTCAGCGTTGAGCAAACTGTTATCATATACTTGAGAGGCCCCACGGCAAGCAGGTGCAAAATACTCATGACAGTCATGCCCTTTATGCTGATGCACTCCTGCTGAAAAAGTATAGAAAGCAAGTGGAGACGAAACAGCGAAGAGGAGGTCTTTGGGTGGCGAGTTCCTATTATTGAACAGTTTTAGAACCAGTTATTCTCGCGCGAGTAAAACGAGAGAAAAGCTGAGATTGAAAAGGCAGCTGCAACAGCAGAAGCTAAGGAGATCACAAAAATGTTGGAACAGAGAAACTAGGGGAAGATGGACCCAAAAGCTGATTGGAAACATTGCGGATTGGGTGAAGTGAAAGTGTGAATAATATAAATAAATGCACAGGATGTCGACTCGACCCAAGACGATGCATGTCATACGTTTTTTGAATACACTAGATTGCTAAGAGAAAGACAGAAACCCTAAACGGAGGTAGATGAAATCAATCTTGACGATAATGTAAATGCATGCAGACAACTGGCACTGAGTAAGCTCCTACATCAAAGAAGATCCTAAGATGAAAAAGAGAGAACAAAACATAAACTCCTTGGTGCCATAAAACATTCGAGCTCCATAGAGCGAAAGGAAAGTTGCTCCAGACCCTGAAGTAATGCATGAAGCATCAACAAGATAGGATTTTCTGAATAAAGATAGGTTTTCCGACACACCAGTGGAACATGAGCTACCGTGCCGGTGTCCCAGCAATGACAAAGCTACTCTTAAGAATCCAAGGAAGCAATTTTATGTGAATTCAGGCCTGCAATATACTGCTGCCAAGCTTTTGAAGTGCGAATGCGAAGTGCTTAAGTTTCTTGAGACACAGCCAGCAAAAGGCAACGCGCATAAAAACAACCTCCCAGAGGTTTATCATTGCGTACCGAAAGCTGGTGATGCAAAAAAAATCTTTGGTGGTTATCACTGACACGAACTCTTGTCAGCTCGCTTAGTAATTCAACACACTAACCACTGAGCTACATACCTAAGAAACTTTGACAGCAAATATTCAACAGAAAGATGCAAGATCTCCTTTGTTTCGTGAACTCATGGGGGAGATTAAGCTACGCCACTGGTTATTGGACTAATTATTATTATTATAGTTAGGGTTAACGACTGATACATATGGCACTGATACCTGAAATATCTATTGCGCCTGGAGCCAGTTAGACAAGGAGATCCTCTATCTTCCTACTGAATTTTAGGACATCTCTAGTCGAGGCGTTACGAATGTCCTCCGTTGTTAGGAATTTCTTGAGGAGAAAGCGTTTCCTGACTCTGCAGACAGCCACGCACTCATATAGTACTTGTACCGTTGATTCGTCTTCCCCTAAGCAGAGTGGGCATTCAGAGTCCTGAACTACATATGTATATTTAGTTTATGTAAGTGCTATCTGAGGCTACAGCGACTGGTAAGGAAGTCAGCAAGTCTTCTAATATCGTTCTTTTTGTGATTAAGAATATTTTTTTTTTATGATTTTGTTCAGGGGTCAGATAACCCTTTTACCCTGTCTTAGTCTCTGGAAGTTGTTCTAGTAGGATAAGAAGTTTCGTTTTTCCCAGCTGTCCAGACTCGTTCTGAACGCAGAAGGGTTCAGCACCTATGTATTTTCCTGAAGAACCTTTCCTGGCAAGTTGGTCTGCAATTTTATTGCCTTCGATGGCTTTATTCCGTCTTGAAAGGCCTTGGAAAGCATTGAAGCAACCTGAAACGATCTTTGAGTTACTGTTGTGCATACCTATGTCACGCGACTTAAAACCAGTTACGGTGGTTTATTAATCCTTTAAACTGCCTATGTTTTGAGTCCTTTGACCATATCAAACAGTCAACAAAGCGTCAATAGATTGTGTTATAAGAAATGTTCCATCTACTTTTCCTCAAACCAGGCTTGTATGCAAAGCCATGCTGATTACTTTGCAGTCATTTTCATCCTTAATCTCATCTCAAAGGCGCTATAGATTGAACGTTTCAAAATACAGAAATGTTGATGAAACAAAGGTTTCTCTGATATGCAACCATTGACTGATTAAATGAAAGAAAAAAACTGAACCCACTCAATATTTGCACCTTTTGTGATGGAAAATGCACCCAGGATGAACCAGAAATAGAATTCTAGCACTCGTTACTTTTGCAATCCTTTGCATCTTTTGTGAAGCGTACAGGGTGGGTGAAATGAAAGTGGATGATATCCATTAGCTGTCATTTTAATTCGATGTGTTTCTATTAGCCAGCGGTGTTTGACTTCCGAGTATACCTACTACATGTGTAGAAAATTAAGAGTAGACATCGACCAACCAAATAGATTATTGATTACTGTCACCATAAAAAATGTTAGTGTACCGTGTAGCATAACCGTCATCATGTGAAGGACTTTGTAATTCTTGTGAAATTCGAAACTCAGTGCTGTTTACAACAGAGTTAAACTTGATAGCTGCTGGCATTTTACATCTTTCTATCGTGAAACCTTTGATATTTTATAAAAAGTTTAATGAATTCATTGTACAGTGTATACCTGATGAAGGCCTTAAATCGAAATTCATGCACATCGTCTCATAAAAAAGAAACTTCACAATTGAAAGCGATTTATCGTCACTTTGCATGACACTGCTTCGTCACACCCCTTTCAATGTTAATTGTCTAAGAATACCTTGATAAACTATAAAACGATTTGAAAATTAAAACAACCCATTAAGTCTGCTTAAGAGGCCTAAGTACTTAATCATTACATAGTTCTACATTTGCTACCTTAAAGTGCACGCGAGGGTAGTTGACACTTAAAGGTATTTAATCGTGTTATGTATCCATCAAAGGCAAACTAAAGCACTTGTGCATAAGCGTCTGGCAATTCAACACAACAGGAGAGTGTTGCCTCGCTTTAAAATCCATTTAAACAAGTTTCTGCTGTATAAATTGTACATGACACTTTGTGTACAAAACGATGAACAAATTCAACAAACAGGACAAGAGAACTTTTGGACAAACATGGCGCAAACATGAAAGCAAACAATTTTCTATAAGTGATTGTCGAAGGATTTTGGACCCGCTTCCGGGTATTGAAATGTGTATCTTGTACATTGTATTTTAATGTAGTGCTACGCTCATATTTCAAAGAGTTACCTTACAGCACAAAACAGCTGAAAATGAATTGGTTATAGGGAGCGTGTAGTTTGGTATTGGCATGTCTTTCAATTATCCTGACTGACCACCGACCGGTCTGTTGGTAGTGCCCTCAATGAACATGGTGACAAGGATAACAAATGTTTGTTGGGCGTAATTAATTTAATTGTCATTTCCATATAACGGAAACTAATTAACTTGGTTTTTTTCGATGATAGCAGATTGGTCAGAGATACAAGGCGCGCTATTCTAATTGATCACTTTGGGGCTTTAGTTGTGTGGACGGTACATGTGTACAATGACCCAGTGGTTTTTCATTTTCTGTTTTGGTTTCATTGATGCAACCAATAATAATTTTAATGACTTATGCCCGGCATGCTTCAAATATTCTAAATATGCGCCCCACTTTTAGGGGACAAACGTCGAAAGTAAGGACAAATAATGTGATTTATATCGACAGTAAAGCTGCGGTCAGTTCTCTTGTATCCAACACAAACAAATGCAGGGCAGTGAAGGACTGCCGCTAACCAGTATAATGTTGGGTTCCAGGTCCCAACGACATTCCAGGGAACGTATGGCTGACAAATCACCCAGATAAGGCTCTCAATATACTCTCTCGATTGATTTATCTGATTTACACTCATGTGCTGTCGAAAACAAACAATGCTAGGCTCATCTGGCCTTCTTTTGCTAGAAAGAGATCGAAAGCGTTAATTCGACTTAACAGAGATCAGCTTTCGAAATTAAGGCACTGGATCCTAGGCACACATGCTCAGTGTTTGCAAATTTTTTTCGACGATTTCTGTTGTGCACTTTTTCTACTCGTGTCCCGCCATCTTGGGCGAATACTTTTTTAACGATCTGGCAACCAAGCAATCACCAAATGGGCGAACATTGAAGCAAAAACCAATTTTTTAACACCAATCCCTGAATTCAGCTCAAACCTCGAACCCAAAATTCCCCCCAGGGAGATCTGGACAGAAGGAGAGGTCATTGGTCCCAACCACATATCCATTTTCACGGTTGAGTCAAAAATGGATACGAGTGTAAGCTTCGAGATCTATGCACCAGAATCAATCTTCGCACAGTCGATAAGATTTCCAAACCACAGCAGAGCGTTCCAGGCTTCGCGTGAAGTATCACAACAAACACTGCCAAGAAGTCACAGCACCATCTTTGTAGATAGTCAAGCAGCAATCAAAGCTATCACATCCACAACAATCAAATCCAAAACCGTGGAATGCTGCCACGATGATGTCAAGGCGCTCAGGGCCATCCATAAAGTCACACTTATTTGGGTCCCGAGACATAAGGGTATCCATGAGAATAAAAAGACGAATGAGCTCGCAAGAATGGGTTCTTAGATTGATCTGACAATGGCCAATAACTCAATCCTATCCCTACTAGAACTTAAAAAGTTTAGCATCACCGCGAAATTCCGAAAACACACCAACGAGAGATGGATTTCACTCAGGACATGCCGCATCTCAAAAACTCTCTGGACAGAACTAAATAAGAGAAAACCCGAAGAAATCATCGCGCTCAACAGACGTCACCTATCACTTCTCATGGGTATTATGACTGGCCCACTTAAAGAGAATACGTTTGAGCACTACAGAGCGATGCAAAGGATGTGGCGATGAGGACACATTCCACTTCCTATGCGAATGCCTAAGCCTTAGCAGAAACAGGAAGACAACCCTCAGAGAATATTTCTTTAATGATCTGGGCGAATTGTCAAAAAAGCCACCGGGAACTATCCTATAATACAATTCTTTCCGAACTTGTGATGGTTCGGGGAGGCCAATTGATAATAATAATCCGTGTTGTATGTATTTTTTAGATACCCCACACCATACTGGGGGGAGCACAATGGATCCTTTGAGATCCGAGTGAGGCCGTACATAGGTGCAGCCATCCTAATAACCTAACCTAATTGTTCTAAAGTCCGCCACATCGTCGTCGATCTAAACTGTCTTGTTACGAAATCTAAATAATTTCAAGAGTTGACTAGGGTCTAACCCTAGTACTCACAGACCATTGGTCTAAGGGAACCACTTCTCAATCTAACTAACTAACCAACTAGCTATGAGCAGAACTATATATAATCCAAGGCTGCAGGACGACCATTTGCCTAATACAAAGTCTACAAATTATGATAGATGATATGATAGGTTCAACAGAACCCAAATAGCACTAGGATGTGCCTTTTTGTTACCACGACTCATGTGAACTAGTTGATGATGTGTGTTGTTGAAGATGGGTGTGATAGTCGGACAGCAAATCCAGCCTGTGGAGTTTAGAAAGCGGATCAGATCTCGTATCCTTTTACTCGAGATGGCGTTGAGGTTGTCAAAGAATGGTTCAGTGCACGCAGTCTGGCTCTTTCTAGTGCCGGATATTTGCAAAGGAAATGGTAGATATTTTGCAGCTGCGGTAGTGGGGGTTATATGGAATTCTTAGTTTAGCCGCATGGTCTCCAATCGGCCAATGTCATGAGTAGGTTCTATTTAGGAAATCTTTTATTTTAATCTTATAGTAGGTCGGTCTTTGATAGGACGCAGTTGGTTAACCCCCTCCTTTGATGATTAGCCTTCTGCAGCATGTGTGAGTGGATTTGTCCTTTAACCGCTCCTAGCGGAATGTGGACCCATGCCGTGAGTGAGCCATGTAGAGCTGAGCCCTGCATGGCCAGTTCATCTGCACGCTGCACAAATTATGCATTTGATCATTATTTTCAAAAATGTGGATTTAAACATTTCAAAAGAATTTACTGTACATTTTTTCTCGTCCACACAAAGTTCCATGAATCATTATAAGCTCATAATTATATAAAGGCTTTTATTTGAAATAAATCGACCTCCGACATTATTACCCACTGTCACCAGGTTTAATCTGACTTCAAATACTGCAGTTAATATTATTTTTTATATTCTTTTTATTGAATACAACATGTGTGTGTATGCAAATTAACCAATTGCGATAGGAAAAAAAAATCAGCATACCAAATTCTGGAAATTTATTCAAAAAGTATAAGGACACACCCATATATCCGTAATTCATATGTATTCAAATTGAAAACGGATATTGATTAAACATAGGGTATTGGATAAAAATGAAAAAATATACGGTCTCTATTTTTGTGGATAATTTTATTTCCTTCTATTAGTGGAACTCGATATTCGGAGGTCATTAGCGCAAGTAGTTTATAGTATGAATGAGCCTTTTAAAGGCTTGGTATTGGTAGTCCAAAGGAGAGGTGAATGGAGATATAAATTCGAATTCTCGAAGTATTATTTGAAGAAATGTAAAAAAATCCACTTTAATCTTGTTGAAGCAACATTTCTTTGCTTAAAGCTTTCGATTTTGTTGCTCAAGCTTCAACTTCATTTACAGATTTATTCCAAGTACGACCTTCAACACTAGTAGTGTTCAGTTTTGTGTATACTTTCTCCATGAAGGACATTCAACACCATTGTCCAAGACAGAACGCTGTTATAATTGAGATAGTTAAATACTTTTGCGTAAATTTAAAGTTAAAAAATTATGCTTGACACTCGCTGTTTATCCGAGTTAATTAAGAGGTAAAACTACAGAAGGGAGCTGACATATTAGCAGCCAGCATGTCTAAACTCTTAAGCTGCAGATTAGCCTATGGATACCTGCTAGAAGCATGGAAATGGATTTTAGTAAAATATATACCCAAGGCTGTCAGCAATCTGGACAATAATCGTAAATCCTTCCGTCCTTTAAGCCTCATGTCATTTATACGAAAAAGCGTGGAACAAATTTTTAACAAACTCATCCGAGGAAATGCTCTTCTCGCGCCGGCCTTACGTAAACCTTAACATGCAGGAAAATCTATTGAATCAATTGATCGAAAGGGAATATGTCTTGTTGCCTTCATTGGTATTGAAGGAGCTTTCAATAACATGTCATATGAGTCCCCTTTTAGGACGATCAACAATATAAACATATCCTCCACAGTTTGCAGATGGATTATTTCCATGTTAAGTGCAAAGATAATAAAATACAAACCAGGACACCCAACATCGACGTCTTGGACAGAACGTTACCGTAGACAGATCTAACCTTAAGGTAGTGAAAGACTTTGGCTACCTTGGTTCCTCTATTAATTCAGACACGATACCAGCACTGAGATCAATCAAAGGATAACCTCTGCCAATCGCTGGATAAAGTGGATAAGGTTGCTCTCGGCTGTTTTGAAGGAAAAATTCTTCGGGTGATTTTCGGTCTCGTCTGCGAGACGGTGAGTGGAAGACATCGACATCGACTTTAGTCAGAAGAGGGAAGGTTCAACGACTGAAATGGCTGAATTATGTAGAGCGGGTAGACCAATGCTCCGGCCCAAAAAATCTTCGAAGCTTTCCCCGAAGGACGGTACAGTTGAAGAAGACCGCGACTTAGGGATCTCAACCAACTTACTGTACGAAACTGGAGGCAGCCAGCTCAAGATTGAGCTGGCTTGAGTTGCCTGTTCGTTTAGGCCCAGGTCCAGCCGTAGATTATAGCGCCACCTTAAGTAAGTATCGGTGATGTGGAAATCCCGGTGTTTTCTCTCCACTCCAGACAACATTCAATCACTGAGAACTTGAAGTATAAAGGCTGGAGGCTATGTTGATGATTTTTCGGAAGTTCTACAATACAATGCGTAGTATACGAAGTGCAGGGATGGTGCATTAGTCAAGGCTTCTCTGTAAAATCAAAAAAAAAAAGTAAATGGAAAAAATGGAAACGTTTTCAAAATGGAAGCAGGAACTAGTTCCGGAAATTTTGGAGAATCACCATGTACAACTTCTAAATCAGCCTTTGTTAATCCTCTTCCATATTCCAAGCCGTGGTATTTGCTAACAATCAGTGTGAGGGATTTAAGCAAGCCTCCCACATCTAGGAGTAAACTATTTGTGTCTCCTCATGTCTGTAATCAAATCTTAACTAGTTTTAGGGACCTACAAGATGATCACTGATATAGCTAGGAATAACATGGTCATCCTTCACTGGATTCCTGTCCAGCCGACTCACTGGAAAAAGATGGTGCATCAACAAAATTAACTGGACCCAAATCCTTCTGAAGGCTAAGCAAATCACTCAATAAGACATGCAAAAGTCCTTGGCCTGCAAGAATTTAGAGAAGCTTGACTTAATTCACCAAGACAAGCATGTTTAAAGCTGTTATTTCCGATACCATCACAAAGAAAATCGAGTTTAACTATGAATCCAGCTAGGAATCTTAATTGGAAAGATACTGCCGGATAAACAAACATCTGCATCTCATGAATTTTGCAACAGATTTAAGCTGTAGACTCTGTCAGGGAGAGTGAATAGAACTCTCTACTTATGGAACGCCTACACCTCTTTCAACTCAGAAAGAGAGTCCATGGTGGCGGAGTTGTCCCAAGGGAACAAAGAACTTCCTTAACTTTCTGACATCCTTTGAAGTAAAACAACTCACATAAGGGAAGGTACAATAGGATCCTGACACCAGAGAAGGTAAGAATAGGATGTTGGAAGGAAAGATTGTTCTTAAACATTAGTTCATGACCCAGATTTCTTCACAAAATTTTATTAAAAAACATGCCGAGGCTAATCCAGGGACTTATACAAGTTGACTTGCACATCATTCAAGAGAGACGGTCAAATGTGAAATCCGAGACTGTAATACAATATTGGGTCGGCTCTACCAAGAGATACATTTTAAGCATGAAACGAGAAATATTGGAATCAGTAGTGGCAATGCTCATGGTAAGTTACGTGTTTCGTATGCATAGAGGAGGTAAAGAAAACGATGCATAGCATGTCCCTGCGTCCAACGTCACTGATTAAACAAGCAGACGAATAGCCTTCGAATAAATTCTAGCAGCAGCATAAGGAATTGACGACAAAGACAAACTCTTGCTCAAATAAACTGTGAGATAGGAGACGAATAAGAACTCTATTTAGGTGTTTGATTCGGTACATCTCAAATGTATGTACGACACATTCAAGTGTGAGTACCTATACATAGCTTGAAAGCCGTTTTCTTTAAGTGGCTCATCTTAGAAATGTCGTCTAAAGTACACTTGGCACAACTTCAAATACCATTGCCTACACCATAAACCCCAAAATGGAAAAAAATAACCCAGAAAAAATGTTTACGTATACAAATGCGATACCAAGTTCATATATTACACCCACAATGTTGTAAGATGGGCTGCGATGGGCCCTGTTATACGAGCGCATTAAGCTTATGAATATCAAACTTTTCAGTCTCCAGTAGTTGGTAAGAGACTGGCTTTGCATTTTACATTACAAAAAAGTTCAACAAAGGGGAACATTTTGTTACGTATTCGCCACCGTAATCTTTATTTGTAATTTGCTATTTGAATTAAATTTTTTAAATGTATTTGTAATACTCCTGAAGGATTTCAAGACCTAGCATAAACAATCTTTAAAAACAAATTGCAGTAGCTAGTCAAACTGTTGGTGATGAAGCAAATTTTAATGTAAATTTTAATTTTGAAATGTATAAAATGTGTGAAAAGTGTTTTTTTTTTTAAATTCTTGTGTTTGTTTTTTAAATTAATCCCAATCGTATTTTTATATTTATTCAATTAATTGCACGGCTTTATTAATTGCTATTTCATAATAATAAGAAAAATATATATTATAGTCTTCATTTCTTATATCTAATAAAAAAAAAAAATAGTAGAATGCCCTTTAAATGACGTCCTTGTAGCAAGCATTTGCATTGTAAAAATTATTTTTTAGCGCATGCTTGCCTTTAAGTCATGTGATTGTTCTAAAGCCAATTAAGCATGTTTTATTTCAAGTCTACAAATAAAGCTACCAAGCAAGAAAGTGGCTAACATTAAATAAGTAAAAAGCTACATGCAATCGATTAGAGTTTTTCAATTAGAAATTAGGAACAAAAATTACGCAAAGAAAACAGACAAGAAAAAATAAATGTTTCTTTTTTTTTTCATTATTAATACATTTGACAATGATATATATATATAGAAAGAGAGTTATATAATGATTTAATTACATACCTGTATCAACAATAACATCGATGAGATCCATACTCTTGGCAAAGGCATCTTTCAAATTGATATGATGAAACGATACAATGCTGCCTTCACGTTTCGCTCGATCGAGAGCCTCCCGCCGCTTGAGAGCCTTCTCTCTACGCATCTGATTCTTATAAAATTCAGCAAAATTGTTAACGATGATGGGAATAGGCAAAGCGATTACCAGAACACCGCATATGCAACACACAGTACCAATAACCTTTCCCAGTGCAGTAGTGGGATAGATGTCCCCGTAGCCAACAGTTGTCATTGTAATACCCGCCCACCAAAATGTTTCCGGTATCGAAACGAATTTTGTTTGTGGCTCATCCTTTTCAGCAAAATATGCTAGCGAAGAAAATATGAGAACGCCCATTGCCAGGAACAGCATTAGTAGACCGAGTTCCTTATATGAATTACGTAGCGTAAAGCCTAATGACTGCAGGCCCGTAGAATGACGGGCCAGCTTAAGGATTCGCAGGATGCGCATGATGCGAAATACTTGCACCACCCGGCGCACATCCTGGAACTGGTCCGTTGCATTTTTATTTGTTTCCAATAGAAATAGGGACACAAAGTATGGGAGTATTGCCAATAGGTCTATTATGTTAAGGCCGCCTTTGAAAAACTTCCACTTATCCGGTGATGCGCTAAATCTAAGTACGTATTCTAATGTAAACCACGATATACAGACGGCCTCAACCATAGCCAATTGCGGATTATCCTGAGGTGTACCATTATGATCGGTTTGCAGTTGTGGTAAGGTGTTCAACGTCAGGGCTATGGTAGACAGGACTATAAACAGGATTGATATCACCGCGATTACCTGCAATGGTAATTGTTTTGTTTTGTTTTTTTTGTTTCTATTTCTTGTTTTTCTTAAAATTTGTGTTTTCTTTAATTGTTTGTTTCCCTTATACGAGGTTTTTTTATAAACTTAAATAAACTTACTTATAAGATACTTATTAACTTAGTAGTAGTAGGTAGATAAATGAAAAGAAAAAAAACAAAAGATACTTTTTTTTCTTTGTTAGTACTGTCTTCTAGCTATGCCAATGAATTTGAGATTGAAATAACGTTCTCCTCATTTGGAAGCAATTTGCGTAGCAGAAGATTGTTGGTCAAGATGTTGCAATTTAGAAAATAGATTCTAAAGATTTGCTTCTCTTTTCTTTTTTCACTAAAGGCTGGTGTTTCTATGTGAAGTATATTTTTTTTTATCATTTTTGTCTTTGCTATGTTTTGATTGATCAAGGGGTAGGAAGGGTCCTAAATATGAAAAGTGAATTAAATACCTAACCTAATGAAAAAAATATAAAAAATTAAAAGAATTGGAAAAAAAATTAAAAAAAGTTGGAAACTTAGTTGTAGATGACAGAGGACACAAACAAATGAAAAAAAAAATGCACCAAATGTGTTAACTATCTACATGTTTCGATAAGGGCTAGTTTAGCTTTCCAAAAAAAAAACCTGAAGAACTCTAGAAATATCTATTGATATCAAACAAACAAAATAATTGAAAAAATACGAATTGGACATATGAGTTTTATTTTTTTTTTTACAGGTGACAATTAATGGCAAAACAAAATGAAAAACTATAAAGAAAATAATTTCTTATTTGGGACAATGACAAAACTTAATAAATGCACAACTATAAGAGAATGCGTGCATTTATTTATATCTAACATAATTTGAATGTATGTACACACTTTAAGAAGGCACTCTCAGAGGATTAAATGAAGATTTTTATGTTTTTGAATCTTCAAATGGTTTATGAATGAAAAATAACTATTTCGGGTCTGCAGTCAACTATACGAATTATTTTTTTATATTGGTTCCTATACAATTATATAGTGATTGTGTTTTATTTTAATGGAAAGGAAAATTATAATAAAAAAAAAAATTAGGAAAGAAATTTGTTTTAATTTTCTACTTAACAGTTTTACAATTCTTACACTTAAAAGGAAAGAAACGGAAGAAACATAAAACACTTTAAAGTTATTGGAAATTTCTTTTACTGTACACTACAGTTTTAATACAACAATTTAGATGTTAAACAAAAACGTATAGGAATAAAATTAAACAAAACTACAAATATTTTAAATGATTGAGTTGAACTTAAATATTGTGTGTGTTTAAGTTAGGTGTTGTGGTAAAAATAAATAAAAATAAAAGTATGTACTTCGCTGTGGGTATGTTTCGTTGGCGTTGTGTTAAGTTCATCATACATTTTAGTGTTTGATGAACCCTTGACAAAAGCTAATAGAATTAGCATCCGGTGAGAGATTTTAATTCGCCAAGACACGAAAGAAATTCTTCTGATTCTTTAGAAAAATGAGATGCAACAGTCTTGCTTTATTTTGGAAAACCATTTGAATAAATTTTATGAGCAACAGCTGTTCTAATATCTTGATTGCCCTTAAAAAAAAAAGATACAAATATTTGGCGCGACAACTTTCAGAGAGCCAAGGGCTAGCTTCTCACATTTATGTTGTGCTCACGAATTGTACTGCCGGCTCTGAACGCCGATTGTTCTCTCAGAAGTTTGTCATTGCCTGCCGAGAGGTGATGTCTCTAAAAACTGTTGGTTATTTTGCGGCGTCGAACCTGTTTCAGCTCGCTAAGCAGGCCAACGCAAGCGATCATGAATGTCATCACAAGCTATGTAAAGGGCAACCACGGAATCGGGAAAGAAAAGTCAGTTATTTATAGACTTTTTTCGCATCAATCACCTTGTAATAGGAACATTTTCGATTGAGTGTAAATGTATGTTAGGAATGCAAACGGAGTTGGTGCCGTAAGTTCATACGGGCACCACTCTCGGCGAGAAGGCTGACACATCATATCTGAGTTTTAAAACTGCTACATCAACACTCGCGCTGTGTAAATAACTTGATAAGGATCAGAATCGTAACTCGATAAACTATCATAGTCGACAGTTGTAATGTCGAAGGCAGCAAAGTGGAATTTTAAATTAATATGGAAGGGACGTAAGTTTTGTGTATTTTGTAGTACAGCGTCTCTAGAAAATTGACAAACTTTCTGGCAAAGGAGGGAGCAGGTAAGATAGATAAAACCTCGCCTTGATGCTGAACCGAGAAGAATGGATAAATGCAAGTGCAACAATATCAACTCTTGTCTTTTTTCGTGACAGATCTGGCCTGTACGACGTCTGCCCGTCCGCCCTAGCTGGGCATTGCTTGGTAGGCAGGTATGCCACTAGAATGGGTGTCCTTTCCAATGATTTCAACAGAAGCTGTTGAGACAAGGAAGTGAAAGAAACAGTAGGTCATGCTTTTAGCACCTGCCCTGCCTAATCAAGACTGAGGAGGTAAAGCCTAAAAAAATATTTGTATGAAGACCTCAACGACCTAGCCAAGGTCGACATTTACAAAATAAAGACCTTTTTCTGTGCGTCTAATTGGTTTTGCACATAGTGTGGGATAGGAAAGGGTTTGCACCGAAACGGTTACTCATAGTATCGTCGTTGATAAAGCATTTTTTCAACGAGCAATTCTAACTTTCTGATCCTGCTACTTTAACCACATTGGACTGGCCATAGTAAAGCTGACAAAGTATAAGAAAATATCAGATTCCTACGGAAAAAAATCTTCATCAGATATTAACAATATTCCTTCGATCTAGGATAGTGTTTTTGCAAACAAGTTTCAAACTCATACGTAGGTAGGTAGGTTGAAGAGGTGACTGGATCTCGTGATTCGGCATTCATTCGGATCTCTATGGATGTTTTGTGTTCCTTGAACGTGAAATGTCCAGCCTGAAAGAAGGCAAAAAGACAAAAGGAAAATGGAAAGTCTCAGTTATTTTGATTAGGATCGTTCGGCCTCCCTGAACTGGCCCGAATTCGTTATGAATTTTGGAATGGTTTTCGATGGCTTCTAAGACAAGTCGCCCAGGTTGTTGAAATAGTATTCACCAAGGGCCGTCTTTCTTGTTCAGTATAGGCTGGGGCATTTGCGTAGGAAGTGAGTTGTGTTCTCTTCCACGTGTGGATTTCCATAACCTTTGCATTAGTCGTCTGTGCTTGAACGCATTCTTCTAAGGTGGTCCACCAGAACACGTAAATAATTCCTTAACAATATTGAGAAAATAGCATGAAAAGTAATATACGCACACAAAATATTCATTTATGTAGATACATATGCACAAAAGTAGGGAAGAAGGGACCTACCGTTTTAATGCCGACTCCGAACGGCAAATTGAGAAGCTTTTTCATGACAGATTATATTCTTTCAGGTTTGTCATGCCTACGAAGAGGTGGTGCCGTGAAAATGTTTTGGTGGGCTTGAGAATCGAACCTGTGTCTCTCACTTAACAGTCCAACGCACTAACCACTAAGCCAGGGCCACCAAGTAAGTATCTACAGTCCGGCATAATTTAGGTGAATAACAATCAAAGTCTGTCTAACAACTTCTATTCTCCTTTTTCAAGAAATAGCTTATTATTTCCCACGCCCACGGCAAAGTTTTGTAGAAAAAAAACAAAAAAACAAATAATATCAATAATAATAAAATAAGAAATAAATAATTTAATTAATTAATTAATTAATTAATAAATAATTTGTAACAATATCATTATCTGAAAATGAATGAGAATTAGAAGAAATGCCATTTAAGTTTGACATTTTGGCACTAAATGAAAATATATTTAATTTTCTTTTCATCTTGTATCATTCAAAGTGTTACACTCAATAAATATAATAATATTCGTATATTTGGAGAAACTTATTAAATAGATTTATTTAGTTTTGTTATATTCTATATATTTTCTGTATTATTTAATAATTCTCCATTATGTCCAAATCTACCATGGAGACCACTGTACGCAGTCACTATCGACGTTATAATAAACTTATAAGAAAATATAATAATTGTATACGATAAAATTTAATTGGAACTTTTGTTTATTATTGAATTGTTGTATTACCATTCACTAAATGATATTACGAATATGAATTATGTCAAAAATGAATGGCATTCTAAAAAAAAAATTAAAATTAATAATTAAACTTAAAACTATTTATAACGTGTGTATATTTTTGTGTATAGTGTTGAAAAAAAATAACAAACAGGATTTAAAAGAATTGTATAAAAGTAAATATTTAATAAACTGCTTAAGCTGGTTAAGCGAGCTTCAGGGTAGTAGAAATAAGGGAAAAACGAATCAAAGAACATTTCAAAAAATAAACAAAGAAAAACTGTGCATTCTAATATATCCTAAATGTTTTTTTTTTCTTGTGCGGATCAAACAATTAACGCATTTTCTCTAAAATATTTTAGATAAACTATGAATTCTTAACAATTTACTTCGTGTAGCTTTTTTTAATTTAAAATAAGTCAACTAATTGCATATGAGGTGGGCTACATTTCCATGGGAACTCGACGATGTTTAGAGTATAAACTGATGAACTCACCAGAGGGGCTACAACTCTATTCATTCTTCCGGAAAAGGAGATATTAAGCATGCCCCTCGCCACCTGCAAATTGCTACTTAATAGAAACGCGATCAACGCGAAGTTAAGATGCAGGTGGTAACACAAAGGACTTAATCTGATCTAAGTGAGGTTGCAACCTGCGGCCTGCCACTTTTACCTAATCTAACCTAGAATATGAAAATGGAATTTCACTAAAATTCATTTCTTCCAACCGGAAATGTCCTTATTGTGCAAATATGGATAGCAGAATGCAAACGATAAAGAAGACTGCTCGGGAAACAATTCTTTGATTACATACTGAACACCTACAATAAAGCAAAAGTCTCTTGAATCCTCATTGAATTGAATTGAAACCTCAGAAACGTACTGTTAGACCTCAGCGTGGTCTGCTGATAAGAAAGTGTGTCTAATCCATAGCAGTATTTGCTTCAAAATGGAAGAAGTGAAAATACTGAATCCGTCTCTATATAGCTCTCTACCTGGACCAATTCGATTTCCATCTACACCCATGAAGACGTCCACAACAAAGTGAAGAACTACTTTAAAGAACAGATGATTGACTGCATCAGCGAGGACATTTTCAAGCCCGTCTCCCAATGTCCAAAAGACTTGAATGTGAACGGAACTACCTCTATGACTATGCGCTAGACACTAATGATGCACTGTCAGGAGGAGAGATAGTCTCAAAGTGAATGAAGGGAAGACCAAGTGCATGTAGTCCAAAAGAATCATTTGTTTATCGGCTTAGGCAAAACTCCACCTGATAATTAGATACAACTTCAAAATATTTCACGAGTTCTCATTTTATTAATTCTGCACACGTGATCCTATTGGAAATCCGATTGAAATTGAAGCTAATGCTCCTCCCAGTTCAATGTTGGAGTGTAAGCTGGAGAACACAGCCAATATTCAGTCGGCTGTATGTGCGGGAAATTCAAAGCAGTCAGATTGTTACAGAAGATAACAACCATGGAAGTGAAAGTTAAATGTTCAGCTTTATGCTAACTCGAGGGTGTATATGGTCACACGTCTTCGTCCTGTGCTCAGTAGGCCAAGAGAAGAAAAAATAATCCTACGAATGGTACCCTCAGGGTACAACCCACTTAGTAGGGAAAGAATAAAGGACTTATCAGTAGTCTTAGTCGTTCTTATGTAAAAAGTGGCTGCAGTTGCAATATTTAGAACAAATTGATCAAAGGACAGAAAAGAAGAAGGACGTTCGAGTACGTGATAGTCTTTATACCTATAAAAGCCATGAAGAGTATATGCTAAGGCTAGGCGACATATGCAATGCCTGTTCAAATGCGCCAAACAAAGTCATATTTAATGTCAAGTTGCAGCAATCCTTAGAAAACGCGAGTTCAGACGCCGCTAAATTCGCTTAAAATCACTCCTCGCCCCAAGGCGATCAGCTAAAACCCCACTTCTGTAGAAAAAATGGAGCGGCACACTGTTCATATTTAAGGAACCGCTGGATTAGCTTGTGCAAGTAATATGTCAAACAACAATCGAAGCTGAGTTGCTTAAGGCTACAGGTGATTACTTGGTAACCTGCACGTACCAACTCATCTGTAAAATATGGTCCAAGGAAAGCACGCCCGATCAACAACAAGGATAAGAAATGAGACGCCGTTTACAGAGGAATAAGGCTCATAAATATGGCATATAACATTTTTTCTAGTGAATGCTGAGGCACATGAAACCATTCAAATATTCACTTCACCAGAATCTTAAGAAAGTCCTACAGTTCCAGATCGATATCCATCATATATTTATCGATTTTAAGGTATGAATAGAGATGAGCTGTTTTAAGCCATGTCTAGTTTTGGTATCGTTGCAAAATTCATTGGCTTGTGTAGGATGACATTGGAAAACGCTCATAACTCTTTAAAGGCCAGAAAATTCACCACCAAGACCTTCAATACCACTTGAGGTCTTAGACAAGGACGCAGTTGACAAGCATTTAACTGAAAAAGTGTGAGATTCATAGGTCAATACGTCAGGAACTATTTTCACAAATCCTTACAATGTTAGGCAAACGACATTGACATTATTGATAGAACAAAGCGAGCAGTCACTGGCTGATAAAATGGGTCCTGATTGTAAACATGGATAAACAAAATGTATGCTGTCTACAAACACCAAGACACAGCACCGGCAACTCGGCCAAAACGTTTCGATGAACAACTATCACCTGGAGGTAGTAAAGGAATTCATCTGCTTATGATCTACTATCAATTCTGCAAACAGCATCAACACAGAGATTCAACGTAGAACATCACTCGTCAATCGCGGTTACAATGGCCTTAGAAGACAATTATTTAACAATTAAAAAAAAAAAAACAAAGTGGATGCTATAGAAGATGCTCATCATCCCCATCCTGCTGTATGGTGTGGACTTTGTCAAAGTCGGATGAAAGTAATGACTCATATGGAGGTTAAGATTTAACCACGAACTCTAGGAACTATACAACGACACCGACTTGGCTAAAAAGATTTGTTTACACCAATTAAGAAGGAGAACAGATGAATACCCTTTCTCCAGGATTTTTGACTCCACCCCGGAGAGCCTACGCAGAATGGGACAAGTTGAGGGTGACCTTAACCAAATCGGCGTATGCAATTGGAGGCAGATAGTTGAGGATCTAACTGGCTGGAGAGCACGAACTGCAGCGCCATCATAAGTAAGTAAATAAGTAGGTAGATAGGAGCCTTAAAAAAAACTTTAAATTTGTTCCTCAGTTCCAATATGAAAGCAAAGCCCACATAATCTTTTTCCAGATTCACTACAAATGTGTAACTACACTTGTAAATTGTTTAAATTTCTCATTCCTAATTCACATGCTTATGAGGTTATAGTCTAAATGGATAAATGGAAAAACTGTTAATCCAAAGCTGCGTGGGATTTCAATACCTAATTTCATTCGCTTTACCAACAAAACAAATAAATAAATAAATTTTCTAATCGCAATTTCGTTTCATTAGATGGTTGGTAGTCAATGCCCATTATTCGTGCAAATTTCTTCATCGTATCAAACTTATATAAAAACCATAAAACCAAAAAAAATAAGAATAAAAGAGATAGAACTACATACTTTACGAACATAAGCTAACAATTAAAAAAAATTGTAAAATACTCAAGCTTGTATGTGCATAGAGGGGGTTTCGATAATTCGACACCATATCCATTTATAATATATATATACACATTCTGTACAAACATTTACCAAAGGACCATTACACAGATATACATACGAGTATGATAAATATTTTACTATGACATAACAGGGGGATATCAACGGGTGGGATAATAATTTTGTTTTCAAATGCATTCTCGACTTCAGCACACTTAATGCTGACTCTGTACACATTCTCAAAAAAAAAAAAAAAAACCAAACTAAATAAAATAAACCAATCTGGATTATCTAATACGAAATAACTCGACATTTTTTTATTTTGTGTTATATTTATGAATTTATAAGGAAACTAAGGACAGATTAACAAAATTGTATAAAACTACATGATCAAATAAAAGAATCATTCACGAAAAATTCTCAAAAGAAACATAAATTAGATAGAAATTAATGAAATGAAATAGAATAAATAAAAAAAAATACTATATTGTGAATTTGGTAGATTTAAATAAAAAAAAAAATTGGTTCTCATATTTATCTTATTCAAAAAAGGATGTGTTATAGGCGGGGTATATAGTTAAATGCTCTTTTTGATTTCACTTCAAGACTAGCAAAATTAAATGAAATGATTACAACTGACAGAACTCTGACATTGTTTCACAAAAAAAAAAAACATTAATTTATTATTTGTTCTTCATAATTTCCAATTTAAATGTACATTATTGTCTTATATAAAAAAATTTACTTTGTACATAGCAAATTGTGATTAACAATTAGGAGATGTCCCCAAATATGTTGTAATTATTTCCATTTCGGCGTGGTAGATAAAAAAAAAAAAAATATGTTAAAAAAAAATCATGGGTGTTATATAGATATATAAGATGTAATAATGCGCAGAGAATATAGAAGAAGCTAACGTAGTTATATATGGTTGGGTGGTATTATATAAATGATTGCCCTGTAGCTAATTTTTGGAAGATTATATGCGAAAGAAGCTCCCTAGCTAGAGATTATAAATATTTTCGGTTATAATTTTGCTCGGTTTTTTTTTTATATTTTTTTGGAAATGGAAATGTATTACAACACGAATTTGGCCACTTCTCCCCAGAGTTCGTTGCATTTTTAATTATTTATTCGAGGATTTCTACAGCACACCTGCCGCCTGGTCATATCGCTTATTGCCCATTCCCAACAACTCTTTGGAAAATACTTGTGGTTTTTTTTTTTTGTTTAGTAATATAATATATATGAAATGCATTTTTTATTATTAAAAGCTAGAAACTGTTAAATTATTTGTTGTTCTCCATCAAATAGTTAGTAATATTAGTTAACAGCAAAATAGAAAGTATTACTTGGACAAAAATAAAAAAAATATTTAATATATTGTTATGGCATTAAAGTTTAAATTAATATTTTTTTCAATTTTTTTTAACCTGTAAGACACTACAAAAAAAATTTAATTGCTAAATCTAAGGATAATTCTATAAAATGGAATAAGAAACGAAAAATTTAATTTAACATATGTAAGTGTGTGTGTTTCTTGGACTTCCTTTTCAGAATTGGATAACTACAGATGAAGTTGTGTTATGACATTGTTTTAGATATGGAAGTATCTGGGCAAGTTTTGGACATTGTTTTTTGAACTAATTTGGGAAGAGAATGCATTTTTAAGGCTTAAGCAGTAGAAATATCTGTCAACTCCTTTGCAATGCTTAGGACCGAACTTATTTTGTTCTTTTTAAAAAAATAACAAGAAGCAGTCCTAAACAGTTCAGCTGATATAGAATAAAAAGCCTTTCTTGTTGCAGCAAGTTCACATTACTTTAAATCAGAAGCATGAAGACAGATCCGTAGGTAACCAAGTTAGCTATAACCATGAGTCAAATTCGACGTCATGAAAGCCATCAATTTATGTTACTCTTGAATGTCAAAAAATGTACATTGGAAAGAAAAGGAACCCCGAATAGCGTCAACAAAATATTCGGCCCTGAACAACTTTGACACTTAACATTTACATCGTAGCCGGATTCGGAGCTCGAAAGATTAAACACACCCGAAGTAGTTGGAGACTCTTCTATATTCTACTATAATCCATAATCAACAATTGGATGCACCATCTGCAAACAGCTACATGGAAACATGCACGGAGAACCAATTGGTGGTTGGCTTGAAGCCTGAAACACAAGATTTTAAAAATATTTCTACCTCAGCATCTTAATAGTAAAAGTATTACCATTGCTGAATGTTTCATATAGGAACAGCATTAAACTGTGTTATACCACGCACCAGTCAGAAAAATTGCTTCTAAACGGAATCCTTGAACTGTGACTTCAATGAAAGATCAATGAATCTAATGTCAAAAAACTAGCCAAAGTCACATCTTCCTTTTGGCACCAAGGCTAAACAATTTTAACAAATAATCAAAAATATTCCAGTGTGGATTGTATTTCAACTTCAGCTTTTAGAATTAAGACACCGACGAAGGCCAGCTATCTATTTTAAGGATGGTGTAGCAAACTGAAAGTTACATGTTCGTAACTGATGAGTTGCGAACACCGGAATGCTGCAATCTCTTAGACCTATAAAATTTGGAGATGAAAACAATAATGCTGACTACTGAGATCAATATTTTAACTTATTTGAGCGTGTATAAACGATGACCAGTGTCAAACATTCTAAAAACAATAAAGCATGTGTTTTCAAAGCATCTTTCACGAGGTTGCGACCCATAAGCAGGGATGAATGTGAAAGAAGTTCACTCCAAACACAGAATTTACTTACTCATCAAAACAAAGCCGTAATGAACATTTTGTCAACCTTATAGAATTCTCTTCTCTATGCTTCGAACACTTCTGAAGTTTAGCAAAACATGGTAAGATGGTAAGGGAATTTAGGAAAACCCAAGATTAAGCCAAAGTCTTGCCTTCAATATAGTCACCGGAAAATGCCTATCGAAGCTCGTGTGAGTAATTTGCTTATTGCATACTCAAATTTTGACAAACTTGACAGTGAAACCGATAGCTCAGTTCGTAAATAAAAGGTTTCATGGTATTACAGCAGAAATTCGGCAGGGGTTTGATGGCCCCAATCAGAAATAGAGAGATAAAACTGAAGTTCACTTCTAGCCTGGAAAAAAGCAGAGGGAATCGAAACTACTTTTTGGGTATTTCAGGTAGTACAGAGCTTCTTTAAGATCTTAATAAAAATGTTCAGAGTTCCTACAAATCAATCTGTTGAATTTTAAAAAAGATTGATTCGTAAACGTAAAGTTTTTGAATTTTTAAGAATCAAAGGTTAAAACGTTGAGGATGACATCCGAAGCGAAAGTTCTATGGGTTGTTTCAATTAATTAACAAGAAAATAGAAGGACAGAGAGAGAGAAGGATATTCTATCAAAAGTTCAGGACAGCAACCTCAATTTAAAAACTTCGCATTTTTATTGAAATTCTTGCTCAAGATCGTCTTACTATGGGTTTCCAAAAGATCGGCAATGTTAACGATGTCCATAAAAACTTAAAAAACAATGTCACATTGAAATAATATCTGTTTATGTATTAACTTTTTTATATAATTAAAACAAGAATATACAAAAACAAATCTAAAACAAAAATTAAATAATTTTCTGTGCATTTGGTGTTGTATTTGGTATTGTGTGCTGAAATCCCCCATTTTGTTACCTTACACCGCGCGTATTTATGGCAGAAAATTCTTTTTTTTTTTTTTTAAATATATAATATATGTACATATATAAGAAATAAACACATTTACAAACAAGACAACAATTTCTGCATTATATCCAACATCGAATTGTTTTAAAAGAGCACAACATTTGTACGAATATATTTAATAATTAAAATTTAGTAAACATATACATATATTTGTATTGCGTTTTATAAAAAAAAGACATGAAAAGCCTTTTTATATTCTTAAGCTTGAAAAATAGGAAAAGAAATTGAAGGCGAAAGAAAAACACCAACAATAACGAAAATGTATGTATGTACGAATATATCGAACTTATTTTGAAAAAAGAATATTTAGTTTCGCACTTTTTTTGTTTTTTAAGTAAGAAGAACAACTTAAAGCGCTTTGATAACAACTTGAAGCTTGAACAAGTTAAACATTGATAAATTTAAAAGACGGCGATTATTATATGTAAATAAGATACTTTATTTACATATATGCATAATTATGCTAAAAAAAAGGCAACAACGGCTAAGAATTAATTTGTTTTATTTTTTTTTTACACTTATTTCACGTTTATTTTAGCGGTTTAGATTAAATTTTTGAAATTTGTTTATATTTAAAGCCATTTTGTGAGAAGATAGATGTGCGCCGATTAAGTGATACATTGAATTTGGGGACGAAAAAGATAATTTTGTTTTTTTTTTTACAGAGAAGAGTATTCAAGAAAGAAACGTCAATTTGAAAGTTTATTTTTATTTGAAAAATGAAAAGGAAATCTTGAACGTCAGAAAGAAGGACCAGAGTCCTTTGCAGCAGCAGCAAAAATAGCTTTTAGACTGAATGAATCCACAAGTTGACCACCAAAATGATCCATGTTTTTCAAGGATATTACTCTTGATTCTAGTCCTTTACAGGCAAGACTGCAATAAGTGATTAAGAAATTATGCTCGAAATTGAATTCAAGAACAAGAGCAGTCTTCTACATGGTGAATCATTTTTAACCACCAAACTCGTGGAATGTCTTCCAAGCAAAATTTCTCGTGGCAAGATTTATGTAAGAAAGTAACTTCACTGGTACAGCCGCCATTGCAGTAGGTACATATTCAAGCTGAAATCAAATCAACGTAGTCAAAAGCAGTTGTCATAGTTGATCATAAAGCCAAATTCTGTGGCTTTATTTGGACAGTAGTCGGGTATGAGCAAAGTTAGGCAAACACCTCAGTCCCTTCACTGTTAAGAAAATTTCAAAGTAAGATTAACAACGACATCAAGTTCTTATTGCTCTCCACGACTGACTGCATTACACTCCGAACAAGTTGGCTAAAATTTGCTACATGTTCTACAAAAACCTTGTGGTTCTAGACAGATGCTTCATCCCATACACTGACGGGCTCAAAATTGACAACGGCGGCGATGAGGGTGATTTCTCTAATTCGCTGGGCCTATCCAAATCAGTCTGACTTTCACACCAAACTAGCATCCTCCTACCAGTACATGATGAGGCCAAAATCAAGAGCACATGTCACCTGCTTCATTAATAGTCGAGCAGAGTCTTAACTTGATAAGTGCTATGAAATAGGTTAGGGTTCTTGGAACAGAGCATAGGGTAAGATACTCTTTTGGGTCTCAGGACATTTGAAAGCCGCAAAGAAATTAGAAAACTGACGAATAAGATTGGAAAGACTCGGAATTGAACCCGGAGCAAACAACAGACACTAGCCATTTTCCTTGCAATTGTTTAGACCTCTACCACCTTGACATATATTTTTGAGAAGGAACTTCGTTTAGAATACAGTACAGCATGGTCTGCTGCTTCGGAATAGATTCCACTCTTTTTTGATCAAGTAAACGCATGGGAATCGGTGGCGTAGAGTTTGTTGGCTTATCGCCATATCCATCCGTCTAACCTAATCACAGGACAATGTGTAACTGAACCAAGAGCTTTGGTGATGAGAAATACACTGGATCAATAGCCTCCAGATTCTTCAAGAGCGTAGTAGAGTTAGAAATTCACAAGTAAGTATGAAATGAAGATTAGTTTCCAAGATTATCATCATAAGGTCTCCAGTATCCGGTCATTTTAAGATAAACAAATTCAATGAAGACAAACTGGAACGATGGCATTTTTATGTCCTCCTTTCACTTCTAGCAAAGATGGTCACTATCTCTTAATCAATTGAGATACTTAGGGGGTTTTTGCATTTGATAACAAGCGTAGAGCTTTCAAAAAACCATTTAGACGATGAAACCTCCAGCTTAGTCTGGCTATTACAAAGCTCTTTAAACACCTCAATTTAAACTTTCATAAATAAAAGGTTCCATGGCATGACAGTAGAAATTAAACAGTAGGCTTCTTCAAGCTTTTAAATAGCTTCAGTAGACTTGTGGAGACGATGGATTTCTTCCTAGTTCCTGGGATCAAACAAGTATTTTGTTTTTGGGTTCCGCTTCATCTCTTTTGAACAAGCCTTGTACGTAAGAAAAGAAAAATCATCATAAGCCTAAGAAATTCACTGTGCAATAAGACTAGTAGGACAACTGTTGCATGGCAAGTCCATGGAGAATGAAATTCGTCTTGATTGCTTGACGTTGTTTAAATGTCAGGTTCCATCTGTCTTGAAGGAAAACGGAACGGTGGCACCAAAATTTATCGCTTTAAATGATTAGGAAGACATGTAAGGCGAGTGGTTTAATAATCTAATCTCAACCTTCGAATCCACCACGGAGTGATTCGCACATAATAGCATGAACCTTAACCAACATGATATATAAAACAAGACACAAGTACCTAAAGATCAACCTGAAGCTTGTTGGTTGGTAACTGCTGAGTTTAATTATCTGTTCAGCGACGTTGTCCCAGACAAAAGACCGTCCACGTAATGTGGATGAACATTAATGCTCCAGTGTGTAAATTCTTTGAATCTATCCTGGGGGCATGACTTAGTAAAAGCTTTAGGTAACGAACATAAGTGGAAAGAACCCCACCAACTTTTTAAGGTAAATCAGATGCAGTTGGCTAAGAATAGACCAAGCTTGAGGTTTGAGAGCAAGCTAGGACTATGGCTTTCATATTTCCATGAAGGATTTAGGAAGCATGCTACCCAAACGCATGTTAAACGCGCTCTATTCCAACCTAAAGTTGAGTAGGCTGATATAGCTTTTATGTGTTGTATACGAGCAGAGATGTTATAATGGACCACCCTATGTAGGAGTAATCTAGATGTCGTTTGAATGGAATGATATACTGTAGTAACTTCGTGAGTCTTTCTCCACCAGCCTACCACAGCATACGCTAGAGTTGGTCTGATAAACTCCAAGTTCGCTAGATCTACATGGCTTCAGGACATGTAACAACCTGCGATTACTACACAAGTCCTAAATGAGCTAAACTATCTAAACTTCTGGAGCATTCAAATCAAATAAGACTACCACTCAAAGTTGGTAGCCTGAAGCATGACAACTCTTAAGATCCCTGCATGACGTTTCTTTTATTTCTTAAATACTCTTCAATAGCTGTACATGTAGCATACAATAATCAAAGGTTTACAGTGTGAGCATAGTGTATAGATTAAAATAGTGTTAAAATTAAATTAGATAAATCAAATAACCTAACTGACATAACTGAAACTAAAACAAACAACTTTAATTGCAATGTGAGATAAAAGATAAAAGATAAAAGAGTAGAAAGATACAAAAAGAAAAAAAAAAACTTCTTATTCCATGACTACTAGGGACGTGTAAATCTCTAAAATACAACAAAAAATCTTTGAGTAACTACGTATCTTAAAGGATAAACTAAAAAATTAAATAAAAAACAAAAATCTAAATTATATGGAAGCGAATAACTCACCCTGGCCGCAAAACTAGTATTCGGTTTCTCGAGCAACTCCCACAGATACTTCTGATATTCGGCGCATTTACCTTCACCGAATTCCTCTTCGTCACGTTGCCTCAGACTCTCGGCTTCCTTGCGCATCTCCTCGTGGACATTCTCCTTGCGTTGGTGGTATTTGTGCTGGCAGCACGACTCCAAATAGAGCTCGTCAACGCCCCAGTACTCGAGATCATCGCTAAATGCCAGGACGCACATCTCGTCGACAATATGCAGCTTGCCGGTGCGGTAAAAATTTAAAATCGAACTAAAACTTTTCGGATGTCTATCGAAGAAATATTCGTTGTCAACTAAGGAATAATCATCGCATAATTCCGTTATGGATTCGTGTGTGGTGCACTCGCGCAGGCGGCCAAGTCTTGTGTGCGGCAGACGCTCGAGCGTCCGCCAGAGAACTTCGTGCTTGACACCGCCCACGTTTATCGAGACGCGACTGTTCATCTGCTTTGACTGTGCTATCATAAATGGCTCGGGTGGTGGTATGGAGGACATGGATCTGGAATGTGTCCGCTGCAGTAGTGCTTGTGGCTGGGAAGTTGTCGGGTTCGAATGAGTCGGCGATGTGATTGGAAATGGAGCATAGCGCACCTCTTTGCCAGTTGAGCCACCACCGCCTGCGCTTCCACCTGTGGTGCCACCTCCACCGCCTCCTCCTCCTGCTCCACCAGCACCACCGCCAGTATTTGTATTCGCCGCCGATGTACCATATGACAGATTGTTCGTATCGCCTCCGACACTGGCGCTGCCAGCCTCCATTGACCCAGTCGCTGCATCATAGCGACCAAGGTTGCCGCTGCTGCCACCAGTTGTACCGCCACCAACGCTGGTTCCACACCCGTAAGAACCAGCGCCGCCAGTGCCCATTGCCCGGGCCCAGTCCACATTCCCGCTCGTGTCGTAGTATGGCTGATTATCGCTTCCGCCGCTACCGATCGTCTCGTTTTCCACCCAATTGGTCGTCTGTTGTTGCTGCTGGTAGTATTGTTGCTGTTGCTGCTGCTTCTGTTGTTGCTGTTGTAGTTGTTGTTGCTGTTGGCCAACAGCCTGTCCACCACATAATGTCCCGACCATTTGTGATCCTCCATTATTGTATTGGGGCGGTGTAGAATCGCCCAGTTCCCAGCGCACCGCTTCACGGTCTCTATCGCGTTCGCCGACCATAGGGCCGCTACTATAAAGACAATGTCCCCAAAAAAAAAAAACTGTTAAATAAAGTTCAAACGAAAATAGGACCTTGTCTACTTACCGCTACATCGAATCAATCATCCCTATTATTCAGCTTCTTACTGTAGACTCCTTTATGTCCGCGATAATTTGAAAAAACGTATAGAAACGCTGGCTATTGACGCTCTCGGCTTTAGCTACGATAACTTGCTTTATTCGACGATGATGATTGCCCCTGCAGCAGCTATTGTTCAGCCAACACTTCGTCATGTCTTCTTGGAATCACGTTGGTTGAATGGGTGGCGTCGCGGAATCGATACGAGTACCGTTCCGATATCGTGTGCGCGTGGGATATATGTGGCTGCAATCAATTTAATTAAGGCTAACCCATGCCAGCTGACGACGATGTTCGTTCAACAATGAAGGTTCGTTACACGGCATCTGAAATTATAAGAAAAACCCCTCGTTAGAGACAAATGACAGAACTCACAGCACAACGAACAATCTGCTCGCAAACGGAATCGAATACGAGTATTTTTAATTCAATTAATTAAAATTGCACGCCGATGTACATAGAACAAGGAGTTATTGTGGGAGTTTGAAGGATGACAGCCGTTAAATATGATAAAGTTCTGCAGTTCCATTCTTGATTCTAGGAAATAACCAAAGGGATTGGGTTATTTGTGGTAACGATATACTGGGCTCATTATTAAAATTTTCCATTTGTTTTGGGATGCGTCTAATTGGGCGATGCACTAATGATGAAGATTCTGAAACCATTAAGGACCAGTCTAGATAGAAGTCGATATTTTCTGAGTCTAGCCTCGGTTGGAGCTATTTAGAATAAGACATGGAGAACATCTACGGTTAAAGCAGAATTGTAAGGTTCCATCATCTTCTTCGACTTCACAGGAAATCACTGTCTGTCACAGGAGCGTACCTAGTCACTACGTAGCTTTCTTTAAGGGAAAACATTGACAGCCAACGTTGCAGTGGTTAGTCTATTCTATAGTATTACAAGGATCCACCCCACAAGCGTAGAGTCAGTCCACTTAGATGTCAAAACATACTCAACCCTGTCCAAGGCAAGTGAATATTTCTTACCAACCAAAGCCATTTCCGTTGTCTTGCCTCTCTAGTGGATAAGTGAAGAAAAAAATTGGAAAATGAAAGGTTGATGGCGCCAGAGGTTTTAGTAGAATTATAGGTTAAGTCCTCCTCTAAGCGAAAAGGAATATAGTCTAGAGTGAAACTTATTCTTAAGATCCTATTGATTCTGTCGAAGGATGTAGGTACCATTGCTGCTGAACATCGTGAATTTTTTTTTTAAATCTTCCCCCAGCAGAGTTACATGTAGATATCTGTTGACCTTGAGTAGTTGAAACTTGAACGTTACTAGAAATATGTCTCCTTGGAGTGAATTATTGAAATGCTTGGGCAAATACAATGTGAACAGGAAGGTGCTAGATGCTAGTCTCTTTCCCATCTATTGATAAAGTTCTGAAGACTATCTCTCTTTATCTTTTAGCTGGCCGACCCACCTTGCTTATACCATCTCTCGGAGTTCACTCCGTCAGGATCTTCGTCCATATATTGCCTTCTGCTCGAGTGACGTGCCCTGTCCACTGCCATTTTAACGACTCGGCTTTTTCTACTACATCTAGAAAGTTGGTGGTTTACCTTATACTTTCGTTTGGTACCCTGCAGCTTCTATTGATTCGCAGAAGCGATGTCTCTGGTTTATCTGCAGTTTTTGCTTTAACTTTGAACTCAAGCATCAAGTTTGGGCACCATATGTCATCACTGGCAGAATTGCCATATCGAATAGGAGTTTCCTCACCTGTGAGCTTATATTAGGACTTAAGATACTTCTTATATTCCAGAAGTGTTTCCAACTGGTTGTTATCCTTCTGTCAATTTCTTTTTCATGTCTTTGCTTGAATGCCATAAGTTGACCCAAATAAACGTAGTTTTCGCAGTATTCTAGACATTTACCATCTAATGTTACATTCAGATGCCTGGAGTTGGTCATTAGCTTAGTCTTTGCGGTGTTCGTTTCTAGTCCTACAAGGTTGCAAACCTTGGGCTAGCTTGTTAGCCATTTTTTCAACTTCATTTGCAGGTTTGCCGAACAATGTAATGTCATCCGCAAATCGTAGGTTTGTCAAGAAGAGAAGAGTGTTGGCGAGATAGGGTCGCCTTGCCGTACTCCTCTTTCTCCTTCTGCATTCTGTAGATACTTTAGCTGTGCAGTTCTCATATATTTTTATAAGTATTGAGATGTATTTTTTCACCTAATATGTACGACCCCCAAATGTACATTTTAAGTGAGTTGATTCGATTTTGTAGATTACAAAAGCTTCTGTATGAGTTCCTCTTCACGCAGTTCTAATTAATTCGGAAATTAAATGCCTTATCCCACCTAAGCCACCTTTGAGTATCAAATATCTAGGAATTTCTTCTAGATGGAAATAGCTTGTGGACATCCAAAGATGACAAACGTCCTAGAAAACCTCTTAAAGCGTGAATTATGACAAAACAGTCTAGGGGCAGCCTTTGGAAAACAAAACAAAAAAGTCCATCAAATACCAACATCAAGTAAGAATGTATGAGACTTTCACAAGCTGCGCTTAAAACTGTGCTCCACTTGCTGGCAGTAGACATTTTTAGTATACAGTAATTCCCAAATGCATCCCAAAGGCCGGGAGGCACTCATCAAAAGATTGAGCAATGCCCTCTTAGATCAACCTCATAGGTTGTCCACTGAAATTGATCTCAACGTGGGCCACAAACACAAAACACATCTTCAGGAGACACAGGGATGAGGAAGAAGTACACTCTTAAGCGACCTCAGAAAAATATGTATGAACACTACCAGTTCAGCTGCACATTACTGTCACGTTTATATAAATGGTTTCAGGAGAAGAATGGGATTTTAAGCTCACAGTGGTTCTAAATAAACCTCACTCTGGTCTAATTGTACCGCTTTTCTAGGCTGTAGAAGGGTTTATCTTTCTCTAAACCTTTCCTTGAGAGCTCTAGCAATTGATATAAAAACGTTTAACGAATGGATCTAGTCGTCTGTATAATGTTGATTAAGGAAGGCAGCATTACACTTCCCTTACTTCAAAGAGAGATACATACATATGAACCACCACTTCTACTATCATCAGCTTCTAAGATAAACCAGTTTGGGAATGACAACCCTGCTAATGTTCTAAAAGTTTAGCTTGTCAACTGAACCTTACTATTAAAAATGAGTTCACTAAGAAATCTGGGAATCCAGCAAGGAGGACTTGACATTGCTCCACATTCTCGACAGAAGTTACTTATTTAAGTGGCGCTACAGTTCGTGGTGAACCTGGACCTCTCCAGTGTGTCCGGTCCTTAGCTAACCGCCTCCAGTTTCACACTCTACGTTAGTTGTCCCCTCGAAAGTAAAAAAAAAATCGAATTGGATTTTAAATTCTAAAGCGACTAGACAGAGACAAAAATAAGACGGTCGCGTATGCGGATGATGTAGTAACATTGGTATCAGCAAAGTTCATCTGCCCTAAAAGTAAAATCGTGAAAAGGGACCTAAAGATGGTTAACACATGGGCCCGAGGCTGCAGACTCAGTGTCAACTCGTATAAAACCTAACCGATACTTTTCACTAATATTTCACCCATCGCCATCCTTATGGTCAACTTATATCATTGTCCAGTGGCAAATATCTTGGCGTCATTTTTTCATAAAGTTAATCTGGAAAGTCAGCCGGTTAGGAAATCTAGAATCCATTCTCTATAAATGTACAAATTCTCACCTACATACCACTAGTTCCGGACTACCGAACTCTGGGCAGAATTTTAGAGTTCAAAGAGTGTGAATGACAGATCTACTGACTGACCGATACCCAAACGATTCTTCTACACCTTTCTACAGACTCAAGGAATTTAGGTACTGGACTGCTAAACCCTATGGATACAGCTGGTGGCATCCACAACACGACTACTTTACCCCCAGACATAACTTCAAAAACAGTTTCGTTGTAGACTGCTGAGTCAGTGCAAAAATTCGTCCGGAAACCCTTAGATAATCGATATCCTACTATCCTCCGAATTTTGCCAGTGTCTTCCAGGTGGACTTTCAATCAATATAACACGGATTGACGATTATGTAAGGCCTCGTTAGAAAGCAAAAAACCCAAAACCGAAATGCCCTTCATACACCAAACTTCATACTTTGTAAGTATCAATCAACTTTTACTTCCATCGCGCAGTCATTACACAATCAATTAATTAAAATTTTAAATGACAACAAATCAACAAATCCCCGGAAACTACGCACTATTTGCTTCGAACTTATCATTAGCGACGCCATGCCTCACTCCGGAGGAGTAGCGCTAATCTCTTTTCTCCTTTATTGACGGAACAACAGAACCCCTAGCTTTTATGATATCTTAACAATGTTTCCACAAATTTTACTACGCCTTAGACAACACTGAATCCTAAAACAAATTGATTTGTGTATTTCGTCCTTGTGCAGGGGACTTCAATGAATGTCCCTAAATTACACATAAAAATGTCATTAAACGAGACACAAACTGTCTGTCTTTGTGTGGCGAGTCCTTTAACAATTTTATATGAATGTCATACACAAGTGTGTTAATGAAAGGGGAGTCGAGGAGTAAGGATAAAACATATCGATTCACATTTACACTTAAAAATTGTTAAATAATAGATAAAAACCATTTCGTCCTGCCAAGAGTTCTTCGACACTGTCCCAGACGGACATCTTTAATTTCACTTTGATTGGTATAAAATTGAAAATCAATATTTAGCCGATCGGTCGGTCATGTGCCCCCCTGTGAACGATACATTGTTGTTCGAGTTGTGTGACATGGCCCCACCCTCTCCGGTTCCGCAGTTCACCCTCTACGATTGCGTTTTATTGCCCAAGGATATGGACTACCCCCAACTCTGTCATTTAGTTAGATTACGGTCACGAAATGAAAATTGCCGACTGTACTGGTGGACCTATAGTAACATGTCTTTCGACGACATGGGAAGGTGAGTTTTCTGGTTATAATTGCTATCGGAATACGAGCCCCTAAACTATCGCCAGTCGAGGGGAGTGGACAAGCCTTTTTCTTGAAATACACTGTGGTAATGAAAATATGTGTCATAAGCTCGAAGCAAACATGGCATTTTAAGGGAACTAGAAAAGACATGTGGCACTCGTTCACTTGTTCACGGTTCGTGTAGCGGTTTCTGGGATTTTTGTTGTTTTTTTTTGCTCTTGGCCCGGTATTTTGATTGAGTTCGTTGTGAACATTGGGCAGCTCGAACGCATGTTGAATGTATAAATTGTACGCCAAACTGCGATAGTTTTCGTGAAAACTAGTGGAAGGCATAGGATTTGAGTGCGTTGTGACACGAGAGTTCGTGTTAAAAATAAGTTTTCGTACATAAGTACTGTTTTGGAGTTTCCTGAGCGTGCATAATGTCGTTTTCGTGCCTCACTTGCTCTTGCAATCAAAAGGTGTTGGTATAGTGCAAAGTTTTCCAAGTAATTTTCGTGCTGTAAGTACACGGAGAAATTAGTTTTAAAATCTTTTTATTCGGTTTATATGCCGGCTTGCGTATGCCGTCGTCTGGTCTTTGCAGAATTAGGACAGCGATAGTTTGGTGTTTCGCCGTGTTTTAAGCATCACTGGGGATGATACACAATAAGGCAGTTTTCTTTGAATCCAGGAGGTGATAGACCACTTTAAATGTTGCCTCTTAAGCCTCGTTGAATTCGGTACACAACACCAATAAATCGGGAGTGTTGTTTAAAGTGTGTTAGAGTGTTCCCATCTCTGCTGGAGCTTATTAAAAATTCCCTTTTTGTCGGTTCCAAATGTACAGCCTTCGCTTCATAAGTATCTGGTCATCATGCGGTCGCTTAGTCAATCATTCCTTTAAGATCCTGTAGATAGTTGTTTTTACTTGAAAGGGAATCCAAACGACACCTCACTAGTTAAGTTAAATTGCACTTCGATTGGTGTGAGAGCGGTGGTACTAAGAATTAAAGAAGGTAGGCTCGAACCTCGAAACCTTAGAAATCTACACAATGCTCTTACCGTCTGAGCATTTATGAAGAAGCTCACGCCTCGTCTTATTGATTTCCAAAAGTCAGCACGTCCCTTAGAACCAATTTTAAAAAGAGATCTGTCTCAAAAAAATTACTTGATACTGTCAGGCTTTTTTAAGACTGTGAACTGTGATTCTACGTACTACAAGGTCTCATGTTTATGTTATCATAGCTTAGTGACGGTATAATAGACAAAGACTTACGGGTCTGCAAGTTAAGTATTTGTACCTGGAATAGAATACGCGCAATCGATCAACTGGCGGAGATCATGCTTCTAAGCAGATCGCCATTTAGGAAATGCGGGATCAGGCTTTCGTAAAACGGACACCTCCGACACATATTATAGAAACTTCTACGATGAACGAGCTTGAGCTTTTAGCATGTAAGCGAACGATGAATGCTGATCCGTATGCATGGCAAATTCCACAACATCACTTCCATTTGCCCTCATGTGATATGTGACCGCCTACAACCCTATGCCTATGGACTGATTAGTCCTGGAATATACGTTGTTCGGTAATGGTCGCAAAACACATCACTATCACTAGTTTAAGACTGCTGTGCATCTTTCAGCGAGCTAGACAATGTAGGTAGAAGTTGTTGAACCTGCCAGATACATAAGTAGCGCGTATGCGCCGTTTTGATACCACAACTCACGTGACCTGGATGTTGATGGGCGTGGCCAAGAGCGTTGTTTTCAGGTCCATCCTGTGGAGTTCAGAAAGTTTATAATTTTGCAGAATTGTATGTCGGAAATCTCTGATAGTTCCTTAAAAGAGGGTTTGTCAAGTGGGCGCTCCCTGGCTCTGGCTAGTGCCGGGCAGTCACAGAGAAAGTGGAATATGGTTTCCTTTTCGTGTTAATTGTCGCAACTACGGCAGTAACGGTTGAACGGAGTGCCTTACTTGACAGCGTGTGGACTAATTGGCCAGTGCCCCATGCTGATTGCTGTGATTCTTGCTGTCTCGGTGCGGGTTCTATCTATACCGGTGCAGGCCATATCTATCTGGATATGCCACTCGTTTCTGGACTTTTCCATCTAGAGTTGGCAATAGAGATAAAGTGTTGGAAAATGTTACCCTTGATGAGTCCCATCGGGGAGCAGACTCACTCCGCAAGACAGGCATCAAGGGTAGAACCACATCTGGCTAACATGTCGGCTCTCTCATTCCCTTTTATGTTGCTATGGCCGGGAACCCAGAGGAGAGTGATGTTAAACCGAGCGTTTACCTGCATTATAGTTTCCTTACACTGTTCTACTAATTTGGAGGACGAAGTGAGAGAGTGGATCGCTTTGATACCAGCCTGGCTACCAATAAATATTCCTATGCTGTTTGAGTAGAGCTGAGGCTAAGTATCTTGCAGACCTTTCTAATCGCTAGTACCTCCGCCTGGAAAACACTCGAAAAGTCTGGATGACGGTACGATTTGGATACGTTTGGTTCCGCTAAGAAGACACTTGTTCCAACGCCACACTCCATCTTGGAGCCGTCGGTGAAGATCCTTGCGATAGGGGTAGGTTATTGTTCCATTCTAACCTTTCCGGAAAGTGAACTTGAATATTATTATTGAATTTGAGTTTAGGAGTGGTGTACTCAGTTGTGGTTAAAGGCAGCAGGTCAAGAGCCTTACTATAGTCATAGAGGTTCGGGGAACAAAACCCAGGTTCTCGATTTGGGTGAATAGTAAGCAAACGTACCCCGAAATATATAACAAGGACGTGCGAACATTTGGCGAAAGCTGAAAAAGGTTGAAAAACTTTAATTGATCAATATACTGAGAGTAGTCTATGTAATGGTAACCCAACGGTAATATAATCCACTTCAAGGAACGCATCGGCTTCAATGTTCCACTAACCATTCAATCTACGATTAATTTGCAATAGTTTATTGCACTAAAACCGTATTCCAAGAGAAAATCTTATCACAGTCTAGTTATGCCTTTAACCGAAATTCAAAAGCATGCATATCCTTCCCCCCAACTATCACCCAATAAATATCACTCAAAGCGAATACAACTAAAAGGATAACAACATACATATGCTTTGGTAACTGAAATTTCCTTTTACACTAAGCAATGCCCCACCATTAACATGACTAAGTGCATGATTTCCACATAAATGGATCACGGTTCCAATCTTGCCACTCATGAGATTTGTATGTTAATACGAACTCCTGCAAAGGACACCATCTGCATGCGCAGTTCAATACACATTCATACTCTCTACAGACGCACACACAATCGTGTGTGTGAGTGTGTGGACAAAGGGAATTTGTAATAATCGTACGGCTATGGAGCAGATGGGCGAAAAACTTAGACGAATTATGCACATTTGTGTGCACGCCAAAGGACAAACCAGCATAATTCTAATTTACTGGGTTCGCAAGGCGATTTGGTATCCTGGTCTGATACATAATGGATTGGGGTGTGTCTCCCGACTAAGATCATGTGGCGTGACTCTAATTCAGAGCTTATAGGTACGTTTCGATGAAATTGTGAAAATGGCTGACATGAATAAATTAGATGAAATTGAGAACAGACCCCATGCATGACTGGTATTGATGAAATGAACGGAAATAAATCCTCGAGGATAACTATCAGAATTACATAGATTTGCATATAACCGATTGATCGATGTCAGTGAGGATTTAATGCTTCTCAACCAAAATGGAATTTGATTAGCAAAAGTTTAGGCAAAGTAAAGAAGCTCATTAACCATTGCAGGTGGGATTACACTTCTCGATTTAAGTGCAAATAATAAAATTGTTTTATCAAAATGGGTGTTCTGTTCGGGCAACGTTCCGCGCGCTTCGCCCATTCGCGAATAATCGTCCTTCCGAGAGGGCTATTCGCAGTGTGGTGGTTCAGTTAACGATCAACCAACACCTGAACGTCGACGAAACGCAAGATCTGCCGATAACATCGCCGCTGTCCGTGAGAGTGTGCAGAAGAATCCGAGGCAGTCGATCGCGGGTCGTTTACAAGAGCTCGGCCTTTCGCAGAGGCACACCACAACTTGGCGAATTTTACGTCGTGACTTGGACCTGCACCCGTACAAAATTCAACTGACCCAGGAGCTGAAGGTAAACGACCATAGACAACGACGTGTGTTCGCTGAATGGGCCCTGTAGCAGCTGGAAACTGACCCTAATTTTCATCGAAAAATCCTCTTCCGCGATGAAGCCCATTTCTGGATGAATTGGTACGTCAACAAACAAAACAAGACGATACCAATCCACATGAGATCCAAGCGCGTCCAATGCATCCCGAAAACGTCACTGTTTGGTGTGGATTTTGGGCTGGCGGCGTCATCGGTCCATATTTCTTTGAGAACGACGTTGGCCAGGCCAGGCCTATAGGTTGATGATTACCAACTTCTTTTGGTCTGAATTGGATGATATGGACACCAACGTCATGTGGTTTCAACAGGACGGCGCTACGTACCACACAGCTCACGCCATATTGGAAATTCTGCACGAGCAATTCGAGGGCTTGGTCATCCTACGTGAAGGTGATGTGAACTGGCAACCGAGATCGTGTGATTTGACCCCGTTAGACTTTTTCTTGTGGGGTTTTCTGAAGTCGCAGTTCTATGCGAATAAGCCACAAACTACAGCGGTCCGCAAAGCCAACATAACCCATGCCATCGGTCAAATTCGGCCTGATTTATGCGCCAGAGTCGTGGAAAATTTGACATTTGGACAATTGAACATTTCGGATGCGCGCCACTCAGAGAAGCCGCGGCAGACATTTGAACGATGTTATATTCCATACATAATGGCATCAATAGGCCTTTCAAACGAATAAAAAATATCTCACACACACTTTGTTTTATTTAAATTTAAAGATAGGAAGCGTTTAATGAAAGACCCTTTACATATATCCCCTTGGGCACGATGGAAAAATACTGAACATAATAGACTGCGATTTAGAAGGCATCAACGCCATTAAGGTGTAAGGTGGAACCGCGGGAGTTATCAGTTCTGTGCCATCATCACAATGAACGTCAGAAATTCCTTCAACACTGTGAGATATATCTTATGGACACTCATCACCGAAAGAGTGCCTAAGTTGCTCCACCAAAATATTAACAGACAATTTATGACGTAGCTAATTTGGAACGATATTCACAGGCCGCGTTCCCCAAGACTCCCACAAGGTCTGCTACTGTGATGCGGCTGTGTAGATATACGAAAGTCCGAGTGAGGCGGCACCTAACATCACGCTCTTACTTCTCTAGGTTCACTTCTGTGGAAAGAAATTCATGCAAACTTTAACCATAACTATCGGCGATAAAGACGTGCTTTTCCATCCAAAAAGTAGTACCATGGCATTGTCATTGCAAGGCCAATTTTTATACAACATAGTGTACAGTACGCAGATGATGAGGCATCAGAAGCAAGGAGGGTACTTAACGTTGATGGGCGAGAATGGATCAAAAGACTAATTACGAAAGATTGAGCGACAATAATTCTCTTTGCGGATCCCGAATACATGCCGACAGGAGAGTGAGTAGAACTCATGAAATTGCCTATGGTTTAAGCCGGAGTTTATTTTAGGCAACAAAAGAGCAGACGAACTTGCAAGAAATGAGTCGGAAATGCAGACGTCTCGTGCTTTTATATTTGTACAATTCGGAGGAAAGGTCATTCGCACCGCGAGACTATTAAGATTAGAAGAGATTTCGTTCCCTGGTCACAACAAGTTCCTTCCGGCAACTGCGGTTTCACTTTCTGATTATTGCAAGAGCTGCAGCAATGTAGAAGGAAATGAATATAATCGACATCCTCCGGTTGAAGGTGTCAGCAGAGAATGAAAAGAAGGTGCTTGCTGAACCTTTCAAAAGGTTCGAATTGAATGTGGACATTCACAGTATCCCCACAGTAAAAACGTTGTCTCTACCAGGAAAGAAGCGATAGTCCTAAGCATGAGCAGAGGAGGTTACAGCCAACGGGGGCCTTAGAATCTGAAAGAGTGTGAATTCGAGGGCATGCTCAGAAAGTAAATAGATAACTCTCAGAAGAGGAAAATTCTGGGAGGACGAAAAAAATAGCGATGGCAAGGAACATGCTTGCTTAAACTTTGACGGATACTGGTAAGCCGAATCAAAAGACAACGCGAGGAAGATGCTTTGCATACTAGACTGCAAATTTGATTACTTTTTGTGGATCCTTTTTGAAAGGGAAACATCGAATGTGATCTGCAGCATCAAAGACGAAATTGACACAATTTATTGCCAACTTAAGGAATTATAGACTCAATTCCATGCTGCCCTTGGACAAGAAACATACCATTTCAGACTTTCGAAGCTATTACTACTAGTAATTGCAAATTACCTGCCGATAATTGTAAACTCGTTTAGTGAATGTATATCATGGGGTTTGTGGCAAGCCTGTGGTTTCTATCTTTATCCGGGCAGTTAGTACCATTTAAGGAACATCAATTTAAACGAGGAAATAACTTGAGATAATGGCTTTGAAGATTGCTTCGCCTTTTCACCTATTCCCTTTGAGTATACAAATAATTGACCTAGTTTCATATGAGAAGACCCTCTTCGATATCAAATCTCCTATTCCTTCCAATGCAGGGGTCATTTTTTATTCACACACACACAAACGATTGGTTGTTTCATTTATTTTGTAATTTATATCAGTAACATCCATCTCATCGACTTACATGCCAATTGGGATTGAAAAACCTAACATTTGGTGTTACAACCAAAAACAATTCGAGATCCTTATATCGAGCAGCACACACACACAGTGTGAAGAACTTTGACGCCATGTTTTTTTGTTTAAGGTAATTCCGTAACCACCTTTTAGATAGTTTCTGGAAACACTACGACACATTGAGGGCAACATGTCCTACATAACCAGCATACCGTATAGAAAAAAGAAAATCCTTTTTGCACTCGATGCACAATAAATGTTGGACAACAGCAGAACAACACACTCCTAGATGACGAAAGGATGGTGATGTCAACTTTGTTGCAATTTTTTATTTTTTTTAGCGCTTCGCAGAAGGCAATTTATTTTCCTGCGGTTATGCAATATTAGATCCTGCATATGTACATATTTATAGACACAGGAGTCTTCTCCCGTTTGATGTAAGGAAGCACACCACAACACAACACATCACCCGGTATGTTTGCTTGTTTGGAAAATTTACAACGCAAACATATTTTTAGCTCGTAATGGGAATGAAGAGGATGCGCAATGTTCGATTGGTGGGTGGATGGTTGCACCACTTGGCTACGCCATATCAATTCGCATCTATCGCATTGTCCTGTGTACCATTGTCAATAGTTCCACCTCATTACAACACTATTTCCCTCCTTTCGTCTCTTAAGAACAAGTGTTTCAAAAATAGATTCACGTCAAACCACTTCGCGGAATCCTTTGTGCCAACCGGCCGTTTCGCCCCAATAAAAATTCAAAATTAGATTCGGCTATTTTTGAATTTAGCATCCATGCGCTCGTTTCGCAAAATCTCAAAGCATTTCCTTGCGCTTATGACGAATCAGTGTCACTTCAGATCGCGTTTTGTGTGTATTTTGAGTTACTTATCTCGCTGGGATGGATAAGTTCGCTTAACACATTGTTCTGAGACAAGTCGATGAAATGCAAGAAATGTTACAGCACTTGTTTGCTTGTTAATTAAACAAAATTTTAGAGATAAATTGATGGTTTCTGCGAAGGATTCAGTGTAAACAAACATGATTGAGTGTCTGCGTGAGTCTGTGATTTGAGGTAGAATTCATCGGAACTGTCAAAAGTGTATCATAAATTGTTTTTAATGGAAACTTATTACGTCTGTTCTTAGCAGACAGTTCTTCTAAGAACTGTCGTGATGGCTCTTTGCAGAAAGATGGAGAAAATCTGTGTTATCTTGGACCAAACGTGATGTTTGGAAATCGTGTGGAAACAGCTGTATGACTTCTCGTTTAATTTGTAGTGTTCTGTCAAGTTTCGTTTGTTGAAACATTACTTGGATGAATGGAATTATAATAAAAAGGCTATAACGTATCACCTGAGGTTATAACGTATCATTGAATCGTGTGCGGGAATATCACTATACATCTTGAAAACCTCAAGTCACACTCTTGTAGGCAGAAGCCCTCGTCCTCGGTCCAGAGGTCCCCATGGGATACTACACTTTGACAGCAAAACAGTAATTAAAGCGTTAAGAAACCCTTTCTCAATATCCCTACTCGTGCGGGAATGCAATAAGATAGCAACAGGATCAATCAGGACTTTCACAGATACAACACAGAACTGACGACATACAGAGTAGCAAAATCCCTCATAGCCAAACCAAGTAATATTCTCCGCACGAAATGGATAAATTGCAACAGAGCACAACTGAGATCAATGTTTGGACTTCTTTCAGGACACATAAATCTCAATCTGACACTGCAACCTTCCTTTGTCCTGTCTTGTCTAGTCACTGCAAGATTTCACCAACTATTTATTGTAGCGAGCCAGGGTCGAGCCATGGAGGCAACTTTGGTGAAGGCGAAGAGGACTGCGGCACGCTTGCGGTTGCTCGGCTCAACTCGTCGGACGGTCGTGGATTTTGTCCACACCACCTTACACCACCTGCTCAGCACACAAAATTTTGTGCCAAGTAAGCTAGCTAGAAGAAAATAGAAAGGAGTTCCCTAATACCCTAAATCAGACTGCAGACGGACGGAACGGAAAGAGAAAAAAAAAAGAAAAGATGACAAGAAGAGCTCAGCGGACTTATGCCAATATCGAGAAGAGAGAATAAGAAGAGTTTCGCGGCTAACTAACTAGCATTTAAGCGAATGACCCTATACTAGACCTACACTAATTTAAGACTATCCTTGACTTAACTTACCCCTAAACGCAATCTCCATTCCAACTGTCGCTCCCCGATAAGGTTCATCCAGAACCCAGGGCCTGCCAGATGATGATGGTAAAGGTTGGCCAGCCCGCCCTTTTATGTCTTATGACACAACCAAACCATATCCCGCATGGCCGATGTTACAGGAGATAGCCCTTCGAAGACCTTCCGGTTACAACCCTACATGTCGCGTAGTTGTGGATACCGAAATCTAAAGCAATCAGACAACAAAGTGATCGTAGAGTTTGCCAAAAACACTCCATAGTTTCCCCATCACCAAACCAACACCTTAGCCACAAAAAACTTTTTCCAGAAGTCATCTGAGGGGTACTTCAATAGGTCCAGCCGGTTCCAAAACCAAGCAATTGGCATCTGTCTTTAAGTCCTGAATTCAAGTTTATTCAGAGACATATGGTTGGAGTGTCATCCAATGTCCTGCAAAAACTAGCGATAGGACGGTCCTATACTTCAGGAAACATATGAAGCACGGGTGCTTCACCACTATCTAGAAATATAATTAACACAGGACGACCAAACTATAGGCGAATATATATATTTTTTTCGGAGGTGTGGCTAAATTTATCATCCTGCACGGCACATCAATATAAGAACCACACGAAAGCAAGTACGAAAGGCTAGGATCTTGTATCCAAGGAAGATTCCAAAATCCCAGGCTTGAGGTGAAAAGTCGAACATCTATTTAAAAAATAAAGCGATTGCAGAAGCTTTGTATAGTGTCCTTGAACATTGGACTGGAGAGAGTTTTGTAGGTAGAACAGAAGTCAATAGGCATCAGTGAAGTAGAGATACTTCACGGGGTAACTTATGTTAGGTAGATAGGTATCCCGCGGGACTCACTTAGGCTCAGAACTCATTATGAAGCCTATAAACTTCTTTCTGACCCATAGAACCCCATCACGTGGTAAGGAGACTGAAAAATTAGCTCCCACCAACAGACATGTACATAATAACCCTTTTAGCTTGAAAGCATTGTTTTTTCTTTTACCTCCATACATAAAGCACCACCATATGCACTCTTGTGCATCAATTTGTGCACATACATCACTTGCCTAATGTCATTAAGGAATTACAGTAGCCTTCAACCAATGCCAAAGATATTTTAAAAATATAACAATGCACTCGGGTGCAAAGTACACTAACAAGTAACAAGTCCAGATGCTAAGTATGTGATGCAAATTGTTTCCTTTTCAACTTGTTGCTTACCAACTGTAGAATAAGCGACGCTATTTCCTTTGACATGTAATTAGAAAATGCATGTAATTAGGAGTGCGAATTGCAGTGTGAACGATGCAGTAGAGTCCTTTTTTTTATATTTCCGCTTGTCCAGCTTTTTGCTCTGTCCGCTGAAGAGCTCATTAGGGATGTGGGTGGTAGTGAGCTGATACAAATAAAGTTGTTAACTTACTTATGACAGGAAGTAGTTTAAGGACTAATTGCGTTAACTGGAACTGTTGCATAATTATCGAGTTGCTTGGACTTTGATGTCCTCTTTTGCATGAAGAAAGATTAGCGATGCTTATGTAGGCACTTTTTGTTGAAGCCTTTCGTAATGATACCAAATTGGTGGTGGTTCTTAAGGCATATGTACCTAAAGTGTAGGTAGATGAACTGAAGCTGGTCTTGTGGGACCAAGTGAAAAACTAAAAAGGAAACGATGCGAACGTTTAAGTACAGGGTACCGTTTGTTTAAAACTTCGGAGCGGTCTATCGCTTGTATATGCGGTCCACCATCCTTGCACAGATGCTTGGTCCCTTCACCTCTGCAATCGTCGTTTCCACTCCTATTTCCGCCATTTTTTAAAAACCTACTTCCTCTCTACCGCTAATAGATTTATGGGGTTCACTCTTGTGACTACAAAGACGGCTGTGTCCGACACTGTTCGAACGAGGAAGCTCCACAGCAGTGATTTTCTTTTTGTGGGCTTCCTTCGTAGTGGTACTTCATCATCTGTAGGAAATAGTTCGGTATCCTGGAAGAATTTAGGAATATATTCAGCATATCAAGAGTTCCCAACACGACAGTTTTACTCGAGCAGTGAATTCCATGTTGAGTAGCCTGGACGGTCTAAATCACTTCTTCGATTGCTCCAATTGTAGAGTAGCCTTTTCTGAATCCATTCTGTTTCTCTGAAGCATTTTCTTCAGGAGTTTCCCCGCCGTGTCTGACATACACAGAAGGTTTGTACGCTGATGAGGAGATCAGGACTCATTATGTATTTTCCAGCTCTTGTGAAAAATTCCGGCAGCTGTTGATATATATTATATGAAGGCTGGCTAGGGGGATACCTTTTAATACTTCTGGTAGCTTTCTTATTCTGCAGAAGAAGGTCAGGAAAGATGTCCGGGGGCCTAACAGGATGAGTCTGGAAGCGTTTACTTTTTTTTATTTTATTTTTTATACGTTCATTACAGGACAAGCTGCCTGTAAACTCAACTTGCAAAGTACCACCTTGTAGGTTAGTCCCCAGATGTATCTTTTCGGAGATCTTAACACTTCAGTTTTTGCTCTCTGAAGCTCGAACCCTGTGAGCACCAAAAATATGTGGATGTAGTGCGAAAATCATATTTTTCTTTTATTTGGTGAATCTAAAACCTAAGAATGCTCGTGGTTTTGATTTAATCACTGGAGAAATTCTCAAAACCTTACCTAAGCACTCATCAAGCTTTTCCATATAATAAATCTTGTACTCAGATTAAAAAATGTGCCGAGCCAATGGAAAGTTGAGGAAGTTATAATGGTTTTAAAACCAGGAAAACCGCCAAACGAGGTAAAATCGTACAGACCAATCTCGCTTCTTCCAATCATATCCAAAATTTTCCAGAGGCTATTACTTAGGCGCCTTCAACCGGTTATAGAAGGAAACAGTCTTATCCCTGACCATCAGTTTGGGTTCAGGAGTAAGCACTCGACGATTGACCAGGTGCATAGAATTACTGACGTAATCGAGAAAGCACTAGAAGAAAAAAAGATATGCTCAAGCGTATTTCTTGACGTCTCGCAAGCCTTTGATAAGGTGTGGCACGATGGCCTTAAATGCAAACTACGACAAATTCTCCCTGTATGCCTATACGATATTCTAGAATCGTATCTCCGGAATAGACTCTTCTGTGTTAGACATTGAAACGAATACTCCGAGCTTTATGAAATTTCGACCGGCGTACCGCAAGGAAGCGTTCTTGGGCCGCTTCTCTATCTGTTATATACTTGTGATATACCGAAAGAAGATGGCACTATCCTTGCTACGTTTGCCAATCACACCGCTCTCTTTGCAGTAGGTAAAACAGTCGAAGAAACAACTGCAAAACAGCAAAGCGCACTGAATAAAATTAACGAATGGTCGAGGGGACTGGCGGATCGCCCTCTACGAAATTAAATCTATCCACGTGAATTTCACATATGTATAAGAAAACTAATGACCTGCCACTTTTTCTAAACTTGGCCCAAATACCTTTTGCCAACGAAGCCAAATACCTGGGAATGACACTGGACGCAAAACTGAAGTGGAATTCGCACGTGGAAATGAAACGCAAAGAACTCGAAATCAAATATAGAGAAATGTACTGGTTACTCGGAAAACATTCCCGGCTCAGTACCGAAAACAAAGTGCTAAAGCGGATATGGACCTACGGTATACAACTTTGGTGTTGTACCAAGAAAACGAATGCCAATATCATTCAAACATTTAAAATTAGAGAAATTGTCCAAGCACCGTGGTATTCCAGAAACCTTACTGGAGACACTTGTTGATTGAGGCCCAAGGTTAACCCCGCCACCTAAATACGTAAGTATTCCACTGCTCCTTCTCATTGAGCGCAGAGAGGATATCGGCGAAGAGGATATCAGAGAGCGATCGGCTTATGGAATCAAAGATTCATGTCAGGAAAGTCGATCAACAGCGAAAAAGCTGATGTCAATTCAACAGCTAAGGGATAATATTGGTCTCTTGAATGGTCCCTTTTCAGTAGGACCTGAATGGAATGTTGGATGTACTTAGTTAACCTAGATGTATCTATACTCTCATACGATCTATTCATCTATAATTTCAAAACTTTTATAGCCATTCTGTTCACATCACAGATATCCCCTTTAAAAATCATGTATTTATACTCACTTCCAAAATTATTCGTGTTGTGACAAAATCAAATAAGAAAAAAAATTCCTAAGACTTCCGTCAAGTATCTCATAAGAGTAATTTCACCTTTCTACATTAAGTCATGCTCATTATGACAAACACACAATTGAGAACTATTACGACTTGTAACACACTTTTAAAGAAGAAAGGAAAATAATTTTCATTTCATGGTTTCAACCTTCTTAAGTGGAAAGACTGTAACGAGCTCTAAGTCTGTCTGCGAGAGAATACTCAACCCGTTTACGTATCTTATGTTGGTTCTTATGCCAAGTGCAAATATAAATAGTTTTCCATCGAAGCGTAAAAAAGAAATTGGATAACGTACTTAGAAATGGTTATTGGGTATTTGAATGCATTCCACCATAATATTTTCTTTTTACAACAACATCTTTAGTAGTATTAACATATTTCTATGGAATCTTAAAAAATGTCAATTGCACTTTTATGTAAAACATACATTTTGACAGCTGTTACAGGAACATTTTACTTGTTGTGCAACTTGAAACTATTTTAACACGATTATTGCTGTGTTTTGTATGTGTTATGACTCACTAGTGCTTTAAAAGTGGCCGGACTATCGAAATGTATGGTAGAATTAGATTGACTGTGGTTTGATGAACACTGCACCAATCTACAATACTGAAAGATCGATTTAGGCTTTGGAATTTGCAGAAAATGCAAGCTCCCGTTTCAGCATCTACTTTGGATTCTTCTGTATAGAAGACTACCTGTTAATCGGTGTAGACCAGACTCTTTTTCCAGACCCCTCTTCGTGGGGAATAAGAGAGTGACTAAAGGTATAAGATGTAGTAGATGCAGTAGATGTCTACTGGGATTAGCTTGATCACTGTTTCTATCGATCCCATTACAACCAAGCAGCCTACTCTTTTAGTTCCGGTCATGGTTAGGTTGTAGGGGTGGTTGCATTTATGTACAACCTCACTTGGATCTCAATGGATCCATTGTGTTCTCCGATGTGGTGTGGGATACCTTAAATAAATGGAATAGATTGTTACATTATTTTCAGTTGGCCTCCCTGAACCATCCCGAGTTCCGAAGGAATTGTAGGATGGTTCTCGGTGGCTTGTTTGACAGTTCGCCCAGATCACTGAAGAAATGTTCTCCGAGGGTTATCTTCCGGTTTTTGCTTATACTTGGGCACTCGCATAAGAGGTGGAGAGTTCCGGCCATACTTGTACGAAGACATTTCTTCCCAAGGTCGTCCCATCAGATAATCGCACCATTTTCTGCGGTTCAAGCCAGTTTACATCCTTGGGTTTGAAGCCTCATGTCATTTGTAAAATATCGTCATATGAAGATAGCTTACGACATCGCCAGCAAGATCAACGCTAGGGCCACCAAAAACGGACCAAAAAGGCAAAATCAAGTCACGGGATGCATTAATGCGTATATGGAAGATTATGATCCTAGCTTAGCGGGGAGAAGACAAAGCTAGTCCCTACAATTATCGAAGTGTAGTGTCTGGGACCCAAAAATCTTTGTCTGGCAACAGATGAAGCGAGCTACACCGCATAAGCGGAGACAAATCTGAAGATCGCTGTCTATAACCAGTGTATCAGACCCCATATCATATCAAAAGCTCTTAGACACTGCCACAAAGTTATGACAGCTCGAGTCGTTTTCAGTTCAATGTGTGTTTTCCCCTGGAGCTTGCTATCTAGGATTACTTTTAGACATTTAACAAAAGTGACAAGTTGCACAGTTACATCCCTCGACGTGGGAAACACTCAACCATCACGTTTTCGCTTAAGAGTACGCTTAAGGTTATGAGTAGTTAAATCGCTTTTCTACTGGAAAACATACGCATCGAAATATAGAGCGCAGGTTGCTTCGAATCGACTAGGAATAGTGTAAGAAATGGGGCCACAATTTTTAACGAAATTACAAATGGACTGCTTCCCGTCAAGGTGCACATCGCCGTGAAGCTTACCTAAATCAGCTGTAAAGGAGTCCCAATTCTCAACGTTGCGCATCAGAAAAAAATTAGGTGTCACCACATCAAATAGATACAATCTTGATGGCTTTGCTATTCATTTTTGTGAGAGCTGCAAAGCTGAATGTAGGAAGCGACGGATGTTCACCTTCCACAGACAGGTCCAGTTCTCTTAGTTAAGAGAATTCTCCATCTAGGAATATTCGCCTTCAACAACCCTGGCTACCAGACGCAACTGTATGTCAGAAGCCGTCATACTTTATTCGAAGCTTTAAATTATTCTGCAAAGTAGATAGGCGAAGTGCTTACAAGATCATCTAATGTCACAATGGACCATTCGCCGATCCAGTTGTGCTGGCGTTCACATTCTGGAAACCGTTCTATGAGGTGATTGAATTTAACTTTACCTAGCCTTTAAGTTTCTGTGTAATCAAAACCTCACACAGTGATTGGCTTAGAATCATATCACAAGCTGAAGTTGAAGGTTTCAACAAAAATAATAGAAATATTGAAGGTGCTACCAATTCAAAACAGTGTGAGTCTATCTAGAAGCTTGAATGTTGAATTTGAGTGTAGGTCAGAGTTGTATAAAAATTAATCTATTGGAAGAGTAATTTTTTTTAAGCATTTTTTTCAAAAAAGACTGGAATTTCAAAAACCCTAAATTACCATTCAACCCCTAAATGCATTCAATTTTTACCAACCGCAGAATGTATTCTATAAAGCTACTTCGCAATTGTTTTCAATTTCAAATGAATCTTTATGGTCTTGATGTTGAAGGTCAATATGTTGGATCTTTGTTTGAAAAAAAAACCCCTCCATCAAAGGTAGAAGAGCACCTGGATAACAATATTTCAATATTTGATTGTCCTTCCTAATATTGTCTTTTGGTGTATAGAAAGATCTTTTGAGATCTCTTTTCAATAAAGGGTTCTTCTCTGAATAGACATATAAATTTAGGATGTTGAGTGTAGTACTTTAAAAACGAGCTTTGTTTTGTTAGACAAGAATGAGGTGGAAGTCTCTTATGCAAACTGGAAGGACACAGTCACCCACACGTGATGTCCTTGTTTAAACCAAAATGTGGACTTACTAAGTAGCTACATACAGTTGTGAACGTTGGAAAAGAACCATTCATTCTAGAGTCAAAATCTTCCACCTCCACTTTTCGAATTGATCCTGAACAGAACGAGATTAATGACCAAGAAGAATGCTCAAAGAGTTCCACTATATCAATAAGAAGGTAGCGAAGAAGTTTGAGGTTTTCCTGATGTGTCGGTCACTAAGTTTGGTAATGGTAGCATTTTACCGTACATTTCACCACCAAATGATGTTCCGGTCTCTCTCCCTTTTTCCGTTTTCGCTTTTCGTTCGAGTCAGTATTGAATTCGATGAAAGAACATATTTGGTCCCATCTCTCGTTACTCGAGAACGAGATCAACATTCTGACAACATTTTTTGGAGTCATGTTCCCTATTTCCGATTCCAATATGCTTCTTTCTGCAGGGCCAGCCTCAAATGAAGAATATCTGCTCTGAGTCGTCTTCTGGAGAGTCACTCTATTGGCAAGCTCAACTCCGTACTTTTCCCATCTTATGGAAGTACGCGTTGAAATCACCATTTCCAGTTAGAAACTGGGTGAGTTAGTAGTTTTCTTAGTAATGTTCCAGCTCCATCTTCCTCTTGTTTCTGAGCCCCCTTCGCCTCTGCAGTCACCGTTTCCACTCCTACTTCCGCCTTGTTTTCGTAAACGTACCCCCTACGGTAGGAGCTTATTAGGAGAAGGGCTTTTGGTTTTCGTACATGAGAATGACATGCTTGCCATTGAGGCGCTTACGTTTGCCATAAATCTGTTGAATGCTGTAAGGATATTTGCAGCTCGCTCCGATATGGATGTTATTTGTTGCCACACAGTGAGTTCTGAAATTCGAACTTTTCCCAGAGATCAATTTTCTAATCGGGTATACTAGTTCCATATTTTCCACCGGTAGACTAAGGGAATGGTCTTCCATCCAGGCAGTAACACTTCTCATGCCTTGATTTATTCTTTTCTATGCATCTTCGGTGTCTTTTGTGGTAATCACGACAGTAATGTCGTCTCTATACCCTACTTGAAAGGGATCTTTGGGTAATTCCATATAAATAATCCCATCGCACGAGATATTTCACAACTCAAGTCCGAGCATAGACCCCTGTGCTTCTCTAGCAGTGATTTACTTTTTGCGAGCTCACCTTTGGCTATTGTTTAACAGTTTCCGGTCTTTCAAGAAGTCCTTCATCACCCGCAGATAATACTGCGGTGTCCTGAGAGTTTTTTCGAGCATACCACTCCACCTGACTAAGCTAAAGTAGAGCTGTGGTTTTCTTGACAACCAAATACAAGATGATGGATACTTGAAACCATGCTGAGGTCGAGCCACGAGACATGCCGCAAACCTTAATCTTGTACCCTCCATCTTAAGAGTATAGACCTACCTCATCCTACCTCTTCTCGAGGTTCACATTACATCCATACAATGAAAACGCATCAAAATACTGAGTTTCGTAGTGTGTATAACCTGATTTCGAAGCTCATTGTTCTAAAACCCCATGCGTGTCTAAAAACCCTAACCTAACTTCACCAACTGTTGCATTAAACTCATTTCAACTTGATTTTAGCAAAAAATAACTTTAATCTTGAAAATTTGTTGTTCTTTTTATTTTTTTTTTAGTCAAAAAACTTTTTGTAAGTGCTCACGGATATCCTGCTCAAGGATACTCGTGTATAATCCGTGAAAATTACATAAATACTTCTAAAGTTCTAACACAACCACTACAACCTAACCCGGAGCCATCCACCCCATTTGCTGTACCATTAGTTAAAATCGCTGCCAGCAACAAGTCGTGGTACTTGTACCCTCTCTCAATCCCCGTTTTTATATTACACATTTGTATGTATCCTTTACAGAGCAAGCTATGTTTAAATATTTTATGACTCTGCTGCAAAAGATATAAAGAAGGACCAACGACAAGAAGAAAGGGGTTGCAAACTTGCAAACCAAAAAGTGAATTCAATTGCAGTTAAAGCGTACTCACAGAAAAAAAAGCAAAAAAAAAAAGAAATTCACTTGGAGCATTGGAGCAGACGTTTTGTTTTTGTTGTGTTCTTATGGCCGAGAACCGTCTTATCCATGAAATGCATGAAAACAGACAACAAAAGAACGGATGGATGGATGGGGCACTTTAGCAATAAATTATGTGCGAAACTGATGCATTTGTTTGGCGTTTTATTTATCCGTATTTCCTTTGTACTTGCATTTATGTTGGCGGGTGTAAATAAATTTTATACTCACAACAGAGAATGTGGGAATGGATTGTAAATACTGTTACTAGGAGTTAATGTCGAAATTGAATGCGGAAGAATAACAAACAAGAAAGGGATGAAAGGAAAATTGATTATTTTAATTATTAAAATGAACAAAATTTAACTGGAGGCAGACCAAGAATTGAAGGGATCATCGAACTGATGGATCTGAGGTGGTCAATGATAAAACCACTTATGTTCAGCTTCAGCGAAAATCAAAACGGATTCTAAGTAAATCATTGACATGAAGATCTGAAGACGGTCCTACGAAACAAGTGAGGCAAACGCCATCTACAATAAACAGTGCTTCAAGGCAACGTGTTACAAGTTAAAGGCTATGCTATGCGTCGTCATAACGAAGTTAAAGAGTTGGCAAGTTCCTATAACCATTTGTTTAACGGCTCCGCATAGCGTCATTACAAGTTTGTTCCCAGATCAAACAGGAAAAATATTTGTGACTAAAGTTACGATAATTCTTCCATAAATTTTGAAATAGAGAGCATTTGGACCCAATACAGCCCTCAAGACGATAATTCAAGTCCGCCCAGATCAATATGTATAACTCATGCTTGTTAGACTCAATCTTTTATGAGTTATGGAAGCGACTTACTTACTAACTTAGAATGGTGCCACAGTCCTGGGTGGACCTGGGCTAACAAGCACATTAAGCCGACTCAATCGTTGGCTAGCTGCCTCCAGTTTCGCACGCCAAGTTTCCACATGCGTATGCAAGTCGTTCCACCGGGGTAGATTCAAATGTTTTCCAGCCCGGAGTGGTAGTTTGAATCCGCTCTAAAGGAAGCAATAAAGATTAGTATTTCCGTCCAAAGGGAACGAACTACTTGTCGTTTCGCTATCTTTGCATTGAAAGCCTGCTTTTGTAGAAAAGGCAAAAGTGAGGCAATGCCTCCGAAGAAGGTAGTTGTTATGAAGAATTGGACTGCCATCTAACTCAACTCTTAATACCGCCATAACGCGGTGACTCTTTGTGGATTGAACTTGTTTGTCTTTCCGTACGTGGCGTGCGCAGTTGAAAAGAAACTTCAACCAACTTTAGCTCGGAACAGGAAACTGGCTGGAGTGGCTTCCAACAGCTGCGATAAAGTAAATAATTCGTTACGCATTTCTTTGAGATTTTAAAGCTAGGCAGCAACTTTTTGTTCCTGGGAAACAACTTCCGTTGCCAATTATAAATATCGGTCTAGGCATCATTGAACGATCGTAGAAGGTACGATAATCGATGTGTGCTGATGGTCCGGCTGTTATAGGATACCTAGGGTTCGCAAGACCCATTTGAAAAGAAAATAAGTATAACGTCCATAATAAAGGGAGTAGCCATCAATATATTCACCGATAGCCAAGCAGCGCTCAAAGCACTGAGTTCTCATTACTTCAACTCCAAAGCCGTTCTAGGCTGCTTCAATACTCTCCAAGACCTCTCAAAGCGAAATAAAGTCAAGCTCTGGTGAGTACCAGGACACAGAGGAATTGAAGGCAATGAAATTGCAGATCAACTTGCCAGGATAGGCTCTTCCGAAAGGTACATAGGTGCCGAACCCTTCTGTGGCATCCCTACTTCCGCGTTCAGAATGAGTCTGGACAGATGAGAAAAACGAAACTTCATATCCTACTGGAACAACACTCAGGGACTTAGACAGGCTAAAAGAGCCATCCGACCCATGAACAAAACCACTAAGAATATTCTCAACCATAAAAGGGACGATATCAGAAGACTTGCCGGCTTCCTCACCGGTCACTGTAGCCTCAGATATCACTTACATAAACTAAAGGAACTCAGGAATCTGACTGCAGACTCTGCTTAGAAGAAGGGGAATCAGCTGAACACGTACTATGTGAGTGCGTGGCTATCTGCAGGGTCAGGAAACGCTGTTTCCACAAAGAATTCCTAACACCGGAGGACATTCGTAATGCCTCAACTGGAGATATTCTCAACTTCATTGGGAAGATAGAGGATCTCCTTGTCTCACTGGCTCCAGGCACAATAGATCTTTTAGGTCGCGGTGCCATATGCGTCTGTCGCAGAGCCTCACTAATAATAATAAAAATATACGTCCATAATTTGTCCTCATTCGCTTACATTTATTAAAGAGGTGACTGACCATAAGCCTAATTTTGTTCCTTCTGAAAACATTCAAGAAGCTTATAGACATACACATTCGATCCAGAATAAGCGGTAGAGACTTGTTTCCAGCTCAACACGCCTGCGTTGGAGGCAGGTTGATTGAGACAGCCTTGTATGAACTGGTAGTTACAATCGAAAGACCGCTCTACCATAAAAAGGAGTTCCCGCCAGCAGCCGTTTTGGACAGAGAAGAAGATTTCATCTGACGCAATAAAAAAAAAGTACTAGACCAATTCAACACAAGTTCCATATTCCCGGACTATATTAGGCACTATTCTAATTAACAAAGGCATGTCTATAGCTATCGAACTTTTATCAAAACAAAAACTTAATTAAATCAACAAATTTGTGTTTTTTGGACTCCTAATTTGTCATCATCCATTCGATAAGCTAGTTAACAGCTCCCAGTGCTGAAAGCATAGCGAAAATCATAATAAAATATCGATAAATCATATCTAATCATCGCGAGCCCCACACACTCCGATTGGTAATAACAATCTAATTGAAGATATCCACCAAACAGAACACACACGTTCCTATACTTTATCAGCAGCTGTCTAGTTGAAAGCCATCCAATTATTACCTTATCGAATGAATTTATTGCTCACCCAAGTGCTATCGATATTTTACCGTTGAAGTTGTCAACAGAATTTGACAGCTCTCACCGCATTCTACGTCCACAGAATAGGCAACTCGCAAATCGAATTACCCTGTTGCTACTGTGTCGGGAGTCCTCAAATTGACACATTGCTAGATTTATTACATTCTCCTTGTAAAAATGTTCACGAGTCCTTGCCAAGGTAAGATAACATATGATTTGAGTACGGAAATGTTCAACTTCTCGACCGGAAGTTGAAGAATGTCTATGCAAAATTTAACATTTAAATTAAATTTGTTTTGGACTACAATGAGCCGTTTCCGGTTCGAATTGTTTGTGTTTCGATGGGAAGGCATAAGAAAACAATTTGTGTTGTGTCCTTGACGGGGCCTAGCCAGTGCATGCATATGTCCTTACGTTAAGTTGAACATGTTTCAGAGTAATTTAAAGTTTCCTTTGAGAAAGGACATTATATTTTCTAATTGTCATATGAAGGAACGAGTAGGACTTAGTTTGGGATACCATCAGTAGGCGAACGCAATTTCTTTGTATGCAGGGAAGTGATTAGCAAAAAAAATCATAAATGTTGTAGCTAGGGGTGACACAATTGGATAGGATTTGCATATGGCAAGGTTGAAATCATTAATTAAATGCGTCGTAGTTATGTCGCTCCCCATGTCTGTTGACATTTTTCGCAGTCATAGCGGAAATGCTGGGGAAATTGACCAGCAAATCATTCCTAAAGCCGAACCGGAAGTTGATTAAGAGTGTTTGCTTAAGGAAGTATTCATCACAAGGCTGTACATTATGTATATGGTATGGGCTTAAGAAATAAATAAAAAGCACAACTATAGTGCATGACCCAATTCTTTTGCTATTAATGATCAAGGGTCTTAGGAGTCTTAGATGGGGACATGCTCCAGCTTATGTCAGCGTTTAGGACGATTTGTTGGTCAATGAAACACTGAAAATCTGAAAAGTGTAGATATGTGCCCACGATGATCTTGGCTCCTGCAGCAATCTTTGGATATAATGTCCAAACGCTAAGCATGTCTGCCTAGGATTCATTGCCCTGTAAGGACGTTAGTTAATTTCGAGAGCTGATCTCTTTTTATTCGAATTAATGTTTTCGATTTTCTTAGATCGAAGGCAGGCCAGATTAGCGTAGCATTGTTGGCAAGATATTTCCATCTATGATTTACTTTCAACAGCGCACAGGTGTTAAGCAAACACGGTCGAACTTCTAACCATCTGTACCTTAAGAGCCTTCTCGGGCTAATTCGTAAGCCGCACATTTCCCCGGAATGTCACTGTAACTAGGGATCCAACGGAGTGTGACATTATACTAGTAATCGATCTCGTTTAGAGGCAAACGGCAGGCTTTCACTGCCCTAGATTTTGTTGTGTTGGACACAATGATCTGATCCCGCGGTAATCTTGAGCCAAGCGGCAGCCCTGACTGAAAGCCGTGACTTCGGCTTGGAAGATACTACAAAGTAAGGGAGACTGAAGCAGTGGTGAATGTCAAGGTCTTCTAAAACGACACCAGCACCGATTCCTTCGACAGTCAAGAGCTAAGCGCTGAACTTATCTATTTATACCAAACAAAGTGTAAAAAGGTTTGATTTACTCGACACTTCAAAACACTTCCTCAAAACTATTCTAAACATGCCACGGATTTCATTTAGGAACAGTGCTATCGCGTGATTTTTTTCGGTCTAGTGCTGAACCAGATGGCGGTTGGGACAAGTGTTGTCCAAAAATGTAGCCGCTGAGTTCAAACCCCTAATTAAGCTTGACTTACGAAATTGATACTCTACAGAGAACCTAATCCTGTCTGTTTAATTTAATCGTGTGCAGCTTTGGATGAATTCGGATATTTTGTCCTGTAGGAGGCGCATGGAATACATTGGTTAGAACACATCGAACGAATGAATAACTACGCTTCATATGATAGCAAAATGCCCTAGAAAGAAGGGAATGGAAAGCTAAATCCTTTCGTGAGTTGAGAACTCCTTTAAGTAAACGTTTAAAACCAGGTCCAGCCAGTAGAACTGGACATTTGCAACAATCTACATGTGTACATCTCTTTTGAAAGCCTTCTGATAAGTTCGGATTGACATTAAAAAATGCAGACCCATTCTTTACCCCTTTCAAGTCAATGCATCAACAGGGCTTACTACCCAATTAAATTGAATAAACGACATAACCCAAGACTTTTTGATTTTGAACTCCATATGGCTATAGCGCACCACGTTGGCAAATGCAAATTTATTTATTTTCAAAGAAAAAGGAAACCTCTCAAGCTGATACCGCGATAAGAATGCGGATCGTCTAGAAATGTAAATGCGTTAGGGTACATTCCATGATGAAATAACCAATGAATGACTGCAATACTAATGGCCGCCGCAGTGGCAGTACAAGCCATTGTCCTACTTCGTGTTGAATTGATGGATATGTAAATTAGTTTCGAACGCTTTTCAACATTCTTCGTGAAAATGTTAAGGTCAGATTGGATTTTAACTCGGATCAATAATTCAGCCGGGTCAAGCTTACCTAAATGCTTAGCGCTTTAGCACTACGAAATCAGGTCCGAGTGGCCTTAAATGTGTCCGCCGAAAACAAATTACCTACCATCCAAACGGCTGTGTAACTTTTTGTAAAGGAAGTGCAACCTATTTCTATTTAAATTTCGACTTTGTTTGAGAGGTAATAAATTTCACTTGCGCTACGGATTATGACCCGAGAGAGAGAGAGTACGATTCGATTTAACGATAAGCGAACACTGCCATTAATCAAGTCCTTTATTTATGACGTGACGTTTTAGTAATGGAATTTTTTTTTTTGGAAACCTCCTCGTCATGAGCGCGATTGGTGACTAAAAGTTTTCTACTCTGCTCCATTAAACACAAGTGTATTCGATAAAAAATAACCCGCCAAATCAATATTCCAAGTAAAACCAATATCCTTGAAGGATATTAGTTTCGAATAAAATTTCAAGCACTTTCTAACTTTTATATGGCCCCCATCTATGTGCAATCAGCATTAATGCTGCGCTCTTTCATTATGAAAATTGTGTAACTGTGGTTGGAAATATGATAAGACATTTTGTCTCCTTACACATCCTTTTGTGCCGTTTGACGTATATACACACTTGAGAGGTTGCCCTTAAAAGCAATTTAAATTATTCTAAAATGAACAGTGGAAAGTTGTTGGCACTATTCCAATCAGTTTTGTGATAGAGATGTTTTTGTTTTTTAAGGATTCTTCAAGGTACACACACATGTACGAGTACACATGTGTATGATGCTGATTCTAAGAAAAAATGTTGCTCTCTTCGATGTAGGCATGATTATACAAATAGATGTCGAGGATTGCAAGGAACTAATTTATCTTATCTAAGACAGTGACAAGAGCCTTCTCAGACAAAGAATAAGGGAACCCGACGAACAAGTTTGTGCTGAATTCAACAAAAATTTTAATTGAAGTAGTAGGAACACACATGTATATGTATGTTTGTACATCCAAAGTGTAGTAATTGAAATTATAAAAATGAAAAAATAGGAATTTCTTTTTAATTAGATTTATTGAGGTTATCAGAGATCAGTGCAGATTACGGAAAGGAAAATAGAAAACTTGAAAATCTCAAATGTGATTGGGATCTAAGGACACGAATGGGGATATTGAAGGCGAAAAAGTGTTATGTGTGAAAGAAGTGACATGCTGGCTTTTCTGTTACCCTGAGTTCAATTGGATTTTGGGCTTTCATTCCTATCCACTTTGTCAGTTTGTCTTTGGAAAAATTTCATATATTTCTCTGACCTATTTGCATGGGGAAAATCCTCAGGATGATGCGAAGACATCTATCAACAATCCACGGCGGCTTACATTTAGCAAATATTTTTATCTAAAGAAAGGAAGGTGCCCGATGAAACCAAATCGACTAAGCCTCCTTTAAAATCGCCTTAAACTGTTGATGACCTAGGCAATTGTTACCGTAGCCGAGGATAACTGACCGACAATCTTTCCTGCCAAAATTTCTATTTGCAGATGACAGTCAAGCGATGTCAGATAGATACTTCTCCAGGTCGCAGTGAGCATATTTGAGACGCACGTTTGGGAAAACCGCCTGAAACAGGCAGTTCAATTTAGTAGAAGGAATACTCTTGATGCTATTCGTGATATTAAGTGAGCCTTCAACAAGATCAGTGTCGACGCTATTCTCGGATCTCTATGACTACTATGATCAACTATGGACAAGAAAGAGAGCTAAAAAGGGACAACCGAGGAGTCCTTTAGCTTTGATGAGATCTTTAAAAAAATTTCAGGTGATGGCTTTTAAATGGGCATACTCAAACGATATTTTTTTTAGGAAAAAGATCAATCCCCGCATACAAATCTGACAGATCTAGATCTAAATGTCTAATAATTCAAGATGTCTATGTGTAATTTAAGACTCTAAGCTAAGTTGGAACGACAATGTAGACAATTGCATCAAAAAAACATGTGTTGCTTTTAACATGTCTTTCAGAACAGCTTTTGACTTCAAGACTGTACACAGCTGTTGAAAGAGCCATTTTGACATATGGCCATCTTGCGATAAGCTCCTCAGAAGAAATACTATCGAGGTACAAAAGACCAGAGTGCATTTAGATAACAGAATCCATACAATCAAATCGTGTGGCAGAAGTATACTAGATCGAATGGCACTGTCGGAAGTTTCATAAGCACATTTCAGCCATTTAAAACTAGCCACCGAACAAAGCATCTTCCCTGTTGTACTCCAAAATACACCGTCTAGGCTGTCTTCAAGGAGGCATCATGTCATGTGTGGGGTTTAGTAGCAGACGATTTTGTAAATAGGCTGACAGTAGTTGATATTGAGCAGAAAAAGGAAGCTCAAGCACGTTCTCTTCATGAGGGAAGGTTGGATCTGCTAAAGTATCACTAACAATGATTATAAGAAAGAGAATTGAAAAAAGAAAATGTATTAGGCTTAGGACCCAGGATACTGACGACATGAACAATATTCGGGAATTTTATAGACAAGGTAATCAACTGGCAGCTGGCTTCAAGACCGGAATGCATGCATGAAAAAGGTAAAGGAAGTTGGTCGTGAATAGGTTTGAGCAGCACTTCCAACAGTTGCTGAATGAGCATAATATTTAGACAGTGGTAGGGCAAGAAGAGCGCCCACCTGCAGTCCAACCTCCCAGTGTAGAAGATGTGGCTAACTAGCACAGCTTTTCAAAAACAGAGGTGATGTTTTTGCACCAAATCACCAACGAAGTATGGGTGAAAGAAAGTATACTCGGTGATTGGAATACCAGCTTCATATGTCCTATGTTTTGCTTGCACCCACTAAAGAGGCACATCCCTGCTAAATCTCTTACATAAGATCCTATTAGACGGACTGTGTGATTGTCTGAAGCCCTATTGCTGGAGCTCCAGCCCAACAGATCGACGATAGACCAAATTTTCATTCCAAGATAAAGTCGAGACTAACCCACCTTTTCATCGAATTCAAAGCCGCATATGGTACGAGATAGAGGATAGACGAGATAGGGGATCCCGGCAAAACTGGTCCAACTCTGCCGCGTGACGCTGGAAAATTCACGATTGAATATGCAATTTGGAGTTCAATTCTTCTAAACTCCAACAAACATGCACCGAATTTCATCGAGAAGATGCGCTATCATGTGATTTCTTCAATCTAGTACTGAAACAGTCCCCATGGCACTATTTTCAACAAATCTGTCCAGCAGATGACGTGGTTATAGAGACTTTTACGAAAAATATGTGAAACCAGTGGGTCTTGACGCAAATGAGGACAAAGCTAAGAACATGTTGTCAACGAACAAACAAGCATTTGTCCACAGCCTAGGACAAAACGTCCTGTCGAAGTAGCTAAGGAGTTTACCTAAAGCTCATACCAAAAACCTTAATTTTTGCCACAAGGAAGAATGTGAATATCGAAATGGACACATTGCTTGAAAAACTACGCAAAACCTTTAAGAATCTGCCTAAGGACTCAGGTGGTCCACATCAAAGAATTAGCAACAACTCAATGAAACCAAACCTTCCGCCCTCATATATTTTTTGTGACTTTTCTTGTATCCTCACCTTGACGTCTCAATAAGCTAAGTCATTCACTTACTTGAACGTCCTTCCATATGCCGGAACTAATAAAAACCGAAAGAATAAACAAATAATATTTAAAAAAAAAAAACAAAATTTCCCTTGCTCATTAAAAACTTAAGGATTTTTTCCAAACTTATGTATTGTTTTTCTTCTTTAATTAAGTAATAAAAAAATTTCACAGGCGCCACCTCACAAAAGAACCGGGAAATTTCTTATAAAATTACAGAAAACGAAAAAAAAAAAAAACGTTTTAATGAAAATTCAAACAAACATCCCACCACATCTGCATTGATGCCGCCGTTCCCGCCGGAATAACTAAATATGTTAATGACGTCGATTCGCAACAACAGAGAGCTACGTCAACTAATATATAAATATTTATGTATGTACTTAGCTACATATATAGTTTTTTTTTGTAAATATGCCGGCTCATTGTGAGTAAAACATTTTCTTTTCTTTGGCAAAAAGCCAAGGATACACTTTGCGTGTGTTATAACCGAGTACTTTAATATTGAAATTTGGAAAACTCAAAAAGGAATTTAACAAACTGTGATGTCACCAAAGAACCGCCTTTATAAGCAGGGGCCTCCCAAACTGGCTCTCTTCTCAAAACGAGATTCTATTGAAATGCAAATTCACCTGTAGGGTTGCACTTTTTGGTGTTTGAATCAACCTATCCGTACGTGGGTGAGGTACATAGGTGATGTGTTGGTGACTAGTAAGTTTTGAGATAGAAGTTGAAGGTGTTATTATTCATAATTATAATATTGTACAACTTCTGGGTCAGTAGTTAAAGCCTTTTGTTTTTTTTGTGCTGAGAATTTGTTATTTGAGGCAGAATTAAGCTTTACAAACTTTTCTACCGTCATCAGATGGGATGATGATTTATAAAAGGACAAGGTGGACTTAAGATTCGATAGAAATAAATTTTGAAGCAATGAATTTGAGGTTAGATTTCCTAATCATATGCCCGGTTGCAGTCCAAGATAGGACCAATTAGAAAGTGCTAAGGTCTGTGATAGGCTTTCGAAAGGTATAGATTAAGCATTTTGATACTACGCTGGTGCCAAGCGCCTTTTTAAAATGTTGCTTCAATCTACTCTTGGATTACTGATTAGGTAGTTTGCATAAGGTTTTGCACATTACAGTAGATTATGTTCTTTTTTACAACTTAACACGCATACAACTTTCGTTGTAATAGCAATTAGCAATGACAACAAAACCAATCAATTCTTCCCACTTGATGGAAGCCTGGTGTGGTGACAGGCAGTGTACAAAACAACTAACCTTAAAAAAATGATTAAGACTCAAAGGATAGCGTGTATAAGTACAATAGGGGCAATAAGAACCACCCAGCAGCGGGGCTAGGGACAATATTGAATCTACAACCTCTGGATTTACTCGTACAGAAAAAAGCGCCCTTTGCATAAACCAAACTAGAAACCGGGAACCCAGTCTGGGCTTGCACAAATCTTACCCAAGTACATGGACAATATTATATTCACAGACTAACGCCTTGCTTTAACAGACCATTCCCAACCTGTTTCTCTAGCAGGACTGAATGCCAGGATAATCAGATACTAAAACAAGACACAACAATTTCCATCTACCCAGATGGATCCAAAATGGATACAGGAGTGGGTGCTGAAATATTTACCTGGGCTCTTGGACTGTCTGGATCAATCAGACTCTCAGATTGAGAATCTTCCAAGCGGAGATTCTGCCAGTGACAATAGTCGCTCAACAGGTTGCAATGAAGGCAGTACCACTATTGACAGCCATCGAAGTAAAATCGAAGCTTGTAAGTCGCTACGTTTTCTTGGAGACTCTGCTGGGTTCTGGTAACGAAACAGCTGATGAGCTGGCAAGGTAAGTATAATCAGCTCATTACTGCAGTCAAAATCCTTTTCCCTTTAGGCTTAAGTAGAAAGTTGGGAACAAAATTCAAATGACTCTAATGGAATGCGCTTAACTCCTGTGTTATAATTAGGAAATTGTGGCCATTCTACAACAAATGGCGAACTGAAAGAATCCTGCAATCCTTATCGTCTATAATAGGAACACTCACCTGAGACTGAACACGGATGACCTGTGTTAGGGTAAGGTGACGGAGAAATAGATGAAGACACTCGACACTTTTTTTGCCACTGTCCAGGAGTCTGCCAAATAAGATTTAAAATCCTAGGAAGACAATCAAGATCTAGAAGAACTGTCCAACAACACGCACTATTGTAGACTGTAGCTGTAGGTAAAACTCTGTAAGAATCAGCTGGTCCTTAGCTATACACGTTGTTCCTTTATCCATCTGGACTTCTCGATCTAGAATTCATGAGATTATCTAGCATGGAAGAGGTTGTATCTTAGTCTGCTGATAACTGAGCAATAGTCCAGGAAGTCTATAGTGTCTAGCTTGGTATAGCATTTTTTTTTTTCAGCTGAAGGAAAAAAGAGTATAGAGATGTCTTAGTCCTTCGTAGAGAGGCGGGCACTCACCACATCAGCGCTAAGATGCTGCAGCCTATTTCCAAGTTGCATAATTTAAGAGGCAATTTTTTGTAATCATTGCAAGTGATCATGTTCAGGTTTATCCATCTTCGATTGCATTCGAAGTCCTGATTGATCCACTTGGCTAACGAATATTTCTCTGCACGTTACTGAACAGTCGCTCCGTATTTGTTACAATATATGGCGTTCAAAATGTCCATTTTGAAGACTAATTAGAAATAAGGTCTAACTTTGTCGCTCAATAAAATCCACTATTCGTTTAAAGTTCAATGTCCCTAGAAATGATTTGGGAAAAAGTTGAAACAATTATTTCTATTTCAAGCTACAAACCACCAACCACGAAACTGTTGCACACCTCTTTTGTTCTTGATGGGAAATATCCACCAAAAAAAGGAACGAAGTTTATCTTTACAAGAGAATTGTGGCATAATTATGCCTATTGAATGGAAGCAATCATGCCATCAACTTTTTTTTTGAAGTCCTCGCATGAGACTCCTTTCCAAGTAACTTCATCGACAGACATGCCTAGCGTGACTTTAGACTTAGCAGTGATTATCATTAGAACAACCTAAGAGTGATTTATGATTGGGTGAGTGAGTGGTGAGTTGTAAAGGTGAAATGAGGTGTGGAACAATGGAACTCAAGTTGTAAGAAGCTTTATTATACTAGAGCAAAAGGTGGAGTCATTGACCTGATTAAGATGTCCACCAAAACACTACTTTCTTGAATTTTGTACGTTGTGTCACTAAAAATTCGTAGCCCTTAGTTCTTCATAGAAGAAAATATTGTTTAGGAACTTCCACATCACGCAAAGAAGAAAACAAGGGAACACGTGTTCGTATTTAAACATCCCGCGCAATGTCGACCAAGGATCTGCAGCCAACTTACTTCCTCAGCAGAAGGGTTATTTTACGGCAAGCGATACACTACCAAAACCTTTCTAAAGGCGTTGCAAAATCAGACAAAAAGAACAAGAGAAGCTCTAAATAAAATTCTGCGATAGGCCTCAAATCCCGATAGGTCAAGTCAGTTTCAATAACCCCAGACCCCGAATAGGCCTCTCCGTTTTCTAAATCGCATTCTGAGCTCTAAATACTCAGCCAGAATCCAAAATATGGTTAGGTAAGGTGAGATTGAAGTGACTCCCAGCTGATTTATACCAATGATAGGTCCCTAGTGATACCACATGGATTTTGAAGAGATTCTTCTTACCTACGTACTGCAGCAATTGAAGCTTCTGATGAAACTCAGGAGGTTTCTGACATCTGTGTTCATCAGGCTGCCTAGTTCGTTATAGTAGAAGGCCCCTTAGTAAAGTTTTCTTTTGCGGGAGAAAGCGGGACAGGTGCAAACAAAGGAGAGAATTACTTCCAACTACAAAAATCATTTGAGTGTAAGTCAAGCCTTATTGCATGGTTGCTCATAAGGCGTTGTTCAGAGAAATCAATCTCCTAGAGGAGTTCAGATCCAGCTTTGGCCAAATCTGCTACATCATTTTTAAAAACTTGTTTTTTCGATAGCATCCCGCTTGAATTTAAGTCTGCATGTTGAGAACTGTATACCTAAGGTAATTTTTTTTTTGATTTCATCAGCCTTATTGTTCCCTGGAATATCTCTTTGTCCCGGCTCCCAACAAAGGTGAATATTAAACTGCTCCACGATCTCTGCAAGGGACTTGGGTGACTTGAAAGACTCAAAGACTTGATTGCTGCCTGTAACAAGCTTCGATCTTTTGGAAAGAAGAGCTAAGATAAAGCCTATCAAAGAAAACACATCTCCTTATCCCGTGATTGGCTGTTGATCCGTTAGTGTAGAAGTGCAGCCACCCTCTAGAAAGATCTGGAAAACTAAAAAAAAATATCTTAAAATGACGCTACAGTCCGGTGTGAACCTGGGCCTCAACCAATGAGCGTCTCCAGGCAGCAAGATCATTAGCTAGCTGCCTTCAGTTTTGCACGTCAACTTGGTTCAGTACGAAGTAAAGTTCCCGATCCTTAGGGAAGGACAATTTTTACAATAATAATTGGAAAACCTTCGGGTAAGACAATTCTTCCCAGTCGTCAAAAAATGATACTACGTGCTAGTCCATATATCAGTGTTCTCACAATCGAATACCATCGATATATAGACCTATTTGCCATAAGCAAACAACATCTAACGTACTAAAACCACTCGGATGTTCTTCCAAAATTCCTTTCTTTAAGCTATAAATTCTCCTCTCCTAACACCTCCTAACAACCAAAATCTCGACGGGCCTATAGACTCAACTACATGCGTGTTAATACCACACAGTCGGGTATAAAAATAATAATGATTGCTCCATATACGCGTATGTTCCCATTAATTATGCAATCAACTATAATTTATTTGCAAGCATTGTTATTACCAACCATTGTAATGGCAATGAAATTAATTAAACAAAAAAAATCAGACAAATTTTTGTGCAACAATTGCTTCATCTCACACTACCACGTGACGGAAAATGGTCGTTATTCGGATTTTGTCAGGCATAGCAACAAATTTCTAACGAATCAATGGACTTCACTACGAAGGAGGCATTGCGTGAATAGTTCTTGTTAGCAAATTTTCGTTAGCGTATCACGTGTCAACTTTTGAAATAAAGTAAATTTCCATTTACGTCAATTCGCTTCATGTCGCCAATAAAGCAGAACCGCATTTTCTTTTTAAGAAAAATATATATCAACCTGAACACAATGGGGGTTTTTTTTTTAGGGAGGACACTTGAAGAAAGCAGAGCCTTCACACTCTTAAATTTTATTTTATTTTTTCATTTGGAAATACCACTTGGGTAGGTAAATAAAGGTGCGAGGACATCAACCTAAGTGGCGGTTAAGTTTTCGAGGACAACGCTGGAGCTTTTCTATTTTTGATTGTTTTAAGGTCCTTATGAAATATTCAGAACTTGGATGGGAAATTTTATGTCAAAACCTTGGAAAGGTTTTCTTTTTTTTTTTTTTATAGAATTCAGATTTACTTCCAAACTTCAGGTACACTTGGAAACTAATTTCACGTATATACTTTCGATTGCGTGTAAGGACGTGTCCATAGGTTTACAATTAACTCGTAGTACGACCTTCCGTGCTTCGACCAACAGGTGGTAGAGCGTAGAAACAAAATATTGTACAAAGTGCCAGATGGAAGGCATTAAAAATGTTCTGTAAGGATAAGGCCCGTATTTGGGACAATAAAGAACAATTTACCAGCCAATTCATATACGAAATAAGGTCTTTCAGCTTTCAAAGTTTGACAGCGCTCTAGGTGTGAACACGTCTTCCTTACAAACGGATCATAAGCGATTGTGGGTACAAGGTCTGAAGATCAAAGTAATTCAGTCTAAGTTCTTTGCTATAGAAAAAGAGCTACCTCTATCTTATAAGGTATTCTAATTAACATTTAAATAGTAGTCTAGACTTTATGTTCTAGTCCCAAGGTAAATTGGAATCGTCAGTCAATTCATCCATCGTCATTGTATTGAACGCAGTTAGGCTCCTGAATACCGTCGAGATACAGCTGAGTGTCTAGCTCTAGAATTTCGATCTTTGGGCTCCGTCAAAGGTTAGTAAGGAACCCAAAAGCAAGCCAATCGCAATTGTACCAACATTATAAATTGTATTTCAAATTCTATGGCCACATTTTAAGAAAAATAGTTAAAAAGACTGAAGACATGGCATGATGGTCGCTTGCAGAGGTAGAAGACAACCAGAATCTTCTAGACAATTGCTTAGGAATCGCCCTCCTGTTCAATGGAGCCGCGTTTGACATCTGGTTGTGCATTTCTTTGGCAATAGTTTGGTGAAGCTACCACTTGCAGATCTGCATCGATTCAAGAAGGATTCAGGAAATTTCGAAAACAACTCAATCGGCCGTTAAGGCCTTGATGCTAACGAATAGCAGCTTCAAAGTATGAAGACATGCGTTAGACCAGAGAAAAGAAGCATGAGATACTGTGACGTCTTCTAGAATGGTAACAACAGATAGACAAATTGAAACAACATCTATTTAGATATTGATTTGACATCAGAGGAATATTTAGGCAAGAAGTTGTACGCGTCAGGAAAATAAGCTGACATCTGCTGACAATCCGGCCTAATATGGTTTCCATGCACAACAGCTGAAATTATACCGATGCTAAAGACAGCTCTTGATTACTTTAATCTTGTGCTGGAGCAGAAAGTGCGAAAGGCCGGTGTAAACACAGAAGGCACTATATTTCACAAATCCATTCAGCTACTGGGATACGCAGACGATATCGACATCATCGCCCGATCCCCAGCGTGCCGTTATTGAGGCTTTTACGGCAATCCAAGAACAAGCCCAACTAGTTGGTCTTACGATAAACGAGGGTAAAACAATGTACATGCTGTCTAGCAAAAACCGATCCGTCCAACACCGTCTAGGTCAAAACCTAACAATTGACAGCTATAATTTTGAGGTAGTGAAGGAGTTTATCTGTCTCGGGGTAAACATAAACTCCACAAATGACACCCTAGTGGAGACTTGACGAAGGATAACCTTAGGCAACCGCTGTTACTTCGGTTTATCCAAACTCCTAATTCGAAGGTCCAAAATCATGCTCTACAAAACCCTGATCTTGCCAGTCCTGCTATATGGAGCTGAATGCTGGACGATTAGTCAGACAGAGGAGCACATCTTGGGATCCTTCGAAAAAATCCGTTAACTGCAATGGCTCGGCCACATCGAGCCAATGGACGAGAATGCTCCAGCTAAGAGGATCTTTGAATCCCTGCCACCTGGTTCACAAAGAAGAGGAAAACCGAACCTCCGGTTTAAAGATCAGGCAATCGCGGACGCCAGAAACCTTGGTCTAGTAAACTGGAAGTAGCGTGGCCGAGACCATGAAGGATGGAAAACGGCATTAGTTCAGGCTCAGACCCTCCAACGGTCGCTGGCCTGATAAGTAAGTAAGTAAGTAAGGACAGATCCTATATTGTAGATGTCCAAACCTTCCAAAAACACTGGCACGAGTACCAAATGCAGACAAATACGTTTGCAGATATATCTTCCTAGCACCAGACGCACAAAAAAGTACTGTGAGATGATTCGTTGCTTGACCTTTACCATTCTTCTGCCTTTAGTAAACTCTCTTAAATTTCACAAAAAATCCACAAGAGGAGCACGGCATCAATTCACGAAGTTTTCCCTCCTAAATGATACCATGGACTCAAAATTGTTGCCAAAACAAGTCCGGAATGTAACAGATGCCATCCTGTGTTTTGCTGACCTTCGTCGACTAAAAATTATACGACCAAATCTCTAATTGTAAAAAAGAACAAATGTCTCAAATTGCCCTCTTAGTGGGAATCGAAGAAATGACTTGTCTAGTCCCTGTAATCAGAGATGACTTAGAATAGAATTAAGCCAAAAGCTAACAGTCGTCGCAGATTCGACTACCCTAAGACAGCAAATGAGACTAACGACAGCTTAATGAAGCATCCTTTGAAAAAGTCACTCAAGTTACAGTGAATAAACTATGTTATCGTAGATTCACGGTTGCATGCTGTCACCGGCCCTCTGTTTACACTGCTTCAAGACAATAACTAATTTGTCCTTTGAAATTATGTTGCTCTACCATCCTCATTTAACTATCGTGTGTATCGTACAAATGAAAGGCTTACTAAAATCATCACAAAATTCCAACCACACCCCTGAGAGTGCTATAAAGTTTCACAAGCACTTTCCACACTTAAAAACCATCATTCAGGTAAATAATTAACACAAAGTATTTAGGTCACAAAATTTGCATACACCTACCTGCCTTTCTGTGGCTCGCTGTTAATAACGTTTTTTGTCATTTAATTCTCAAAATGCATAGCAAAAACCTACCACCCGTGGTCCCCACAAACTCGATTTTGTAATTGAAAACCAGAAAAAAACCAAGTAATACCACCAAAAGCATCCCTAATTCGTTGGAAAAGATGACGGACGGCGGGATATTGTAAGCCATTTCAATTTCCTTTTAATTATCTGATGGCAAGCGATTGAAAACTGCCATATGGGCTCTCTTTCAGACACAAAAAAAGAATTCACCCCTATCCCAACCTCGCACAATCATAACACGATTGGAATTATCCTTACCTGCCTTCCATCCGCAGATGGTGCTTTGCACTCGCACTTCACTTCATCTCTTCCGCTCTTTTGGATAATACTATAAATCCGTTTACGCTCTTCAGATGAGCGCAACGCCGTTCTGGGTTCCCAGAATATTGCACAAGAAAATGCTGAACAAATTTTAAATTGCGCAAGTTCCGATATTTCCAGGTTTTTTCTTTGGAATTTCCGTCGGATCTTCCATCTCTTCCAATTCCCATTCAGCATCACCATCATTACATTCATTTTGACTTCATTTCTTCGTCATTTGCATTCAATCGACTTTCCGCTTCTCACTGCCCTGTTTTTTCTTTTTCTTTCGTCAGGATATTCATTTTCCTTTCGGTTTCTTGTTTTCTATCCCCCATTCGTGTGTTCCGGTGGTCGGATGCGATTTCACCAATGCGCATTGGCTGCTAAATGAGGTTACCCATCACCATCATTGCCAAGTTGAAATTGGATCGAAATGACGATGGAAAAGGGTATGGTGCGACTAATGACGTCATTGACGTTGGTGACGACCTAGTTTTGAGCTTACGTCTCGTCAAGTACACACACAAGAAGCGTCAAAGTCCTTCCCGTGTTGGTTCCGTTGCCTGGAATGAGCAAATACCATGAATGGAAAGGAAGGTAATTTCGTGTATCCATTTACCTACTTCCATGGCATGGTTCCTTTGATGCGAATACTGTATTCCCTTAACAGTGGAGCCTTGCCCGGTTGGTCGCTCTCTTTCTATCCCATTATGTACGTGTATACATTCAAAGTAGAGTGGTATGTATGAGTGATTTAAGCATCTACATATATATCTACGTATGTGACAAGCAACCTTCCTCACTTTTCCACCATCGGGAACCAACGTCACCTGTGTTTGTATAATCATCTATCTGGAGATTTATAGAGGGGAATGTTACTACACGAAATGAGATAAGGACATAAGCACTCCCGCGAGGATGTTTTCTCCCTGTTTAAGAAGACAAATATTGTTTTATCCACACATAGCCATACACTGGGGTGTTGTACGTATATGACGTCACTTGTGGGATAAGAATGGCCCAAAATGTCAATGCGGGTGCATGAGTACTTCATTCCAGTCCAAACACACAAAAACTCACACACACATCGTATCTATCCACTTTTTTTTTTGGTTAAAATGATGTTCCAGTTGTTGTCCTCTTTTTGTAGGACAGGTTCGTGGACATGAAGGTTGCTGGTAGCATGTCGACTTGGTGGGTTCTTTTGGGAAAGTTGAAATTCATGCAAATATTGTCCTACTTGAGCGACTTTAAGTTGGGACACATGTGTGCCAGGTATGTTTTCTTAATTATAGAATTCAGTTTGGGGATTATGGGTAATGAACCGTTTTTATGTTGTGGCAGAGCTTAAGGTGAAGATTTGCTGTTGTTGGATTAAAACGAAAAAAAAATAGACAAGTCATATACGGGTATCTTTTTTATAGGCTTCTAGTCCTGTGATTCTGTAAGATAGGACACACTTTGAACGTAATTTTAGAAGCTTTCTTAAGATGCCTTTTAGTTTGTAACTGGAAATCGTTTGAAACATTCTATGGAAGAATTAAGAGCTGAGTCGCATCAAGGTAACATTTCAACAAAGCTAAAAGCTACAATAACTAAAACTTTTTTTTTAGCGAACAAAAGAAGCTACACTGAAGCTTAGTCACATCAGGGCTTCAAAATTTCCTCTCTTAAAATCCTAAATAAGGAAACCCTTTTAAATAGACTCAGTGATAGTTAATCCAATCCAGCCTACAGCCTTTGTAAATGAGACTATGGGACTTTCATGGTAATTGTGGAAGGCCATCTGAAGTAATCTGAGGTAACGATGCATTTAAAGATGGCTTCTGGGTGGCCTTCCTTATCATTTGCAACGTTCTCCGAAAAAGTATTTTTTTTTTTCGTATCATCTTCCTTTTTCTGGCAGCATTATCGTCGGCATTCCCGTCACCGCAACCACTGCAGAGGTCGTATTCTTTTAAGTTGGACCGCCATTAAATTGTGGCTTAAAGAAGTCTACTCAGCAAAAGGGAGTCTTTGTTTTGCTGGTCCCATAGTTCCATCTTCATCAAAAAGCTTTTCTAAATCCTTACTTCTGTCACTCTCATTTCAATGATAACAGTGACCTGAACCAAATCCCTTTACTAAATGATTTTATAGGTGTCTGACTGTATCTGAGTTTGCTTGCAACTGTAGATGATGTCGACATTCTATATGTCAAACACTCAACGCTATGCGTATTACCAGACCTTCTGAGAGTTGATTTTTTGGATGCCAATTTGTAGAGAATTCATCGGACTCATGGAACTCGAGTTCCAATTTCATTAAAAAAACGGTCAATTAAATAAAAATGATAACAAAATAATTCATCTTTCCATACCGACTATCTATATCCATTCAACAGCTGAACAGATGCCGAGGTAGAGACATAGAGGCATGGTCCTCCCATTACTTCGGCCACCATCTTCCGTTAAGTTCTACGGAATATCAGACTGTTAGAAACCCTTAATAACACTGATTTGTGATTCATAAACTGTTCACTATGGATTGTAATCACAACTGATTTGATGTCACATATGCTGGGGACATTCCAAACTTCAAACATGCTCAAGTGATTCCATCCATCAACTATCAAGTTCCGACTAAAAAACCAACAGATGGTGGTGCTATGCATATGAAATTCCCAACTTTAAGTCTTCTTATCTCTCATCAAAAATGTACACACACAATCCCTTATGGAATGTTGATCCCAAAGATCAAAGCGTGATATTGCTTCTTCTCGGATGGAAATACCAGTGTCACAAGGAAAAACCCGGCACTTACATAAAAAATAAATTCACCCAAGTGTTCCAAAAAGAAAGGAAGTATAACAAATCCCTTCACAGGACATTAGGTAAATCATACATTCTGCACAGCATGAAAGTGACTTCGAAATTTCTAAAATGCACAAGTGACATTGCAACTGTCACACAAGCACAATCCACTAGGACAATTTTTCTATGAAACAATGAGAGAAAGCAAACACATATATACATATACCTACCAGTGAATCTAAATGCATCCATGAATTCGTAAAAAGATTTCACATCCATCAACTGGAAAGCATCCCGTTTTGTAGTCATAACTCCTCGTGCCATCACACTCTCGCTGGAGTGAAGTTTATTATAAAATCATGTTGCAGGACTTTTGCATTGCTGTGCGTTGTGATCAAATTATTAACGTCAACCTTTGGGGATGCATTTTGGAGTGGAGATCTTTACCTATACGATACCCGTTGCACATAAATATCATCAAATACAGGTTAAAGGAAGCACACACACACAAAGCATACCTCGATCCTTTTACCTGCAATTTATTGCTCATTTCTCATTTCAAATTGTGTCAATGCAAACAGTCCTATATGCGCATACCCATATCACATTATCGATTCGAAATAATTCGAGTCGAAAATACCGACCCACTAAGTGTGCACCCCGACAGCACCAACAAGAGCAGCAGAAGTACCTTGAAATGCTCTTGAACTAGTGTGGTGGATATTTTTAGTACACAGAACCGCGACAACATCTCTACACATAAACAATGTTTTATTTTGTTTGCTTCAAGAGCAACCCACTGTGAGTATCCACCGAGAATATCTAGAGGATTCAATAAGAGATGGCCTATCGACTATCTGCGATGATTTGTAGAGCTTTGTTGGCATGTGAGCACATCCATTTCAAGAACGTGCTCTAACGTACGTACTTAAAAAAAAAAATGAAATAAGTGATGGGGCGGCATATGAACAAGTGAATGTCACCACTCACTCACTCGATAACTTGTCGAGGAATCATCATCACGTTTCACGAAACAAACACACACATACTGGGCCGGCGGATTTGGGAATAAAGTAATTATCGTCCCATTTCGAGAGAGCACCGAGAGTTTCTGGGAACGGTGCCAAAAATAGTGCACAGTTGTAAAGCCACCCGCACTTGAAAGAGGAATCTTTGGGGCGGCACGGCACAATTAAGTGGGGTGCAGCCCAATTCCGAAGAATCTCATATGAAATGTGCTTAGTGATCGGAGGGAGGTGGATCCGATTTAAAACATTATTGCCGCCACAAGTTAATTACTCGAAATATAATTAGACTAATTCGTGTCGAATGGATGAAAGTGTATCGAGGCTCACGAGGCTGTTTGCCAAATCTAATTATGTATGCACCTTGTACTGAACTTAACCTTCTAATTGATTGCGCTTGGCTTGAGTTGGTGGTGGACCACACTGTAGAAATGGACTGCCATTTGCCAGATGAAGTATGTGCGCCGTTTCGTTTTTTTTCGTTGACGGATGTTTATTTATTGAAATAAGTTCTAAATTTATTTTGAATGTTAACGTAGGATAATGTGAGCATTAAGGTGTCTCCATGTTGCGTTATTAACTTTACAACTAACCTTGCAGAAGGTAAATGTTACAACTATAGTTTGGGATGCTATTGACAAACATCGATAAAAAAGTCACTGCTTGTTGAACGGTAGGAGAGCGAATGTTAACTATAAGGCATTATTCATCTTGATCAACAATTAGAATCTTTGCAACCATAACGTGTCAGATTAGTTGAAGACAGCTTAGCTCAAGTCTACCCCGGACTATTGCGCCATCATAAGTAAGCAAAGGAGAGCTGTTAAAATGTACACCTGGAAGCCATTTAACCAATTGTGATTGTCCTTAAAGCATATTTTAGGACATACACGCATACAGACTATTCGTGCTAGACAACGACATATCCTGGCCAGGGTGGTCACATTTGTGGTGCAAATTAAGTCGTATTAGCGACATACCGACTCTGCGCAATAAGAGTATGCAGTGCATTTCGCACAATATCAGACGATGCAGTCTGTGTAATTGCAAGATCACTCCCAATTGATTTACTGGCCGAGGAGGCTAAACAACTTTTTGAAATGAGAAACCAGGAATAGGGGTCAACCGGCAGCGAAGTAAACTCATCAGAGAGAGCAAACAGCATGGCGAAATGGCAGCAGCGATGGAACTTATCGAGCAAAGGCCGATGAACCTATCGACTTATACCACTCATTGAGACATGGACAAGCCGCAAGCATGGCGAAGTAGACTTCAGCTTCTAAGTGGACATGGATGCTTCCGCGCGTATCTGTACAGATGTAAGCACGACAACTCTCCGTATGAGCATGTGTTCTTCCACTGTCCACGATTTGAAATCGAGAGACGAACCTTGAGGAATGAACTTGGGGAAATACTAACCCCCGATCACTTAGTACGATGTATGACCCAATCACAGGAGACATGAAACATTGTAAGCAACTGTGCAAAACAGATTATGACACAGCTAAGACACCTCGAACGAGAAAGGCGACAAAGTGAAGAAGTCCCAATAAGATTATGAGCACGTGGTGATGCATGCCCCCCACGATGAAATGCCAAGACGGCGGACCGTGGGGTGGAAATTCCACATTGTTACTGGGAACGGGCCCAGTTTCGTCTTTAAAAGATTCCCAGCTCCTAACGCAAAAAAAAATAAGGGCATATGATCCGCATTCTTCTTCTTCGACAATACACCTTCGACAGAAGTCATTTGTGAAGATGCCTAGTCTTCAAGCCATATTTCCTACAGCTTAGTGCCCAGTTACTACATCAGCAAGCATTCAGATGGAGCTTATTTTGAGGGTCAGTACGGTCTTTGGTCTTTATCCTATCGAACGTAACTTCTAATTTGCTTCCATTGTTACACAATTAATTTACCAGCCTTGAAGGCGGTTAGCCCCTATCTGTTATTCAGTTTTTTCATTCCGTTTCCCTTTAAAATGCTCAGGAGCCCAGAAGAGCCAATCTTTTACTGCTTTTAGTGCCATGAGGCATCCATGTACATATTTCATAAGATTCGAGTCCATCACTAGTTGGTCACTGGTAATTCCAAAGTTAAGATAGTCTGTGATGCACAGTTCCTGTGAGCAGACTCGTCATCTCCATCCTCGATCCGTCTATAAAGACAGATCTGTGCAAAGGGAAAATCGGTTTGAGTGTTCTAAATTGCGTGGCTTTCAATTTTTGTTATATCTTAGTCTAATAGCTCCCTTAGATGCTACATTATTGGAAAAAACTCCACCAATAGAAGGTGCGGTAATATTTAAAAAGCTTAAGCACCTGCTTTAACCTTACAACCTTGTTCAGATTATTTAAGTACGATTCCATTTAGATAATTGAACCTAAAATAAGAATGCGACTTAAAATCGAAATTATTCCGTACAAATACTGATGGCACACTGTCTAACAAAACCCGGAATATAGTTTCCATCGATTGATAAATGTTGCACATACGCCCTAGTGGATGTATTGCTCTTTTCTTTGTTACATAGTTGTTTGTAACAGTCAATGATAGCGTTAGAAGAGGAAAGTGTTTTCACAAAGGGTGAAGAGCAATAAGTTAAAAACAGCATAGCGATTGTACATGTAGATTGACGTTTCATGGTGGTGATTGTATACAAGATTGTGCAGTGTTTGGTGAAAAATGTTCAGTTTAGTGCATGCGCAAGGTATGGTTAAAACAGTATGAAGTGCAGGGAAAGAGAGAGAATGGTTCATAAAGAGATAAATTATGTAGACTTACATCGCTAGTTACGAAGATCAGCATTTAGGTCCTTTAATCGGTATCCTTAAAGACTAGAAAGACAAACCGCTGGGTTGCAACCATCTGTGTAAGGATAGATATCTGCGAAATCTCTGTTTATATCCTCTCCAGCTCAATAATAAGTAAGCTCGTCAAATAAGGAACTGCCACGAGTCCTCATTCTTCTATTAATCAGGGCAGGACATTCGCGAAGCAGGTGCCAAATAGTTTTTTTTTCTTTTTCCACCCGGCACCTGTTACAAAGTAGTTGTAAGGTAGGCGTTTGGCGTGAATACATGGTACTCGTCTATCTCTACGACTGAGCCCAAATACCCTAAAGATCCTTCTTCTTATAGACGAATGGCGTGACCGAGAATGATACTGTAATAAGATTCATTATAGCACAGCTTCACTGCGCTTGGCTCCGTTCCCTTAATGTCCACGCTTTAACAAATTTAATCTTCTTAAGATAGTAAATAAAGCTAATTAAATCCTAATGAAGCCAAAATATAAATAATGGCCAATTCTATCATTTGACTTTATGTCACAGCACTATTCCTTTACAGTGTCACTGTTATTTTTCTACATTCTGCGAGTTTTCCATAGCCAACAGTGACCAATCAGATATCGTGTCTCAAGAAGAATAAGCACAATGTTAATTTGTAACAGTGGGATGTTTGGTGTCCAAACCAGGAATCATTGTTTACGCAACCAATATCAATCCTTGACATTTTTACGAGAAGTAACATATGACTGCAATCAAGGCATCTAGCTCTCCATTAATTTCATTCATTTGTCACAAGCCCCACCACCCTTAGCATCACGTTGACATGCTCCGCATTAGCAATTTGTTTTCCTAACAATCTTCTATCGATTCACTGAATCATTTGTATCTTCTTTTGTTTGATTCACATTTGGACAGTGTCCAAAATTTATTAATCGAAATAATTTCATTAAACTGTGATTCATCCATCTCTTTGATACCCCATCCCCCTGGGCCACGGAAATTGTGTCATAAAAACAAACTATCTTGCAATTATCCTCGAACAAGTGTAACTACGAGTAATATCACAGGAAATCGAAGCCCATTCACAACAGCCCCCTTCGCTGCTATCACCTTCGTCGGGTTGAATTGGAAAATAAATTGCTACACTTTAAGCAATAAACAAACTTTATGCAAATACATATTAAGCTTCTCGGCGCACACCAAAGGCAAAAGCAAAACAAACAGACTATCAACGCACAAATTCATGTGGAAAACATTTTCGATATAAATTTTCGTTATAAATAGCTCGACAGGCTTGGGATAGTCTACGCGTATACTTTTGCTTTTGTTTACACGCAAGAGGGCAATGAGAAATTGAAAATCACTTGCCAGTGCTCTCACATCATATCATCGGCATCAGGCCACCTTGACCGATGATGCTGCTGGAAACAGCCGTCCTGGAGATGACGACTGGCTGAAAAACTATGACGAATGTGAGAGCTGACCTCATCGTCCATTCTAAAAGGAAAAGAACAGCGTAGCGCGGTAAATAATCAGCGCACTTTTTAAAAAGTTTCGAACACGAGCATGAGCATCCCTCTTTTTGAAATAGTGTATCCGTATCGTAGTGTGGGAAGGCAAATGAAAGTTTTTCGAATGAAAATCTGAAGTCAATCAAATCGTCATGTTTTTAGGAACTGACGGATCGTTTATTTAGCTTTGGCGCTATGATGTCGAATATACTATCACTTCAAGTACTCACACACACAGAAAGAGAGGGAAAGAGATGGAAACTGAGGGGAAAAACTTTATCTAATGGCGTGGTTCTAGTGAAAATTTCTTCTACAAGGCGGGGGATGAGGGTTTTGGTATTTTGAACTCGTTAAATAAGTGATTTGAATTTTTTGTTTTTGTTGCTTCGTATCTATTTTTATCGACCCCGCTGCGTGATCAGATGCTTTGAGATATACCGTTTTGCGAAAATATAATTAAGACATATTTTTCTTTTTTATTTCCGAAGAAAATTTTAAGGAAACATGCAAAAGCAAGAGGAAATACAGGAGCGGATCGAGCATATGTTGGAAGTTTCAATTTGTAAAGGGCGTCTATGCTAGGGATCATGCAAAATGGTGGGTTTTGTGAATTGCTTTCTAATGGCATACGTCATTGATTCTCTTAAAATAGAGGATGCTTCACATTGAATCTGTTCGTGAAAAGAAGTCCAACACTACAATTAGCATAGCAGTGAGCTTTAACTAGTCGATCTCTTCTGCGTTGAATGATCAGTTTTGGTGCAAGAACTGGACGAAATGCTCTTAGTCATCCTTTCTCTAACCTTCTCCACGCTATTCTTTACTACCGTTTACATGAGTGGTTCCGAAAGAGTCGGTGGTTGATTTTACCAGTGAGTGTCCAACTTTCAATCAATTTCTAAGATAGAGGAACACCCCAGGGTCATCTTATCACCCCCCTACTATAAATAATATGTTCCTAACAAAATGTTGCCAATGTTTATAGAAAATAGATTAATCGGATCCGAATTCGGAAAGTTTCATAACCTTAATATCAGGAATGTCTATCCACGTCTGTAGTCAATTAAAATGGAACAAAGCCTTGGATAAGATCGCCAATAGAGGATCTAGAGACAATCCAAGCAGAAACCTACTAATACTCGTTCACTAAAACAAAAATATCGGCGTTCATGATTCTGTAAACTTAATTTCTAAATATTTCTTAGAAGTAATCTGAGACACAAGACTTAACTGGAAACAGAATATCAAGAGGACATACTTAGATTCAACACCTACAGTTGGTCTTTTGGTAATTAGCAGAGACTTCAACCTGTTTTTAATGTCTATCGCTGTGTCCCTCACCTGGTTGCCCAGATTGAGTAAAGACTACAACTCAATAGGTTTAGAAAAGTAGCAAAATATGTCTTCGGTAATGTCTGAACGAGAACTCTGAACGTTCGTTTGCATTTCCTGTTAGTTGACCTACACTTTGAACAAGAGCATGGCGCAATCAGATGCAAAGAATGTGGGTATTTATCTCTTAAGTCCAATTTTGGACTCATTGTCAAGGGATTCAGAGACATCTCCAGCTGATTAAACTACACCCAAGCTGAACTTAGACAAGACTTCACCAAAGGCTTCACCACCAGAGCGAGATGGAAGAATGAAACAGAAATCTCCGAACTGAAGATTCGGTGTGGGAATTCATTCAGAAACACAGAGTATATCAGGTCTTCCAAACACTTCTAGGTGGACCTACTGGTACTCCGGGAAATTAATATTACACTAAGGGGTAGCTCCACATCCAATCGAAATATATGAATGTATGCAGTGAAAGTTAAACCGCCATCAAAGCTCTTGATTCGACTATATCATCCTTTAAGCTGGTGTAGGAGGAAACTCCACTGATTAGAATATTAGTAATGACGAGCTTCCCAGGCATTGGTCGAGTAAATTCACATCCCGCTGCAAACAAAGAACTAGGAGGAACACCAGTTTTTACTTTCTGTCAAAACTAACGTTTGCTGAATGTTTCATATCCAGATATGTTCCAATTTAATTGAGTCAAAACGCAAAAACTATGATTGCAACCTACAGAACACACTGACGAAGGTACAGAACAAGCTTGAGGAAGAAATCTAATATTTCTATTGTAGATGCCTGACACTAGGTTAGGTTAGGTTGGAGTGGCCGCAGGTTGCAACCTCACTTAGACCAGATAAGGTCCTTTGTGCTACCACATGGATCTGTATTTCACCAGAAAATACTACCCGCAGAACCAGCCGGAGCTTGTTATAAAGCGCGGGAGGCTACCTATGTTTATGTAGGCCAGTTCACTTAGGTTGTGAAAGAAGCTGGCTCCGTAGTATGCTCTTCTTCGAGCTGAGAGGGCCGGACATGTACAAAGAAGGTGGGGAATCGATTCCTTCTCCTCTTTGTCCATGTAGCTTCTGCAGAAGTCGATGAGGAAGACGCCCAGCCTATAGGCGTGTTTGTCAATGGTACAATGTATATGCTATGACACAAAGGGATATTCGCCTTGTGTACTAGTAATGTATCCCTTTGATAACGTAGAAGAAATTTCTGAGAAGCAAATTGCAGAATTGACCCGTTTTCTGACCTGCTAAAGGACTTCTTCCCGGATCGTCGACAGCAAACACATTTTAACAATCAAGTCCCACGAGTTTTTGGTTTTCCAACGATATTCTTGAACCGTATTCAATCACCTCGAGTAAGTCGATGATGTTTGCCCCACAGAATTATGGACCTACAGCAAATGCTTTCCGGATTACTGGCAAAAGCAAACTTGTTGAGGCTTAGGACAAACTATACTTAAACAAAAATTGTAAACTTCACTAACAATCCGTCAAGTGAGCTGGGAAAAGTTCAAGAGAATACAGACTCAAACGATGATAAAGTAGATTTAGATTTGGAGTCGAACTGGGAAAGCGTAGAAAATCGCAAAGTCTGTCAAACTATGCAATGGAACCCACTTACCCAAGATGGAAGTAGGATAAATTGCCGCCGAAAAAAGGTGAAACAAAACCGGCGTATCTAGGTTGTAAGGAAGGTGCTGGATTGGATTTGGTTATATCACCAATAATGGTAAACGCTTGCGCTTAGGTGTGATAGATGATGTAAGTGTTGAATAGTTCTAAGTCCAACCTGTGGTCCTCTTTTAGCCATAAAATTCCGAGGCACTAGTCCGCAGATAAAGGATATGCAGAGTCAATTTGAGCTGCATAGTCGAGCAAGTCAAAAACGCTCTCAATCCTTTTTATGCTCTTTGGAGGAGAGTTACATTCACTACAGGAAGCAAATCATGTGAATGGATTTGGCTAAGCTAGTGGTGGGGCTTTATTTCTTGTGCACGACTATCGCCCGTACCTCAAACTTGTAGCACAGCCCATTTCACAAAATTTCATAGTTCTTGGTTCTAGGCGCCTAAAACCTTCAGACCAGCTCTCGAAAAATATTTTTAAAAAACCACCAAGTTGCCTTGGTCTCTTCTTGGACAAGAAGATGTTATTGTTGATGTAAAGAACTAGAGGCATACGATGATTTCACTTTCCCCTCTCATGCATTTTTCAGTACGAAAATATTGAATTTTAGGTTTCGTGGTGATTTTGAATTAATAAACATTGCCCCCGATCCACAATGTCAAGTCTTCAGTCCTCACTTTCGGGTGAATAGGAAATTGTTTGTTCGTTATTGATTTTAAAAATGTGTTTTGATTGGTGTGATCGGGATTTCCGTTTCATTTCAAAGTGATTTCGGATTTTTCAACATTTTTTAAATTAACCAACAGACCGATGATGAGAGAGAAGGAATTTAGGAAATATGAATTGAAGCGATTATTTGAATTTAATTTCGATGAACGATGACGAGAGAGTGACCTTTAATATGATTGTTTGACTATTTTGAGCAACGTTCTGTGACCACAATTGCAGCGGTCCGATTTGATCTTTCCGTTTACTTTTAGGTTGCTGATCCTTCTTCTTTTTCTTGCTTAGGATAGCACAGGTGGTGGCTGTGGTTTAGTGGTTAGTGCATTGGACTGCTATGCAAGCGGCTACAGATTCGAGTCTCAGCAAAACAACCAAATTTTCGAGGATGTAATCTGTCATGAAAATTCTTATGAATCTCTCTTTTGAAGTCGGCAATAAAAACTGTAAGTCCCTGTAAGTCCAAAAAATAAAACACGCATAACACGAATGGTTGCCAGAAGATAGGCCCTGGGTTTCTATGAGCTATCGCACCAAATACATACAAAAGTATAGCCCAGTTACTACTGAAGATTAATGCCTTCACAGTGAGTTCTGTAAGTCTCTCTCCTATATCTAGGTAGATTTGGAAAAAAGAAACTAGAAACCTATTCCAAGGTTCATTTTTTGCGCTGTCAGCAAGCAAGGCCTATGGATGACTTAAACACTAGAACTGAGAGTGGGCTACAATCCAAAACAACAGAGTAAATACCAGGATACAACGTTCATAGACGGTAAAAATGCAGAACGACCTAGGTAAGAAATGGATGGCATCAAACTGAAGGTAGGCCAAACATATCATGCAAATTATCCTAGGACATACTCAATGCTTAACAAGCAGGTGTTTGCTTTAGATCCACCCACAGTGTGCATTTTAATATTCAGAGATTGGACAGAGATTTTATTTGGCTTGCCTTGCACAGGAGAGGTATTCCTTGTAAACTTGACTAAACTTGCATTAAGTCTTAATGCCACGCACTGTTTTGTAAAATACCGTCAAAATAATTCGTAGTCCAAATTAAGGGCCGAAAGAGAGATAGGAGAACCCTGTTGGACTGAAGATTAACACTGCCAAAGCATAAATTATGAACTTTAGAATGCAGGTCTTAAGGAAGCCTAGAACATTTTCAACGTCTTGGAAGTATTGCAGCGACCAACTGCTCCAAACTAGTTGAGCCATCATACGTAGGTAAGTTAGATAAGTAGGAACTGAAAAGGAGCCCTGGAAGTTACTTTCTCACTTATCAGGCCAGCGACCCTTGGAGGGTCTGAGCCTGAACTAATGCAGCTTTCCATCTTTTACGGCGAATCGGGTCCGTCTTCTTTCGAGGCAGTGTAACAATGTGTTTTTTACGTGGTTAGGCCGTTAACCCCACGCACAACCGCCAAAACTGGTCGGGGTAGAAAGGAACGTGTCCTCTTGTCTAGAACACGGCTGCATACATAAGTTCACTATACAGCGGATGCTGGATAGCTATCCAGGGGCGCCACATGGAGGCTGTATGTCAACTTGAACTGCACAGTGACAGGAATCGTACCTGGCATCTCACTAGTTGAGTGTGTTCAGAAACTTCACCCTTTATGTGCATTTCCGTGCCATTGGAGGAGTTGAATCCACCAACCCACCGAAGGGTGGCCCTGGAAGTAAGCATTCTAAAAACCGCATTTACAGCACCATATTTAACGAATGTTGGATTGGGGAGGACGGTCCCAGTTGCCTTGTGTGGATGATGCTCAATTTTGTAAGAAATTATTTGAAACTTGTGGTTCTTATGTAAAGTTACAGCTAATTCGACAGATATATGTCAATGGCATTGATCGAAGTGACCAGCCGCTCGTTGGTCCAGTAGAGCACTTGTAAAATTAAAGTCCTTTTCTACCTTAGTATGACCAGTAATTCTGAGATGGACGCCAGCGTCAGGATGAACCCATGAGCCATTTCTTTCAAGGCAGATGGCTGAGTAATAAGGCACTTCCACCTACAATGAACGATTACGACACTGAGTAAGTAAAATAGGTCCCTAATCATGCAATTGAGCACATGATTAAGGACTCACTTTAGCCATGGCATTTACGAAGAATAGGCATTTGAAACTTGTCCTTTAAAGTGTTGTGTACCAATCAAGAACAATGCTCCAAAGCATCCTTAAGTAAAGAGACATAGAAAGTAAGTAAAATTTGTGATCTAGAAGTGAGGATGTGACTTTGAAGCTAAAGCTAACGCTCTGACCATAACCAAGTGTAATTTGTTCACTCAAAATCCTTTTATATGTAAGGCATACTGAGCATGATGTTCAAAGAAAAGTTCATTGCCCACCGACTTATATTTACAAGGACATCCCACACAGTTTAACCAAGAAACACTTAAGGACTCAACACACACAATTGCCTCCTGTACCCCACCTCCATTTGACGTCATTTTGCTTTCAATGATTTTAACAAATATTAATAAAATATCAGTCTTGTTATCTTTTGACGCGTTGTTCACACATTTCCATGTCAAAATACAAAAAAAAAAGATGAACAACGACAAGAAATCCAACACAAAACAAATTTACGTATGCGGTCTGCATTGACGTAAAAAAACACTTCTGTTTGACAATCATCTAAGCGATGTCGGAACATACCCCACACACCAAGCCCGACCCCCGGATCGTTTCGCGGAGCGATTTTCATCACTGTCTCCTCGTACGTTAACTTATTCAATTTCTCTACCCTCATCGGTTATTCATTTATGCAGACCGATACATACATATGTAGTACATAGCAGCCACCTTAACCCCCCGCTATGACATGATGGACATTATTGGAAAGAGGGTGGCGATGGGGATGCGTTCACACGGCGGAATATGAAGTGGAAAAAAATAATGTTGTGGAAAATTTCTCGTGATGAAAATTAGTTTTATGGGCAATCATTCCCTTCACAACGGGTGTGTATGTGTGCGTGTGTCTGTTTTTGTTATTTCCCCATCTCCAGAGAGAATTGTTTACATCCTGTTGTGTCCGTTCGAATGGGAAACAAAAAAACAAGGATGCGTATCGTAGTTGTCGCTAGGCGAGCAAAGCTATTCAAAACTGAACACTTTCCGCAAAATGCACTTAGGATACGCTGTAGGATATGCTCTACGTCGAGGAGATCAGAAACATTCATCACGCAGTGAAACGAAAATATACGATTTATCTACAAGCAGAACAAAGCTTTAATCTTCTGGCAAGGGTTGCATAGTGAGCATGAGTATGATGATTCATGTTGTGCCATGCCATTTCGCATATTCATTTTGAATTCGTTTGCCGCTTGTGGCGGCGTAAAGCGTAATGGACATTGCATATACAGCTAGCTGTCCGTTTTTATTATTTTCAATTTAGCGATGACAAACAAGAACAAAGCAAGATGTCCTTCTCAGTGCACAGTGGTATAGCAACGAGCAAATGAGTAAAACTAACGGGCACTGTGACAAAATTTGACATTCTGGCACATTCCAACGAAGACGCACAAGGGACATTTTCTTTGTCTGACTTGAACTTTAAAGAAATCGAAAACCTCAAGGTGAAGGTTGAATTAATATGCATGTTGACATATGTGAAAATAAGTAGTTGGATGTGGAGGTTTAAGCGATCTTGAAGCTTAAGAATCAATTTGTGCTAAAAGCCCACCATTCCAAGGTCAAGTTTTACGAGACTTGTCTGTTTAAAATGTGTTATTTGCCACCAGTCGGCTAGACTTTACACTTGCATCAGTTTTGAGAAGTAGAGGAAAGATACCTTTAAGGTCTGATTGGAACTACCATGTACCTGTACTTAACCTCATTCGTAAGTTGTCATTCTTGCCATTTCGCCAGCTTAGCTTTGTAGTAGGATTACACCCTACACTTGCTCAACTTTGACAGAAGCTTCCAGGTCATCACCCCGTCTTGCAATAATGACATCACCTTCTTTACGGATAGCTCTTAGACCCGAAATAATATCAGCATTCTTACAGACAACCAAGTAGTCCTCAAATCTCTAGAATCAGCCTCGAGAAGTAGCTCCAGATTGCCTCCCATCTCATGCCGATAATGTGAAGTAAAATTCACCGATTTTACCAGAAAGACAAAATCGTTTTAATTAAGATGGATCTCCTCCTTCCTATTTCGGCGAGGTAATGATCTGAACTCAATAGATCATGGCCCTTCAACTTCACTACATTTCTACCTCAAAAGTCTACCATCGCCTTGGACATTGTACACAAACACTCACTTTTTCGGCAAGCATGCAACAAGGCTAATCCTTTCCTCAAATGATTTCTGTAAAAGTTGTAGAGATGATAAGGAGAAAAACATACTCGGCGTCCTCTGCACGCGTTCTGTCCCTCTCTCTTGGATGAAGCATCATTTGTCATCAACTACTATCCAATGAACTACATAAGTCTCAAATCACTTGACTTAGTTCCTTCAAAACCTGAGCTCGTCATCGAAACCTTCATTGCGTTCCCAAAGATAGCTTCGACCTCAGCTTTTAATCACTTAACTGGTAATGAATGATCTTACTCGCTAGACAGGAGTGGTGTTTAGCTACAAAACCTTTGTATAGTGTTAGCAAGATCACTGGAAGATACATATAACACCAACACACATGAAAGCACTAGTATTCCCACTGGAGTAGGGTAGCAAAAACTGCATTTAGGGCTCTGATTATTTGTGACGTTGGCTCATGGGGTGATAGGGACTCAGCAATATTCCCTTCGGTGTTTGAAAGACGATTTTATAGCGATGACAGGTCGATTGGTACCTTTTGTGAGATTTCTGGCATCAAATGTTCGAATAGAGTATATAATAACTGCAGTGGATTTCATGCCAATTCTATAGGGATCATACAACATCACAGTACGACCGTCCAGCAGCAGCCAGCTGACCAGAAAGGGCACAGGCAAACCTCTAATGAAGTCCAAGTCGGAAGTTGACTTTACAAAATCCTGACGGTGGTCCAGGGAAGTAAATTCGTTCTATTGGGTAAGAAAGAATCCACGAAGTCGATGAGCACGGGCTCTCTGATGTCGATTTTATGTCTCTTCTCCTGCAAGTTGTGTTTAAACGCCTCTTGGCTAGGTCTGGTTCTAAAAGGTCATGATACAATTGAAAAAAATTACGTCATTTCCAATTGCGATGCTGACTGTTCTCAGAAGTACATATGTGCTTAAACCATCCAATTGAAGGACAATGGTGACATAACAAATGTACACTTACCAACGCTTCAGTCATCTATAGGGAAGCTGCGTCGTTGTTAAAATATCAAATGTTCATTATCACGTTTTAGTAGAATCTTTATCCATGAGCTTGTGACATAGCAGACTTTCTGGTGTAATCTCACGTGGCCGGTGACATAAGTTCTAATAATAAGAAAAAGTGTGTGGAATAAGGATTGAGTTCCCGTGTGTTTTTTGGTTTGTTCTCAATATTATCTTCGCTTCAAAATTTTAAGTCAGATTGGCTCTAGACTCCTGTGAAACGCGGAGCAAACAAGAAAACAAATGCTGGAGACAGTCGTCAAAAGTGCAATAGTATCCTTTGTCCCTCTGAAGAATATAAGCATACAGCATTTCGACGAATTTCCTATCAGGCATCCGCTTAAGTTTGCCAATACTTGGTATAAATGTCCCAAATCACAATGAAGTCCCTGATGAGTTACACATGAAAGGATGTATAGCAACGTTTTTTTTTTATAAAAGGTTAATGCCTACCCTGAGCTGTCATATAAAAGAGAGCTGTTGCTCTATTAGGCGATAGTCAGTTGTCTGATGGAATAAGCGGTCATGCAAAAACGTGACTACGTTTTGCACTAAACTCCAAAGAACGCTTTGTGTCGGCTGCGCCATGGTTTTTCCCAGCACGTCTGGCTGTTACCCAGATGCAATGCTTAATTTATCACTCCTTGATGTTTCGGTTGGAAGACTGAATTTGCTTTACCAGAAATGAGTTCTCCGATGAGCTTGCCAGGCAAGGTTCAGAGGAGAACTTTCCTGGACCTGAACCCACCTTAGTTTTGCCCGTGTCATTTGGTTAGGGGTTGTATCGATGGTTGTATTCCTAGCAAACACACTTTTAGGTGATATGACCCTCCAGGATACAGGCAGACGTCTGTAAGCAGTCCTCGGCATTCCTCGGCAAAAAATACAACGGACAATTTATTGGCGTTATTACAGGACACTACGCCTTTGCCAAGTATCTCAACATGTTAAGCCTAGGTGACACCACTACATGTGAATAATAGGACGGCGCTACGTGCCACAAAGCTCAAGCCACATTGGAAGTTCTGCACGAGCGATTCGAGGGCATGGTCATCTCACGTGGAGGTGATGTAAACTGGCCACGGAGATCGTGAGATTTGACCCCGTTAGACTTCTTCTTGTGGAGTTTTCTGAAGTCGCAGGTCTATGCGAATAAGCCACAAACCACAGCGGCCCCCAAAGCCAAAATAACCCATGCCATCGGTCAAATTCAGAATGATTTATGCGCCAGAGTCATGGAAAGTTGGATATTTCGGATGCGCGCCACCCAGAGAAGCCAGGGCGTTTATTTGAACGATGTTATCTTCCATACATAATGGCATCGATAGGCCTTTCAAACGAATAAAAAATGTCCGAGATATCTCACACACACTCCGTTTTATTTAAACTTAAAGATCGGTGCGCTTAATGAAAGACCCTATAGTTGCTATTATTATCGAATTAATTAGAATCAAATCGAAACTCCGTGAGACCGCTTCTTGGAAGTTTGCAATTTGTTTTTATTTGACACCCTCTTAGTCATCAAAAAGTCAAATGGATATCAAATATAGATTTTTCCAAGAGTATTATCACTCACAAACCATAACCACTTGTCGTTTACATAACGACCCTTGGAGGGAAAAAACCACATTTTACAATTTGATAATATTTACCGGCTCATAAACAGTAAAACTTCAGTCGTTAATTTTCCAGTCAACATACCGTACGCATAAAATTCGAACATAACCACAACGGTATCTACCTCATAATGTATGACAAATATTTTGTCAAATTTTCAGTCCATCAAATTCGATGCTTTTAGACAAATTAAAAATAAACAAAAACATTTTCTGGATTCATGACTTCCCTGTTATTGTTAATGCGATCGATTTTATTCTCGATTAAGCTAAAGAATAGTGAAAATGTTCACGAGTGTACATATGTATGTGTGTGGGCAGTAGATGTGATTCTTTTTTCCCCCATATTCAGTCGAGGGCACTCGTATATTGTGTCAACAACTCACACTTAACCTTGGACTACATTTTATTATGGCAAGGAATAGAATTTCGATATTTTGGAACCTCTCATCAGATTGGAGAGTTTAGAAACAAAACTTCAATTAAATGGAAAGTAAATTTGAAAATGCAGTTATGCACACTTAAGGTGCTAGATTGCATTCGGAACTTACCTAATAAATCAGTTAACTATAAGTTGTATGGAATATCTGAAAAGAGATAAAAAAGGATTCGATTAGTTAATAAGAATTCGGAAATCTTGAAACTAAAGATTGTTAAGTTAAGTAGATAGGTTAATGGAATGGGATGTAATAAAACCTTAGTAAGTTAGTTGAGTTTACACAATTGACTCGTAATGTATGCGTGTAATACAGAAGATACATACATGCAGTAGATGTTGATTGAAATTGCTTAAATTCTCCATTTCGGCCTTGAAATGCTAATTCCAACGTAACTAAATAAGTTTTCCTTAACAAAATTAACAAACATGAAAGTCGCAGCGTCATAAAGCTTTTAATCCTTGTTCCTAACGAGAAGTCCCATCGCAATCCCCTTCAGTGATGCCGCAGCAGAAGTCGCGAGATCCTGTTGACGAAAGTCGACAGAAGTCGCTATTGCTAGACGTCACCAAAACCAAATAAAAAATACGCTATAGTAAGTTGGATAAGGTTTGGGTGACACTTAGGTTAGGTTAGGTTAGCGGTCTGATGAGAATGGTTACATCCTCATCACACTTAGGTCCATGTGGATACCTTGTGATACTCATAATTTGTTTCCTACCGTGGTATTATCGTCTTGTTTCTAGCCATCCGGAATTCGAGGTGATCCATCTGATAGCTCATCCATATGGTCGAAGAAGAATTTGTCCAGGGTTTTGTTTCTGAGTTGACAGAAGCATGGGCAGTGACAGAGGAAATGGGCCGTGTCCTCATGAACTTCTTCATCACAGAAATCATCATCGTTCAGACGTAATTTTTTCATATGATATTTTAGCAGGATTTCTATCAGTATTGACAGAGATTGCCTGTTCTTTTGCAGGAGTTTGTTGGTTTTCATTTTATCGTATTCCGGCCACAGCCTTCTTGATATAACACCTGTTGTTTGCTTCTATTGATTAATTTTTTTCTATTCTAGCCTTAAGATTGCAGAGTGGAGGTTTAACCGTGCAATCTGCTTGTTCCCGGTCTAGGGCTGAGCTCTTTCTAGTCATTTCATCAGCTGTTTCATTGCCTGGTATCCCGCTGTGACCAAGGACCCAGCAGAATTGTACATTGTGCTGCGTGCCAAGAACATTAAGCTCTTCGCAGCAGCTCTTAACAAGCTTCGATGTTATCTGCGTAGCAGCTAATGCTTTTATGGCCACCTGGCTTTCAATGAAAATTGTGATATCCTCCCGTGATATTGTTACCCTATTTGGGCAGTCTTTGTCACTGCTAGAATCTCCGCTTGGAAAACACTGCTGTGTTAGGTGACACTTACAGCAAAGGAGGTCCATTGTGATACCATTGAATCCCTTATATTGATTCTTCTTACCAGTTAATCGAATCAGTCAGAGGTTCTAATAAAGAGGAGGATCCTTTATAAAGTAAATATCCGCCAGATCACTGAAGCAGCGAGTTTCTAGGCAATATTCTTATAAACAGGGCAGGACAAGTAGAGAGCAAATGGAAGATTGATTCTTCTTCTTTCTCGTCTCTGTGGCTCCTGCAAAATCATTTATCATGATGCAGGTCTGCAATCGATTTAGTAAAATCAAACCATTAGAGCATATTTGATGCAGCTTAAGCCAGATCTGTCTAGAGACTTGCTGCGTTGTAAAAGCTTGTAGTTGGCTTTGCAGAATGCACCCAGCATGAGTGAATGCTCACATATCGTGGAAGCATATCTAAATGATGCCTTTCCGGCAGAATTCTGAGGATAGTGCTCTCTCTCTGGCTAGCTCAACCGTCTTGCAATTTCCGAATTCTAGAAACATCCGTGTAGAAGTAAACTTAACTGCTATCATTAGATTGAAATGACAGTCACTTCTACTTCTTGAATCGTCCGTCTAAACTGAACAAATTTCCATTACTTCCACCCCAATTGAATTTGCGCCTACAAATATGTGACAAAAAATAAATGTTTCCTCTTTTGTTACGCTTCTGCTTCTTAACAAAAGAAATGATACCATCGTATCTTAAGAAATTTCACTTCAATAATGTTTCCAAATAAATTCTGTTAGGACTCCTCTAGGACTCTTACTTTTCTTTTGATGACGTTACAGTTCGGGGTTAACCAAATACTCAGTTCTGCTCTTCTGCATATTCCTTAAAAATCTGCCTCCAGTTGCATACACCTTCTACTTACACAGGCCGCAGAAGATTAAGTGATCGTCTTTTGTATAGTCCTTTAGAATTTCCAAAAACTATTTGACAGCATCGGTGTTCATCCTCGCCAAAGGCTTTTTTTTACCAGATAGTACTCTCTTCCTCATCATAGAGGAAGGAAAAAAAGAGATTGTAAGGTTTACAAAAAACATCAGCTGGCACTAGAATAGAGGACAATACCCTAGTTTATGGTAGTTAGTAAAATAACCGAGACATATGTTAGTCTAAGTAAGTGGATATTTTCGGACAAACATTCCTCGTTTTCCATGGCCTCGTTATCAATCTTGAAAAGGCATACTTTCGATGAGTAGTTCTTTAAAGACCTAACCGACTGCAGTCAACTGATTCCTAAAATGAAAATGTTTGATTTGTGAGAAGAACCATAAAGCAATGTTAGTTAGGACAGCAAGGGTTCCCCTAAGTCGCCGTTTTGGCCATAATGTTCTGTAAGGATTTTCAAATCTTACAATGACATTAAACAAATGATGAATATTCAGTGCGGAGGTCCAATATGTGTCAAAGCCTATCTGCTCACAGTCATTTGTATTGCGTAGATGATGTAGTCCCACAGCCGAAGTCCTAATTCGAATCGCGTATTGAAGAGCTTGTCACAACGATTTATACCTTTACTTTGTCTTTTGTCACGGAAAAAGAAAGTTTGGTTGTTTTGTTGGGATTCAAACCTTAACCAACAATCGAATGCAACAACTACTACAGGGATCAAAAGTTTGCAAGTAATTCCACATTAATGTGTGTTTTGTTGTTGGCAGGATGGAAATATCTACACCAGTGTCGATCAGGAAGGATATTCTGCTAGTTTGATCGACGATTTATAGACTAGACGGTGTCGATTGTCGTTACCGTGGGCAGCCATCTGTACGCCCGACTGCAGTTCTGGTTTTTCCCTCCACTTTATGCAACCTGGTTTGCACCTGCGAGCCTTCTCGCCAAACTTTTGATGGGAATAGCACAATGTGGCTCCTCCACTTTCTGTGCGCTTAGTTCTGCCGTGAGATCTGTTGTGTACCGTTGATGTGCATGGTTGGTCACTCATTTTTAGGGCCTGGACTTCTTTATGCAAAACTTCTACTGACTTGCTGATTTCGTCCAACGTTGTGTCTCGTCTTTAAATCGCATGTATTGTCTCTGCTTGTGGTCCTGCTAGAGATGAAGCATTTGTTTGAAGCGTCGTTGCAAGTGACCGGGCGAGCTGGATTTGTTTCAGCGAATGGATTGCCTCGTTTTCTTCTCGTATCTCCTTGCATAGCTGAGTGACCAGTTCGGCATTCGTGTTGTGTCCTGTTATGTTATGCACTTCGTAAAATTAAAATTGAATTGTTCTTTCCGCACTTTTTGCAAATGCTTTACACCACTACACTGTATATTTATGTTATTTTTGAATTACTTCGGGGTCACCAATTGTGGGGATGACAATGCCGTCGCAGCTCACACCTCATCCACACCAAGAAACTATTCGAGCGTATTGAAAACCTTTACGGCAAGGAAAAAAGAAGTACGTTGTCGGAACCATCGGAGCAATTAAAATCGACTACTACTATTACTTGGGGGGATGCAAGCGGTTTTCCCGTAAAACAATTAGCACATCCGGTACCTATGTACATAAAACGGAGGTCAACCAGACAATGGAAAACGAACAGCCGGGATATGGAAATTCCTAATGATACCAAAACCTTTTATGACATCATGAGCGAAGTTAAGTTCGACGGCAGCGCAGGAAACTTCTATCTACTATTCTAGTATAAATAGCGACAGTCACAGGACTCAAATGAGATTCGTGTTATATATAAATAAATGTTGTACAAACAAAAGATCACAGTTAATAATTTAATAAGTTGGTGAGGCAGTGCACACAACAGCATTGTCATCTCCACATTTATAAAGAAACGAGTGACATCTTTAAGAAAGATGGAAATAACTCTACTCGGCAAATGTTGACGACAGTTAAGTAGTATGATAGTCTGACCTGAAAGATGAAGGGGAGCAGTTAAAATTTTATCAGTTCCACAGCAGAACACGTTTTTCCGAATAGGAATTCAACAAATCGTACAGTTTTCCACACCCACCTGCCACAATAATTGTTATTACATTTCAAGACCCATGACATCATCACCTTGTTTGTTGTTACTGTCAAACGACACACAAATAAATGCCTCTTAGGCAAACCCCACAAATACGCAGTGAAATTCAAACTCAGTCTGCATCAATAAAAATAACTGCATTTCTATTTATGTTACAGAAAAACCACCTGATTTTCCATCAAATACTACAAAACGATAAGCATGAGGGAGAATAAAAATGAAAAACACAAAATGCCGCAACTAAAAATATCTTCTCATTGTTAGATAGTCGCACACACACACACAACTAAAATGCGAACGAATGCACGCTACCTAGAGGAAATATTAAATAAACGCACCACACCACACCACCCCACTTGAAATCATCGATTAAAGTGAAAATTTCAAAGTTTTCCCCGCTTGGATTAACAAAATAATTGCCGCGAAAAACAAAAATATATGGAATTTTTGAACACGTCCGGGGGAGCGTGCTCACTTTCGCAGGACCCATGTGTTTATGGAATTTTTTTTTCCACGGCGCGGCGGCGATGAAGGATGCTGGGTGGATTCCGTATTTACACTCCGACAATTGTATCAAAGTCTATCAAATAAACAAAATAGTGAAAGTAATGATCATTTATTATTATTGGTGTTTTGTCTGGTGCTCATCCTCCACCAAAACATCAAGATCCACCGACACACACGGGCCGGGGGTGGGTGGTTTGAACTTTGAGTTATTTTTTCCGGTGCACACGATTAAATGCCAACTGTTTAATTGATGTTTGACGCTGACAAATTTAACGCCCTGCAATAGAGATTTTGAATAAATAAAATTTGAAAATTTATAAAACTTTTGTCACATTTGGTTTTTGGTCGGTTTAGAAGATGGTAAAGTTCAGAACGGATTGAAACGTAGGCAGATGTCGGGACTGGGTGGGTAATAATATGAATGTCAGTACATATGACTGAACTTTGTATATTTCAAATCAATCAGGTTGTGCATGTTAGATTTTCAGCACGAATACAGTTTTTATTTGCCAAATTCGAATGGAAGAATGAGTTGCTTCCCACGATAAATTATACGCTTTGGGGTAGGTGGTGAGGTTAAAACACATTTTCTCGTGGTTTTACTGGGATTTGAGCCTGATTCGAAATGCTCAGAAGGCAACAGATCAAAAGTAGAACTTCCCATTTACCAAACACAAAAAAATTGGGATGTAGAAAGACTCCTTTAAACGGTGAATTCATCTATTTTCACAGACTTTTCAATAAAAAGGATGAAATGGTTGGTTGCTGGCAATAAAACTTCCAAACCATGGGAGTGGGTTTCAATCAGAAGTTTCAGTGATTGTCATGTCTACATCAAGCTGTAGAGTCCTTTTTAAACATTCTAACGAAGAGAGGACACAAGCTCGATCCTCAAAACCACCGAACGTTTTTTTGTGGGACCACATCTTCGCAGGCATGATAAACCTTCAAGCTTCTCAACCCGCCGTTCGGAGTCGGCAATAAAGCTGAAGGTTCTTTCTATTTATGCGAAAAATATAACACGCAGAACATGAATGGTTGTGAGAAGCTAGGCTTTGGTGTTTTATGAGCTGTTGCGCCAAGTACTTGTATTTTTAGCGGAATGTTGAGACCATTTTTAACTCAGAAAGAAAATCCTTGTTGATGAAGTTAATCTAAAGGACTAGCTTCTTGCGATCACCCCAAAAATGTTCTTTAAATTTCAGAAATTCCTGACAAAAAAAAAACTCATTTATGCAGAACCTACATATAAGAGCATTGCCAAGGGCTGTAAATAACCCTCCTGCAAACACACATACACTACAATCTCATTGATCTAATGGTGCAAATCTTAAGTGCAAACCCAGCGCTAGGACATGTGAAATACATGGAAACCAGAGCCGCAATCAAAAAAGTCTCCAGGTCCACTCCAGAGGAAAAATGCTGGAGAGGAAGTCATTACCTTAGGTAAGGCGCACAGTTGCAACATACTATTTGGGCATAACTGGAGGCAGCTTACTTCTAAATCTACCTCTCTGCACCATATGTGCAGTGCAAATAAAACGATCCTAAGAATGGCAAAATAGGGAATCGGAAGGAAGAAATCCATTGGATCAAAAAAAATATAATGCACTCCTTAACAAACTCTCCCTCTTGCCAATCCCCGAGGAGCTTCCTATTGAAGGACAACAATGAAAGACTGGAGCAATGAATCCACAACTTAAAGAATGAGTAATAATGCGATGAAGTGGTTTACAGACAGATCAAGACCTGAAAAAGGAACTGAAGCAGGAGTATTTGGACCTAGAATAAAGCACTCCAAATCCGTGTGCAAGTACACCAGCATCTTTCAAACTAAAATGTGTGCTATAAGCACATGCGTTTACCTCAATCTTGACAGGAAATACAGAAACTGACACAGCGACAGATGGCAAGCAGCTATCAAAGCACTTGAAGCCCATGTAATCCAGTCTAGACTTGTATGGGAATACTTACATCGACTCAACGAACTGCACAAGAACAACAGAGTAACCCTCTACTGGATACCCGGCCGCATCGGAATTGAAGGTGCTGTAGTGCCCCAGATGTAGAAGTCTGAAGTCTGAATAAGACAGAAACCGAGGCAGCTAAAGCCCCTACTTAGTCTAACAAAGTTGCTGGTCCAGGCGATCTTAGAGCTGAATTCTTTAAAGTTACGGAAATGATTTGATAGCACCACAAGAAACGAGACTTGTTCAAACCACAGAATCTTTTGAGCTTTTTCGATGAGAACATATTTGATGTAATGTGTGAGTCCCTTAAACCCTACCATGATGATCTAATTGGTAATTACCAGTGCAGCTTCGGTCTCGCAAATCGAAATCGACCGAGCTCTTGACTTTATCAAATACAGATGAGAATAGATAGAATAGTTTTCGAAAGTAAAATTATTAAGATGGTCTGTGCGTCGGCGGTACATGAAAGAGAAAATTCAATCACGAACAGTATGAGGAACACAGCAACATCAAGTTGCTTAGTTCACAACAGTTCATAACAGCTGGCTATCCGACCAAATGGTTTCCTTACAGGTTGCACTGCAACAGGACTTAAGTGCTCCTATATCTGTACCCTCAAATCGGCGAATCATTATAACGGCTAGGACATTTCTGAGACCGCTGTCTCTCTGAATAAAGATATCACCCTCTCAAAATATTTAACTTTAGATTCAGCTATCCAATTTGAACTCAATCATCCTTTCATCTTTGAATCCATCTTCAATCCTTCTTGATGGCCATCTTCAACATTCATTCAAATCTGAGCCGACATCGTAGTCCTTTCTACTTCAGTCCTCATCGCTGTTTTGAATAAATTCTCAAGATGACCTTGAGAAATAAAATACTTACAGCCTGCATTTCATACCATTAATTGAAGATATTCCTTTATCCTTCAAAAGATTCCCTCATTCCTATTGAAAATGATCCAAGGAGCAAATCCATCATATCCCCATTAAGGATGATCCAACAATTTCGAGAACAAACTCGTACACCAACTTAAGCACTATCATATCCCAAAACCACAAGGTGAAGCGTACAAATACTTAAACCCACCCTCGCAGACGATAAGGGTGGTTAAACTCTCCTATTGGTCTATCATTCTCTAAATAGATTAGACATCGTTTAAAAGCACTTCAGTATCGTCCTGCAACAAGCAAAGACCACTGAGGAAACTATTCTTATTTGGGATTTACTCGGGTTATAATCATCCAAAGTAAGTAAGCAATGACATCCCACCACCGTTCTCCAAAATAGGGGATGAGCGAAGGGAAAAAAGGTTCCTCCTTTTTTTCCGGTCGATCTATGAGCAATGCCTGTGGATTAGTATCCTGCCAAGTAATGGTTACATCGATGGTTTACATTGACTTGAAGGATGCTGCTTTACAAAATTATTCCTTTTCATGTGCTACTTGATAATGGAGCGCAGATGCTGGAAGGGTGGCCCGAAGTAAAGGAGAAACACATTGGGGGTGTTTTTTTTTATTTATATTTATTTGCTTGCAAATTGAATGGAATGGATTAACAATAATCCAAGTGCTTGTTTTGTATGAGTGTTTTAAGCCTTCAGTGGGACACCCTGTGACAGGCAATAATGCTGCGTCAGAAAATATTAAAACATCGATTTGGATGGTTTGATAAATTGATTTTGAGGGGTGAAATGGAATGACTGACAGGCGTATTGAAAAGATTTATGTAAATTAAAGGTTTCCCCAAACCCATTTATCATAGTTAAGAGCTGTAAAACTTTTTGAAGGGTTGGTTGTTTTGAAGTTTTTTGGTTTGGTTTAGTTAGGGTTGGTGGGTTTTGATTTCTATCGATGTGCTGAGGTTTCTCGAAGCACATTTCCTGAAATGAAACTTTTTCTTAGGAGGGCATACCTGGAGTAGACAGAGTCCACAAAAAGCGTCCTACTTCAAGCACTACAAAGAAATCGACAAGGCAATGCATTAATGCTGCAACAAATAATGCTCAAAGCTGGGGTTAACATTGTAAGCACTAGATTCAACAAGTTTGGCCAGCTACTAGAATTGGTAGAACCGTGGTGGATAGTTCCACGGTAATTGAAACCAAGGCAATGCCTTGTTTTGGTCAAGAACTTGACTATCAACAGATATGACTTTGAAGTAACCTATCAATTTCGGAGTAAACACAAACTTTACAAATGACACGACGAAGATGGACCCTTAAATACTGTCCCTACTGTGGTTTGAAAAAAGAATTGAATAGAACACTGACGCTGGCAGTCCTGCTACATACATATCTGGAGATGAGCCTGGGTGATGAGTCAAAAATGAAAAAAAAAAAATGTTTGAACCCTTTCGAAAGCAAAATTCATCGACAGATACACTATCCAAGGTATGAAGATCTTCGAATAGATGAGCAAATACAATAGTCTTCCAATCAAAGGCCTTTTGGAAAAACTTCTATGTTGGCGACGTTATGGTAAAACGAATCTCCGATTTCAACACCAGGCAACAGAATCAGGAAGCTGGTCCTAAACAGCGGAGAGAAATGTGCCAAAATCGTTGAGAGTGGGAGTTGGTAAGGTAAGCAGTCCATTGACTGAATAATTTGACTTAAGAATAAGCTAGCTTCAAGCCAACCAATTATCGATTCCTCGATTGTTTTGAAGTCTAAAATATATTCCAAGCCATTAGTCAAAACCTACAAGATCCTATCCATTATACTGTAAGGACGACTGAAGCCGTTTTGGCCCTCACTCATCGGCACCCACCAGTTTGGCTTCCGGCCAATCCTTTCGGTGAGAATTCGACGAAGGATAACCTTAGGTAACCGCTGCTATTTTGGGGTACAAACTTCTAGGTCGAAAGTCCAAAACAATGCTCTAAAAATCTCTAATCTTGTCAGTCTTCCTTTATCGAGCTGAATGCTGGACGATAAGTAAGACAGCAGAGCAGATCTTAGGATCCTTCGAAAGAAAAATTCTACGTCGAATATTTGGTCCTGTGGGCGAATAGAAGAGAAGATATAACCGCGAACTCTACGAGCCGTATAAAAATGTGGATGTTGTCTGGAAAGCAAAAATCTGTCGACTACACTGGTTCAGACACATCGAGCGAATTGACGAGAGCGCTCCAGCTAAGAAGGCCTTCGAATTGCAGTCACCTGGGTAACGAAGAAAAGAGAGACCAAACTTCCGGTTTAAAGATCAGGCAATCGCGAACGCCAATAACATTGGTCTAATAAACTAGAAGCAGCGTATCCAAGACTGTGAAGCACAGAAATCGAAACTGCGAGTCACTGGCCTGATAAGGAAGTTAGTAGTCAAAACCATTTCAGCACAAGTCATTCTGATTTACTTGGATCGGGTCTAGGCCACATGAATAAAGATCTTTGCAGCGCGATTAAGGCTTTAAGACTAGACTTAATCTAGACCACGGACATTATTGAAAAGAGAGAAAAGAAGATGGAGGTATCGATGCACACTGGTTTTGAATGCTTGCGGGTTTGACTTATAAGAAAATGCTAAGTTGTGTATAATAAATAGAACACTTACGACTTATGTACGTCTGAAAGGCTAAAAGGTAAACATTCGAAGTGGGTGAAATATGAAACAGATGCAACCCATAAATAAGATATGATCTGACAAGTAAGCTGATGTTCCAACTTAAGGCTTTCTAGTAACAGACTGATACTTAGAGTTCATTTGAAAAGGGCTTTGGTCCGCTGTTCCAAATGAAAACTATTGTTATGAGTAATTCATTCCTAGCAACGGGAGTACCGACTAGCAAAGCTCTTGCCAAAGATAGTATTGAAGAAAGTAGTAATGAGACAGCACAGAAGCATTTAAATATGTATCACATCTGTCCTCGTACCAGGTTCTTTTTTAAAGTTTAAAACGGACGGGGATAACTATGTCTTCAGTAAACGTTCAGTAAAAGGTAGCAATATCTAATACTTTTCTACAAAATGACAAAATGATGTGTCTTAAGCGAAAGTTCTCTAAAATACACAATCGGAACAACACCTACCTCACCGACTGAATACAAACACTTACTTACAGTTCTGATAGTGCCAACAATTCGCTACCAGCTGGTTCCTTCTGTAGATACTAGTGAAACTGATCACAGAACTCATCTGCCCACGTTACACCGGCCCACTAAATTCCACGATCCCACGCACTTTCCATTGATAATAATTGCACAATTCCGTGCTAAAATTAGCTTCACAACCCATTACCCCATTTCTCCTTTCTCCAAAAATATGCTTACCACGCTTTATTACGTTTCTAGGTACAATATCTATAAAATGTGTTTTCGGCTTTTTTAATGGCTCAGGTCAAGATGTGCATTTTGCATCTCGTGTCGAAATTCTATTTTCGTGAAACTATTTATACGATTGCTCGTAAAAATAGCTCGAGAAAGACTAGCGCGTATTTACGCATATGTGCACTGAATACAAATTAAGTTACGTGTGTTACTGTTCTCACTAAAAATCTCTATATAGAGAGGCTGAGGAAAAAAAAAATTAATAATTTAGTCAAAGAGATACCTGTTTCTTCCCATCAGATACACACACATATCTATAGAACGTGCTTTTGGGTTTTTGTTTTTTTTTTTTTCATTTAAATCTATGCCATGGTACTCAGTTTCCAGTGGCAATTGAATTTTTCAGAAATTTTTTTCCTATTTTCAACAGAGTTGCAAACATGAGGGCGATTTTCTTTTCATTTTCATCTCGTTTGAAACTTGGAACTGTGGTTCTTTGCCAAGAACTTCTTCGAACCTTTGAATGTTGCTGGAGTAGCGCTGCGCTGCGCTGTTTCTGACTCTCATTTGTGTCGAAAAACGAATATTTCTCTAATGTTTTGAATGTTTTTTCTTTTTTTTTTCTTGCTTTGTCATGCATTGAGATGTGAGATGTTTTTAGGTGGATACTATGGACAACGAAGACTGATATCGAACGATAGATACTTTTTCAGCTTCGATAAACCGAGCAAGTTGCGCATTGCAGTGTATAATGAATGAATTTTGTTTGTGTTTCTTTGTGGATTGTACGTACTCGTATAACATATGAACCCCCACAGAGAGCATGTTATTAGAAATATGTACAAGTACAAGCTGCATTTTTGGCTTCGCAAATACAAAATAAATTCCTGTCCAAGAAAATAGCTCAGCTACACCGATATTATCTGTTTTGGTTTTTATTATTTGTTTAAGTTCACTTAATTCATTTCGATGGGAATACATATTTGAAGTGTTGGGGGGTTTTATGAGAAACAATTGATACAAGTAATTTTTCTGCTTATCATCAACAGATGACAGGGTAGATGAGTTTCCGTCACGTTCTATGATTTCACATGACTTGATGAATTAAAAAAAAAAAACACGTGTGCTTCTCTTCAATCGATATTTATTGACAGAATTCTACATGCTTGATGTTTATACTGACGAAAGCTTTGACCAACATATCTATAAATAGAAAAAAATAAAACGTTTCATTGTTGACGAATTAATGACAGCTATGGGAGATAGAGGTTAACGAACTTACCATGTAGAGAAAGGAACTGGTGAAGAGTCTCATTGAAGCTTGACCGAGTTTAATGAAATGAGTTTAGCATTGTCATTGCATTCCCTTTCCTTTGAAATATGCAGTATTGATTGATTACTAACTTTCACAACCATTGTAACGTCTTCCAAGTCGAGATAATGGAAATTAAGGTGTTCAATGTGGCTGCAGTAAAATGTGATATATATCCCAATAGCCACAAACACAATCCTGAAATCTGCCACCTTCAACCCATAAGCCGCTATAAATTGTCGCTAGTCTCTTAACGAGAAAACTGCGGCATTCAAAATTCACCTTATCTAGGTGTCGGGGCATAGGGACACTCCAAGTATGAACCAGTACGGCCAACGAACTTGCAAGGCTGGGCACAACTCTAACGATTGTACTGCAAAAGAAAAATCTTAATATGGCTCTCGCTACTCACAGGTTTCTACTCGAAACAAACATGATCAGCATCACCAACGGCATCATCACTAAATAAATGTTGCCTCAGAAAATGCTGCTTATTAACAGCAAAGTGTATGACATCACAGTCCACTGCACGTTTGACAGATACGCCAACAGGCTGGGCGTTCTACCAAATGATTTTTGCAAAAGCTGCATGAACAAGGAGGAAGAAGAAGTGATTCTCCACTTTCTATTTACGAGTCCAGTTCTCTCAGCTCGAAGAGAGCATATCTAAGGGTTATCTTCTTTCACAATTTTGGTGAACTGGCTAACAGCCAGGCTGCATGAACAGCCTCCAGAGCTGCATAGCAAGCTCCGGCTGACTTTGCGAATAATTTCTGAAGAAAAAACCCAGATTCATGGGGTATCACAAAGCACCTGCTCTGGTATAAGGGTGGCTTCATTGAATACAGGCTTCGACTCCAATCTACCCCCGTAAAAAATGCCATTGGACGGCTTGAAGTGCCATGAGAATCAGCAAATCAGTCAAAATTGACAAGACACACTTAGATACAAACAAAAACCAAATATGTACTTGGCACGATAGCGCTTAGAGAACCAAGGCCTAGCCCCTTACAACCATTCATGTTGCGCGTTTTATATTTTTTCACACGAATAGAATGGCATTAGAGTTAAGTAACATCTAACTACTCACCATCCCACTTGGATTTCAGGGATTATAGTCACCCGGGAGAACTAGTAGAGTAGGTCTTGCCTTGAGTGATTATTTTGTCTAGACATTCTCAATTCAATTTAAAGCTGATGAACTTATGAAGTCATCACATTTATGGTAGCTTGGCTATTTAACATGATGATGGTGTCTGGCTTGTGATAGTTCCCCTCGAAGGCCCTTTCACGATTATTCAGTTCTTAGAGAGGGTATCTCGATCTCCAGCCCCGATGCACATCAGTTTCCCTACAATCTCTTTTCCCGTGATACAGGTAGTTAGGTAGGTTGATAGGTAGAAGTATCTGTCTGGTAATTCCTGCACAGAAACGCAAGCAGCGTTGGTGCCCCTTTTTGATATCACAACTCACGTAACTTGGATGTATTGAGTGGGACTGAGAAGGGTAGTTTTCAAATGCATCCTGTGGAGTTCAAAAAGTTAATGATGTTACAAACTTTTATGTCAGGGATCTCTGATAGTTTATTGAAAAAGGCTTTGCCAAGTTTGACATACCTGATTTAGTTCTGGATAGTGCCGGGGAGTCACCGAGAAATGGGGTTTCCTTTTCCTGTGTATTGAGGAGAACGCTTAATTTAGCAGCGTGTAAGCTAATTTCCCAGTGGTCTGTGCTAATAGCTACAATTCTTGCTGTCTCGGTGCAAGTTCTATTGATGAGGTCGACAGTTTCCCTTAGAGTTGGCAATTGAAAGAAAGTGCTGGAGAATTCTTCCCTTGATGAGTCCAATCGGGGCAGACTAACTCCGCGAGTGAACCATCAAAGGTTGAGCCACATCTGGCTAGCACGTCTGCTCTCTCTCATTCACCTCTATGTTGCTATGATCAGGAACCCAGTGGAGAGTGATATTTAACCCAGCGCTGTGTGAATGGAGCACTTTGATGGCAGCCTAGCTGTCAAAAAAGATTTCTATGTTGTTTTTGGCTGTGGAGCTGATACATAGTATCTTGCAGGCCTCTCTAACCGCTAGTAACTCCTCCTGAAAGGCACTTGAAGAATATGGAAGGCGGTAGGCTTGATACAGGTTGCTGCTTCAAAATTCTGAGGACCATAATTTTCAAGCTAGCCTTCTCCATACTTTAGGGTTCGGGTGTCCTTCCTGGTCACCTCCTTTATATGCCTGCGCCAAAGAGCAAAGAGAAAGAGAAATATTTGAACTTCCCTTTTTCAATTGAACTCATGTTCAGTAGGAGTCTCTTCCTAGTAGATACTCTGTGAGAGACACCACCTTTGTCATTACTGTGAGACTTTTCTATATAACGCCACAAACTCCCCATTCGAAGTTCACACAGTTTCTTTTTTAGCTCAGCAACCGAATTCAACTCCACAATATTTTTCCACTGACCTATGTCGCATCTTTCTAGAGTGATTCACTCTTTTTATACTTTCGATTGGAGAGTTTCATTGCCGTTCCCGCATTTAATTTATCACATCACCAACTTCTAAAACGGTCCTAACTGTCTTCTTAACGCATCTTCCATTTTAGTTTAAATTCCAAACCTCTCATCGTATAAATATCACCAAAAATAAATAATTTCTATCAACTGCCACCTCCTCCATAACACGCGTATCCAAAAATATCTTTTGAACATCTAAACCGAATCACAACACAATTAATTAAAACTTTAAACAAACTTTTTATTTCTTTTCTCTGTGAAAAAAAAACCAAAAAAAAAATTAATTAATTACCTTTTCCCAGTGTCAGTGCCAAAAAAAAAAAATGGACACAAAAGCTATTCACAGATACTCGCTGAAGTAAAAAAGGATACCCAAGACCGAAAGGACACAAAGGAAATCCAATGCCATGAAAACATAATAGAAAATTGGAAATTAAGGTTCACGCTCGTTCGGTCTTCACCCGATTTCAATAAATCAACCCCAGAATATCAATGAGAGTTACAACTGGGTCGTTGAGCTATACACACACGTAAACAGGAGAAATCACGTAGTGTTGAGAGTCGTACAATATCCCCGGCAAATCCTTCTAATAACACTCTTCTGCCAACATTCAATCCGCCACTAAATCAAAGTTATCAGCAAAAGTTTGCGGTTTTGCAGCCCTTCGTAGATAAGTGTAGATACTCGTACGTATATCTCGTGGATACGCATAAACTTATAGAATTAATTTCCATAATGCATGCATACAGGGTGGGGTTCTATATCTATTTATGTGTTTGTTAATAGAAAATTGTATAATTAGAGTACCTAGATGCCTTAATTTTGCAACCTAATTAAATTGAGGAGTTATACGCATGAGTAAGCTCTCTAATTGGGGTAAGGTGAATAAAATTTTATTTAACACAAATTTTCTAACGTTCATACTGAGGTGCGGGTGTGAGTATGTCTTCGAAGCCTTAAATTATACCCATGCTCGTTAATTGAAGAGCGGAAATAAATGTTCGTATGTAGGTACGAACGCGTTGAAAATAAATTTCCAGATTCGATATTCATGACATCTTCCAAACCTGAGGTGGGCAGTGGGTAAATGTTGAATGAAACTGCGTGTGTTTGGTTAGACTCGTGTATCCAATTTAGATGTTATCAATTAACGGCAAATCATTGCACCTTAAATAGACAAAAAAAAAATTCCATCGTTTCACTAGACTGTCTTGCGAGAGAGTTGAACTTGTTTTGTGTTTTGTTAGCATTGATTTGTAGTCAATTTGATGCCAGTGGACTGAGTTGAAATGGGTTTTGTATGTCCATGCATGTATGTGATTAAAGTTTATTATCCCGAAATATTGCTATCAGTGATGGAATATGGTTGGTTAAACAAAGTCAGTATATTACTTATTTGATAAGCGATTACAAACTAATATGCTGAAGAAGCTACTAAGATGGCTCTGATTATTAACAATCATTATGCCATGTTGTATGTATCATACATTCATGTTGCCAACTACGAACTATAACTACCATCAACGGCTTTGTCATAACTTAACCATAGACAGCTCAAACTGAGAAGAAGCCATCAGACCCTTGAAGGCATTCAATCTCAGATGCTGCCTCATGGCAATGATCTAACCACGGTCCAATGCAATTCGATTCCATTTGCAACCGACTACATCATACCGAAATTAGGATGAAGAATAGAATTCCTTGTCAGCCTACCTATCAGAGAGGTCTCACCAATAAATTCGACACAACTTCAACTAAACAGTTATCCAACAAGAGGTATCATTTTAAATTTCACGCCATTGTTGAACTGTCAACATTCACCTATCATTGCGATGACTTTTGATAAGTAAAAACCAGGAGGATCGATACATACTCCCACAATGTGTTGAAATAGTGAAAATTCACTATAAAAACGGTGAAAATATCCCGGAAACGTGCTTCTTAAAGTTTGTACTGCTTTTGGTCATCATCAAGCGCCTTCTCGCACAGCTATAGTGAAGATTTTTTGTACAAAAATGATTCTAAGTGATGAGGCTCATTTCCATTTATCTGGGAATGTAAACAAACAAAACTGTTGCCTCTGGGGCTCCGAAAATCCAGGAGAAATAGTGGAACAACTTCTCCATTCACAACGATGACAGTTTGGTGCGGTTTTTGAGCTGGCGTCGTCATTGGGTCGAAAATGATGCTGGTGCGACAGTTTGAGTGAATGGATTGCGTTACGGAAACGATGTTGACAGCCTTTTTTTTGCCTGAAATCGATGCTATGAAAGTAGATGAGGTTTATTTTCGGCAGGAACACAACACATGCCACACAGCTGGGAGGAGTGTAGGTTTAATTTGTCATGAAAAGGCTTCTGAACCTTCCGTTCGGAATCGACATTCACGCCGAAAATAATTATAACACGCACAACTTGAATGGTCCCGAGAAGCTAGGTCTTGGTTTCCAACGAACTGTAGCGCCAACTTATTTGTATTCTGTCTGTTTGCCCCATTCAACAATCTTATTCCGAGCGGAAGTTCCATTAGCAATTCGAGATCATGACCAGCAGCAAGTAGTCCTCGATAAATGTAAATGAAATGAATTAAGCTGGTAGAATAGTTGCCAGTTGCATTGAAGTTATTTGCCTGACGAAATTAAAACCCTTCACCCTTCCTAGCAAAAGTCAAATTGTATCATGTCCTTGAAGATTTAGCCCAACTACAACTTGACAAGGACAACTATTATAAATCAATAAACGGGACACGTGTGGACATAGTCATACTAACAGCGATCAGTACAAATCACAGTCACAACCTAAAAAAAACGATCGAGTGCCCAAATCATTAAAACTTTGAAGGTTAGATTTAAAGGCTTACGGTCTCTGGTCAGCATTCGAATGCGCAAATCTAGACTCTTAAATAACAAGGCAGTCGAGGAGGTATTCTTAATTGGGCGGGGCCACCACCCCAACCATCCAACCATGGTGCAGAAACTTGAACTTTTCGAAAGTCATTGAGTCTTTATAAATCCCTACGTTTCCTTAGCCTGGAGTGGGGTTTGAATTATCGCCATTCACGAAGCCATTGAAAGACTACAAACGTCCTTCTGATTTAAAAATCTGGACCTCTACTCTAGTGGTAGTGCGGTAAAGCTCATATTCAGACTCTGAAAATCATTGATTACAGCACCCCAATGCTATCATCCCACCTGTCGGCGGGGGAAAATGCTGGACAACCACATAATGCCTGCGTTAACAAAATGGACATTGGTCCTGGAGCTTGAGTCTTTTGTGAACTCCTAGGGCTAGTCTGCTAATATTTGACTGACAATAGCAGTCCGAAAGGAAGGCTACCGAAAATATCATAGTATTGACGTACGCCATAAGGACGAGAGAACAACTCGTCAAAGAATAGGAGCACCTCGTCTTCGTCTCTGGATTAAACCAGTTTCTTCTCCCCAGTGAGTAACCGGCTGCACTAAGAAGGCAATTTGATATCTTACTTGAGAAAACAGGCCACATGTTGTTCAAAAGATATTCTAATGAAGCACACTCTTCCCTAGTAGATCTGTCAATCTGGTAGACGCCGAAAGCCAAACCAATAGACATGGTAAACATTCCAAATGTATCACACTTACTTATGTATGTATGCATATTAAAATAAAAGTCAACTTAACTAACTACATGTATGTATGTTCGAGTATATGATTGACAGCTTTAATTGGTATGAAGATGATTTGTTCACCCACACCCACATTTGTTTTCGAACAACATTATGAAGATTGATGGTGTTGTGAAGGACATTGGTCCCCTCCACGTGGTAATAACTGTTTGACAGTCAAATTGCAGTCCTTTTCCAAATATTGGTCCTTAAAATGATTTTGATTTCACAACTCAAAACGCCAAAGACAGTCTTATGTCAGTTTTTTTTCTGGAATCTATCACTTGCCATCAACTTGGCATACAAGTCCCTCCTTCAATCATTTCACTCATAGCCAATGACACTTCTCAAAACAACATCATTCCCAGAGAGAAATTTATAGATGTTTGTGGATGCAATGACAGTTGTCCTCTTCCTTACTTCTCATCTCTTTTCCATTGTTCGTCACTAAATCATAAGTAGTCCCACCATCATACATTTATTGTTTTTTTTTTCAGTTTTCCTTATGATGACACTTTGCATCTTGAGCAAACTAATTTAAAACAAAAATAAGACTCGAAGAATGTCATAATTAGAAATGACTCAGTCCGCTGAGGCATCCACATAATAATACCACCTCCTCTGCTTCCGAACAGAATATGGAAAAGTGTTAATTTTCTAAAAGAGACACCTTCCACACACCTTAATTGCATGGTGCAATTTTCCTCGGCATGCACAATGCATAGTACTTGTTGGCGGTATCGCGGGAGTGTGAAGAAATTGCATTTTCGTGGTGACAAAGCAGAAAATGAGATAAGGAAAGCTCTTGCGCTCTGCTCTCTTGTGATATACAAACGAATACTTTTGTTGACAAAGAGTTTCTGTGTGTGCTCTTTGCCATGGTGAGGCCACTCTATGATGTATTATGTGTGTGTGATGTGAAGATTAATTAGAGCATGTGAGGTCCTTTTGAGTGGAAATAGATCCTTTATCGATTAGGTGAGATGCTTTTTTTTTAGGTCTTGTGAAAAATAAATCTTTTAAAGAGATTTTTTAAGCTTGTGGAAGATTTATATCCACTGAGTTATTTTGACATTATTCCGTTGGCCTTTTCCAGGAGTTGCCTCAGTATGAAGGCAAGTTAAGTGGATGTTCATTTAATTAGCGCTGCAAAAACCAAACTGGTCATAAAAGGTACAACGAACAATTTCGATTCACAGAATATGCAAAATACTTGGAGTTCATTCTGACTAAAACTGAATACACAGGACTTAGTCAGAAAGGCTTCTGCTGTCCCTTTATTTCTGCCGTAAGACTACGGCATTTCAGACACAAATTATAGCATTCAGAGAAGCTGTAGCTCAGCTTTAAATAATCGCGGTAGAGGGAAGCACTTCTGTACAGTACATAGGCAGCCTTGGAATCACCGAAAATATGATCCAATTTAATAAAGCACTTAGACATTGCTTTCTAAATGAGATTGCGAGTCAGAACTGGCCTAACCTGAATCTGAAGAGTAAGGGATCACTTCTGTTCAATAAAAGAAAGTGTAGATGCATTTTAGTAGGACCCCCCACGAGACATTGCTTAATGAGGGCGACCCCTCCAACGATTTCCGCAAAAGCAAGAGAAACTTGGAGGAGGAAGAAACCGAAGCAATCTAGCCAAACTCGTAACTTGTAAAGAGATGTCGCAATGAGCTTAAAATCCTAAACTCAAAAGTCTCACTCTGTTGAATGTCGCGGCATAGATGCATAGATGGCAATGAGAAAGTCGATGAACTGCCAAGAATGGGATCAAAACCGAACAAAACAATGGTCGATCACTTGATTCTGGCTCCTTTAGAAGTTCTGAAAGAAAATACCCATTTGTCGATCATGCCGCATATCAAAGAAAATGTTGTCACAACACAGGAAAAGGAAAACAAAACAAAAAATACTTACGCTGAACTGATCGTACTTAGCACTAGTGATAAGCATTCTCAGAAGCCACAATCTACTGGCGGTTCATCGAAATAAAAAACGACTTAGTACGATCGACCTCTGCAGAGGCTGTGGCAACATGGACACGAAGGACACAACTCACTTTTGCGACTGCCCAAGCCTCAGCAGAACCAGGTAAGGGACCCTTGGTGCTTACTTCTTTAGCGACCCGGGCAAGCTGTCAACCATGCCACCAAAAGTCATCCTTAAATTAATACTGATTTCGAGGTAGCTTAAGGAGGCGACCAATAGATAAAAACTAACCTTACCTTTATCAATCTCAACTCCTTGTGCAGTGAAGCTCTAATTTAGATCATAACCCAAAAAATGTGAAACTCTGTGGCGGGAACCTACTGCAAATCATTTCATCATTGCTCTGATTTCTACACAACTTAACTCCACGAAAAAAAGGGTCTTAATGCAGAGATATGTGGCCGGATAACAACCATTGACTTCGTTCTCATTCAAGCTGTAAAACCACCGGAAGATGTCATTGAGGTGCTTATCTTTTAAATGGCTTCAAATTTTCCAGGGCGCCGACCAAAAACTTTCAATTCGCGTTTCTTTACATAGCTTATCAGAAGCGCAGGTAACATTCCCTTCATCCAACATTAAAACAACAAATAAACTAAATAAGATTGCTTTTAAACTATTCTCTCTCACTTAACCCTTAACCCTTCATTTCAGATCTAATCTTGCCAGGAACTATCCAAATACTTTAAATGCGACAGCTGCTCACAAGCAAATAAAACTCTTCTGGTTTCCCTACCATCAAATGTTTCTTATGCCCTTTATCGGTCCGCTGCCACTTGCCACATTAAATTACAGGGGTTCTGTCAAGTTAAACAAATTTATCAATCCCTTTCTAGTACTCTGTAAAAGATATTCTTCTTTATAGGACACTGTTCACTTAAATACAATCTTGTAAGTTAAACAAACTTCCATAGGAGCTTTGTCAACGCCATCTAGAAGATCGATTGACTATCGAGCACATTTTGTGCGATTGCACTGCCGTAGATCGGAGATGACACAGATTCCTGAAGAGAAATCCCTCGCTTTGAGATACTAAATCAATCAGCCAACGAAATCCTTAGCCTGTCCTGTCTTAAGAACTACCGTGACACCTTGTGTAACAAGCAAATTAAATCCAATATCAGAACCAATTCAAAAGAATTCCCCAGAAATGTTGAAATATTGACAATAATTTACCATCCTAAGTCTGTCTAACAAATTTATAGATAAACCTTCAAAGTTCATAAAATACTCTCTGCCTTCGTTAAACTTCCCTGATTTATTGTCAATATCATCTCTGTAAATAATGCCAACAACATTCCAACTTTGAATACATGACAAGCAAACAACACCAAAAAACAAAAACTGCTAATACAACATTCTCCCAACCGAGACTGTACATTCTAGACGAATAAATCATGATAAGAAACCATTGGTAGATCCACTGCCACGATTTCTCGTACATGAACCTCTACAAAAGTTCGGTGAATAAATGTAGAAATATTACTGCCTTTCTATATCTGTAAACAAAGCCACCAATCTTCCTCCTTGTGCATATTGAAAATCTGAAATCTCTTCTTACCCATCCCCGAAAAAAAAAATCATCAAAATCAAAAAAATCATTACATCTTCATGTAATTACAATTTCGATTCTCAAAGGACTCCAGTGAGCCATGGCCGTTCCCACCGCCGCACCGTACACAACAAAAACAACAATAATAACTACAATATACATTCGGCAATAAAAATAAAAAGGAAAACTTTTTAGTGTATTGTTGTTGTATGGGAAGCAAGAAGCATAAATGGTAATACTTTTACTGCTCCGCTTGCAGAAAGGACTACTGCCAGGAAAATTGCTACTCTCAAGAGGGTTGGGCCAGAATCACCAACGGGCACACATACATATGTACATATATATGGAAGACATCACCCGCGTAAAAGATAAATAAATACGGGACCCAACCCTAGTGAGCTTTGCTCTATAAATAGATACATTTTGTGTCACTGCAAAAGGACTTTTGCTATCATCAGCGGTAATGGTGTACATTCGACAAAAAGAAGTTAAAATAGTTTCATTTCATAAACCGATACATTTTAGATAAACCTATACGTCCGTCGTCTGTCTTTGGCATCGGCTAACAGCCACCGCCCACACAAAGAGTTTGAAAAAAAAACAAAAAAAACGAAGACAGGACGAAAGGAAGAGAAAAACTAAATAAACATAATATAAATGACAATTCTACCTTGTGCGCCTTTTTGACGGCAGTTTTGCAGTTCCGTAACGGAAGGATAAGCCCAGAATAGCGCCACAACAAGCGCATAAAGACATTCAAACACACAATCAGAGCCTCATGCTCTAGTGGGTGCAAAGGATACTCTCCTTTCGATGACGCTGATGATGAGATACAAACTATGTCCCAGCAAAAAAGTTAAGTTTCCGAGTGTATATATATTATATTTGGATCGAGTGCCTTTCCCAAAGGGTGGGGGGGAGAGGGGGAAAGCACAAAATATGAGATAAATTTTAGCACCACTCACACTTTGAACTATGATGTGTATATTGAGCGAGAGAGCTAAATCAATACTTGGAACAGTGCCAAATAGTTGCCTCCTGTCCCTGCAAAATCTTATTATGAAAGACGGCAAAAAAGGCACAATGCCGCCTCTACTCCAAAACAGGGTGCCTTCTGGGCGGCGGCGGACGCAATTGAGGGGGACTAATAGATAGAAATACGACAGAAACTCCATTGAGTTAACAGATTTGCGGCTGCTTCTTAGTGTTTGCCGGCCTTAAGTGCATGTCCTAGTTTTATCCTTTTTTTTTGTTTCAATTTGAAAATCGAATTTCTTGGAACCAAAAGTGAGGAATCCTCTTGCTTTTGTTGACTTCATTCGAGAGAGAGATAGGCACGTTCAATCTCTCGATGTATCTCTCTGATGTGTGTTCCGAAAAGTATATGTAGCTCTTCTTTCAACTGGCTCCGGATGAAATTGTTACGTTTTTGGGGTAATTGCGTTTTTTTGTTTTGTTTTGTAAATGTTCGTCACTAAGTCAAAAAAAGCAAACAATACCATCTACTAAAAAGGGGGCGGGAGGGTGGAGTTGTTTAATTGAATTTTCGTCTGCAACATGGAGTCGTTTAAGAGCGGCTCGGCGGAGAGGGGTTGGGACAAAAAGTAAAATGCTTTCTTAATTGGATTTAGATGGTTAGATGAAATGGGAAAGTTCGAGTGGATTAATTACCACTGTGGAAGGAGATAGTTTAAAAAAAACCAAAACAAAACGAAACAAAGTCCTGGACAACCACAGTTGAATTGTTATGTAACCTAATTGTGTTGAAGGTATGACAGAATCACAGTCCACAGTCCGACAAAGGTGTTATTTTTCTAGGACGGAAGTTGGCAATTGAATGGTTGATTTTAGCGAGAAAGTAATTGCCTTAATCCTTGTTAAAATCAGAAGAAACTTAAGTGAATTGTCAGAAAGCCAGTACATTGTTTTGTATTGCATTTAAAATAGAAGAAGGAAGGGTTTTTATTTTAAAAACAACCTGCCTCGACTATAAACTGCCAATATTCAGAAATAGCCATCAATCCAAGGACATTAACAGAGGGACTCCTTTGTGTGAATTTATTTTAAAACAAAGTCTCATATGCAGTCGGTGTGATGATGTCAAGGATGTTTCCCTTTAAAAATCAGATCATGAATAAAAGTTTTGAAAAGGCTGAACAGCTGAGCTACAAGTTATAGACTCATTATTAAGCTTTAACAAAACAGAACTGATGCTTTCAATTACAAAGGCTAAAATATTTAACTTTTCCTAATCCCTATCCCTCTCGTTGAGATCGAAGCACTATTTCCCATCCAAACTTTAACTAGAAGACAAAAATGGAACAACGAGCATACATACTTTGCATAGCCTTCTACTTCACCAGAAAATTCACCGGAAGTAAGTTAGTGTAATGTACACATGAGCAAAGACTAATTCAAAGAGCATTACAGCGAACAATGGCTTTCATGTCCGACAGACACGCTAGAAATAAAATAAAATACAAATATTTGCCGCGACAGCTCGTACTTAAAAATCCATGCCTAGCTTCTTGCAACCATGCATGTTGTATTATATTTTTCGCAGAAATTGAAGGGACCTACAATTTTTATTGCCAACTCCGAACTATGAATTGAAAAGCTTTTACATGACAATTTATACTTTCGAAGGTTTGTCATTCCCTGCAGATAGGTAGTGCTGCTATTCGAACCTTTATCAGCTTGCTGAACAGTCCAACGTACTAACCAATGAGCAACAGTGACACACTAACAATCCTCGTACGCCTTACATATCGTAAGTTAGGTTAGGGTGGGTGACTGTCTCCGCTAAGGAGGGACACACTTCGGCCAGCACGAAGGTCCATTGTGATACCACGTAGAGAAACCCGATAAACAGCATCAGAAACCTCACATGTAGAATTTCCTTAGAATCGAGGGAGTAAAAACTCTTGGTAACCATATCGGTGTAAACCCTTACCTGTGCCGCACTAAGTGCAAAAATCAATTAGGCCCACATATAAAACTCTTAATTTTAAAGATGTCGAGCCTGGCTAGGTCGTTGAGATCGTTGTAGAGTTTTCCTCCTCAGCCTTGAAAGGGCAGGGCAGGTACAACGTAAGTGTATAACCGATTCTTCCTCCTCTTCGTCTCTGCAGCTTCTACAGAAATCGTTAGAGGGGACACCCATTCAAGTTACAAGCCTGCCTATTAGACAATGTCCTGTAAGGGCCCCTACTATATTTCTAATATGTTTCCTATTAACGGACGTCTTTCCGTTCTTACATCACTTGATCTATAGACAACAACAAAATTGAATACTCAGCGCAAAGCTCAAATAATCTGGGCGCCGGGTCTTCTATGGTTATAGCAACATTCTGGATGGTAACGTTTTTAATTGACTACCTTACACCTAGAGTAACTCTCGATCTTTCTATGCACGTAAGTGCATACCTATCGTTTCGTACGTGTATCCCAAGCAGAGTGAAATGGAAGTGCAGGGAGGTAATAAAAGAATATGACACAACTCCTGACAGAACTTGTGCAGAAAGGATAAACATTCAGCTAAGAGCTGCAAAGTCAAGACTATTTTCACACTATTTATGAAGAACTGAACAAAAGACTAGACAGCTGTGTCATATCCAGAAATTATGGCTGGTCTGTCTTGCCTTCTATTTTTCAAGCAAGAGTCTATACAGTCCATATGGACCTTAGTAAACATAACCTTCCCAAAGAGTCCATGCAATCGATTTGTATATCAGATAGTATGTATCCTAAACGTCTGAAGGAAACTTATCACTATTTCCCCAGATAGTAAGGTAGCACGTATTAAAAGCTCCTAACTCTTACCCAGCCGCGACAACATCAAGGGCAATGAAATCGCTGTCGAACCAACCAGATGATGATCTTATTCTCAATTTCGGTGTATCAGCCCGCTCTGTTATCTTATTGCCTATCTGGCCTACAGACCAAGCACATCAAGTTCCTTTCTTGAAAACTATTTGGAACATTTTTGAAGTGAAGTTTAACTTAATCAACTCAATTGACTATCGTCTTATAAAGTCAGAAGAAAGTCTAACGGATACTTGTCGGCTCGGAGAGCTGGGATGTAAAACACGGGACAACTGTCATGCAGTAAACTTAAAGACTTTGGCAAGGATTTCCCGAATATGCCTTTTTTTTACGCCTTCAAAAATAATTCTAAAGTCTCTTCACGACCTTCATCTAACGCAATATTCCACAGGTTTGGGATATTTCAGGGAAAGTCTCACTGCACAGCCTTTTATGCAAGCCAAAGCAGGATGAAAAAATGCAGGGGCCTTCCGATGCGGTTCTGAACCAAATGCAGCCCTTTGCAAAATATGCATACATGCCTTCATCATGAGCCAAAACTAGAAACTAACTCGAACTATCTGACACAATCTTCTGACTTCAGCCTAAGCATCAAAACAGTCACTTCCTCAAGAGATGACTGGCCCTTCGGAAAGGCCATCAACCCGAATAAATTTCAATTTTCACAGAAGACGGGTAAAAAATCCAAGAAGGATCTACTCAGTAGAACCCAAGGCTTCCGAAACACAGAAGTGTGTTCCAAGCGGAAGTCTAACCATCGCCAAGGCAGCTAGTATCTAGAAAAGTTACTGACATTAACATAAACAGTCAGCAGCTATCCAACCATTTAAATAAAGGCAAAACTTGTAAGACGTTAGCTAAGAAGGGTTCAAACAAGGACCTATCATTGATTACTCGTCAAATCCAACATAGCACTTGTCTTTTAAAGAAAAGCTGATTGGAGGTGGAGCGCACTCTGAACACATTCCTGCACTAATATGTTCAAACTTAGCGTTCTTCATAGGTCCACTTTCGAAGAATGCGTTCAAGCAAAGACGATTTATGCAGAGGCTGTGGCGATACAGACATAGAATAGAGCACAGTCTACTTCCTATGTGAATTTCCCAGCCTGAACAGAGCTAAAAACAAACTGGGAGACCTCCTTAAGAAGCCCAAAAACCCATTCTTAAATGAATTACAAACTCGGGATGGTTCAACGATTACCAATAAACTAACACAGGGAAACACAATGGATCTGTAGAAATCCTCGTGAAGGCGGCATCATGCAGTCACCTCTTCAACCTAACTACCTATCACAACCGTGCAGCACCATACCGTTGCATTTATTCTCAGTTAAACTTGAATTAAATAATTAAATGAAACACTCATCATCGTCTAAAGAATTCTAGAGAACAACACATATATCACTCACTCCACCATACATTCTTGATTAACGATGGCACAAATGTTCCAAAAGAAAATAAATATTGCAGAGAACTCAAAAATACACCCAGCATCACACGATATAATAAAAACCGCAAATAAAATTAAAAATTTATTTAAAACCTCTTACCGATTCCGTGGCAAGATATTATATTAAATTCAAATCCAATTTGATTAGACGGCTTCTCTGTATATCTATGCGTGTGTGTTTGTGTGTACTTCTTTGAAGGAACGATAATGTGTAAACAATCAAAACAACCAATATTTACATTTTAATTTTTTCACTATATATGATCTTTAAACAAAAAAAAACCAAAAAAAAAATTGGAAAACTATTTTTATGTAAAGAATTTTTTTTGATTTATAATTATTTTCTTTTCATATTTATTCAAGTATTAACAAACGGAAAACTATTATTTTTTTTTATGTAACAACAAACAGACACTTGCCTACATTCACATTTCACTTGTAATCACTTTTATTATTTTCTTTTTTCACAATTTTCAAATTTATTTCATATAATTTTCTTAATTTAATGTAAGAATTTTATTGATGCACACCATTTAACTTGCATACCGAGCTTGCACATTCCGTTCCCGATGGAGCTCACATCAATTGATTTTATGAATTTTTTATTAGTTTACACATTTCCATTATGAATAACATTTAATTTATTATCTTTTTTTTTTATTTTTTATTTTCCTACTTAAAATCACTAAAACAATTGAAGATTTATTAAATGGAAACAAACAAAAATTGTTATGATAAGTTATCCTTTTTGAAAGAGAAAGAAACAATTTTTTTTGTGGAAATCATGACCAAATCGGCATTGGACTTGGGGCTGGTGGTGGTGATGATCGAGGAAGCATGTAATTGACCAATTCAAAATAATCACAGTGTAGTGAATTTGATGGGTAAATTCATTATAATTTCCATTTATTTTGACTCGCACAAGGAGAAGGAAAAAAACAACAAAAATAAATTCCCAAAATTAAAGGATATTTCAGATTCCACTTTTCCCTTGTCCTTAATCAATTTTTTTTTTTGTTTTTTGAGTCGCCTCCTTACTTTATTGTGGGTTGGTTAGCCACATACATATACAGAGATGTATGTATCAGAAAGGCGTTGGAAATAAAATGAAGGAAATTGAATAGTGTGTATAAGGACTTTTTGTGCCATTGTATAAGTGGCAATCGTTTGATGTTGTTGTTTTTATGTATCCTTTTGTATACTGTGCATGTTTTGTCATGAAATATTCCAAGAAATATATACAAATTTTCTTTATCTAATTACTTGTAGTATAAGTATCTATTAAACGATGCACAGTTTCAAATAGATTGCATGCAATCAAAATACAACTTAGATTTTTATACTGTTGAGTCCCAGATAGGTAGACTGTTTTTTTTTTTTTTTCAGCAAGCTCTCATTGTTGCAATTCATTCCTTTGCCGACACAGGGTTGAAGGTTGAGATATAACTTAACCTTTCGCCTAAATATTAAGGTATACAACAAAGTTTGATAAATCCTTTCAACGGTTGTCTATAGAAGATTGACAGAAAAATCGATCTCAACTACTCTACTATGCAGAGTAAACTAATTTTCCTCAAAAAAAAAAAAAAAAAACCAATTTCCATACTTCTCACAAAAATTTATTTTTTTTTGAATTCTTTTTTGCTTTGTGAAAATTATTATCCACTTCACTGAGCACGAAAACAAAATCGAATACAGAAAAAAAATTAGGAATGAACTTTTTTTTTTTTTTTTTTGAAAATTTGTTTCGATGCAGTGATTTATCTTGTATTAAAAATTCAAACAATCGAGATACGGAATTATTTTAGTTGACTTTTATTCTTTTGAAAAACTTATAATAAACTTGTGTTTGAAGGAAATATAGAATTAAAAAAAAAAATTATTTTCTTCTTCTTTAACACAACCGTTTTAGGGGAGAAAATAATTTGTTACCGTAATCGAGAAACGTTTTGGACGGTGGCCGATACTCCACTGAAAACTTTTCCTTTCAACAATTTTCTAGCTTTCCAATTGAATGTGCCGTTTTATGTTCTCATTTTCTTTTCGGTGATTTTCTCTCCTTGGAAAATGGAAAATTCAATGCAATGGGCAGGCGCGGAAAATGTTTGTTGTGATTAAACGTGGGATATTCAACACAACGTGGTTTATCAGTGGGAAATTTTGTTGGTGAAGTATACCAAGTGTTGACAGTGGCGTAGCATTGTTTTTTTTCCCCCCTTTTCCCTCGAATCGATAACATTTTTGTATCTAAGACATCAGTTTGGATTATTTTGTTTGTTACAACTGACATTGGCACTAAGTTGTCATAAATTTTAGATTTAAAATACTTTGAATTATCAGTTTTATTTATTAGGTTGACAGAAAGTATAAATATCTTTATCTATTAAAGCTTTTGATATATGTTTAACAATCAAAACTGTTGTGCCTGTTATGATGAATTTCTACAATACCAGATACCATTACTTATCGTAATCAGTGTTGGAGGTGAACTATAATTAATGAGCCACTCAACCTTTAGTTTTGTTCACCAACTTTTTATTATAATCCATATCCAATCCTTTTCGTATTCGAATATTCTTCAGACCGATATAGTGAAATTAAGTAGACAATAGATTTACTCCGATCTTATAGTAAAATCTATAGACGACCACTTTGAGTCACCACTTCGAGAAGATTTTTCACACGTCGTTTACTGGTCAGTCGAGTTTAAGACACATCCGATTGACCAGCAGCGTTTAATTTGAACTTTGTGCCCTTTTTGGACTTACTAACTTACTTAAGTGGCGCTACAGTTCAGGATGAGCTACCTCGTTCCTGAGCAAACCGCCTCCAGTAACGCACTCTAAGTTGATTAAACGACGTCTTCCTCTATTGCGTTGTCTGCCGCGTGCCGCATTGGACGCTGTTGCATGCCGTTGAAGCGCTCAGATTGCATTTCTGAGAGCAGGAGTGAGTCTCTATTGAGTGTGAATCTCCATTCTATCCGATTACCAAAGAAAGTAAAGGAAAGAAGGGAGAAAAAGTTCAAATTCAAAGACTACCCTGGCGAAGTCTTAGTGTCCATTCACTATTCATGTCCTAGCTTTACGGTTTCGCGATATTTTTTCAAATATGATATTGAAGAAGTCAGATGATAGCGCGTCTAAATTCTTATTTTTGGCATTCAAGGTCTCAGTGAGATGAGTTTGGCAGGGATACCCAAACTAGACATGGCTTTGTATGTATAGCTGGGTTCTACAAAGGCTGTCATAGGTGGCCTTAAAATTAATAAGAAGATAGTGTGTATCGATTTGGACTTCTTGGGTTTTCTTCAGGATATGTCGAAGTGTGAAAGTTTGATTAATTATGGTCTTTCCTGGCCTAAAACCACAGTAATAGGGGCCAAGCAGGTTGTTCATGAGGGGTTTCAGGCGTTTACATACAAAGGATCTTATACGCGATGTTCAGGAGATTGATGCCTCTATAATTGGTGCAATTTAGGGAGTCTCCTTTCTTGCGAATCGCGAAAATGATGCTGAGACTCCATCAGGCATATTTACATTCATCTGAACAAATCTGATATTGCTATCCTCACTTCGCTTTGGGTAGGTGGACGGATCTGTACTGTCGATCACTTCTGATTCTTTCTGGTAGGCATACCGCGTATGAAAACTTGCTGTTTCGACTCAGTCAGGACTGTTATTAGCAAAGGAACAAGTGAAGCGACTTTGCGACGTTTCTAAAGAGCTCTGTTGAATCAAAACGTGCTTTCGAGATAAGCAAAACCGCCCCACCACACAAGCCGGAAAACAAAAGGATGGAACAGAGAATAACAATCCGTCTGCGATGGCTGCTAAAAATGATATAGGCAGTGACTCGAAAAAAACGGCTTCAAAATCTGCTAGGCAAACACAATATCAGCAAATAATGTGGAGACAACAACTTCAATATCCTAGCCTTTCCGTTAGTCAGGATAAGAAACTAAACTTCTTTAATTTTTCCATTTTTCTCTTCTTCGAATCTCTATCTGTTCAGGTTCATCTTAATGCTTAGTGTCCATGTAGACCTTTGCGTGTATGGACCACATCGGCTGCATCTATAACCGTGTGTAATCTAAGTACAGAAACTTGATCCTTTTTCTGCCGCAATTTGCATACATAGTTGTAGTACAAGGTCATACTTTGCGTCATCTGCGGATTTATTGGTCCTTATGCATCTCAGTTGTCTATTCAGTTTTCTCTCGACCGGCGGCGATCCACTGGTTTCCTATTTCGGCGGCACCTGGACTTTCGTATGCACTGAAATCCATTTCTTGATGGCATCACTATTACGAGCAAATATAAGTCACGAACTAGGCTACTGAAGCCTAACTATGCTATTTATTTCTTCTTTTTTTCTGGTTGTGTCAAAGGGGTTGGGAATATTCCTTAAATGCCAGTAGCCCGTTCTATTGGCATGTACCATTCATATACATTTCTGATCCTGACAACAGGAGTTGTCAGCCGGTATCTGCCTACGTACTAAACCTTACCTTCGCTGGTCAACGAATCATGCTATGCGTCTTGTGTCAGCTGCTTCTGATGCTTTTTTTTGCTGTTCTTAGCTTTTCTAATTTCCAGAGCTCATTTTGAAGAGTCGTTACTAAATAACATACCGTGGACCCCCAGTTATCCGGCCCCTGGCTAATCCGGCACCCCTTGTCATCCGACATACAGTTCAAATAGAATCTTATCACTTTGACTTGTAATTTGTCGGATTACAAGGTACACTTTTTCACAAAATTCCGGACTTTATGGTGTCTGTGGCTGTACTGTATAATCCGACAAATTCGATAGTCCGACACCGCCCTGCAAAATGTTTGTCAGATTACCGGGGGTCCACTGTATTCTCATCCAATTATCTTCCGACCGCAACATGTCGAGGAGCAACAACAGGGCGTAAGTATAATACTGGGTGCTCCATATATTCGTCTTCATTTGGACATTCCGTCCAGGCTCATTAGCTGTCGGATCCGAATCGATAGTGATATTTGTGGAAACCGGGGTGATCAAACAGAAACTGTGTCGGAGAGTCTCCTCATTCGTCTTTAGAGCCTGCGCCCAGTGTATGGCATACAAGAGAACTGAGATGACAACTCTTGAAGTAGAATCCTTCAAGCGTATCCAGAGCTACCGATGGTAGTCAATATGCGCGTGAGAGCTCCCTGGATTTGCGATGGTTTCTTGATTGAATAATCTACTTGTGTTTTGAACTGTAGTTTGCTGTTCAGGGTACTTCACCTGAACACACTTTATAATTTGGCTACCGAACCGAAAGTTGAAAAATTCAACGATTTTTCTAGTTCAAGTCCAGCAACAAGTCACGTGGAATTTTAACAAAAAGTTAGCATACCTAAAGGCGTTTTTAACTTCGAGCATTACTAATGCATTGTACTTCTTTGTGGTGTTGTGGTGCAGTGACCTTTGGAGGTGACCCATTGGATTCAAATAAAGATTTGAGGTGTGTAAATCTAAAATCCACTTCAACTTTGAAAGCATTGATGGTATAGCTGGTCGATTTTCAGAGGTCTTTAGACAATGATTGCCTAGGTTTCCATTGGTTTCTTCCATGATACCATAGCTGGCTGAATATTCGATGAACAATCTCGAACGGGTATTAAAATTAAAATCGTGTACCATATGCAAAGTATCTACAGTTCATTTTCTACAAGTTGGAGGGCTTTCTGGTTATTTAGATGTGTGATATGGGGTCCACCAACTTCTTGGAATTCATGCAAGTCATTAACCCATTATTGGGACTTAAAATATTCAAAGTGGGTGTGCAATGTATCCTGGTAAGTGGTTTCAAGTTGATTTATAGAACCATGATACATTAATACAGGAAACACACAAGTTTACATGTAACTTGATTAGTTATTAACCAAGTCAACATGGAACAGCCGTTCTAACCTTGTGCATTTAGAAATAAAATCACTTCCACATGGTCTATTGTATCTATGCCCGGATAGTGTCAATAGATATATATATATTTATGTGCACCATTCCCATTTGCATACATTGATCTATAAATCGTATCCCATTGGGTGTGGACACCACATGGTTCCGTGTTAAATGCTTACCAATACGCTTCCACTTTCCACATTCTGTCTAGTGTCTGCCATCTGATCTTATTCTCCACCAAGAATACACAGGAAAAACTATAGAAAATAAAAGCAACAATACGACACCTACGACGACCTTTGAATATGCTAATACGTGCTGGGCACGATTTTTAAATTCACTCTCTTAGCCAAGTTCCGTACTGGAGCACCCAATAAGTTAGTTGTCTCATTAGACAACCAGCATTGGAGTAAGTATAGCGTGTTCAAAAAGAATCCACTTAATCGAAGTCGAAAACCAGCAGCACCATGGCAGCACGACTGGGAGGGGTCAATTGTGTGGGAAACTTTCACTTTATAGCTCAATTTTTATGGCCCCACAGCTTGAGGAACCCTAAAAACAACAATTGTACAATCGAGGGGAGGTGGGACACACAACCTATCGAAAATCCACTTGAAAATGGCCAACATGTGTAATGTGTAATGGTGCTTTAATGACCGGGCGCATGTCTTAGCTGACGTTGCTTTCTAATGCTTGTCTCGAGTGGGAGCTGCGGGGAAATTGGTGATTTTTTTTTTGGTAAAATTTAGTTTGATTAACAAAGCGGTAATCGTGCTAGTGCCAGCGGTGCTGTATAATAATGAATCATTGTTCCTCGAGCTGATGATGTTCACTGATACCAGAGGATTGTGTGTGAAAGTTGAAGAAGATGTTTTGTTTTGGGGAAATCATTTCGTGAAGTAATTCGCGTCACAGGCTTGTTTTGGCATTGAATTATTCACTATCTGTAGTTATGGCACACAATTTCGACATAAGACCCTCGTTTTAAGTATTGTAAGCGTAATAAAGTTTCACCTCTTAACCAACATCAATGCAGACAGAGCTCATCTGGGCATTTGTAGATCCTAAGCATGATATCATTGCTTTCAAATCTAACGTGATGTATTATGAGCTTCATGTCTTATAAAATGTTCATAGTCTATCCCGCAGCACACCTTGTAGACGTCTCAACATCAGATACTGTTAATCAATTTACAGGTGGTTGAGAGGAGAAAAATGGAGTAAGTGTGCCAATAATATAGGGTTGAGAGCTCATGACTTTGATAAAAGTGACTAGACTAGCTGGAGGTGGCAAACATGCAACAAGGCTTGGCGTACATTCAAAGAATTTCTGTAGAAGCTGTAGGGAAGAAGAGGATGATGAAACTATTCTCCAACTTCTTTGTACCTACCCAGCTCTCTCCCGCAAAAGAAAACTTCAGTTAGCAGCTTTCTTCTATACCTAGGTAATCTGATAGACACGGATGGCAGAAACCTCCTTCTCTTCATACGAAGCTCCAATTGGTCCAACTGGTATGTAAGCTGGATCTCTCCCAAATTCTTGTGGTATCGAACCTATCATTAATCTAAATGTATTGGCTTTAGTTTGTAGTCACTTTTACCTTACCTAAGCTTATCCCCTTGTGCAAGTGTTTGAGCACCCTAATACAGGTGGTTGTTCTCGAAAAGTTCAAAGTGATTCAACTCACAAGAATGTTGAATCACCATTTTGAAGCAAATAGACATATTTAATAACAGGCCCATTGTGTTATCAATGAAAGGCTGAAAAGGAGCTAAAGGCACTCACAACAACAGCTCTACCATCTGTTACAAACAAAGGCGGGATATTTACATGTAAAGTGTTTCGCAGCTACAAACATCGTACATTGCCATGCCAGTTTTATAGAGCATGCATTTAGTCTTCTGGTTCAGGAGTTTTGAACCGATTTGCTTCCCCAAACTGAAGTAGCAGCGGTTTCGAATGGTAAGTCTTCGTCGAATTTGCAAAAGGGAGTTAATGCTTACTGTTGTTGTCAACAGCGGTAGACAGATAGTTCTTTGTTTGTTGACACAATGTACTTGTTTCCGTCTGTTCTGCGATTGTCGTAAAAACCTCTATGACGGCACGCCGATAATGTCAATGTCATCTGCGTATCTGACCAGCTGGACAAATTTGTTGCAGATAGTACCTTCCAGCTGTACACCCTATCTGTTCCAGTGCGCGGTTGAAGAAATTACATGGTAGCATATCTCCTTGCTGAAATCTGGCGCATGTTTGAAAAAGTTCAGAAGAGCTGTTCCCAAGTTTCCATCACGCGGTATAGTGTGATCTCGAATCGCCCTGTACAGCTCAAGACGATGAAGGCTTTAAAGTCAATGAAAATGTGGTGAATCTCGACATGAAGCTCGTTGGTATTTTCCAGGATTTGCCTTAGCGTGAAGATTTGGTCAATTGTCGATCTGGCCGGAAACCACACTGGAATGTGCCGGTTAATGTGCTGCAGAAGGGCTTCAGACTTTCACATTGTACGATACATAGGACCTTATATACGACATGACTTGACCAGAAATACCTCTCATATAGCCAAACAAAATCCCTACTGACACTGTCGAACGCACTACTCAGTCATGATGTGGAGGATTCAGAGGGAGGTTTTCACTTATTCGGCATCGACTGTGTATTTCAGATGTTCTTCTTTTCAGCTACTGCCTTAGCTTTAATAGGTTGGAGGCTGATTATCGTCATTATAGCCTCACGATCTTAAAATTTTGCAGATCCGTCGGTTAGTACTTAGTGCGTTGGACTGCTAAGCAAGAGGACATAGGTTCGAGCCTCAAAACCACCAAACCTTTTGTTCGCGGCGCCACCTCTTCGCAGGTTTGACAAACCTGCAACCGAATAATCTGTCACATAAGGGCTTCCCAATCTCCCATTCGGAGTCGACAATTACACTGTAGGTCCCTTCCATTATAGCGAAAATATAGCACGCACAACATAAATGATTGCTAGAAGCTAGGCTCTGTCTCTCTATGAGCTGTTGCGCCAAATATTTATTTTTTTTTGTAATATTAGCAAGCACTAAATAGTACTGCTTTTAGAATCGAGTTTAACTTCGTACGTTTTAAATACTCGGCAGCTAACAACCACATTGTAATTGCCTACATCTCTACTATGTATGACGCTCTTCGTCTCAATGTAAAGATTAAATGACAACCTATAACTACAGCTGTATGTATAAACCATGAATCAGTCGTGCATTTACTCAGCACACATTTACTTTCAGAGTAACCCCATACATATGTCATGAACAAGGGTAGTTAATTCGAACTCTCTTGACATGAATCTACATTTGTATGCCCACTCCCTTCGAAACAAGTCTCATGAAACCGAAATGTATTTTTAAACTTTAACGCTGTCATCAAAAATGTTCGGCAGCTTTTTTAAAATGTTTTTGTTTTTATTTTATTTATCCAAATTTTGTTGCCAATTTTGTCGTCGTCCCATACCAAAAGCGTATCGCCCAAGACCGTTGACCTTGAAGTTCAATCTCGAAAATATGCATTAAATTTGAATATCACACTATTATTATAAATTCATGAATTCGAGAAAATAAAAATAAAAAATAAAAAATTAAATGAAACCACTAGACACCAGTAGTCATATGTACGCGATCAGAGCGGAACTCTTCCGCTATGATTTATTAAAATTCCCACAGTAAAACAAAAGAGTTGAACAGCGAACGCGACCGCTTCTGAACTCCGGCATTAGATATAATGTAGCTCCCATGACACACAAAAAGAGAAATGAATTACTAAGAGAGTTTTAAGTGAAAGCTTTCTTTTTGTCACTTCCTACTCCACGTGCACCTAACTGGTATTTTCTCACACACACAATGAAACAATAAAAATTCAACCACCGGCAACGACAACGGTTTATACAGATGCAAAAAGCTTCACAGGTATTCCCTTTTTTTTTCTTTTTTGCAACTTAAGCTTAAATCGTGTTTTATCTATAGTTGTAGTCGACAACGATCGGTGCGGCTATAAGGTTACTGTATCTCAATCTCAAAGCCCTCCGCTCTCGTAAGACAGCTTGTTCATAGTTCAGACCTCCCATCTTGGTTGAGTGGAGAAGGAAGGAAAGCTACACAAAAGACGTCTGTAAAACTTTTTATGCCTCGAGAAAGAAGTCGCCTACGACAAAGTTCAATATATCAGTTAGTTGCCGAAAAAAACGCATTGCGACAAGAGGTGTGTGTTTGGTGTTAAGTCGTCTGTTCGATCGATGTTTATCGTAACTTAACAGTGTGCGGCTGTTTTATAGTGTTTTCATTTTTCAATTTTCAATTTTCAATTTCGTGCGCAGAATTTTATAAAAAAAAAAATAAAAATAAAAAAAATTAATAATAAATCTCCACTCTTTGATAAATGTGTCATGTTGGTAATAATTAAATAAATGAAATAAATCAACATGAACTTATGAAAGAAGTATTAATTGGTAACAAAGAAAGAGAGGGAGAAAATTGAATGTGTATTTCATATTGGGAATGCAAATGTTATGAATTAGTGCCCATCAATGATTGTGTTCTTCATTTAATACGAAAAGAAAATTTCTAAATGAAATCAGTTTTTTGTTTAAATAAATAGTGAAGGACAGAGTTATAGAATAGTAATCGAGTTCTCTTTTACGTATTTAATGCGAGAGCGCACTCAACTGAAGCAAGAACACGTGCAGATACTTTTTTTTTTCTTTTTTTGTGTACCAGTACACGGTGCTACTTTATTTAATAGTGTAAGTATAGTAAAACATTTTTTTTTTTCATTTTCAAGTAGGATTTGTTGATTCTGCTATAAGAATTGCTTGCATAAATAATGAAAATATAATTATAGAACCGATGCTGATTACTCAACGTTTGAAAATACATATTTTGGAATGTTGACAATCGTGGAGATTCTATACTTATCTTGATTGTTTTATATCTCATGGATTAACGATGATTAATAGGATGTATTTGAAAAAAAAACACACACTTTTCATGCTTGACAATGACAAACTTGAAAACAATTTAAGATTTAATTTTCGAAATAGATCTAGATTTACCTTCACTTAAAAAATAAAAATAAAAAAAAATAAAAGCCGCTTACCTACCGGTAGTTTGGCATTTAACACACAACAACAAAAACATTAACGAGCACAAATTTAAGGGGGTTTATTTAAATTATTGTAGGAGGAAATTTTAAATCAATGGCATAGTTCTGAGTGGCGGAAGTGTTAATAAGACTGTCAAAGCTGCCAACCATGCTGACCTTTTGTGATTTTTATTTATTTTTTTTTTTCTTAGTGTGCGTTTAGAATGCTTTCACAGCTGATTAACATTTTACAATGCTTATGAGTGTTAATAGCCCAGTTTATGCAACTCATCTTAGTTAACATTCATTGGTGTTCTTCAGGACTTCTATGACTGTCTGCATTTTGTGTGTGATAAAGAGAATAGTCGTATTAAGTCAAACTGCTTGTGGATTTAATTGAGAAGCAGCGACTGAAAAGGCAAAATATTCCTCAACGGAAATGACTGCAAGGTCTGCAGAACAAGACATTCTATTTCATCTGACACCCCTTGACATCTTTGGCAAATAAACGGCCATTAGCCTTAAATCAAACTCAGAGTGTTCGAATAAAGATTTTGGCCACACTTTCATTCTAAACGATTTCATAATCCTTCCAGAAAATACAGACTTTACCACAAGTTAAATCATTCCCTTAAGGTCATTCTGGGAGAAAGATGTATTTCTATGAAAAGGTGGAGCAGTTCAATATTCACCTTTGTTGGATGCCTGTGCATAGAGACATTTCAGGGCTGAACAATTTGGTAGATATGGAACCACTATGCCCATTCAACTCTAAAAAGGTTCATTAGGTATACAGTTCGCTGCTTATGACCTTAAATTTAAACTGAATTCTCTCTCTCACTTGCAACGTGCCTTGTGACAAAACAGATTTGAAATTTGAAAACGGATCTGAAATGCTCGAAGAATTGAATTTCCCCCAATAGATGGCATATCAGCACTTCAATATATGTCATCAGTGGACTCAGGCTAATAAAGGGAAGCATGCAACAAGGTTTGGCGTACATTCAAACGATTTTTGTAGAAGCAACATGGACGAAGAGAAGGAGGAAACTATTCTTCAGCTTCTTTGCACCTGCCCAGCTCCATTTCGAAAAATTCTACTTCAACGACTTAGGCAATCTGATAAACACAGATGTGAAAAACCTTCTTCGCTACATCAGAAGCTCCAATTAGTTCAACGAGTAGGTCCATAGATCTCTCCAGATCCATGTGATATCACAATGGACACATCACTGGTCTAAGTATGCTGGCAACAGCTGGTATCCACTTCAACTTAACCTAACTTAACACTAAATAAATTCCTTTTAAAGAAAATTGTCCATCTTTCCTTCGAAAACAAAGTTATAAACATTTACCACTTTAGGCTTGAATCTAGGTATCTTGGACCGAAAAAGAGAAAATGCTTTGCTTTGTCATTACCCCCACAACAAGCAACATAAGCCCAACTCCTTTTTTTTATCCTTGGAATGAAGAAATCTTGAAAAGTTTGACACCACTCTTCTTAAATGCTTTAAACATATGTATATCCGCACGGTACCGCTATCTTAAACTTTACTTCGATTCGACTTTAGTCAATTTTTGGTCACAAGGTGATGGGTACTCCTTTATTCCAAGACGGACTGATCGAATATTCTGACTATCAAATCCTTTTCCTACACGAATAGTATATATAGTCTTCATCTTCATGGGTTTCCTCACAGCAGTTGTAGTACGAAGATTCATTCTGTGTGTATCCATCTTCGTTCGTCAGAAAAAACCAATCTTTACACCACTCTCTTTTCTTTCATTCTGACTTCATCTAGGTAGATAGGTTGAAGGGGTCACTATATCCCTTATGATACAGCCTTCGCTTAGATCTCCAAGTATCCATTGTGTTCGCCACTAGGGGAACATTGTGGAAACGGAAGACAAAGAAGGAAGGTCTATGTCATCTCTTTTGTAGAGGTTCGGTTGACTTTATCCAACTTATCAATAAAGAGGTAGTCACTCCATTTATCCCTGTAGCACCGCCGATGCATGTAAGAATATACGTCGTGTTGCATGATGCTGTCCAGAAAGCGGTACCTACCCTTCGTAGGATGAGTCTGTACAAAGCTTACAGCTTCTTCTCGAATTCTCTCGCCTCGAGTTGAACTGCTTACATAATTCATATGATCTTTGAAGAAAATCTTTGAGTGTATCATTACTTTCAAGAATATTATCTATAGACCTTATAGACGACGATTACTTTCACTTACTTATTCTTTATGTTAATATGAGAAGCATGTCAGTTGTATACATTCCAAAAGTGTCAAGCCAATGGTATCATTGCCGATCTACACTACATTTTCTAGCAGCTTTGACTATTAACTACAAATGTCGATGTCATCGCTTCTTCCAGAATCTGAAGTCAAACAACATTAGCATACATGATATTCCACAATAAGGGGCCATAAATCGAACCTTGTTTAATCAGATCTAATTTTTCGCAATCACTAAGTGACCTCGGACCCAAAAAAGACCCGTTGTATTAAGCAGTCCCATTAAACACAGACAGGTCTGATTGTGGAGCTTATATTTTTGAAGTGATTTAATAGACTCAGGTGGTCTACTCCTTCAACCTGTTCGAAACAATACAGATTAAAGCCATGTGGGCGGCATTCATTTTGCATTAGCTTTGTTTTTTTCTAGCAGTAGATCCTTGGATGGTTTTAGAGTGATCCTTAAAAATTCGCATAAACATCGTTTTATGGAATAAGTCAAAGCTCTGATTGCATTCAAAGGCTTTTCAGTCGAATTTCGAACGTAAACAACGATGCATCCGAGAGAAGTAAGTGGTTTTTTTTTATGAAGATGGAATGCTTCATGCACCATCATGGGTGACCAATTTCTCTTAGTGTATCGAACTCTTACCGATTAAACCCTCTCCATCTTCAAGCAAACCAACCCGGAAACTATTGCTTGCATTACTTCAGGGTGGTGTCACTTTTCTTGGCTTTTTTGGGCTCCTGAAGTGTTCAGCACTTCCTCGATGTAGAAACAAACTTCGGTTCCAGTTTCCTCCCACGTACGTATTACCATAGCGATGTTGTGCGGTGTGAATCCACCCACCTGGTCTTCGTCTCTCTGTAGATAATCGTTGAAGCACCCATGTCCACTAAATAATTGTGTGTTGTACCTCTGCCATGTTTCCGATCAGTCTTGCAGTCTATCTTCCCCTGCTACAGGGTTCTTGCAAGCATTGTATGGTGATCTCTTAGGCTTCTACTGTTGCTGTTTCCTTCCTAACCTAGGAGATCAATTGAGATTAATTCCGCGATCACGAGAATGCCTGATTCTGACACTGTTCGGTAGAATTTCGCCGAAAAGTTTCTCTTCGCTTTACCGCCGCCATTCGCTTTCTGTATTTTTCTTGGCTGACAGCAGGAGCTCAGATCTCACAGCTGTAAACCTGTCTTTGGTCGCCACAAGATCACCATTAGTCTGAGGCAAACTTGATCTACAGCCAATATGCTTTGTGTCCAACCCCAGTTCCAAGTACTTTACTGCCTCTTTAGTCGTTAATGATTCTAGACTTGTCTGTACTTCAAAAATAGTGGGTATCTGCCTTATAGTCAGCAGAACTATGCTTGGTCTTGCATCTAGGATTGGATACGACTTACGACTTTTTTAATCCATCTTTGGGTATCTTCGGTGTCTCATGCGGTGATCACTGCCACGATGTCATCTGCAAAACCAACCAGATTCGTATTTTTAGACATCTCCATTCTTCGGATTCCATATTCCTGAAGTCTGAGCTTGGAATTGAGCCTTCCACAACACCATCCCTCATTCACGTTCCCTCTTTGATGTCATAGATTTGGTCTCTGTCTCTAATGGAACTTTTCATCAGCCAAAGGTGCATCGAAAATTTTCTCAAAGGCGTTCAGCATATCCCTCCACCTGGCAAAATTCAAAGCATTTCTTTCGTCCAGAGTTGCCAGCATGATATTTTTTTCTTGAATGACGATTACAGCCCTGGAGCTTTTGGAAGGTCCTAACCACCACCTCTACAGCTCCTATTGTTGAATGCCCACTTTGGAACCGGTGCTACTTAGCGGATATGTCGCCTGCTCTCAGAACAGCTGCTGAAATAATTTGTGAGGTTATAGCATCTAAAACAGTGTTAACGCAGGACTTTCTTGACCGCCCTTATAGTCTTTTAGACTATCAGCATGGCCATAGATTGGTGTAACATTCAGATACCGTCACCATTAAATGAGTCAATTTATGCATACCACCGGTTGCAGTCCACCAGGTGAATAAGTTGAGTGACTTCTTTTAGGTCTGGACATACTTAATCTCAAAGCTGTATGAATGACGAATACCTTTCCACCAGTTATGCAACTGGCTATCACTATCCTCAACAAGAAAGCAGGTTCTGTGAGATTGCTTTATCGAGAAGCTCTTAAATACTTCAAAAGCAACTAGCTTATGTGAGAATACAATGTGAAATGAGATTAATTGGTCTCTTTTCAGCTCCGACTAAGTTCGAAGCCATCAATAGCTTATATGCACCATAAAGTGTGATGCAATGAAAAAAAAAACAAGATTCTATGTACAACATTCAGCAACTATAAGTGAAGTCATTAAACATCTTTAGCAACTTTATTAAAAGTCTCAATATTAGAATGTTCCTTAGTATATTTAAGAAGATTAACTACCCGGAACTAAGCAGTTCCTATACGTATACAGTCTGTTATAGTTTATCGATTTCATTGCACGTGTTTATTTATCTGACTAACTAGCCCATTTCCACTGCCGACCAATTAGTCATAGTCTTCAAATTTGAAGACACATAACCAGCTAACAACTTGAAATCTAAAAGTAGTTTTTTTTTTTCTTTTTTTGCTTTTAGATTTAAAGATTTATTTTTCTTTCAAAAATTTTATAATGTCAGACAACAACTGTTAATTAGCCAATTCTTAGTTTGAGTTTTAAAAATAATGTATCGGGCATAATATTTAAATGTAAGAGTTCACGTTTTTCTGATTAAAACAATTTAATCATTTTAATCTTACCCATTTCGAAGATACTCCTTAAGCTCTCATAAAACATGCTTAAGCTGGTTGAGTGATTGATATCAAAACCAATGTTGAAATATTGGTGTTGCAAATTCTTTTAATATGTTTGACATTATAATACGGTCCTGGACTTATAAGCAGATTAAACATACCGCGGAGGTTTTAGAAAGTGAAATTTGTTTGAATGAGAGAATGGTTGAATTCTATTCTTGAACTTCCGCAATCGATCAACTTTGGAACCAAAAGATAAATCGATAGTGATAAAGGTTCTTAAAAAAGCACAAGTTACTTATGGAGATTAAGCATTTTAATAGAATACGATTGTTGTTTATTGATCTGTTCTTTGCACATTTGAGATAAATATTTGTGACATCATTTAATCTACTCGCCTACTTAATTGTTGATTATCTATTTAAGATATCCTCCTGAGATGTGCCCAGAAGACATTCTTCATTTGGTGTATGTATAGGTATAAAAGTTCTAGAGAAAGTCCAAAGTGTGCCTTGCCTCGGCACTTCGAGTGCGCTGAGAATTTCTCCGAAAGCTGCACTTTATACCATGCTTCACTTACTGCCAACAGACATTCATGGTATGCAGCAAGCCACTAACGCGGTCCTAAGGCTGAGAGGGACTCATCAATGACGTGAGAAAGTGTGGAGCATGCAAAAATCCTGTTAAGTCACCGAAGCCTTCCTTAGTCAACAGATGGGCCATAATATGGGCAATAAGCACATAATAGTGGACAGAAGCGCCAAGAGTCAGCACGAAGTCCTTCTTAATGAGTTCACCACTCCTTCAGTCTCTCTTAGCACGATTATCAGCCAGACCGCGCGCCGCTTGGCCGAAGGTTAACCGAATATCACGCACATATATTGCGATTTATATCGACTGTCAAACTGTGATCAGATCCCTTGTATCCAACACAACAAAATCTAGTGCAGTGAAAGACTGCCACGTGTATCTAAACAAAATCGCTAGCCAGTATAATGTCACACTTTATTAGCCAGGCTAGGCTCTCACGCAGATGGTATGAGGCTCGACCATGTCAAAGCACCTACATATATCATTCCTTTTTAAACCTGATTTACACCGATGCTCTGGCAAATCATAGATGACAACATCTTGAATTGTGCAACAATGCAAGGCTAATCTGGCCTGGCCTACCCTTAATTCTAGGAAACCGAAGCATTAATTCGACTAAAATAAGAAAAGCTCTTGAAAGCAACTAAGATCATTACAGAGTACTGCGTCTTAGGCAGATATGCTCAGTGTTTTATGGAACCTTTTCTACAGGACCTGCAGAAAGAGGAAACATCTACTGTTCACTTCCTTTGTTGGTGTCCCGCCCTTGATAATATTAGGAAAACCACCTTAAACGAATATTTCTTTAATGATCTGAACTCCGTCTGCTCGGCTGATCTAACCTGCTACGTTAGAAAATCTAAATGGTTTCAGGAGAAGACTGGGATCCAACCCATCACTGACAGTGATTTTATAATGGACTGACTTCTGGTCTAACTGTATAAATTCTAACTAATCAACTAACTATATCTAGGCAAAAATATGCCAAAAGTACTCATACGTTCTCTGCAAAAGGAAGATGTGCTTGACTGGACTGACAAAACCAGTAATTAAAAACATCACAATTGTATCCATTTTGGAATTATCCTTGTCACTAATATTCATAAGACATTCATTCATTTGGTTAGCGAAAGACCATATCTTTTTCAAAATATGAGACTTATCACCTCCCCTGTCATCCTTTAACAAAGATGTTATGGGTATGACATCAGCATTTCAATAGTTGCTAACATTTTAAGTCTACTTTCCTTGGGTTTAGAACAGTATGCGGTCGGAAACTAAACCAAGAAAGAAATGCAGGTGAATTTGTAAAGTAAAGTAAGGCCTAATAAAATAAGGGCAAATTCAACAATTTGCTTTTGAAAGGGACATTAGGCCTTTACTTCGCTGCATTTTTACTGTCTTTAAGAAAACATTTGCACCCAAGCAGTATGAATGCATCTATGAACCTAGAAAAATCTTGGATCTTATGAAGAGTCAGTACTGAAGAAACGTATAATAGAACTCTTATCAAGAATGAACCAAAGCAGTCTCTGAGATTCGTTGTCCCAAGTCATTAGCTGGGCTTGACAGACAAATGGTGCGGAGAGTGGTTGGTAAATGGAAAGAATTTGGAAAAACGTGCTAAAACGCAGATAAGTCAAAAAAGCGATCAAAATGTCTACAAGCAGCGCCGTCCATCAACATAGAAATTTTACATATCATCAATAGTTAATGATACCTGCAGGCTATGCCTACAGGACAGAGAAGACAGCTGCACTGTCTATTTATGCGCGCCACTCTAAGAGGTCGTCATCTACTGCGTTGTGCCTCCGGGTAAGAGTTTACAACTCTCTGGGCTAAAGCATTGGTGTCCATTCGCTCTACATGTTCTAGCCATCTTAACCAACCAATGCCCAGTTTTTGACTAGGTCAATGTCGCTGTACAGCTCGAATTCGTTGATGAATCTCTTCCTTCAGAGCTCGTCAACGCAAATGGGACCAAATAAGAACGAAACGACCTTCGATAGAGTCCATGCTTCAGCGGTATAGAGTATGATGTTATAATACCATTCTTTCACCTTCCTGTCATTCATTTGCAAATTTCATTGGATAAAGCAGTGTTGTACAGTGATTTCCTTTAGTACCGCCGTTTTACAACATAAACAGTAATTTCCATTAAATTCCACCGCCAAAGAAACAAAACAAAGCAACTTTTATCAACTTGTCTTCTATGTACAGTCGCTTGTCGTTGGCTTTTTAAACAGCATTTTAAAATACTTGTTTTGGCATAGTTTATGTCAATCTACAAAACAAGCGGATGTCTTAATCATTAATCTCATCCATGTCAATCACTTCATGAGATATAAAAACGATTCCATCGAAACTGCCAACTGCCTCGGATTGAATGAGTTTTTGCCTCTGATTGACCAGTAGCATTGTTAAGACATCTTACAGGTAATTACTTTCAAACAAAAGACTCGTAACTCTTGAGTTGTTATTCTTCTGTAGTACGCACCACTGAGAACCGTCCAACAGTTGGTTCTCCATTGAGTAAGTCTTGAAATGATTCGTTAATTGAATTGATCTCACTTTCGGTTTCCAATCTAAATTTTTCTCGTTCTTTAAAACCAGTTTCAATGGATTTTATGTTGAATGCACTGTATCTTGGTATCTACGTATTTGGCATAGAACAACACGTTTAAGGTCAAACATAGTTAAAGTTGAACCATAAAGCTACTTTCAAACATTTTAATGGTTTTTTTTTTTTTTGATTTCTTTATTTCGGTGTTCTTCAACTTTGACGTTTGCACAATGGCACGCAGCAGAACTATTCCATTTTCAAACGCACACATGTGATTAATCATAAAAAGTAGGTTGTATGAGGTCTAAAAGTTAAGTAACTTTGAATAGCTTTTATGTGGACTTCAACAATAGACTGATTGTTTGGTTACACACGTTGAACAGCTTATGGACGTCCTTTGTCGATTTCTATGATTTAAAAAATTACGCCATCAACAATTAGGCTGCGCAGCACCGGAACTATTGCAACATTTTAGGTGAACAATAGCAGTATTGATTGATTTGGTTAGTTATGGTGAGGTAAATGCTACCTACATAGGTACATAAGTCCTAATATGGTCAAGTTTTGTTTATTAAAATTTTCGGATCAATTCAACAAGACACTTGAAAGCTTGTAATTGCACACATTATTCTTTTCGAAGAAGATCACGGATACAAGATTCAAATAATTGGAAGAGCACAAAGGTAGAAGTATTGAGCAAGGTATGTATATTTTGCTAATAGGAAAGACTTGCCAAGGAGATACAACACACAAGCAAAACATAGATATCAGGCCACAAAATCAAAATCACTAATTCGAACACCATATTCTCGAAGTTATGGTGGCCATGGTGTAATGGTTACATCATTGCTTGCCACGCTAAAGGTTCAGTTACATCATCGCTTGTCACGCTGAAGAATCCAGATTTGAATCCCGATTGCAAAAAACTGGGAGTAGGGTGGTCATATGGCTTGAAAGTGTTAATCGTACTCATCACATCGGGATGTTCGAAAGAAATACTGTGAATTATAAGCAAATGGCAACAGTCCCAATAATTCTCCCCAGTCATTCTGGACACCACCCTCGGAGCAAAAAAAACTGAAACCTAATGCTGTGTGAAATAGCATCGTAAGGGTATTCTAAACCCTTTAGCGCTAGTGAATTATAAAAAAAAAGCTGACCGGGACGAGCCAGGTTAACTAGACTATCAGTTGTCCTCATTAACAGAGTTCGGACAGACAATGGTAAAATAACAGCGACGCTCACGAACAATTGAAAATCAATCAGTCAAACTTAACGCCCTTATGCCTTAGTTGGAACAGTGCAACTTAATGGGTAAGGATAGGACCCATTTCCTTGCAGATGAAATGCTCCATTTCACTCTATCAGAACTAAGTCTTTCCCTGAATTCCACAAAGTGGATTAAATGCAAATCTTAGCATGTTCTCTTCCGAGGCTTGGTCTAGAAATCAAAATGAATTTACTTTACTTTAACGTGCTCCTATCCCGAAAAGAATCTCTGCCTGAGACATCGCAGCCATCCATTTACTCTGGCCCCGGATAGCTTGCTACTAGTTTGCTAGTCCAAGTATCATCGTATCAACGATTGCCTGGTTTTAGAAATGCAGGCGATGCTTCATTGTTGTCTCGAAACCTCTTACTAAAGGTGGTCCACCCAGTTCAGGGTCCTGGACCTGGGCCATCTCTAGCAGCTCGAAAACTCTTCGTTGGACTTTTATCCCCAAATATGCGATGAATTATTCTTTGATCGCTTCGAGAGGGAACTCCTAAATTTGTTCAAAGTCGGCGTTAGGAATGATGATTGATCTAAGGCCTTGGCTATATGATTCTTTGCTTATTGGTTTGGTCTTGATTCACTTTTAAACCAATTCCATTTGCTTAGTTTTCAATTGCCTACCTAGTCCTTGCATAAGTTCTGTAACACAATTTCCAGCGCTTATCGTTTGAAACTTCTTCATGGAATAGAACCATTAACTTTTATTCCAGAACATATGCATTGTTTAGTAAAGAATACAAGCCAGTTTGGTTTCAGCTTGTGATCTATTGTTAAAGAGAATCGAGTCGCGATAATAGCATTGCATTAGTGCAGAAAGAGTGCTGGCCAAATTTTTGAGTTGCTTAAACCACTCGGAATATCGAGAATTTTCGTTTATCGGTCTATTTGTCGCTTCAGCGAATTGTCTGGAGTAGAGGACAGCCCAAAAAGTGGTCGTCCACGCATTATCCGTACGAGCGCGGTAGTTAAAGCTGCAAGAGAACGAATTCGAAGAAATCCCCTTGAGAAACAGAAAATTATGTCCAAGGAATTGGATATATCAACAAGATCCATGTGATCCATGGCTGATTCGGGATGATCTGCATATGAAAACCTATCGTCGGTCCACGGGTCATCTCTTAACTCCTCGGTTAAAACAAATTAAGCTGAAAAGATGCAAGCGACTTTAACAGTGGCACGCGGACAATGGCCATGAAAACATTCTCTTTACGGATGAGAACATTTTTACCGTGGAAGAAGTTTTCAATAGCAAAATGACAAAAATTTATGCTACGTCATCTAAGGAAGCGAAAAATGTTGTTCCAAAGGTTCAACGTGGCCATCATCGCGCTTCCGCAATGGTGGGGAGTCTCTCACCAAGGTGTCACATCCCTCCATTTCTGCAAAAAAGGCGTGAAAACTGGTGAAAAAGTCTACCAGCAAGATGTGCTAGAGGGTGTTGTGAAGGGTTCGAATAATAGCCTTTTCAATGGAGAGAGGTGGATCTTCCAGCAAGACTCTGCTCTAGCGCACAAAGCCTAAACCACGCAGGAGTGGCTCAGTGTCAATATTCCTGGCTTCATAGCAGCAGAAGATTAGCCTCCGGGGAGTCCAGATTTGAATCCAGTGGATTACGGTTTGTGGTTAGAATTGGAAAGCATGGCCTGCAAGACTCCTCACCGAAATTCGGAAAGCCTCAAAACATCATTTACTCGAGCAGCATCAAAAATGTCCTTAGAAACCGTGCGTGCCGCTATAGCCCGATGGCCAAAACGATTGAAAGCTTGTGTTAAGGCAAACGACAGTCATTTAAAGTGAATCAAATTTTTTTAAGTAATCAATATTGTAGTCTAATAAATTAAATAATATTGGATACAAAATGTTTATTCGTTTTCTTCTTATGGCGTTTTATATTTGTAACAGAATTAATGGCAGGACTAGGTATATGATGGCTTTCTGGAAGCCTCTAATGTACCAATCGTATATCTCAATAGTTGGACATATTTGGTGAAGCTAATGTAGCCCTATGCAATAAAGTTGCTGGAAAGATAGTAGTATCGTCGATTTTTAACTCGGAAATTGAAACATGGTTATTATATGACATAGGATTGTTCTGACGTATATGCCGACAGACAATCGAAGTATATATATGTATACAGATAAACTCTTGTTTGTCATCATTTCTTGAATCGCTCATTTACGAGGGCTTTCATTATTCTAACGCGTGCTTCAATAGCCACAAAATAGCCACTCATGACTAAATTTGTTCTTGATTGGGGCTCACATGATCCAAGTGGCTCACATGATTCAAAAATTCAAACCCAACTTGGACCAACATGACGACATTGTTGGTTTTTTTTTTTTTTTTTTTTTCAGAAAGATTGAAGTATTGGTCGATTCGAGTGCAGCCATAGAACACCTTTCCGATTTCTATCATCAAAAAGATACTTGAGTTCAACTGAAACTACAATTACACTCGTTTACTGTATGAAACTGTGAGGATTGCTCGCTTGCTCCTAAAACTTTAAATTGGAAAACACCCACAGCCTTGCCTTTCCATTACATTCATTTAGTCGTTATCGTACAGTATAAGCTGATTGGCGACTTTCATAAGCTGATTTGACTATGATAGGAGACGTAAAGTTAAAAATATAGGGTATCACATTGATGAAGGCTTAATTTTACAATAAACGATAGTTCTTGTGTTTCACAACGACGTGTCGTTAAAAAGAGGCGGCGCTCCTTAACGTGGGTGTAACCTGACGTCTAGTAATGGTTGTAACATTAATGGTTTATAATAGCACTTATGTACAAGTTTAGGATAAACCCGTGTACCTAGAATCTATGATGCTATACATTGGTCTATTGTAGGTAAAATCATATCAAGCATATTTAATTAGACCACTACATGATCGAAGACAAGAACCCAAAACCTTGGGCTTTAATGAAACTAAAGATTTTTTAAAAATTAAGAATTTTTATTAGTTAATGTCCTACGCGGGGCATACTAGTCACAACCCGTATCCGGTTGGGAATTGAACCTTTAACTCACTATGCACCACACCCTTTGCAATCAAATTGCAAAAAATTCCACTGTATTACCATTTTAATTGTCCAGAGAATTACAAGAATTAAATAAAACTAGTTCTTACCATTGGAGAGAAAGATTGATTTCTTATCGAACTTCGTCAATGTCAGTGTCTACAAATTAGTTATCTATTTGTAACAAACAAATATTTAACGCGACATAGAGAACCAGGACCTTGCTTCTAGGAACCATTCATGTTGGGTGTGTTATAGTTTTCATACAAATGGAAGGACCATTTTCCGAATGGCGGATTGAGAAGCTTTTTTAAAACAGATTATACTGTTGCAGGTTTGTCATGCGTTTCATTATTCTGAAGCTCGAACCTATGTTCCAAATTGAGGACTTTGCAGCAAGAAAGGGACAACTCTGTTTTCACACTTTTTTGGATCTTTTCTTTATTTTAAACCTCCCTTTGCACCGAGTGGTAAGGGATCTCCAAAATCGATTATATTTTACTTTTTCATATTCAGCATTTTTCGTTTGGTTTAGGTAAGGGTAGGTAGAGGTGGCAGTTTAACAGAACCCAAATAGCACTAGGATGTGCCTTGTTACCATGACTCGTGTGACCTGATTTATGACGCGTGTTTGTTGAAGATGGGAGACAATCGGTGCCTAGATCCAACCTGTGGAAATAAGAAAATGGATTAGATCTCGTATCCCTTTACCCGAGATGTCGTTAAAGTCGTCGAAGAATGTTTGGTTTAGTGCACGCAGTCTGTCCCTTGCTATTGCCGGACAATTGCAGAGGAAATGGGAGTGAGTTTCCTACTCATTTTCGTTCCCGCAACTGAGGCAGTGGCTAGTAGAGGTAAAGGACCGCGGAACCTGCAGAAAAAAATTAAGTAAAAAGGGAACAAAGATTAGGCTTGATTCTTAATCGAAAAAGCCTCCTTAAACCATAGGATTCTAGAATTGCTTTAAGTGACTTAGTTGGCAATTCACTCGAATAGTAGAAAAAGTATTCCCACTGCGTGGTATGTGGTTTGAAACTTGGGTATTCGCAGGGAAAGTCTGTCGTATTCTCTTGTACATTTACGACGCCTTAATCTCAATCCCTATCCCAAATTTCAAGCATGATTGACTGAACTCATATGTATTTTGTCTTCATTCGGTTGCGTCTATAATTCTCTTGGCTGCATCCTAATCCTAATTTAAAGTCAAAAATGAGTGATTCAGTTCCGACCTTCTTCTCGATAATTCGTCAGCTCTCTCCTTACTGATGATAACTCAACATCCTGAGGTTCAACATATGAAGACATTTAACTTGGCTATTAAAAGCGGTTTGTCACTTCGTTTAAACCAAAGGACATGTCCAACGAATTAAACCCAAAGTGGACTTCCAATCGCGCTTGAATACCAGGTTATCAATGACGTTGTTGGCAAAAATCCATTTCTTAGGTTAAAATAGCCCTGTACGAGGAGCTTTACTTTCCAGTATGATAAAGCACGACCCAATGCCCGTTTGGTCACAAGGCAAGAACTCCAACTCCAACTTCTAGGATACAAAATGTTCTCTCATTCTGTGTTCTCCCCAGATCTCCGGTTGGTCGTGATTTACTGGCTAGCATCCATCATCGCTTGTCACTCTGAAGGCTCCAGGTTAAATAACTGCATAGGCATACGCATAACACTGAATAGTTGATCGAACTGAGTAATGATGATGACATCAGGAAGTTAAAAAGAAAACTGCGAATTATTAAACGAATTCTCCCCAGTTTTTCTGGACACTACCTTCGGCCACTAAATTGAAATCTAACACCTCCTAAGTTTCATAAAGGTATTTAGAACCCATTGCGTGTTTACTTACAACGTTATATTCTGATCCACCTTTGTGAACTATTCCAAACATGAACCATATTTCGGTAAGGTGATGTGCTGTCATGCTATTTCTTCGATATAGTGCCTACGGCAAGCGTCAGCAAATAAGGAGCTATCTTTAATAAATCCCACCAACTGCTTAACGAAAATTAAAAGCACACAATTGGAGATCTCGAAATAGCTTGCAAAGGCGGATGCACCGCAAGGAATGAACCAGTTTTGAAACTGGCTTAAACTTATTTTGTTTCACTTATATACTTACTTAAGCGATTGTATTGTGAGAATTGCAACGACATTCTAAAATGTGGAACATCAGTCCAGAAAACCCGCAAGCCTTCCTATCTTTAAATTAAAATAAAACAAAGTGTGTATGAGATATCATCGACATTTTTTATTTGTTTGAAAAACCTATCGATGCCATTATGTATGAAATATAACATCGTTCAAATGTCTGCGGCGGCTTCTCTGGGTGACACGCATCCGAAGTGTCCAATTTTCCATGACTCCGGCGCATAAATCAGGCTGAATTTGACCGATGGCATGGGTTATGTTGGCTTTGAGGGCCACTGTGGTTAGTGGCTTATTCGCATAGACCTGCGACTTCAGAAAACCCCACAAGAAAAAGTCTAACGGGGTCAAATCGCACGATCTGAGTGGCCAGTTCACACCACCTCCACGTGAGATGACCATGCCCTCGAATCGCTTGTGCAGAATTTCCAATGTGGCGTGAGCTGTGTGGCACGTAGCGCCGTCCTGTTGAAAGCACATGTCGTTAGTGTCCATATCATCCAATTCAGGCCTGGCCAACGTCGTTCTCCATGAAATATGGACCGCTGACGCCGCCAACCCAAAATCCACACCAAACAGTGACTCTTTCGGGATGCATTGGACGCTCTTGGATCTCATGTGGATTGGTATCGTCCCAAATTCGACAATTTTGTTTGTTGACATACTCATTCATCCAACTGCTCCAGAGCCCATTCAGCGAACACACGGCGTTGTCTATGGTCATTTACCTTCAGCTTCTGGGTCAGTTGAATTTTGTACGGGTGCAGGCCCTAGTCACGACGCAAAATTCGCCAAGTTGTGGTCTGCGAAAGGCCGATTTCTTGTGAGCGACACGAAATTGACTATCTCGGATTCTCCTGCACACTCTCACGGACAGCGGCGATGTTTTCGGCAGATCTTGCGTTTCGTCGGCGTACGGGTGTTGGTTTATCGTTTACTGAACCACGACACCGCGAATAGTCCTCTCGGAAGGACGATTACGGCGACCGTAAAATGGGCGAAGCACGGGGAACGTTGCCCGAACAGAACACCCATTTTGATAAAACAATTTTTGATTATTTGCACGTGTTGTTGAACGCTATATCAATCTATGGTGATTTGGCAAAACAGACTGAATAAATGACAACCAATTTGACAGATGTAGCTTCAACAATATGACCGCTATCAACTGTCAAAGTTCGGAAGTCCCTATTGGAAGACCCTTTATAAATATATAAAGACTTTATTAACTTAAAATATTTAACCAACAATGCAAATTGATTATGTACTTTTAACACACTCTGTATATTCGTAGTGACTGCCATTGACCCCCTATTAGCGATTTCATTTTCAATGAAACAAATATTTATTTTTCTTTATTTAATTGTCTAAAAGCTGTCACCACACATCATTTAATTCAACATTTACCATAGTGCGAAATTTTGTAATCTAACTTTTTTTTTTTTTAATTTTTTTTTTGCCAAACGTATTTTCCCACGAACTATGCAAACGTTACGTATACCATCTGACGTATTCCACACAAAGTTTCTATTGACTCAATTTATTTACACACATTGCGGCAATTTACAGTCCTCCTTTTTTTTTGACTTAATAATAATTAGCAACTTTATACATCATATCAGTGAACTCAATTCTTGGAATTTTTTTTTATTTATTTTTATTTTTTATTCCTCATGTTCCCAATACATAAATCTTATAAAAGTTTTTCTTTTGATTGATTACATTTTGTTTTTGTTTTTTTATATTGGAACCATGATGTTGTATGTGACGCTAGTGAAGAATATGTTTCCTGTTTTACTCGAACTATCACTACGTTCCTCACCTCGGCATGCCTGTCTATCAATTTTTGCGCTAATAACAAAACTTTTTAAGCCAAATTTATGCAAGAAAACAAGATTTTAGTAGAGATACGTCCCCCAATATTATTTCTCGTCACCATGGTCATGGTCCCCAGAAGCTAAAAAAAAAATTTTAAATTGAAAAAGCTAACTAAAAAGAAGGCGCCGAATCATTAGCATATATCTCACCATATCAAGTCATAGAAAAAGATATAAAATCCGGCATACCTGTCGGAGGTTGACTGCGAAAAGCTTTGCGGCAGCATGTCGGAAAGTTTTTTTTTGTTTTTTTTGAAAATGGTCAAGCTAACACGGTCAAGATATCTTTGCTATTTTTTCATTGAAATAATAAACTCAAACGCAAATACTATCGATATGAGTCAGTTGTTCTTTTGACTGGAAAAGTTTTTTTTTTTTTTTTCAATAAATATGTCTCGAGGTTGACCAGAAAATGTTGCTTCGAGGCGTAGGTTGACTGGTGAATAACGTGCTTTGTGATACGAATTTGCAATATCAATACCATAACCACCTGCAGCTAGCGATTTGAAAAGATACAATTTTTTTTTTTTATTATTTGACGCTAAAACCAAAATGATTGATATACAAACAGACATTTGATTTATTATAACAAATAGCCATTTGGTAAATCTGTGAAAGATATTTCCTGTTTAAAAAAAAAATAAAATTAAACCAGAACACACAGATATATGTACATTTGTATATAAATCATTTACATTTGCTAATTACCTGCTGCCAAGTACAATGGAGACAATAGCACAAAACTGGTTGCATGATCAGTATAAATTCAAAAGTATCTACAGTCAGTGATACCAAATCAATTTGCTGGTTCGGTAGCATGTTCCATATTTTTAATTGTCCCCCCACCCAACGTAATTAAATTGAATTAAAAAAAAAAAAAACGCCTTATAAGTAGTTGTATTCCTGATAACACTAGCCAGCAGTAAGACTACAAGACTAGACAATCGCAAGTGGTCAACCAGTGATTAATTAATCAGGAACATTTTCAATATTGTCCTGGTAACATTGAAAAAATTCTTAGAATTCTAAACGTAAATTGTTGACAAGTTGTCAAGAGTGTGGTGTGCGGCAAAAGGGGTATCCTGCCAAAGAAGTAAACTATAATTAATCAAGTGGAATTCGCGCTCTAGAGTAAGTCATTTGTAAAAGTGAGGACAAAAAAAATAAAAAAATGTATAAAACGATCTATTAATAAGGAAATAGTTTGCAGCACGGTCAATTGAAGTGATTTTTATGTACAGACATTGGAATTCATTTAAATAATAAGTTTTTGCGATACTGGAGTATTTTGTAACACATATGACACCTGGTGACAGTGACAAATGATTGGGAAACCATTGGCAATGAGAAGAGTTCTTGAAGAATGGATTACCTAGTGAGACTAATCGAAAGCATAAATATCGTATGTAATGAAGTAATGTTGTAGATATGTCACGTTGCTGGAGACTGTGTGTCGACAAGTGCTCCGAGTTTTAATAAATTTTTTTCAAAGTGTTATCGAATCGAGTGGTGTTTTTTGTGTCAGTGTACTAGTAATTTTAAATATTTAATGAACATTTTTTCAGTGTGTGATCCTAATATTATATCTTTGAAAGTTTATAAGCGCGAGCGAGATATGAACTAAATGAACCTAGTATTCCTGAGCGGTGAGACTTATTGAAAATTTAAATAGTATAGTGGAGTTTATTTTATATTAAACTGGAATCAGAACTGTTCGTCGAAGAATTTCTTTTCCAGGACATGTATACACCTTTTGAATTTTAAATATAGATATATATCTATGGAAAACAATGGTTTAGTCTTTCCTTAAGAAATTGGCAATAACGAACCTGTGTGCCATCTTATACACACAACTTCCAGCTGTGTCTTCATCTAATCATCCAACATTCCAAACAAAGTTTAGATTAAATAATTCAAAGGAGCGTTGCTGTTATTACTGAGCTCGATCTCGACCAAGCATCTTCAACCAGCCCAATCTTTATCTAACTGCCTCCTGGTTTGCATGCTAAGTTGGTTGAGGTCCCGTTCAACTTGCGTGCGCCGCTTGAGTAGTGGTTTTCTTCTTCCACGATGTCCCTCGGGAGGGGATTGGATGATTTTTCAGGCCAGAGCATTGGTGTCCATCCGCTCTACATGACCCAACTACCTCCGTCCTTCGACCTTCACTCTTCTGACTAAATCGATGTGGCTGTAGAGATCGTACAGTTTGTCATTGTATCTCCTCAATCGAAAATCATCCGAAGAATTTTCCGTTCAAAACAGCCAAGATCAAACTTAACAACAAGAGCAGGCCTGGGATGATTAATGTCTTATTGAGAGTCACTTAAGTTATTCGGCAAAGGACTTTGCTACTCGATTGCCTTCTTAGCCCAAAGCGATAAACAACGATGGGCAAGAGATATTCTTCTTTTGATCTCACCACGGATGTCATTGTCTGAGTTTATAGCGGACTTACTGCCAAATATATCGATTCTCCCAACAAGCCGTAGAACACGAATGTGGAATGATCATCACTACAACCCGCAAGCATTTAAAACCAAAGTGCATCGGTATCTCCTTTGTCTCTCGTCGTAATTTTCCAAGACCAACTGAGAGGTTCAAAAAGGTTGACTCACAGGTTATTTCAGATTATTTCTCTCGATCTTGCGATAGTCTATATACCACACAAGACTATATTCCGACAGAAGTGGTTGGGAGATTTGACATCCTTCGCTTTGCCATCTAGCAGTATACTACACTCCTTCTCCTTCAGCATGAAGTGGAGAAAGCCCAGTGGCCTGCATTATGGAAATGAAGTTCATCAAATTGACATCTTGCTTTGTAACTCAAGTTGCTTCGTTCATCTTTGTATTCCTCAACTCCTTTCCCCGAATTAAGCCATTTTTTTTTTAGAAGAGGCGGAGAATGCATTATCCTTCATGCCCCGTCAGACGGTTGTAACGCTCACCTGATATTTCAGACTCCCACTGACTAAACTCACATTCTTTTGCACAAAAGGGTTCCGATTTGATTTTTTGTGTTCTTATAAGGGGATTTTTTCATCTTCTTTTCTCTTTTTGCTTTGCAGCACTGACTCGATAAAGGAGCCTATTTGGTACCATCTGTCGTTACTCGAGACCATCATTTCCATAACATTTTTTAGATTTATACTGCATGCTTCTAATTCCAGCCCGATTCTTTCTGTTGCCCATCTACTACAGGAGAAAACAGTATGTATTCGGAGAGTAAGCCGGCCTCAATTCTATTCCCATCTTATGGAGGGACGATATCATAATGGACCTTTCACTGGTCTTAGTGTGCTGGCAACAGCTGGCAGCTACTTCAATCTATAGAAGTACACATTGATCCATTGGTCCATGTCCGGTTAGAAACTGAGTTATGTAACAGTTTTCCGCTCCATGCATTCAGAAACGTCTCTAATCAGTCTCACCCTCCACCTACCTCTTATTCTAAAACTTAATCCCCCTGCTGGATGAGCTCCTTCACCTCTGCCATCGCTGTTTCCACTCCTATTTCAACTGTATGTTCGTAAATGAATCTCCTAGTTGCGGTAGTGTCAAGCGACTACGAGTACTGCTGGTTCCGACACTTGCTTGCTACTAGGAGGAATCCACACCTCTGTACTGTTGGCCATCTGTTTCCTGTATTTATCTTGATCTCACAGCTATACAGGAGAATGGCAATCAGTAGTTCTTGGGTAAAAAGCTTTTACAAGTTGCTCTACTTATTTATTTATTTTTTTTTTAATTTCGAAATCCTAGGAGCACCCAGACTAGTCTCGGTCCATTGTACTCCCAGGCAGAATTCCCTTTTTGATGTAATGGTTGGAGAAACTCGGATTTAGTTCGTTTCTCTTTTTATTTTCGGTGGCTCTTGCTACATACATGTATCAATAGTTTGAGAAATTACCAAAAACCATCAGAAATCTCTTTAAAAAACACTCTTGTTGATAGATTATCCTTTATAAGCTCTACACTAATCGAATATAAGTACCTAAAGAAATAGGAAGATCCTTTATTATTTCAGTAAAAAAAATTTCTCGATGATCTTCTGTAAAAATGCTTTTTAAATCTCCTGACAAACTTTTCTCCTAATCTTCTTCCAAGTGATATTCATAACTGCACCAACACATTAATCATTTATTTCTCAGCTTAATACACATGTGTCAGAATAAATAAACACTTATGCCACTTATGTCAAATTAAGTTAGAAAGCTATAAAATGCAAACAATTAAAAAGATGTTCATTACTGAATAAGATGTTTGTTAAGTTCATGGCAACATCACTGACAGTTAAAATAATAATTACATACCCATGGAATGAGGGAATTATCTAATCAAAAGTATGATGTGAAATTCATAAAACCACTTAAATTTGTATCTCAGCCAGTTTCAATTTCAATACTTAAATTTCAAGTATCTACAAATAGCCTTTGTTTCACTTTCACTTTCTTTTAACAAAAAAAAAATATAAAACGTTTATCAATAACCTTTTAAAGAATCACGATAAACACTTCAACTAATATTGCAGTCTAACATCGTTCATGTCTTTAAATCAGGATCCAAAGTTGCCTTACTCATCTTTTCATGAGAATTAGAAAATAGAAGACTAAATTAGAATGAAATCAAAAAATTGGACCTATGGGTTCAAGGACTACCAAAAGAACTGGGAGAGGGAAGTCGGGTATACTATTTTCTATTTTCTAGTGGCCTTTTGGCTTTTTTCGAAGTACGGTACTTTCATGCCTATGAAGGTGGATTGGTTGGTTGGTTGTGAAGGGTGAGATAGCTCTTTACTAAGGCCACTATGGGCAAACTATGAAATAAGTTTGGCTGCTATGAGAAGTCGGGAAAATCTTCCTGTGTTTTTGGCAAACTCCAGGATGTCACTGATCACATCCTGCAGTGGCTCAAAAGTGACAGAGGTTTTGCACGAATGTAAGGGAGCTACGGTTTAATTACCGACTCCAAACCGCGAATTGAGAAGCTTCTTCATGGCAGAGTATACTCTCGAAGGTAAAACCGTGAAAAACTTGTCAGTTCTTTTACAAAAGCTCTCTCTTAGCAGTCGAACGCACTCACCACTAGGCCATGACGTGCATATTGAGATTTATGTGCCCTGTAAGAAGTTCTGCCATTGATCTCAGTTGTGCTCCGTTGCAATTCATTGCTTTCCTTCGAAGAATATAATTTAGTTTGGCGATAAGGAATTTTGCTGCTTTGCACCCCGGGGCTGGTTCTAAGGCTACTTTCAAGTTGTTCATGTCCATCGAGCCTCATTTTGCTAATTCATCAGCTGCACATTTCCTCAGTATATCGAAACTACCAATCGCCTAGGTATTGTCCACCGTCTCGTAAAGAAATACCTCACAGCCTATCACTGCCCTGATAGTGGACATAAAGTATTATCTAAAACTGTGGTAGCCACGCTAACTTAGTTTCATAGTAGAGTGGATAGTATTTAGCCTTGAGGCGTACCTTGGTGTGCGCTTGTCCGATTAAAGTTATTGCCAAAGACTTTATTTAATTTGTTACTTTAAAACTGGCTTTCGCTTACAACTCTCCTTTTTGGTTACGCCTAAGCAGTCACATATGATTCCACAATTGAGGAATGCGGTCAGCCTTTTAAAGTGTGAGATGAAGAACCACCAATGCCTTAATTAGTCTGCTTTTGAAACATTTATCTCAGCACATATTTCACTTTTGTCCATTCCTACTTTAATCGAGACAAATTTCTACCTTTTTAATAAGCATTCTGTGATATAATACAGAGATGTAGTTCATGGAGCTCTGATGCCTTGGACTACTTAATAGGCCAACTTTTCTTCTGCTTAGTATAGTCAAAAATATTGAAGTTGTCATTAATAAGTGCAACTTATTCGTCACCCTAACAGACTCCTGCAGGGGACAGTTGTAGCACCACATCATTTGAATATCTATATACATATTGTCTAAAATGCTTAAAGAGAAATGTACCCTTGCCTTGGAATAACTTTTCCTTTGGGCATTTTAAAAATACTTTTGATAAAAGTCTGAGCTTTTAGTAGCACTTGCCAACATTTTTTTTGTTGCAGCTTGATCTATCTATCGCTATCTCCTGGTATTTTGGATAATCCAAAGTGACTAAAATGTTTTTTGGGAAATTCCCATTTCAAGTGGAAAATTATGAAAACAGATCACGAACAAATACTTTCGAGTTAGAAATCACAATTAAAATGCATTCAATTTGATATATCTAATTCCAAATTGACAAAAAAAAAACTGAATTAGAACACCAACTACCGCAAGAGTTAATTGCTAAGATTATCAGTAATTGCAGGAAAAACATTACAACTCTGTGGAAAACTTTACAATTAGACATCTAATTACCATTTCAGATCGTTCAAAATACCCATATCCATTGACTACAGTGGCGCAAACCGTATATCAAAATTGAGAGATACATCATCGGATGGAAAATTATACGGTATTAACAAGAAACGCAAACAGAAATGACAAACACTGCCCTTTAATGTCATGCCAAGTCATAGCACGGGTAAATCATACCAACGTCCAACAGAGGCAAACTTTCACTTTCGATTCGCCGACACACATACGAATGAGGCTAGCAGCTGTATTCAATTGGACTGCACGAAAGTAATGTTTATCTTTCGGGTTAACACATTTCGGCTTATTTGCAGGTTAAGAGTTGCAACCCAGCAACGAGTGCAGCAATGATAGACTTCCTGCCGAACAAAGTCATAGGCTGACAAACAATTAGGCTTATGCAATATGCAACGACCGATGCAATTTTATGACAACTATTAGCATACCATGGTGCACATGTGAAACAGTGTTAAACAAATTAAATTAAATTCGCATATCTTGCAAGTTGTTGTCTAATTAAATACTAAACTGCAGGTGCGGTTCAAAATACCACGGTTTTGCATAATTTCTTCTAGAGCTAAACAGTTGATGCAAATATTTATGTCGATAATGACATATACACAGAGCTTGTAATTGATGGATGTAAACGGCTTAAGTAACGAGTAAATGGAGTATTCCTATTGTTTGTTATACCTATTGCATGGGTGATATGAATAAAACATTTTAGGGAACAGCTTGAAGATTTTATACCGTCTTATGAAACCCGAGTACCGTACCTAGGAACTCATATGCATGATAATTAGATGAAGCGCGCAATTGCGATTTCAATCGCACGACTTTTCAATCATAAAAAGTGGAGCACATACATTTAATCGTTCTCATACGCGCTTACGTCTGCCATTTGTCAGACTTTTTATGCAGCACAACTGTTGTAACCAAGGAAAGTTGCACGCATACTTGTTTCGGGACGAATTTTAAACTAAACTGAACAAAAAGCTTCACACTTACAATACATGCCTACCACTTTAACATTATGGACAATGATGCCCAAGATTGCATCAGAATCTCAGCAAAGACATTGGTATAAGTAAGCTGTAAGACTTATTATGTGAGAATTGGCCTGCCAACCGCCACCCACAATTTATAGTGCATCTTAATAAATCTTAATTGTCAGACCGGAAAAACTTTAATGGTCCATCAAATATCTGTAACTAATAAAACCGCTTTTGTATTTGTTATACGAAAGTGCATACACATTTTAACGGAAGTCTTGAATTAGAGATTAAATGCGACTCTTGGTCACTCAAATTGTTTTAAAATGAATCTTCACCCAAGTCATTCTGGACACCACCCTCGGAGCAAAGGACTGCAACCTGAGTTTTGAAATCACTACCCCAATACTAGGGTTATGTGAATAGCATCATGTATGTATATTGGCACGGCAACTCGTGAAGAGCCAAGGCCTAGCTTCTCACAACCATTCATGTTGTGCGTGTTATATTCTTTGCACGAATGGAAGGGACTTACAGTTTTTAATGCCGACTCCGAACGGCGAATTGAGAAGCTTTTCATTCAAAAACTTTTGGTGGTTTTTGAGAATCGAACCTGTGTCTCTCGCTTAGCAGTCCAACGCACTAACCACTAAGCCACGGCGACCACATCATCATCATAAGGTATTTATAACCCCTTTAGCACTAGTGAATTATACAAATTATAAAAATTAGGGTGGGCAGATGCTCAATTCGTCAATTTTAAGCTCGCATAAGAACCTACTCATTGTCTAAACTGGAATTTGTAATCACTTCACACGAAAACTATTTAAGACGTGAACTGGATTCGACGCGGGGACCCGCTTTTCTGTGACTTCTTTAACATTTTTGTGGACCAGATAGACGTTAACATTTGAGGCGCTGTCTTTAGGAAACTGCGTTCTGAGAATCTGTTCTACCCCAGTTGCGTTAAGTATATTTATTTGCTTTTGCTGTGAATGAGGGCCAGGCACGACGATCCTGACCAGTTTTCTCTAATTGTATGCGCGAAGTTGGTTTAGATCAGTCTCTCCCTTTAAAGGTTCGTCCTTTCTGCGCAGTCCTTAAGGAATGAATCAGTGTTCATCAACCCTACATTACCTAACCACGTTAGACCCTGTATAAATTTTTTTTTTTTTACGAGGTCTATGTCTTTGGCCAATTCGTCTAGTTGGTGACAGAATGTCGCCAAGTTGTACACTTAATGAATAAGTTTTGCAGGAATACGAAACCTAAAATGCAAAATTGTTCATCCCTAATTGGTCTTGAAGTCGATAAATAGATGGTGAGAGTTAATATGGAATATCTTCCGGTAAAGTGAAAATGTGATTGATCGTCGACTTGAGGATGATAATTTCTTTTTCGTCTTTTGGTTGAATTCTAGAATTGATGCCCTCCCCCACTGTTCAAGTTAAGGAAATTTAAGTCGGTATTGTCGAGTGTCGTAACGCTAGTTTAAGTAGTGGCCTACTTCGTTACAGAAAAACTACGAGGAGGCAATAGCAACTGTACATATATATGTTAATTGAAGGCGCTTCAAATGGAAAAGTATTTATGCAATGCAATGCTCAGCCAGATGGAGGCAGATCTCTGCACTTCTCGTAGAAGTAAGCAATATAAGGATTTCACCTAACAAACAAGACATATATGGCCCTGATTACAGACACGTATAGTCAGAGCGTGGTACCGGATCGAAAACAACTACAACTTTTACAAATATAATTCAGATTTTGTAAACTTGTAGATTAGTTTTTGAAAGATCCCCAATGGCAGACTCACCTAATGGATAAATATAGTGTGTTTTGATACGACACTTTAAAGAGCTAGATATGTATAGTACTCCATTTATTTTGTGTTGCCAAAGAAAACTTAAACTTACAACGACAAGTCACTTTACTTTAATCGACGTCTACTATAGATTAAAAGGCTATTGTCACTGTCATTTTCTTCATTACCAAACACAATCTTCGATTTGAAATGAACATAAGCAGCAGTCTTTTTAAAATATAAAACGCACCCAATTATTGGGCGCCAATATTTCTATAGACAAACTATAAATAAAAAAAAAACTTTCTTATTTTCTATTTCAGGCGGCTTAATGTTCAACATATCAATGAGATGTACTCTCCTAGTGTAACAAAGAAAAAGAAGGCAATTTGAATAGCATTTTCGCACAGTGAGTATCTATGATTAATTCGTAACCGCAATTGTGAATAGATTAACATAATCATTTGTTTTCCAGTTACAGGTGTACGCGATACATTCGTGCAAACCAAAAATTATGTCGAGTATTAATTGTTCATCGTTAACAAGTAAATTGTTGCGGAGATTTTTTGTGGTGCGTACAAGGATACATTTTAATTAAATTATTTTTGCAAATTCAACATTCTCTTTTGCAGATATTAGTTTATTTATCAAGTGCTGTTTCTAATCCACCGTGTGGTCTATATGGAGCACCACCTTGTCAATTTTTACCAGCACCACCCGGACAAACACCATCTTGTGCTAGACCTGGTAGGACATACTGTGAACACATAGAAAATTATCCAACGTAAGTATAAAAAAAACGACATTTCTAATAAAATAAATCCAAGAAACGGAACTCGTGTGTTTGAAGAGAATTCTGTATCGTGCTTCTACAGATTCCACACTTCGTATTCTTCACTAAAACTCCATCAACACGTCGTCGCGTCGCTGTCTAAATCTTGACAAGTCAACTTGTTCTGCCAGTTTCTAACGCAATCCCCAACCATCAACATATAACCTATAACAAATTCCTTGACCTAATAAACTTGACGATTTTGGCTACAAAATTTATTGTCTTACAAAATTGCTCACTCGCTAAGTAGAAATGTCCATAGGTGACTAGTTTACGGGGAAGAATGCATCACCCACGCATGCGAAATTCATGCTAATTCCACGCGCAATTTCATAAGCAAATTCACAGATACAATCGAATAGTTGTTGCTTGAACCGAACCCGGTTTCTAGTCACTTTCTATGAACCAAAGGCCTTTGAACTTCTTCCGGTTATGTGTCATATCTCATAACCATTGCATTTCGTTACAAGACAGAAAGAACCAAGAAAAAAAAAAAGAAGAAATTATTAGTATATCTACGCGGGATGGGGTACTCCGAAATGGATTCCTCCTGCCATCAAGCTGCCGGTTAAATTATCACGAATAAATGAATACTAACTTGAAGGTCAAGCGAAATGAATACCAGTTTACCATTTTATGGTATTTCTACATTTTCTGTTTCCATTTTATTTTATTCATCTCCTTCTTCTTCTTTGGAAGACTTTTAATGTAGTTCTATGAAGTGAGGTAGGGTAATTTCCCTTTCAAGGTCGAAAGCTTAATTGACTGAGCTGTAGAGTTTGGGAGAATTTTGTTTTTTTGAATACTGAACTCGGATGTGAACTGAAAATGAATGAAAGATAAATTCTATGGCAAGAGAGATGACACTGAAAGTTCTTTGACCTATCTATTGATTTGAAGAAAAACAAGTTCCACCAGTGGGAATAGAAAGTGATAATTGATTTTTTCTATAAAACCGGTGGGTGTTGTTTTCAAATGCAGCTCCAGAAATGGATTTGAATGGAATATGTGCTCAGGGCTTTTAAGCAAAGGGACCGTTCATTTTTTTAGGTTTTGAGAAAGTTGATGATGTTTTTATGGTGCTCTTACATCCTTTACATGTTTATCTGGAGTCAGGCTAGGTGCAGGACTGCTAAGCCTCGATGTCGCGTCAACGTACACAACTGACAGCTCGATTGAATACACATACAGCTCGATTGAATACACTTATGAGAAATGGCCCACAGCCAACGTATGTGCCGTACACAACGCAGAAAGTAGCCGAACGTTTCACTATTCTCTCCATCAGATCCCTTGACAGCACTCTCAACAAAGAAATTTGAAGTGTTTATTCATTTCTTGTAGGGATAATTCAATTTTCTGCTTATTCATTGGAGCACCTCTCTCCACAGTGTACGTCTTCGTCAACGTATACTACGACGTGAAGGATTCTATGGGTCGGGCCCTTTACTGTTGCAATAAAAATCAAAAACTTCCATCAGATTGGAATACCACTTATCCCCTTGGATGTCAAGTAACTGATTGTTAAATATATTCTTCAACCAAACATCAACGCTCGTTAGGAGGAACTACAGGCGGAAGTCTTTTTTTACATCAAAATTTTAGTTGTGTCAGTATCACAACAGCTGTTGGTGTCCATTCGCTTAACTTGTCCCAAAAATTTTAAAAGACCAATGTGCAGTTTTTTTTTTAAAGTGGATGTCGCTGTACAGCTCATTGAATCTCCTCCTTCAAAGTCCATCAACAGTACCAATAATTTTCCACAGTCATTCTGGACACCACCCTCGGAGCAAAAAGACTGAAACCTAATACCACTTGAGTTTCAAAAAGTCACTACACCAATACCAATACAAAGTCAGAATATCTAACGAAGAGAATTTTTCGCTCGAAGGGAAGGTATTTTCATCCGCCTTCTAAAGAATCTATGATTCAACGCCATAGAGTGGGACTGGAATGATTGAGACCTTGTACAGAGTTTACAGAGTTCGTCTTTTAGTTCGTCTGGATAGGGCCTTACTACTTAATGGCCTTCTCAGCCCAAAGAACCAACGATTGGCAAGAGCTATTCTTCGTTTAATTTCTGATGAGACGTCGTTCTTAAAAGTGAAAGCAAAGCCAAAGTATGCATTGTTCGCATACATTTTTATTGACATCATGCCAGCACCAACACAGAAGAAGGCATCATAAGAAGTTGTCCGAAACAAGCTGCTTACTTGCAACTTCGCTTGAATTTTATCCCCTTCAACGGTGTAGACTAAATTTGACATTCGTAAAAGAGTGTAGGTTTTGTGGCCATTCCACCAGTTCGTCTGTAACTGATCTGTAAACTACTCGGACCTGGACACTATCGTAATAATGTACATACTTCTACACAGCCTTAGCCCTTAAGGCTGCTACATCTTCATCATTCACATAGCATGGCGCTCAGTCTCATATACAAATTCTGGTTCAAAAGAACACCATCCACGAAATGTTTGGTTGCACTTCCAGGCGAATCGGCGTTTTAAAAACTAGTCACTCCAGCATTTCAAAAAACATTCCAAGGTGTTCTCTTGGTGCCAAATACATAACCATATGTCTAGAAGAATACACCTTGGAATGCGTTCTTCTAACAGTACCTATCGACCTTCAAAGGTTGTCTTTGCACCATCATCGGCGTATTTTTTTTTTAAGAATGAAAGGTACATACGCTCATAGCCTACTTCAATGGAAAAGTTACAATTCGTACACCATAATAAACAAATCAGTCGTTTCCCAATGCTTATATGTAAACTAATCACGCACCTGACGCACAATCCCAATTCTCATAAACTGCTCGAATCGTGACCAAATTAAAATAGACCCATCGGCGTTTCATTGACTCTTTTCGAAAGAAAACAATTCAATGAGTGATAGTTGACACTGGCGGGCCACATGTCTCATAAATATCTAAACCCTTGCCCAAAAGAAATTCGTTAACCTCAGTGCACATGGGGACCGTAAAAATGTATCATAAATACCGTGCATCCGAACGGAAAGCCAAGGCACTATCTGACTCAGTTGATCGAATAGGAGCGTGTGCGCGTGATGCGAATACATGGAGCGGCGGCGGCGGCGTAACTACAAGTTGCGCGAAACTTCCCCAGACACGCGGGGCCAACTTTAGTTGATTTACTTCAATAAATGTTTATCTCGTGCGGATTATGGGAGAAATTTGTCAACAGTTGGTCGATCTCGTAAATCAATTTGGCGAAAACAAGAAAAGACTAATTTAACAGCAAATCACGTAGATACTAGACACACGCTTATCGTATTCAGATTCGGATGTGGCCCAGATTACGTTTACTGAAAGTTAAATGATCGTTTCACCTTTCTCTCACATCTATAGATATCTAATAAAGCATCTTGTACACAAATGGGGCTATGAGGCGAAAAATATCATTGTGGACGAGACTTGGGATGAATTCGAATCGCTTAATTTGCCCGCAAACGATATTCCGAGTTTCTATGATCCAGCGTTAATCTTTAATACGCACACGCAGCACCAATACGGACCGAATAACTTTAATGGATACAAGTACGATGGTCCGAATGGAATTAAGACTTCCTCATCGTCTGGGACTTATTCCTCGTCTTTATCATCATCATCATCGTCATCATCATTATCATCAACAGTGGGGTCATCATCGAGCAGTGGCTATCCTGAACCGATATTTATACCTAAGCCACATAATTCAGACGCAGCTAAGTATGATAGTGAAAAAGTTGTTCGTTGTGATCCATCTAACTGTTGTCCATTTGCAGTTTCCTCATCTACACCTCATCTGGTCAACAGCAGGCTATTAGTAAGAATAAATACACGAATATTGTCCAGCCCGGACAGAATGCTAAGGTGACAAACTACACGCCTGGCATTTGGCTTAAAAGATATGTTCGAGATCTCAGTAGTCGCAGTAAAAGGAAGAGTTCTTGGAATGACGTCCTGGATCGGTCGTCAATTAAAAATGTTACATCTAGAGATGTGTCCATGAACCTGGATCTATTGGACATAGTTGGCGTGAACAAAGAAAAACATTCGCATCGCGTGAAACGTCAAAGTCCAGGTAGATCGACATTATGCCAGACGTCGAGCCAATTTGTTATGCCTCAAGCGGCTCTTAACAGCAAAGGTTATCTTTTTTTTTTAATAAGAATTTTATTTTAATTTGTGTGACTGATTGGGGTTTTCTTTCCCTTCCCAACAGGAAATTGGATGTTCGTTGTTAACGAACAAAATACCGCACGGCAACTGGTGAAAGCTGAGCTTTGCGTGTAAGTAATTTGTTTATAAATGTTCTTAATTAGAAGAGATAATTTAGATTAAATCATTAGCCAAATGTTACGTGCTAGGTCGTTTGCCTTTGGGAACTTTCTATCAAAAAAAAGTGAATCGAAGGAGACAGTAGGAGAAATTTTCTGCTACAAGCCTTGGGGTATACCATTGATAGTTTGTTTAAGTTGCCTCTAATCTTATCTTGATTTTTAGACAAACCTTTCTTTTCATGAACATGAAATGGATCCTGGATTGCCTTTTTTTATAAGGGAGGTTAAGTTGTCTTTGTCGCCTTGAACCTGATTGCTGTCTGCTCTAAAACTCTCTTAGCTGAAGATTTGTTATCCATTACCTCGATGCGTTTGAGCCAGTATGTGATTTAATAAATATGGAATAAATGCACGGCTGGATACTGCTTCTCAGGCTACATATAACCGCATATCCTGTAGATATTTTTGATTTTATTTTAAGGTCCAAAGTAGCTGCAGGCAGTCGTAGTCGAATCTCCACTAAATTATCATTTGTGGAAATAATGTTGATTTCGACAAAGGAAGCCTCTTTAACTGCATTTAAAATACGGTTATAGTGATGCAGAGGTGCTTGCTTTCCGATGGCAGGTTTTTTGTTTTTGCCTGCTTACAACCAACTTGCTTTACCATTTTTTCAATTACCCTGAACATCATCTCTACAGCGATGCCTGGTTGGAAACATAAAAGTCTGATAGTAATAGTCTCACTGACAATCCATCAAATCAAGTCACCTTCAGCTGCTTCCAATCTTTGAGAGATGATTTTTTGTCTATCCATTGATGTCGGGATCTCTTTTTGTCCTATCACTCTCCCTACCTGACAACCATTAGGAAGCTGCTGGGAGTGCTTCATAAAAACATCTAATATTCCTTGTAAATCGAGGAGTCTATGAACCGTCTTTGAAGTAAACTGCCTGTTGGTCGAGCATGACTGAAACTAGTTAAGACCGTGAAACTCTGCAACCTACCTCCTTCATGATGATCCGACACTAGATTCACTTGTCTTTAGCGCTTTTTACTGCTTATTGTCTAGCTATTCCCTTCAGCTTAGGAGCTCTACGTTAATTTTTTCAGCTTCTTTTCTTTGTCACAATCAAAAAGTGGTCAGAGTGGAAGTTCACCTCCCGAATAAGCGTTCATTTAAAATGCTGAATTTGGTTGGCAGTTCAACCATCTGAAAAACAATTAACTGAATATCGCTTACACTTTGTGTGTACGAAGCTATGGTTTCCAAATAATTCTATCTGGGGTGTGCTCCATACCGGTTTTAACGTTGTATTTACCTTGTACGATTTCGACATCACAAACTCCTCCGAAGAGGTCATTATTTTCCTCCTTTGATACTCAGGCAGCCAGTTTACTATCAAATCATCACTTATCGGCTTGAGGTCAGTAAATGTTAATCGCAACCGATTTCTCATGAAAAACCGCATCCCAACTTTTGGTCCGCATTTTAAATAGATGTCGCAGCTTACTTTCTTCAACATTTCTTGTCCTTCTTAACGTATTTCCTGGAGGTAGTAACATCCAGTCTAAATGTGAGAAAGGGCAATTTTAAGATTATGCACATTTCAAAACAAGATCCTCAACCCACAGATTATTGTCGTTTCAGATGCATTGCATCCTTCATGCTACTGTTAACTGCAACAAGCTATTTTCATTTAATCAAAAAGTTTATCGCTATAGCTTCTTTCAGAAATCCTTCATTTGTGTATGTATGTGCGAATCCTTCTGGCGAAAATTCTTTGGAAATTCATTCTGTAGTCTTCGAACAAAGACGATCCCAGATTATACTCCGCTTATAGTCGAAAGCCTCAAATTCTCTACAGCACTTTCGCTTTCATACAGAAAAATTGTTGGTCATTCTTAGAGATCTTAACATTCACATGATCTGCTGGTTCACCGAGAGTTCTGAAGAGGTGTTCTTTCACGCTGGCAAAACCGCAGCGTAAGCTATTGCTATACCATCTGGTCTCTTTCCGATAAGAAGAAAAACAGCATTTGACCATTCCGTCTCCAAAAAGACGCCGAATCTTCTTCTCCCTCCAACTTTGAACTCATGGCACTAGCGTCCCTTCTTTTCAAGAGCATGTAAACGCTGATTAAACATCACACCAGCCGGCAGTATGACTAAGCCACGCGGTAAGTATGTGGAATGATCTACACATGTAGCTCTGCGTTTCCTTACCACTTCACCCCAAAATCATTCAAAACCAACGTGCATCGGTACCTCCTCTATCTCTCCTCCAATTTCCCCATTGTCTATCTAATCTTATTCAATTTATATATGCACAGCAAACGGGTTCTGCGAAAAGAAAATTCCAGCTGTTATACTTATGTCAGTATGCTCTTCAGTAGGATGGAACTTCAAATTCGATGGAAACTCACGCCCGTCCTTTGATACGGTGAGCAGTTTTCACCGACCGGTTCGAAAAACATGAATTTTTTCTTTCGTTTCTCAGATTTTCTAAATCATTGGCAATACTGTAAAGTAAATTCCGGAATTTTACTACTATTTTAAAAGTTTTCACCGCCAATCGGGGGGAGGGAACCCCCTGCTGTTCTAATTTTACTTAAAAGCACTTACATTTTGTACATTTCACTGTTACCACACTTACTAATATCCGGATAGTGTAGCTGAAGAGTCAAAGATTGTATTAACTTCGTGATAATATTATATATTTATGAATTAGTCCCTGAAAGAGCTCCCTGAAAAACAACAAAAACCTGAGGGAATAATGATTACTTTTTCCACTGTGTATTCCTCTGTCCACTCCGCTGTGTACACCAACGGAGTAAAAAGTGATTGAAAACTCCGTGTTCACTGTTGCCTTTCTAACGTATGTGCTGACACCTTGTGTCATTCAAGAACATAAATAAGAGTAGTAAGGTTCATGTATTCGCTATGTCCACCAACCAAATGCAAATTCTAAACAATCCTTGCTGCGAACCATTTCTAACCACTGCACTCCCCCTGGAAAATTGTGCTTAAAGGGGATTTATGCGTGTGACGTTCAAATAATTTATTTGCAATTATAACTGCATATCTACAATTAAAATTGCTAAAACAAAAGAAGCAGTAAAGGGGCTTTGTATGCACTTGCATTGTGCATATCAAATTTTCAATCAAGGGTTAGTTGCCAGGTTTCTAAGCTGCGTACAAATTAGGTCCGATTCAGCGATTAATTGCGGTTTAACGCACATATTAAAACAAAAACAAACAAAGCATCCCAAAACCAATGGGACAACTCTAAAGGAATCATCATCAGCACCATTGCACGTTGTTCATTTATGTCACTACACCGCCACACTTCTTATTTTGAACCCTTACCATTGACACCTTTTTTTTTTTTGTTTTGCTCCTGTTTTCCTGTTGATGTTGTTGCGGAAAAACGCTAAAACGCATTTTCAAAGGGATACCCACCACACAAATGAAATATTTCTTTCTATTCCTTTTTGCGCAAGGGTCACGATGAGTTTCGTTTCGACTTACCGTGAGTAATATGTGGAAGTACGACAACAAAAACTCCCGCATACGTATACGAACAAGTCAACCTAATGAAATTTTGCCTCTGAGGGGAAATTATGATTCACCCTTCGCTCCATGCAAACAATACATCACACGATGAGCGCAACCCCTAAACGAATTTCCATTTGCAATGATTTCAGGGAAAATCCCACTTTTGTGTGCAATTCGTTGGCGCTGGCTGGCTGCCTTCAAATTTAGGGGCAATTTTATGAATGAGATTTACAGAATGCCTACACCCATCCTGTGCGACATGTCCTTGTTGACTTTTTTGTTTTTTTTTCCTTCCCTTTTTGTTTCATTTGGTTAGTAAACCAGGAAGATTTGGATATATTCCATTCGGGGAATTCCCTAAGCTTGATGGTGGTGTCATTGCAAAAGATGGGTCACCCTTACCGGTGTTCTGTGAGGTTAGGGCTAAGTGAGGCAAGTGGCTCTTTCCCTATGAAACGAAAGGGGATTACCAATTACGCGCATTCAACAGGAGCATTGCTCATCGATGTGTGTCATCGAGAGTGTTTAACAAGGTTTCCTATAGGGTATGACACCTGACATATAAATCAGTTGCAAGTATGTATGTAAATTGTTCTGCTATGTAACTGAACTATATTAAGATGAGTTGAACTGTTTAAAGATAAAATTGTTTCTGTTGTATCTAGGGAAATAATGACCTTTAAAATTCCTTTAAAATTAAATTTGCCCTAAAGTGGATGAACTCCTTCAGTACCTCAAAATTATAGCTGTCTTCGCACTATGTACTCCGGCACAAGATTGAAAAAAATCACATGAAAGTGTCTTTTCGTCGAAATCCAGTGCATGTATGGAATATTTCGAAGGTTTTGTTCCCAAGCTACACAGTGCATTGCGCATTCTCGAGCGTAGATCATTTTTCCTAGGACTCTGAACTTGGCCATCACGTTATACAGCTCAATGCAATGAATGCTGTCATATGCAGCTTTAAAGTCGATGAAGAGATGGGGAGTGTCGACTTGGAACTCTTTTCCAGGATTAACTGCAGTGTGAAGATTTGATCAATCGTCGATATACCGGAACAGAAGTTTCACTGGTAGACGCCGATGGGTGTGGTACGAAACGACTTTAGTACTTCAAACAGTATATTTTATAGTATCTTGTGGGCTACATTAAGTAGAGATATGCCTCGGTAGAAAAAGTGTAGACACGAGGGACAAATGGCCTAAATATGTCAGGCATAACCTTCCGCCATATTGTTGGACATGGCACTGCAAAGTCAAATTTTAATCAAAATTTGTTCTCGAATCATCCTAACCAATCATTTCAGCATCAAATTCCTCTAGGTAGAGTGCTATTAGCAATTTCGTGTCAGCATATTTTCACCACAGACAAGACATTTTCTTAAGCTATTTTCTCTTTAATTTTTAGTTCAACAACATGCTCCAACCTTTGCCAACTCCCAAATGGATACACATCCAGATGTGAGCAGAAATTCGTTCAAAAACGTTTGATTGCCCTCCAAGGAAACGGACAAAATCTCTACACGGATAGTTTTTGGTTCCCAAGTTGTTGTGTATGCACCATCGCATCAAGCTAAAAAAAAAAAAACACTCCCACATCGTTAACGCAACAAAGGACTTATAACAACTCACAAAAGCAATATAAACAACAAAAATATGAGTGACTTCAAAGCCTGCTAAATATATTCCATTAATTTATTATAAACAAAATGATTATGTTTGAAATGTGTTTACTTAGCGTATTTGTTTTATTCATAAGATTGAAAATTTAGAGAAAAAAAAAAGAGTTAACCTACATCTAGATTGATTTCCCTTGCCTTGGGAACAGGTAAAAATTAAAAAAAAAAGAAACCCCCCTATTGATGTAGTATGTGTAACGTTATAACTAAAGACTTAAAAATATTTAGATGAAATTGTGGAAAATAGTTTTTTTTTTTTTCTTTTTAACAAATTTTCGACACAAGTGAATTTTGGTCTCGTCATCTTATCAGCAAAACATTACGTTAATTTCATTTATAAATTCCTAACTGTATTTGGAACTAACGTTTAGCCTCATTAAAGACAAACAAAAGCAATCGAGTTTGAAATATTAACTCGACAACAAAAAAAAAAAAAAAAATCATTCAACAATAATATATTCATAGAAAAGTTAAAAATAAAAATAATAATAATAATTAAATTATAACAGTGATATTGTGTTATAAGTAATCAGTAGATTTAAGGGTTAAAAAAGTAAAAAAAAAAAAAAACGATAAAACTGATCAATGTATACAATATTATTGCTATTTGCTTAAAAAAAAAAAAGTTTAGTTTGTTTTATTAATTGCATAAATAAATTATTTCTTATAAAAAGTTTCACTATTTTTCTTTTAATTTAACGCTTTATTGGGACAGATCCATTTTTAAGCAGCATTTCCAGCAGCTGCTTGATGGGCATGACTAGGAGATGTGTCAAGTAGTACTCCACCAAACATAGCGGAAGTCACCGCAGCTGAAATACAACCAGCCCGATCGAACGGATTACCGTCACACATCATCAGGCCTGATACTGATTTTTTGGTAAGGAGCATGCACCAAATCATCAGCAAAGTTTGGGAGAACGAAAGCACGCCCGACAATTGAAATATCAACACTTTCTGATTGCTCCATATTCAATAAAAGCGGATCCTATGTCTTACAAGAATTACCGAGGCATATCCCTGCTTAATGTAGCCCCCAAGACCCTATCCCGTGTTAACGACTAAAGCCGTTTTGTTTCATACTCATCGGCACCTACCAGTGTGCCCGGCTAATGGACGATGGAATTAACAATGCGACAAATTCTGGAAATGGCCAACGAGTTCCAAATTGATACTCACCATCTTTCCATCGACTTCAAAGCTGCCTACGAATTCGGGATCCAGAGAAAACTGATCCAGATATGCTGCACTGTGCAACTTTGAAACAGAACCTCTGAGTTATTCCAAACATACACCGGATTTCGGCAAGGAGACGCGCTGCAGTGTGATTTCTTTAATCCTGTGCCGGAAGAGATATTGTGAAGGGACGCGTAAACACACAAGGCATTATATATTCCACAAATCCACCCAGCTGCTGGAGTACACAGACGATATCAACATCATCGTCCGTTCCTAGCGTGCCATTATTGAAGTTTTTACGGAGAAAGAAGAACAAGCCAAACGAGTTGGTCTTATGATGAATGAGGAGAAGACAAAGACGATCCCTCGAACACCGTCTAGGGCAGAATGTGACATTTGACGGCAATACGATTGAGGTAGTGAAGGAGTTCATCTAATATAAACTCCACAAATGACACCACGGTAACGATTCGACGAAAGCAACCGTTAGTACTTCAGTTTGTCCAAGCAGCTAGCGTCTAAACTCCTAACTCGGTGGTCCAAAATCATGCTCTACAAAACTCTGATCTTGCCAGTCTTGCTTAATGAAGTTGAATTCTGAACAATAAGTAAGAGAGCTGACGTCAACTCTACTGTATAGGCATAACACTGGCAGTAGGGTAGGTAATGGCTTAAAAGTATTGATCGTACTAATGACATCGGGACGTTCGAAAAGAAATACTGTGAATTATAAGCAATGGCAACAGTACCAATAATTCTCCCCAGTCGTTCTGGACACCACCCTCGGAGCAAAAAGACTGAAACCTAATACCACCTGAGTTTCAAAATCACTACACCACTCTAGCGCTGTGTGAATAGCATCATAAGGGTATTCATAACCCCTTTAGCGCTAGTGAATTATAAAAAAAAAAAAAAAGAGCGGACCAAATCTTGAGATCCTTTGAAAGAAATATTCTGCTTCGAATGTTCGGTCCTGTCTGCGAGGAGGGCAAATGCAGGAAAAGATAATAACTTTGAACTCTACAAGCTGTATAAAGATGTAGATGTAGTCCAGAAAGCTAAAATCCGCCGACGTCACTGGCTTCGTCACATCGAGCGAATGGACGAAATCACTCCAGCTAAGAGGGTCTTCGAATCTCAGCCACCTGGTTCCCGAAAAGAAAGGAGACCGACCATCCGGTTTAGAATTCAAGCAATCGCAGACGTTAGTATCACTAGAAATCGTTAGGTTTGTTCAGTCCGAGGAGGTCCTTGTTAAAGTGCCATCTGATAGAAGTCCATTCCATCTATTTTCGGTCGTATTTTGGAAGTTTGTATTTATTGCTTGGGTACCCTTTTACATCTTCAAGGTTTTAATGACAGTAGATCCTTTTGAAACAAACTGACTTGGTTTGAAGGATTTATTGAAGATACAATGGGGGAGCTCGTTTGAAGATAATTCCCAAAACCGATGCCCCGCTTGTTTGGAAATTCAGCTCGGAGCTGGTATATGATGTCATTTATTCTTGAGAGCTCGAATGGCGGAATGCATACTTTCATTGTGCATCGGATTGTCTCTGTTTTTTGACGGTTGATCTTCAATCGTATTCATGGCTGATTTTAACAATTCTGACAAGAATTTGTTATGCCCGATGCCCAACTTTCAATAAAATTTCATTTGTGACTATGATTCAAAGTAATGAAGACAGAACTGAACTACTCCCTAAGCAAGGAACAAAGAGAACAGGACGGAGAACATGAGCTTGACATCTTCCCAGGTTTGATGAGATTCTTCTTGTTCTGAGCATGCATTCAACCCAATCCGAGAGTGATGGATCTATGTAAAATTCCTTCCGGAAATAAAGATTTCTTTGATTATTTTCACGTCCTGAAAAATTACTAAAGCTTGTTTTAGACTGCAATCGTTTCCAATGCTGTAGTTTTGAATGAGATTCGATGTAGAATCAGCTAGCTTCCCATCTCTTGTCATGTGACTAACCCAATAGATTTTATCCTGTTTCCACTTTTGTTCACACGATAGAAAAGTTGGTATATAAATAGTCGTAGCAGGACAGATCGAATTATAAGATGCTCCTCAACAGGTAGACATAAAATCTGTTGCATCAGAAGTAAATAAGAAACAGTAACGTCTTTAAAACTTTGTAACAAAATTGAACACTGATCACAAAGACCTGCAAATTTAAAAAAGGAAACCCAATTGTCTACAGTTTCTGTTTGAATGGTTATTTGACCTTTTTGATCCACCTACCACTACCATATCTATCTGCGAAAATTGTGTTTTTCTTTTGTGAAAATCACATTTGCTATACAGCAGCAGGATATGCGTTGACAGTCGGAATTCTCCATCAGCCTCACACTCATACAAATAGACACAGTTTGGTAAAGGAAAACACAAGCTGCAATCAGGACAATTGGAATACGAGAGAATAGCAGAATATAAAAAAAAAACAATACTACTCGTATTCCTCTGTTGTCGATCTGAACGATCAAGGTGTTGAGGATAAATAAACGTTGCCGGGATGGTCTGACGATTCAGGTAAAAATTCATTAGAGACAATTGGAATTGAGCGAATGTAGTCCTCGGAAAATGCCGACTGACTGTCGTAAATATCATTTCAGTTAAAGGATATGGAAGGAACTAAAGGAAAAACATTTAAATTTTAACAATGTCATCAGCTGCTTGACATTATCACTAGTTTATCACAAACTAGAAGCACATGGCGCAATTAAAAATTAAATCGATCAAGGATCGATGAAACACGTGACAATTTATTTACTTGTTCTCGTTTTGAACAATTTTATTTTGTTAAACCAAAAACAAACGGTATTTTGCTTTCGTAATTGACGCGTGTTTTCAAAAATGTTGAAATGCAGTTTTCAGGGATCTTGGCAGGCAATGACAAAACTCCGAAGGGATTATCTGTAATGAAAAGCTCCTTAATCCGCGATTCGGGAACAGCGATAAAATTGTCATGATTCATGAATGGTTTGCAAGAAGCTAGGACCTGGCTATCGCAAAGGGTTGTTTGACTTCTTCAAAGACCTTGATAGCCTTGTCCGACTAGTTCGTCAGCCGCATAATTCTCTGGAATGACGTCACGACCTGGGATCCAACAGAGAATGACATGCTATTTAGCGACTTAGTTCAGAGACACGCGGCATTTCTGGATTCCATTATGCTGGATACAAAAAATCTGATCGCAACCTGGCTTTCGATATATATCCCAATATCTGTGTTGGACACTGTGTTTATCTTCAGCCATTCATACAAATTCCACTGTATCGGTGCAGGATCTGTTGATAAAGTCGTGTATCCTATTTTTGTTGTAGGTGGGCCATTAATTTCTGAACATGATACAGTTTTCTAGGCTGTTCCACCTTGAGTTGGCAATTCAGAGAAAGTGCTAGAGATAGAGATTCTTACTGAGTCCCATCGGAGAGCAGAGCTCAAGGGTTGAGCTACGTTCAGCTATCTTATTCCCCTTTATGTAATGATGGGTGGAAACCCAGAGAAGAGTGATATTAAACCGTGCGCTTACCTGGGTTATTATTCACTTATAAGGTGTGTGTGAATGGAGCGCTTTGATGGTGGCCTGACCGCCAATGTTATGTTATGTAATGTTATTATGTTCGGGAGGGTTGTTCGAAGCCCATGGCACTGCAATTTCTCTTCAAAATACTATTGTGCATTTTTTTTTTTTTTGCTAAAACAGTTGTTTCACTCCAGAAGACGTCAGGAAGTTAAGGAACTTCTCTGGGTGGATGGCAGCAAGCTGTTCCATAGAGAGAACTTCGCCGCCAAGAATACTCTTTCTAAGTTTAAGAAAAAAAGAGGGCTGGACATTCCATTAGGATGTGTAGAGAGGTCTCTTTACTCTCAAGGTAGAGTCTTTATCTTAAATCTGTTGCAAGGTTCATGCGTTGTAGATGTTTGTTTAGGCGACAGTGTCCGCTGAGGAATCCAATTAGTGCTCTATGTTGAGATTCAGAATCAAACTGGATTTTCTTTGCTTGAGCATGCTTGTCCTGGTGTGTTGAGCCAGGATTCTATGGATTCCTGTATGCAAACACCTTTTGCATGTCTTACGAAGAGTGATTTGCTAACCCCACAGAAGTTGTTGAATAGCCAACGTTTATCAGTAATTCAGCTTTTTCCTTGCCCGCAAATCCACTTTGTCTAGAAATCCAGTGAAAGATAGCCATGTTTTTACTAGCTAGGTACGAGATAACATTGCAGGTTTCTAGAACTAGTTTGGGTTTGATGACCAACGAGTCAAGCCCCTTGAGGGGCAGCTATGGTAAGGGACCTGATTAAGTCGAACATACTGATTTATGACAAAGATCTGGGTTTGGAGTTTGGGCGACTGACTAAGAAGTTCACACATGGTGATTCTCCAACAATTAAGGAACCAATTCAGTTTCCATTTTGAACCCGTCCGTATACCAGACGAGATCAGAAGGATTTTCGGGATTAGTGATTCTTCCAGTCCTCCCTTATGGGGTTCACCAGTGAGACGTTTTTGTCAAAGCAGTATTCGGGTAGTATGTCGTCTGAAGGCATGCTGAAGATTTTGTCATGCTTCAGTATCTCGAGCAAGGACAGGTGAAAATCACTTGGCTGTCAAAGTTTGCTCTATTGTCCTTGTTTGTGGAACTGAGACTTATTATGTTACAGGCCTCTTTAATTGCTTGTACTTTCGCCTGGAATACACCAGTACGATTTGAATTATTCACTCACTAAGGGATGGTTTAATTGGTGTGATCTTTCATTGGAAATGGAGTTATCATTGCTAGTATTGAAATATCCAACTGGATCATCCCAAAAATACAATTTGTCTGTCTCAATATGTCCTAGAACCAATAAACTTCACATGACATCTGTAACATTCTCAATATTTAAAAACCTACGTAGGTATCTAGTCCTAAGTGATGCAGTGCATTCAAAGGGAGTTCCCTTAACCAATTGCTTTCCTACTCGATAGTTTTTGATTTAACATTTTTCTAGTTTGGTAGGATATACATAGAACTCATCTAATTCTCAACCAAACCATCTACCCCCGTAGCAAAAGAAATAAATTAATTTCAAAATTCAAATGTTTAGATGCGTGAACTTTTCAATTTATATCATTCGTCACTTTTGAAGTAGCAAAGCAGAGAATTTTAGCACAATTCAGATCCGTAGATAACTTGCAATGGCACACATTTCCAGTCCATCTACCCTATTCTATGTAATTTTATACGAATTAAAATACATCCACACAAAGTATGTATCTAATTTACACACACATGTTAACGAATACATCAGGTTGCTCGATCGGTACAATGATGACAGCCATTACAACAACAAAGAATGTTGAATTACACACACACACACACACAAAATGAAGGAAAACGAAACATCTGCTCCTTTCAGGATTTCGGAAAAACTACAGACCATACATTATGCCTGTGCGCCTTGCCTGCCTGCTCCTTTTTTTTTTTCGTTTAGTGTTTCGAATTTTCGTCCTTCATTACAATTGGATATGAGTAGCTGCGTTGTTGTTGCTGTTAAAAAAAATAATAATAAAACATCCGTCCACTCTTCCAAATTTATTATTTTTTATTTTTTATTTTTTTAGATTTGCAGTGAAACGAGTTTGATTAAATGACGCAAGGATATTTAATGTCTGGAACACTTTTCATACTTTGTTTGAGACTACATACTAGGTATAGTGTACGTGTAATTATTTAAAATAGCTCAGATGCATGCAAAGTCATTGCGTTGTTATAGCGTATTATTATGCATACAACTTGTGTGTGCTAGTTTAAGTAATGGAAAGGGTGGAAGAGAAGAAGGGTCGATATATATGTATGCCTTGACCTCTTGTATTCACTCGTACTTACATATGTACATCATAGATATTTAAAGCTGTTTTTCAGCCTTTATCCTCTTTATCAGCAGTATACTCCAAGAGTTGACGATTGCTTCCAAACATGCACGTATGAAAATATCTTTCACGAAGCACAAGATATCCGCAAGGATGAAGTTCTCATCGGCTCTTTTCTGTCCGTCAAAAATGGAACACTTAGTTATAATGTACTCTACATGCTCTGTTTTCATGTTCTTTCTTCACTTTCGAAGCAAGTCCCTCACAGGCTTATAAATAGTTCATCTAAGACCGCTTCTTCTTAAGCTCAGCAAGTCTTACTGCAGCCTGTGAACTTACAAATTGGGTCTTGAATTATGCTTAATCCTGAGCATTTGTACTTTCAACCGCAGCTGCTTCTTATGATCACGTCTGGGATGTGTTCAGAAGGAGTGTTTGTGTCCGTCTGTCATTTGGTCTTCTTGCGTAAGTGGTTTACCATTATCATTAACTGCTCCTTCATGAACTTGAGGCATTGCTGGTCCTTGAAAACTAGACAACACGAAGGGTTTTCCGATGCAGATAGCAAACGTGCAAAAACTGGATCAGTTCTCCGTGCCGTCACTGTGTCCATTCGTTAATTGTTGGTACAAAGCATTCCAACGGCCTCTTTCATAGTTGCTCCATCTTTCTTGCCACACTTGCAGAGTTTTCTCCTTTATGCTGGTACAAATGTCCTTATATTCATAGCACTTCGCGGCACTCGTGTGCCGTACATATATTTTGAACACTCTTATAGGGTCGCCAGATTTTGGGCAGGATCTTGCAGGTACGCACGTTGAATGGATGTAGTGCTAAAGGCGGAGATTGCTCTCAAGCCGCAGTGTCTATACGTTTCCTAGGTTTTCCGCCGGTAGTATTTCGCATGCACTGTCTAAGAACACCATAAAATATAATTAGAAGCCTTCGACTATGCTTCGGTCCACCGAAACAGCAGGTTTTTCACTTGCATGTGTATGATGTTCTTTAAAGGAGAGTCCTGTGTCGATCATGACTTCTAGATACTGTACAGCGCGCTTGGAGGTCATGTTGTATCTTCCAATTTTGAGCGTGATCTCCTCGGTTTTTTCTACCGCTGATGAACATTACCTCTCTTTTGTGTTCACCCAATTGTAAGGCCACGGATCTTAGCCATGTCTGTTACCTCTTTAAGCAATTTCACGCTCATAGGGATCTCATCTATAAATCCTACTACCTTACTGGATCATACAAATTCTTCTCAAGCTCTATTCCCAGGACTCCTGCTGTTACATTATATTCTTTAAGGTCTTCGTCAGTATCGTAGATCAGTATTCCTTGCCAGGATCACTCCTTGGTTACTTTCAAAATGTATGTTGCCTCTCTATAGGATATGTTTATATGAGTGTTTGGATCCAACTTTCTAACTTTTGTAATGGATTGCCTTTCATGCCACGACATACCACCATGTTTATGCGGTTCCTGTTACAGACTTATGCAGAGTATAAGTAGGTAGGTAAGGTAGCCCTGCAAAGTGCAGAACCACATAAGCCAAAGTTGACCTTTTGTGATCCTACATGGATCTATTACTCGGAAGTCCTGAGGTGAAAGGCTCTTAAGTTAAACTTTTTTCTTTGGGGAAGGGCTGGAAATGTATAAAACAAGTAGAAGATAGTTTCCTTCAAAATCATTTGGGGGAGAACTCCGCCTTGTTGGTCAATATGGCAACGATTAGTAAAAACTGATTACGATGCTGATAATCGACGTTTTAAGCAAGATCAGACCTTTAGATCGTTTGAGGTTTATTTTGGGCCAAAGCTCTATGATAAAGCAAGTGGTGTTAATCCCCCATCTTTCTTTTTTCTTGCTAATTGCATAAGAGTAGCTTGCATGTTGTAAGTGGCATAGCCAATATCTGCCGTTCCCGTAAAGTATCTAGAGTTGTGCCTTCTTTGGTAAATTCATAGGCCTTCGCTTACGATTTCTTGAAATGTCCTTTTTATGAATACCCAGCATAGGTGCGTTTTAAATTACTTTATTATTTTCGCGAGAAAAGAATGACAATCTGAACCTACTTCGTTGTGATTGTCACTTGGGGCGGCACATATGAAAAACGCAATGCTATATACAATTTGTAGACACCGAATTTTTTATTTTTTTCGCTGGATTTGTTTGCCATTTACTTGGCTAAGTCATTGGTTTGGGGAGACATCCTATCTTTTTAGATGTAATTGAACCATTGGGAAGAGGTGTACGGTTTTTCTTTCTGTTATCGTTCTTCTTATTCATGCAGTTCCTACAGAACTCTTTTCAAAAAAGACATTGAACTGATATTTTTTAAACAAGCACCTTCACTACATCGTTGCGGATTGTCTTTTAACATTGCAATAGACTCTCATCGTATTGTAGTTAAATGGAACCTGAATTAAGAAAGTGCTGTATTTTTTCCAGAAATCCCATTCGATCTTCTTCTAACATTCTGCAAAAAGCGCATTCAAATTCGAAAATTATGCGTAACACCTTCCCACTGAGATGAACGATCATCTAGTACATTTTTCCACCTAAAACTCCATTTGTACGTTAAACACACTGGGAAATGGAACGAACACACTCTATCCAATCGCCACCAAAACCGAAACCAGCCATTGCAGAAAACCAAACAAGAACAACTCCACAAAGAAAGGAAGAAAGAAGCAGATAAACTGAAAAAAACATTCCCTCAACCCTCCTCGCACACACACTGTACACAGGATGCAACGACCAACAAACCAACAAACGCGGCGCGCCAAATACAAAATCCAAAACAAAAATCTACGGAATAAAATAGAAAACGGAACCAACAAACCACTACACACAGCATTCTGCAAAATGAATCATATTGAGTGGATTTTTTCTCTCTTCGGGAATCACTCAAAAAATGAAATATCTATCCATGCACTCGCCGTCGTCGTCGTCGTCATATCTGTGTGTGCAGTGTGCGTGTGAAGCATGCTGCCATCCATGCAAACACACATCCAACCTCATATTTGGGGGTTGGTTTTACTGCTTCTACCATTCACCCAAACAGTTGTTGTGTATCCTTCGAAGGGTGAAAAGTTTTTCAACTTTTGCACCGTGCGTTGTCCGTTTTTTGTTTCCTTCACAATTTGATTTTACTAAACAAAAAGAGAGAGAGAGAGAGTGACTAAATATACACCTAAACTAGTTAGTTTAAACCTACAAAAGAGGTGGAAAGAGAGAAACAGCCGCAAGGACTGTTAAACAAAACAAAACGAAAATATTTTACAACAATCTACTAACAAAAAATAAAAAGTTAAATATACGGCGGTGCTCTAGCCACAGTGTTTTTTAGTGTGTGCTTATTTTCCTTTAAACATTTACATCCAAAAAGAAATTATTTAAACAATGATTTGATTTGTACAGTTAGTGTGTGCAGTTTTATTTATTTTTTTTTTTATTTTTTTGTTGGTAAACATCGCATTGAAAAAGGTAAATGAAAAGAAAAAGCAATAAAAAAAAAAATAATAAGTAGTGAAACCATAAAAAAAAAAAAAGTATTTTCTAGATTGTGTGTGCATTTTGATGAGTGCTTGTGTCTTGTGCTTATATGCTCTAGTGATCCAGTGCATACAATTTTATTCCAAGGATACTCTTATTACCTAATTGGAATAAAAAATAAATAAATTCAAATCAAGGATAAAACTCATAGATTGACGGTTTGTACAATGTTTGCTAGATATAAGATTGAAAATGGAGAACAATCGAGCGGTACAAAGATATTGATTGCATTTGCAGCACCGAGTGCAGACCATTTTTCCCTTCGCCGACGCAAATTGTGAAAGGTGCACGAGTACATTGTGTATGAATCTCATGGGTATATCTGCACGTATTGTCTATGTAAACAAAATGCCACTGGCGCCAAATACATCTTGTGGATACAAATCCGAAATAGACATGCCAAGTGGGTACGAATGGGTGCATTTTGGGTTTTAACTGGATACATATAGGTTTTTAGTTATTGTTGTCACTTTTAAAGTGGTCAGTGTATATCATTTTATGCAAACAATTTAAGTGTAGATCCTGGCGGTTATGACGTTCTCTTAGATACGTGCACCTTGAAGTCATGTTTGGCTGTGGAAGTGTATCAATTAAAACGTATAACTGATCTCCAATTGAATTATCAGTTTATAGTAGGATTTAATGTGTTCAGGAAGAAAAGACAAACATCGAGATTTGGTGGCATATATCATGGAGACTCAGCCCATACTGAGACTATTTTACCACATCTTCAAGTCTAAAGATTTAACGTAGAACCACAAAAATAAACGAAGACGTCCAATCGTACGATCAAGGATTAATGGATTTCATAGTTTTTTTTTTTAAATAATGAAACTGGCAACTTCTTTCGTCAATAGTTCGAACTTTTCGAGTTGTGTGTAACATGTAGTCCCCTCTGAACACTAGCTAGTACCCTACGTTCGTTGAAAGTCTGATGATGGCGCCAAAATGTAACTTCTTTCGATCGAAAAAGAAGCTTTTTGAATCTCTTGTCAACTCTAAAAGACAAAGTTTTACTTATTTGCTTAGTCATTCGACCAAAGGCTCTAATCACCGGCCGGCGGCCAGTGTCCTACGTTCGTTGAAAGTCTGATGATGGCGCTAAGATGTAACACCTTTCGACAACATCTTATGACAAAGTTTTACTTATTTGCTAAGTCATTCGACCAAAGGCCAAACTCAAGCCCTATTCTATAATCCTCTGTTCCCAATCAGATTAATATGCCTTCCTTATAAAACAAAACAGGATTTACAAAAAAAAAAATACAAATACAAATAATTGCCGTCACAGCTCATAGAGAGCCATGGCCTAGCTCCTCACAACCATTTATGTTGGGCGTGTTATATTCTTCGCACGAATGGAAGGGACTCACAGTTTTATTTACGACTTCCAACGGCGGATTAAGAAGCTTTTTTTTGATAGATTATACTCTTGGAGGTTTGTCATTGTCACGGTGGTGCTACGAAAAACTTTTGGGCTATTTTGCTGAGGCTCGAATCTATGTCTTCTCGCTTAGTAGCCCAATATACTAACCACTAACCCACGGCGACCCTAGGGTATATAATTAAGCAGCAGATATTAAATATTAACGACTAGAACTTCCGTTCAACTGCGGTTGTAGATATTATGAAATGGGGCTTGGAATCTTGCCCAAAACTCATCCGAATTAGTCAGGTTTATTTTTTAAGAAAGTTCTTGGACCATCAATCGCAGAGATTAGTGGCCCAAGACTTTGTACTAAAGCTGAGTTTTTCTAATTCGCAAACATTGTCTAAGTAAAACTCGATAAAAAGACTGACTTCTATAGTAATATTAAAAAAAAAAAAAAAACTAATACCTAACGGATCATAACTTTTCAACCATTTAACAACAAAAAGGGGGTTCCGTGACCCGAAGAGCTTACTAAAAGAAACATTCTAACGAAGTGTCCAAAAGCAAGTTGCAACGAACGGATGCATCATTTTCGTTTTGTAAACTTTGCCTATGATGTATTCTCATAAAAATCGATCCCTTCGCTTGCCACTCTTTCGTGACCTTTAAGTTGAAGCTGAGTAATTAAAATTGGCACTGCAATTTTTTGGTTTTCAAAACATTTCGTCCAGAGTAATTGGGCAGATCCAATTGAATTTACGCACATAGGTATTCAGTAGGCTTAATTCAACAAAAAGTTTGGGTGAGACTATACTTCATTTTATCTGTACACTATTCGATTTGAATTCACCTATTAATCGCAAATAGTAAGCTTGATTTTGCCCTAATTGAATTTTCCACAAATCCCGGCTTTCACAATTTTAAATACAATCGAATTTTTTGTAAGCTCAAAGCTGGTGTCAATTGGCAGCCTGCCTTTCTGCAAACACTTCTGAATGGAACTTCTACGAAATAAAAAGTTTTGCGCCAAAATCGCCTTAAAATTAGACAATTCAAACAATTTCAACTTAAGGGCATGCATACCTACATTGTATCATTCTTATCAAATTATTTTGTTTGCATTAATTTGTTATCGAAATCCCATAGATACAACAAAACTAGTGAAATTTAGCTTGACATTGCATTATTTGTACGTATGTACATATATGTAAACATTTTTCGAAAATCGTGTGCTACGTAGATCTAAAGAGTCTTGCACTTGCACTAAAGAAAGTTTATTAACAGATGATAGAAGACTTCCAAGATGGGTTCTTAAATCGAATGGTTTAAGCTTTTATAATGGTCGGTTGGAGAAAAACTCCGTTCATTATCAATTTTAACGAACCGACGGCAATTCTAGGATGAGTACATGTGGTTGTACTTCTCATACATTTCTGCATGTAGTATAAAAAGACCTCCAACCGACTTGTAGATGACTTGGGTAATCTCATTAGAAAAAGAGAGCTTAGGAAAATCAAAGGTAGGTTTTTTAAGCCTCTATTAACTTGCTTCCCTTTACACATGAAAGTCCACAGGATCATAACAGTCCTGTATTCAAATTAGAATGGAAATCGAATTCTGTAATAGTTCTCCCGTTCCACTTGTACGCTCGAGACGTCTAAGTTCGCAACAGCAAGACTAAATTTTGTGATTTGTCTTTAAGACAGCTATCTACTACCTAGGTACGAGCAAATGGTATAATTAAGATGCTTTGTCCATTTTCTGAATAATAATATGGCACCGCGACCTAAAAGATCTATTGTACCTGGAGCTAGTTAGACAAGGAGATCCTCTATCTTCCTAATGAAGTTGAGAATATCTCCAGTCCAGGCATTACGAATGTCCTCCGGTGTTAGGAATTCTTTGTGGAGACAGCGTTTCCTGACCCTGCAGACAGCCACGCACTCACATAGTTTGCATTCAGATTCCTGAACTATCTTTAGTTTAAGTAAGTGATATCTAAGGCTACAGTGACCGGTGAGGAAGCCGGCAAGTCTTCTGATATCGTCCCTTTTATGGTTGAGAATATTTTGAGTAGTTCTGTTCAGGGATCGAATGGCTCTTTTAGCCTGTCTGAGTCCCTGAGTGTTGTTCCAGTAGGATGTGAAGTTTCGTTTTTCCCATCTGTCCAGACTCATTCTGAACTCGGAAGTAGGGATGCCACTGAATAATAAGTTAAATACTGATCCTTTTTCTCCTTGTATGGCTTCTACAACACCTACACAAGTGCTATCGAAAACATTTTCAAGTGATGTGCTTTCGTCTTCTCTTGGTGTGATTCCTTTTCCACTATCTTGCGTCATCGATCGGCTTTTCGCAAGGTCTATTGAAAAGATCTGATCAAATGACTGCCTTTTTTTTGTCAGTAAATAGTGACGTCTATTGTGGCTTCTCATTCGTTTTTTAGGAGAAAAGTCTGTGTATCAAAAGCTTTGTGCCATCTCGACTTTTGAACCCGAATGTTAGAAAACTTGAAGAAATATATAAAAGTTATGAAATACAGGCTGAAAAGAATCAGTTTCAAGAATAGGTTTGAGACAAACCTTTGTGCGGATGAATTCCTATTGAGTTCCCTTAAAATAAACACACTATTATTGCACAAGAATGTAAAAGGTTATATTTTGTATTGTTTGGAAGCTGATTTACCTTTCATAAAAGTCCTCTCATCATTCACTGAAGATTCCTTCAGTAAACCTTAATTCTTTTAAATCCTTTACAAGGATTCTTCTTCACTGACATTAATTAGTTTAACAAGTTTTTCAAATAAAAACCAAGAAAGACTAAAAAAAAAATAGAACAATCCACTTTTCAATCGAGAACGATGTACAGTTGTTAGTTCATTAGTTGGTAAAAGTTTTTAATTGAATATCCCTGTACGAGTGAGAATTTGTTATGCGCAACTAATTCTATTAAAAAGGTGATAGTGGTTAAAGGAAATTCAATTAAACCACCGAACGTGCATACACCCGTTGAAATAGATTAGATTTCGGTTTTAATGTAGGTATATGGGAACATTTCTTCATTTTTTTGTTGATAAAAATTAAGTAAAAATCCAATTTGTTGTAGTATTAGATAGTTTTGTGTTTAAAGTGTTTCATATTTTGGCAACAATATGTTTATTCAGTGTTCTTTGCATTTTATTTTATTTCTATTCTATCTTATCTAATCAATTAATTTTACAAACATTACCACAATGTATTGAATGTCGATTCAATCGAAACATATTGCTTTGGTTTTTTATTGAAAAAAAAAACAGATATAAATAGAAATCCATGAGACATGTGCATAATATTTACAGACTGACTCAGTGTCATCTTTTATCCATTTTGCAATCTAAAAATGTAGGTACCGACTCCTTTGTACCGACTAAATACATACAAATATACATATGTATGTATGTATGTATATCTCATAGCACATATAGCTAAAGCTTTGCTATAGGTACCTGAAATAAACTGTCATTTAACTTGCCATCAAGCTGTTAAGGCTGGTAGTGGTAATGTAACTGAAAAGTCGGTAAATCTGTGTTTTCGCAGCTCAGTTGTCTTTAAAATTAAACTTTCCCAATCAACAGACACAATTTAAGGATTCAAGAAGTACACCAACAAAGAGTATTGTAGGAGTGTTAGACAGTCCTTAACATAATCCGTTGAATTGAAGCGAACTACCTACTCAGACTGGTGCATGAAACCGTCTTAGTTCGATTTTTTATGTTCGACAATGACAAACTGCTGGCAAGGTTATCAGTGTAAGGCATTGTCAAAGATTTGTCCCTTTTACAAGCACGTTACTTAGGTACTAAGGTGCTTATCAAGTTCCTGACCCATGGAGAGTGCCTGAGATGCACCTCTCCATCCTCTTCAATCACGAGCATCCTGCTCCCAGTCCTCCATGCCCAGCTTTCGAGTATCTCGAACGTGGAGGCTGGTAGGTATTCTAAGATTCTCTTAGCTGGAGCGTTGTTGTCAATTTTCTTGATGTGGTCGAGCCAATGTAATCGACATGTCTTTTTACACTACATTCGCATCTTAATACACTTCATACAAGTTCGCAGCTAAGTGTTCTCCTTACACAAGAGACCTACCTAGCATGGAGTATCGAACTATGCTAACCAAGAATTTTTCACTCGAAGGAGTTTAATATGTTCTGCTTTCTTACCTTCAGCGTTCTGAGTAGCATCAATTTCGTCCGTCGAGATGGGAGTTTTGAACCCATAGGCGCTTGAAAACTCGGTTATCATTAAAAAGATCCTAAAGTAATCATGGACAAAGAAGCAAGCTTTTTATTAACCAATTATCGTCACAACACGTTAGCTAAAAACTGATGTCGATGATTTTATCATACTGCCCGCGTCACTTCAGCATTTCAATTCAAGATCTTTTGATTATCGGAAGTCTTAGTCCAACAACAGTCTTTCCACCAAATTAAACTGTCATACACTGCAAAACTACCTAACAAACTACCAATCCATCTATCAAATTATCTATTGAAAGTAAAACTAAAAGAAAGGAAAAAAAAATCGAAAGTTGTTTGCAGTCACCACATGAGTATGATTCTCCTCTCCTTCATTCTCAAGCGTCACTGTTGAAAATAAAAAGTGAAAACTGACGTTGATATTTCTTTGCTTGGACCGAAAACCTGTATTACACAATAACCGGAATATCAGAACAAAGCATGCACTCAAAGAACTCGAACATACTCAAACATCATCTCCGAAGCTTTAAGAACACCAACACACCAACTTTGTACTTAGGGAAGAGGAATATAACTCCCGCCCAATACCCGCACCGACAAGTAGGTGCGATGCCATCATTATCGTTGTCTTATTGCCTTGCTGATGATAAAAATGGCTATGATGACTATGCCTTCGCAAACAACGAAAAAAAAGATAATATAACAGGACTATGCGTACCAGATGAGACAGACATTTAAGAAGAACATAACAACAACCACGACAACGACGACGGACAAATTACTCCAGCTACACGTCAAGTCGAAGACGAATAAAATGACGATGATGACGACGATAAAGACGACGGCAAATACGTAGTCAATTTCATACCCACTCACACCACCCCAAAACCAAATAAAAATGAGGAAAAGTATCTCAAAAGGCAGAAATAACGAATACACGACGACGACGACAACGAAAATCAAGATGAAGACGCAAATACAACGAAAAATCGGAACAAAACAAAGTTGTAATGTAAAAATAAACCGAAAAACAACACACAGCCGCCAGGCCAGCCAGCATCTCGCTCAGCCCCCAATGAAGAGTCATAAGAAGTTCAAGTTCAGTTCACCGGAAAAAAAAGTGAAAGAAGAATCACTCACTCAACTCACCGAATGTATGTATTTCGTCGTTGCCCAGTTCCAAAAGCATACAAGTGGAGTCGAATTTTTTGTTTTTGTATCTTCGACGTTTTGCAATGTGTGTTGCTATCGTTGTCTTGTGGTGATCCTTATTGCCTACTGTATGGAATCTATCTGCTTGTATTGCCAGAATGAAGAAATTCGAAAAAAAAATGCTTTGTAACTTCTAGTTGCAAAGTATCTACATATCTAGGCCAAAATCGTCGAACTTAATGTGGTTACAAGGGGGACGGACGGCTACAAGTTTTAGATGTCTACCATAGTTTTTCAAATTACAAACCAAGGTACTTCCCAGCAAAATAATCTCTTTTGATTTTTTTTTTTTTTAATTTTAAATCGAGGTATTAGGTTAGATTAGTGGATGAACACTTTACTATTAGCCTACTGCATACTAGCCAATACAGCAATAGCCGCCCAAGTTGTAACATCTATCAGGAGGGCTAATATTGTTCGAAAACCTTCAATAGTTAGATACGAAGAAGGAATTGCATGCTAACGTCCCTATCAGTCCAATTGTCTTTATAAACCGTAGTGTTTGGGGTGGATCATTCAACTGCTGATAAGTTCTATGTAGGTAATTCCTTTTTTTTGTTTGCGCATCAATACTTCGTTTTTCTTGAGCAAAAAGGCTGGAGTTTTATCAGTACTAGTACTCACGGAGATATGTATTTACATCCTCATACATATGTTCATATTTTCTTTGCTTCTAACAGATAATAGTGCAAAACTTTTGTCCCCGATAATGGAGGTCTTTTCAGGTCATGGAGTTCGCTACAAAGTTAGCTTTCATTACATCTTCTTGAGAGAATTTATCAACTTCTCTTCGTTTTCGTTTGGGTACTTGTTAATGCCCCGACACTCAGTAAAAGATATTTTTTGGCAGGTTTTCTAAGTTAGCAATGGATGGTAGGCTTGTTTAAGATAACAGGGTGTAAGTTTGTTGTCTTCCCTGTTGAAGAATTTGAAAGTCTTACATTAGGTTACGTGGTCGGTGTGGTTTAGTGGTTAGTGCGTTGGATTGCTAAGCGATCTTCAAAAGCAACAAACGTTTTTTCGCGGCACCACAAACCTACATGCATAACAATCCTGCAAGAGTATAATCTGCCATGAAAAACCTTCTCAATCCGTGTCGTGCGAAAAATATAACACGCACAGCATGAATAGTTTCGAGAAGCTAGGGCTGTCCCTTAAAATATTTTTATTTGTAGCTAAAAAGAGGAATTTTCCAGAAGGCTGTGTAAAAAGCAAATAGATCTAATGCTGAGAATAACCTTAGAGTAAATAGGAGACATTTGGATCTAACCTATGCAATTTGAAAAAAAAAAAGGTTTATTCCTTCTACAATAATTGTTCTTCCTTTTCAGCTGATTGTTGGAGATAACAATCTAAGATCTCATGGGTTGACCGTCTCTCTTGTCGGCAAGTCTTATCTTGAAAGATACTCGACTTACTTGACCTGTGATCAGACTTTGACAGATATTGCAATACAATTCTTCTTAAAATGCATTCACTTAGGTGAACTGTGGAAAGCATATTTTCGTATAGCATATTTGTCTGCTCTCTTAGTTCCTTTTTGACATCCTGACACCCAAAGAAAAGTTTCCTTGGGCTGATTGTCAAGCGCACCTCCAGTTTGGCGGATATGGTCCCTTATTCCGCTGGAAATTTTCAAGAAACAAAGTCTTTTAGCTTTGTGTATGACTGTTAAATTCGCTTAGCTACATATGATTATATTTTTCATTCGAATCTCCTGTTCCCCTTACATTTGTCCATTTTTCGTGTGATCTAATACTCAAACTAGATTTGTAACTTTGATAGTAAGTTACTTGGACACAAGAGCCTTGCATTTTTATCTAGGCATTTTAGATTCGATGACAATATCTAATCCTCCATTACATACACATTAATATATCCCTTTGTGTTGCATTGCGATAACCTTCTGTACGTTCTTCTAAGTGGTCTTGCCCTCTCTGAAACTCCGGTCTTTGAAGTCAGCAATAAGTAAGGCATTACCCATTATTTCTAAGTTACAAATTCTCTACATAAAGTGTGCTTAAGTTAGCTCAACTTTCTTAAGGAACTTTAACCAACCAACCAGTTCTTTGTACCTAATGCCTTTTTAACTTGTAAAAGTATCTTAATTAAATTTAGTTAAAAGCCGTACCGAGTACTATTCATGATTCTATAAAACGTTTTTAACTTCCTTAAGGTTACATTTTAAAGCTAACTTGACAAACCTATGCTAATATAAAATAAACTTTAGAAAGATACACACCTCTTCGCATTGAAAAAAAGTATCTAAACGATGCCTTTCGTGCCTAATTGTATTAAATTCAAGTTTGTTTCGAGTTTATTTTATTTTGGCAACACTCCATTTTCACTCAAATTCGCAATGAAGCACATTATCAAATCACAGCCTACGTACGCACACTAAACACATATACACACACCTTGTCAAAGAAAACCCCAACACAAAGCAAAAATCATGAATTCGTCGTCGTCGTCGTCCTGCCCTACTTCTTGACTTTCTATTTTTATACGTGTATATCTACAAACACATCTACTCAACCATGTGCTACGTACTTTGCAGAAACAAATGAAGCCCCAAAAGCTACAAGCTGCACACACAAATGAGACACGACACACAAAAAAAAAAAAAAAGAAAGATATATTCGTGAATATTTTTGTTCGTGTGGTGTGTTGTAGAACACAAACCGGAAGAAAATAGTACAAAGAGGAGTTACCGAGACGGGAGAGGCATGGGGATTACCAATCAACCCGCCGCGCCGCCGACGACGCAGCACTGGGTCTACGTTTTTCTGAGAATGAATTGAAAATTCATCGATTGTTGTGTGTTGTTATCACTGTTCGTTTTGAAGACAGCGAACGAAGGAAGAGAGAGAATCCAAAAATTTACGCATTTCAGTGGGAGGCAGCCAATGAAATTCACCCCCCAACCACTCGTTATTATGATGTGGCGTAAATTAAAGCAGTGTCATCTGAGAAGGTTGACATCAAAACCGCAAACACGGGAGTGCTCTGGAGGAAACAAAAACAAAAGAAGATCGAAGTCGTATCGAACCCGGTATCCATCGGAAACCTGCGTTGTGGTACCACATGACATAATTGCTTACAGTGTGGCAGTGGGTGCCTTTTCGCTTGGCCATAAACACTATACAACCAACCACTCGCCATCACCACCCGCCACCACCGCCGCCAGGCTCCTTCGTTACTACATGTATTCTGTTCCATGGTTTTGCGTGTTTGCATTTCATTCATGATTCTCCTCGAAGGCGTAATAAAGACCTTAGGCGCTGAAAGTGGGCGCCATACCCTTGTGTCTCTGTGTGTGTGTGTGTCTCGCTTCAGCGTATCCACATGATGTGCACTCAATTTTGGCTTTGTAGGGCTTTTCGTCAGATCAGATGTGTTGTGACGTGACTTTTAGGGTTTATTATACTAACCCGAACCCCCCTTTCGTTTGGGAGTATGGATAGCCTCATAATCACGTAACATGTGTATATCACGCCTTTACTCTGTTGGACATTCGTTGGTTGTTTAAGGGGGTAAACAGCTGATGTAGGTGCGTGAGTTTCTTCAATCACCCGGCTTATGTTCTAATTTGTTTTGGTTTCGATTTTATGTGTGCTAACTTTCATTTTAGATACATTTTATCACTGTTCAGATAAGTTACTTATGTAGATAAAGACGTTGATTAATGTTTTGATTTGAGCTTTAGAGTCTTCGGTTTTGTGCACCACCTTGTTTATTAGGTACCTACGTAAAGTTTTGACCATTTTCTAAAACCATTATAGGTATGTACCTACCTACATATTTTCAAAATGTCATGGGTACCTAGCAAGTGAGAAACGTCCTATTAGGGCAATTTCTTTTACGGAGCTTATTTTGTCCTGACATAATAAATATTGACAATCAACTTTTAGCCAAGGATTTGCACTTTTTGTTATGGATTCCTGTACAAATACCAGATCAATCCAAATGAGGTTAAAGATAGAGTCCTCGCATTGCACCAATTACACCTACGCTACCCAGCTTTGGAGACTTGTGATGGCTTTAGATAATTTTGTCATAACCCAAAAGATGGTTTTAAAATCTATTTCACAGGTTTAAAGAATAGGTACCTACCTCCTTAAAGAATACAATGTAGACGGAGAGTTCAATAGCGTGCATACTCTAGCAGATTAACTGATAGAAAGCACCCAATAAGACTTCAAACTTTTCCTACTGAATGGTCACTTTATCCTCCAATGCTTTAACCTGAAGCGCAGGAGTCAACATAGAAAAACGGCTGTATGTACTTACAGTCTTGTAGATTGCGAAAGGGCGTCAGAAGGTTGTGTCCACTAAACGCTTTAACTGTATCATTACACCTCCTATCTTTCTTGATTTCTTGAAGCGCAATCAGATTCAGTATTATTATTATTATTGGTTAGGCTCTGCGACTGGCGCAAATGGCACTGCGACCTGAAAGATCTATTGTGTTTGGAGCCAGTTAGAGCAAGGTGATCCTCTATTTTCCTAATGAAGTTGAGGATATCTCCAGTCGGGGCATTACGTATGTCCTCCGGTGTTAGGAATTCTTTGTGGAGAAAGCGTTTCCTGACTCTGCAGACAGCCACGCACTCACATAGTACGTGTTCCGCTGATTCGTCTTCCTCTAAGCATAGTCGGCATTCAGATTCCTGAACTACATATGTTAAGTTTATGTAAGTGATATCTGAGGCTGCAATAACCGGTAAGGAACCCTGCCAGTCTTCTGATATCATCCCTTTTGTGATTGAGAACATTTCTGTGGTTTTGTTCAGGGGTAGGATGGCCCTCTTAGCCTGTCTAAGTCCCTGAATGTTGTTCCAGTAGGATAAGAAGTTACGTTTTTCCCAGCTGTGCAGACTCATTCTGAACGCGGAAGTAGGGATGCCATAGAAGGGTTCGGCACCTACGTATGTACTTTTCTGGGGACCTTTCCTCGCAAGTTGGTCTGCGATTTCATTGCCTTCTATGCCTCTGATTCTTGGTAGCCACCAAAGTTTGACTTAATTCTACTTTGAGAGGTCCTGGAGAGTATTAAAGCAGCCTAGAACGGCCTTTGAGTTACAGTAGTGGGAACTCAGTGCTTTGAGCGCTGCTCAGATTCAGTATATGTGTACACAAATATATATCTACTCTGACGTCTTTAGCGGCTGCGGGATCAGCATGTTTTCCCGGAATCTGTAAATATATCAAAATTCTATCCCTAACCAGAATCTGCAAATCAACAAAATAGGACAGTTCTTAACACAAAATCCATAGTCATTATAGTGATGAGTCCAAGATGAACATTGGCTAAGGCACGGATATTTCTTCCGATACGTTGGGCCAATACAAACAGAATTTTAGACCACAGCAGTGTTTCCAAAGCGGAAGTCCTACTTAGCAATTATTAAGTCGCTCATTGAACTCCCATCAGGGCAACTTGATTACATTTCCACTTGACACACGGATAGTAATGGCAACATTGTGCTTAAGGTTATTAAAATACATTTTCCTGGATTCCTGGGCATAAGAGTAGGCCAGAAAATGAGAAGTCTTATAAACTGGGGAGAACAGGTTGTTCATTCAATAAAAGTTCCGTCTTCCATACTTATGTAAGTTTGAACACCAATAGTGCTTAGTGAAAATTATCGCAGTAGGGGTGGCAGTGATCGGGAAGTTATTCATCCAGACCTTGGAAAACTTCAGAATGGTTCGGAATCTAAATCATTTCGGACAGAATTGTTTCAATAACAAGCGATTTCTCCCTCAAGACTAACAATATACACGAAACCTAGTTTATTTTGATAGTGCACTCCAGAAAAAAAACTATTAAATACGTAGGTACTCGAAACTAAAGGGCTACAAATAGTTGCTGTAAAAACAAAAGTAGGTGCCTAGTTGCATACCTAATTCAATTTCGAAAAACTCAAAACTCGTATCGAATAAAATTTCTCACAAAACTCAAATTCGACTGAACCGTGAAAGCCCAACGTATAAAAGTTTTTACTTTTTGCATTTGAAACGAGTGCATGACCCCTTTAAACACTTCTTTTTTTTTGCAGAAGGTATCCTATCCCAACCCCCGCTGTATACGACTTGGGTTCACTCCTTTTCGACCGAATAGTGCAAATGGTCGTAAGAGACTTTGAAGAGAAAAAAGTAAAAAAAAAACTGCAAAAAGAGGAGAAACGAAGCACAAAATTGTGACAAATTTACAGAACCTCCTCCTCCGTTCCCACACACACACACACACACACAAATATTGGCAAACAGCAGGAATGCGCTCTTCAATTGCAGTTTGTTTCTATAAACCAATTTTTGTTGTTTTTTGCTTGTTTCCTTCTTGAATTCTATTTAGCGGTAAAGGAACCAGGTGGTGATTTTATTTTATACCCTGCCCGGTGTTTCGTTATGCTTCAGTTTTTTTTTTTTTCTTATTTCATTCCTCTTGATGTGTTGCTGTTACACCCGCGCGAGCGGTTATAACTGATAATACTCTTTGCACAACGGTTATACCTCGTACACTAATATATATATGAAGTAACAAGGGTAGATATGTTGATGGTGTAGATACACTACTCTACAACCAACCTTCGGCAAAAAAAAAGAAAAAAAAAAAATATCGACTTGAAGTTGAAGGAACTCACAATGTGCACGGAAACTTACATAAAAAGCAGAACAAAACAAAAAATAAAAAAAAACAGAGTTAAATGAAAACCGTAATACCCTACATGAAGAAGGCACAACAGCAAAACGAATGCAAAAAAAAAAGTGCAAAAGAAACACGGTGCAGTAGGGAAACAGGTAACAAATAATAGCTCTACTACTCCATCGTCATCGCAACCGCCACCGCCACCACCTTCCTTGATCCGCCAGGGTAGTCGTGTTGGTATGGTGGTGGTTGGTTGTACGCTGCACCACACACAAAGTGCATCAACCATTTTACGAAGTCGAGCGAGATACGTTACGGAACATTTTCTGCAGCGCAGCAAGGAAACCATCCCTCGTTAATGGTTCGAGTTTGGTTGTGTTTTTTGCATGAACTAAATGGATACAACAACAACAGGACCAGATATGGCTCCTTTTTTTTTTTATTGCCCCCCCTCGTATACATGAAGATTGCCAGGAGTGATTGGATACGAGTATCCCAACGGTTAAAGTATGCAAGTTGTGGGTATGTTTGTTTCGCGTACTCTTTGCTTCGTACTCCGAAGGACATCGACATAATAAGGAAATGTGAGTCAAGTTGTTGTTTAAATTCTCCTCTCGTTTTCCCCCGGTTTTCGCAGTAGATCCGAGTAGCTCACGGGCTTCACGGGCGGACCTTAAATTAGGTATATGGAGGTTTTCAATTTCGAAAAGATAATCAAGAGTGGGCAGCGTGACAATCGTATTTTGTTTAATTAAGTAAACTTTTCTATGGCTGCCTGTTGTGTTTTTTTTTATGTAAGAAATGTGATATTCGGGTGAACGCATTGGAAATTAATAAATTGCGTCTTAAGCAGGCGGACCCCATGAAAATGCTCACTAGTAAGTCACGATTGAATGGAATCCTTTTGCAAGTGGGGTTGAAAAATTGACGGTGTTAAGTTCATTGTCTGATCGGAGACAGGAAGTCAACGAAGTGGGAAAAACTGCAATTCTTATGCAAAAAGGAAAACGAATGACGAATGAGAACAACCTTGCCTGCTTGAGCTGCAAAAGAAGCTTGATTAAATGAAAACATATCAAAACCAGCATGGTGATCGGTAATTTTTCGAAACAAGTAAGATTACACTCATACTGGAAGTGAGCCCTAAGGATATTTTTAAAGAAATAAACATATAGCTTCGTCATAAACTCTAGCTGTTCTCAGTAGCGGGTGGCTAGATAACATGCTGGACATACCAAATCGCAAAGTTACAGATCCCTGCAAAATTGTTTACAGAAAATTCGACATTTGTCTCGAACTTAAGGGCCACATTTCGAAAGTCTCCTTGATTTGATCTGAGCAAACGTAATCGCAGTTTTTGTTTTTGGAATGAAGCCACATTGGGGTGCATCTTAGAGAGCTTGCAGCTTGACATACATTTTCATTCATTATCAAGGAGTCAGCTTCCATTAATAAGTGACAGATAGTCCTTCCAAGTAGAAATAAATCAAAAACAATCATCTTCTAACTGTCAACCAATAACGCGAATTGACCTTATTGCATAATTTCCGAAAATAAAAATTCTGACCTTGAAGAAAGTTGTAAAGGACATCATCTTGTTCTTTGTCATTTAATGTATTCTTATAACTGTAAATTGAAACCTGAAACCTGACGTTAGATGGAAAAGTATGTATCAGTTGAATTTTGATTTATCTAGTGCATTCGTCAATCTATTATTGAGCCTTAGAACTGAATAAATTGTCAGGTGTAAACAAAGAATGAGTCCCAAAAGTGAAAAGAGACGAATCATTCAATCAAAGCGAAAACTCCATCTTACTGAGATCAAGATTGCTGGACAACAGGTCAATAACGTATTGTTTCGTTAGCAGTGGTAGCGAATTGGATGTACATACATACATATGCGATGAATCGGAAAAGCAATAAGCGCGTTGTCTCAAACCGTGTCTCAAACCATAACCAGGGAAGTAGACTTAAAAAATTAAACCCTAGTGTGGATTCATCCTAATCGACCCAAAATCCTTTGCACTACAGATTTTAGAAATTCAAATGTATGGTGCTAACGGTAAGTCGGGCAACAGAATAGATATTTAACCTTTTACAAGGCAAATCCTTCGGCACTCGTGCAACCTTGTGAATTTATTTAAAAAAAAAAATAAATTCAATTCGTTCCAAATCCAATTAGTAATCCCCTCCACAATACTAGTATATGTACATATTTGAATAGTTTTATATACATATTAACAACATCCAGTGACATGATTTTGGAGGTACAAATTAAAACCCAAAGGAAAAACAATGAGAATCCCCATATCCCCCGGCGGCAGCCATGCACAAAAGTTGGACAAACATGAAATAAAAACGTTAAATCCCTTTTTGCAGGGTTCCATGTTTCATTCGTTTTCTTTTAGTTATTTTTTGTCGTTCGTCTCCTGTACTTTGATGAACACATGTTATGACTGTTGTGTGTTGTGTATTTTTTCCTTTTTTTTTTATTGTATCCGTTGGATGGCCTATTTTTGTTTAAATTAAAGCTCGTGCTCAAATAAACGCGAAATTCGCGCAATTTATCTGACGTGCAATTGCAAGCAGCTGCTAGTGTTTTTTTTTTGCGTTTTCATTTTTCAATTCCCCGGCTGTTTGCCTTTGAGTATGTAGTTCCTGTTTTGGTGTCGATTGGTATACAGCTACATAAACAATACATACATCCATATGTATAATATAAAACCGTTTTAGCATGTAATACAAGCCGTTCGGGTGTAAATTAAAAAAAAAAAAACGAAAAAAGTGAATTTAAACCTGATCACGTCAGAGATACACCAAACCTTCTCAAAGACATTGATGGATAGCTACTGAAATTCAAATGTTATCCTAAGGATACCACAGTAAAAGTCACTCTCTCATCGTCATCACACACAAATCCAGGGAGGGGAGGGTATCCTTGGGAAAAAAATGAAAAACAAAATCCACTCGGGGTACGCAAAAATCCTAAACTTCGTTCCAGCGAATAAGTTAATAAATTCACTTAGTTTAGCGAATGAGATTGCAGACAACAAAAACCCGGTGTGCACCTGTGCTGACTTGTGTTGTACTCTCGTTGGAAAAAAAAAACAATTACAATCTCGTGGAACTTTAAGTGAATTAAGAAGATAAAAAGAAAATACGAGTACGAACCGAAGCGTAATTTTCGCTTTTCATTTTCATTTTCATCTTGTCTTGTCTTGTTTCTTACATTTGCGGTGCTTCTGTTGAGTTATTCGTCTTTGGGTTATGGTATGTGGAGAAAATTGGTTTGCATATCGTTAAAGGAATTCTTTGTGGATTATCATTTTCTTTTCTTTTAATGATTTACTTACTTTAATTGGTTTAAAGAATAGATTAAAAGAAGTAATTGATAAATTGATCATGTTTCTTATATTCTGCACACACAATTCAAAATTCGGGCCAATATTTGTTGTTGTTATACTGTTGGCGACTATGTCATTGGATCGTTTATCATCTGCTGTTATTGTGCTTATTAGTGATGGAACGCTACATGAAGGAGCAAATGCCTCATTATTGTGAAAATACCTTACAAATAGTTGTGAACATTGTAAGGAGATGTGTACATACATATGTACATTCTTCGCAAAGTTTGGAAAAATTTAAGTTGACGAAGTGCACAAAATATGATGACAATTTTAAGATTGATTGAGAAGTTCGAAAACAACTAAGAAACTCAGCAGTCGGAATGGTTTTTCGTTGAAATTTATCGAAAATTTTATCAGAAGATCATTTGTTGTAAAGGACTTTTGTCGGAAATTTTATTTCAGAATTTATCGCGGTTTGGTTAATGAATCTCATGTGCTATGTGGAAATAATTAGAAGTTTGAAAAGATAGTTTATAAGTTATCAAAAGCAGTCTTTTGTATGATTACTAGTCCCAAGGCAAGCCAGGTATAGCGAAAATGCACAAGGAATGAGTCAGACAGATGAAAAAGTCCTTGTACAAATTTCGCGAATTGCAACCGACATAGGAAACATTTTTGACTGTCATATGACAGATGGTATAGTATGTTAACCGGTGGTTATACGGAAACCTTATGGCCAATGATAGAAAAAAAAAAACCCTAGAACTATCATCAATATTTATATTGACATGAGTAATAACAGGTCATAACATGTTACTCAATACTCAAAATGCGTGAGAGTAAAAACAGCACCCCACTTCTGCAGAGGATGTGGTCACCTCGACATGAAGAAGGATACGGATACCTATAATTTTCTACATCGGTGGCGTAGCTTAAACAGACGCTGTCAAACTTTCCTTAGAAACTGTTACATTTAGATGAATAAGAAAATATTCCAGTCACATCAGTCCAAAACGATTGCGGACAGTGAGGTTGGGAGAAATGCATCTTCATTTCCTTTTCTGGTTCTTTTCCTACTTAACATAAATTACAAATATACAAATACGACAAGTGTAATAGGAAGTTAAGAGAAAAATGTTTTATGAAGTTCTATTTACGGTTTCTGGATTTAAGCAGTAAGTCCACCGGGTACCATAGGTATATGGGTCACTGGAGAGGAAATATTTTAATTGAATATACAGCTGTTATTAACAGAAATTTTGTGGAGTTTATTGGTATACTAATTAAGTACAAGTGAGAAGCACGAATGAAATAAGTAGACGTCCAATAAATTATAAAAGTCCATTCCTATAGGAAAGAAAATTACCAACGGAATGCATCGAATAATTTGAATTCAAACTCAAATAGTACGAGTGGGTGCAAACATATAACTTTACAGGCGACGATATGTATACAACAGATTACCACTTGCTCCTTGACTCATGCATAATGGTTATGTCAATATAGTGTTTAGGGACAACACAAAACTTTGCACACTAGAAATTTAAATAGTAATAACTCGAATACCTTTCTCTTCTATGTACATTCATATGTTGTGATAAAGCACAATCTAACGTGTTGTGTTCGGAACTCCCATAAAGACTCCGTCAAATAAAAAGCGATTTTAAGTTACATTTCTACGATGCAATGGACTCTCTAAGATCTCGTACGCTTCAGTTGATACAAAATGTTTGACATTGTTTTTGCGTCGGCAAAAGGAGACTTCAGTGATTTAAACATTGCCTGACTCTTTGAAAAGATATATATCCTAGCGTCCTTAACAGCATTCTCAGGGTTAATTCTAGTGGAGATCTTAATGACTCTGACATATTGCCATTGGTATTGAGACTTAGATATTCGGTCCAAAGACCCCAGCCCAGATTCTATTTTTGATCCGTTTGTGAACCAGGCCTGACCTAGACTTCTAGGATTCAGCAATGGTTCTCCATGCGACCAGTATTCACCATCATATCTAATACATCTACTCCAAATTACCTTACAAAACAGTATTCCTCGACTATACTGTCGGGAATAGTACAAAAAATATCTTCTTTTTTGAAATTGAGTCAAGTATTTTCAGGTGTCTTTGCCTGGTTTATACCTATGTTTAAGCTGAAAAAAGTAACACTTTTTAAAGAAACATGTACATACGAACATGTGTATGTGCATATCAATGTGTTTTAACTCAATAAGTTATGCTATAAATTTCTAGTTCAAGCACATTGTAAAGGCAGTTACCGCCGATGTTCCCATTTGAAGAAGCAAACATTGTACAATTATGTAAAATAAATTATTCTTGTCAAGATTTTTAGCTCTTTAGTCTCTTGAACTGACCACATTTCTCTTTTCTTTTCTTTTTTAGCTCACCAACAAAAACAATGCCACCCACAACCTAACCAAAGCTACGTTCTTAAAATGTTTTATAATTTCAATTACAAAATCAAATTAAAATAATTTCAAAAACCTTAAAGAATAATTTTCGATCAACAGCAACAACAACTACAACCAAATTATCTAATCATATATATATTTTAACTTATTTATTTATTTAATTTAATTATAAATCAAACAAACGTATATATAATTTCTAATTTATTCTCTCTCAACTAAAACTAAGTAATTATAACCAAAATATACCAAACGTCATCATCGCAAAACTTCAAATTTACATCTCTACATTCATCGTTAATGAAAATTTATAAAATTTTTATAAAACAAACAAAAAAATCTTAAACATAATGATAATCTTCTAGCGTAGCGTTAATATAAAATTTTAAGCAAAACAAACAAACCAGTGGAAGACAAACCATAACCTATTAAGCAAAAAAAAAAATTTAATAAATTTAAGCAATCTTTATAATATATACATAAATTATATTACAAAATTTTTTTTAAAACCTTACTATATATATAATACTAATTTAAATTATTTAAAAAACAAAACAAACAAAAACGGAAGCAAAACCAAAAGGAAATCTACAAATCTATATTATATAATATATAAGAGAATATTTTTGTATTATACAATTCTTGTTAAAACTAAAGTACAAAAAAAAGTTCTTTTCTACAAAAAAGTAAAAAAAAAATAAAAACTTATTATAAATTTAACTAATTTCGAACACAAAATAAAAACAAAAAAAGTTTAAATCCAAGAAGCAACAACAAATTTTAAATTAAAGTCTGAAAATTTAACAAAAACAAAATCCTTACAACGTGTGTGAACGATTTTTGATTTTAATTTTTGAGTGTTGAAAGTAAAAGTTTGTTTAAATATAAAAAAAAAATAGTTTAACCTTTGTTGTGACAATAAAACAAAATTATTTATATAATTGCACGCGTTCCAAAAAAAAAAAGTGTTGATTTTGAAAATTTAAACAAAATTTACACCCCAATACATCATCAAATCTACATAAATATTTATATATTATACACGCGATTTTAGTCCGCAAAAGAGTAAATTTCAAACTTAGAGTGCTAAACAAATTAATAGTAAACAGCAAAACGTTTTTACAAAAAATACAAACAAAATATACAAGAAATCCAAAAATATAGTACAAAATATAATTACAACAAATTAAAAGTTTTCTCTCAACGTATTTAACAAACAAACATAAACATAACTAACGCACTGTTAATTAATTTATTATATAAAAACAAATAGTCTAATATCTCCAGTTAATCAAATTATCAACAAAAAACAAACTACCAAATTAAACAAATTTTTATTAAAATAACAATATAATACATACAAAGTACCGTGTTCAGCAACCAAAACAAAACAAAACCAAACTACAAAATAAAATAAAACCGTTATCTAAGTAAGTTTCTATGAACGAAGTTCAAAAACAAAAATAATAAAATAACGAATTTCCATAACAAAGCGAAAGCGAAAACCAATGTGTTTTCCACAAGTGAGAGTTCAAAAAAGTTCAAAAAAATAAAAATACAAATTGTTAATTACACAAATTTTGCTCGTTAAAAATTGTTATTTAGTAGAAAAAAATAAAAAAACAAAAGACAACTACCTCAAATTCGTACAAAAATATAAAGAAATCCGTTTGCTCTTCTAAAACTAAACTCAATCAGTAGTCGTGTTAAAAAAAAAAAAAAATAATAACCAAAAGAAATAAGTTCAAAATTTTATTTTACTTTGACGAAAAAACACTAACAAAACATAAGCAAAAAAATAAACGAAAATCTTTTGAATGAGATACTTCGCCATGGTAGTGAGATATACCAAAGTTAAATGGCGTCTCTAATTGCACAAAATTCAAGTGGAAGTGTTGAATCGGGCGGGCCGGGTAATCCCAATAATTTACACCACAATACTCATAATAATCATTTGAATAATCTAAGTCATTACACCAACAACGCGCACGCTTTTCATGCTCAACAACTTCAGCAACAGCAACAGCACCAACAGCAACAACAACAGCAGCAGCAGCAACAACAACAACAACAACAATCGAATAGTATAGTTGTTGATCCAAATAGCTGGGAGTACTATGCCAGGCAACAACAGCAGGAACATCAAAACTCTCAACAACAACAGCAACAACAACAACAACAACAGCAGCAGCAGCAGCAAAATCAACAGCAGCAGCAAGAAGAGGAGGCAAATTCTGATGTTATAACCTCACAGGCAAATAGCAACTACACACGTCCTTGGGAAATGGAAACCAAGGACAGTAAAGGCTTTGAGCCCTTCTCAAAGCTGCCATCATTCCAAAGTCAATTCCATGGCTATAATGAGCCAACAAATGGCCTTATGCCAGACGCATCTGTACTCTCTCAACCCCAGCCAGTACCAGTTATAATATCTCCGAGCAGTGGCTCACCCGGTCAGGGAGGTCCACAACTCACTCAGTTGACGTCCATAAACAGCCTCCAGCCACCACCACCCCCTCCGCCACCCACGGTAGGCCTAAGTGCACTTTCGACGTCGAATTTTCATTCGCTGTCAGCGGCCGCCACAGCTGTAAACAGCCCCGGAAGGCCATATCCTTTGGTGCCGGCACCAATTCAAGCACGTGACATAACCACAATGAATCAGCCCTATTTGGACGATAGGCACCTACAGTTATACCAGCCAATTACGACGTTCCCCACCCAAAACCTGGTGACATTAATCAAAAAAGAAAGTTATGATCTCAGTAGTGGACTGGTGGGTGGTCTTGTTGGCAATGGGATGCACACTCCAAACTATGACAGTTCAATGATGGTGGATGGTGTCGGTAATAACGGTGGTTATCATCATCATGCCAGTGCGACACAACAACAAACAGTGACGCCGTCGACAACGACACAAATAAAAGTGGAAAAAGTTCTAAACTCGCCAATTGCGAGAGTTGATGCTCGGAAAAAGGAAAGGCGGAAAAATCGAGCGAGTTCGCTGGAATCGAGCGCCGAATCGGAAAGCAGTGCAATGGACGTGGATCCCAGTAATCCGGGTCAAGTGGATGCAGTATCGAGTACGGCGAACTTCAAAAGCCCCCTGAATACGATGGGCATGAGTGATGGAGGCGATATCAATGGAGTGAAAGAGGTAAGTAATATTGATTTTGAATATGTGTGTTGCAAGTGTAAGGACCCATGTTTTGCAACTGATGGTAGGTTTTGAGTGATGCTTGTTAACAAGACTTTTATATCGGTATATGTACAGGTTAAATTCGTCGGTTGTGGAGTTGACTTATCCAAGAGTTGAGGGCAGGAATTCGTTGAATTATTTTAACTTTTGTTAGCATTACCCTAATCTTTATTCGAACAGAGGATACCAACAATACTATGTCTTCAGCATTGCAAAATTGTCTAAATTCCTCGCTGGGTGCTGCCGCGAAAAGATGTTAAGTAGTTTCACTGAGGCTGTATGAATAGGTTATTCTTATGCAAATCCAATGAACCTCGACGGGTCTCTCCAAGACAATGTAACATTTTCGCAAGCTTATTACAAAAAGTCAAATTTTGGAGTTTGCCATTTTCTCAAAATCTGGCGTGCCCTAAAAAGAATTCGTCGACAACAATAAAATCGCAATATCGTATTCGGAATTGTTTTTATTTCTCTTCTAACTATCTCAAAGATATTGTTTTCACTTCAACTATTCTGCCGCAATTTTGTTCACGACGCCCCACTTTGATGATTTGGTGGTTTAGTGTTTTGGCTGTGCAAATTTCTCCCAAATTAAGAGGAATGATTTTTTCATCAAGTAGATTCAGGGTTCAATTTTCCCTATCACGTTTTCCATCGCGTCCATTGCTCATTAAGAAGCTGATGGAAGTACTCCTTAAAAACATCTAATAGTCTGTGAATAGTTAACCTATTGGGCTTGAAGCCAGCTGCTTGGGTTTGTTATCAAATCGCACAATCTGGTAGCGATCGTAAGACTCTTTTATATCTTTGAATTGCTTAGAGCCCTTGTATTATTATTCTTATTTGTTCTAAAGTTTGCAACGATAGGTGGCGCTACATTCCGGGATGGACCTGGGCCTCAACCAACAAGCGTCTTCAGCCAGCTCATTCTTAAGCTAGCTACCTCAAGTTTCGCAAACTAAGTTGGTTGAGGTCCCCTTCCACTTGCGTGCGCCACCTGAGTCGCGATCTTCCTCTACTGCGCTGTCCCTCAGGTCACATTCGAAGATTTTTCGAACCGGAGCATTGGTGTCCATCCGCTCTACATGACCCAGCCACATCAGTCTACCGACATAAGTCTTTGTCGGTGTACAGCCCGTACAGTTCGTCGTTGTATCGACTCACCGTCTATTCACCCGAAGAATTTTTCTCTCGAAGCAACCAAGAGCACCCTCATCCATTTTCGCTAAAGTCCATACCTCTGCACTGTAGAGCATATTCAGTCTTCTAAATGTTTTTTTTTCTATGCCGCAAAACTTATCTCTAAACCTTTTCTGTCACTTTCTTCGTGACCCCATAACCACAAGTCGCTCAGGCGTTCTACATTGTCTTTGGATATTCTCGGAATGCCCAGGCTCTTGCCTTTAAGTAATCTTTTCAATATGGATGAGCAAAGAATCTTCAGAGCACTGAAAAAGGCCACAATAAAAAATGAATTAAGGTGGTTTCTTTGTCTGTTTGTAAAACTCTATTCAGGAATAAGTGTGGGTACATGGGAACTACTTCTGCTTCGAGTAACTTTGTTCTTAATTTTGAGAAAGTTCTAGGTATTTGCCTTAGCTGGCAAACTTAGCTTCATAACCTTGTCCCTTCTTGGTTTTCGTTATCTAATTCATACTCCGAGTTCTCATACTTTGATAGAATCCTATTTGGTTTTGTAGGATTAGCTTCTTAATGAACAGTCTGTTCCAAGCTACATTAAAACCAACATTAGTCCTTACGTATTCATATTTCTATTATGTATAAACATTTCCCCAATCATTCATCTTCTTATTCACATTTTTCTCTTTTATTTGACTATTTCAGACCAAAAAGAAGCGAAAACGCTGTGGTGAATGCATTGGTTGTCAACGCAAAGACAACTGTGGTGAATGTGCTCCATGTCGAAATGACAAAAGTCATCAGATATGCAAACAACGCCGATGTGAAAAGCTCACAGAGAAAAAGGTAAGTAACGTGTTTGCATTTCTCTTCTCATATCCTGTCAAAATCAGTAGAATATTTTCCCATTAAAAAAAAAATCATATATAATTGGGTACAAGTTCAACAACCTTTCCATCGTTCCATCCATCCGGGCGCGCTGTGTATTCGAATTAACAAAAAAAAAGGACCGACGAAAGATAAATAACACCGTTCCATCAGAAGGAGCAGCTAAAGCAGTTATACCTTCAACCAGATGTCATTTAATTATTTCGTTTTTTTTTTTATGCACTCGCTCTCTTTCTATCTCGTTGTCGTTTATGTTTTCTTCCAATCCAATGTCCTTTTTCAAATCAAATCGTTTTAACAGCGTCTTCAACCAACTACAAAAAAAATTAAAAGAGCATTCGGGCATTTAAACCCATCGTTGCGTCTCGCTTATAAAACATCCTGAGCGTGCATTAAATGAAAAATGAGAGAAAGAAGGACCGACCGACAGGAAAGAACACACAATTTTTGTTGTAGCAATGCATGTGCGACTACTAAAAGCCGGATCAGGATAATTCATTACATTTTCCTTTTCACATATATTTTTCTTTTTTCTCTCATTGTGTTGCACAATTTTGTTCTCATGATCACTGGCTTATATCGTTTCTTACATATGTATGTGTTTGAATGATGTTTTCGAAAGGTAAAAGGATATCAGACAAACTCACACATAGTTACCTAATAGAAAGAAAAAAAAGTATCATTTGATCCTTGGGAACTAATTAGTATTAGAGAATTTCTTGTCGCTTCTAAAAAGGAAACGACGGCTGATCACGAATAATATAAGTATGCCATATGGCGTTGAGGTAGGTTCGTCGTTTTTGTCGTTCATCGTTCATCCTCCATCGATCATCGCCTGTTGTCTAAGGGAAACGGAGGAAAAACATCGTAATGGTAGAATCGGTTGAAAAAAAAAAAACGGAAATTATTTCGGTAAAATTTATGATCCAGAAAAATTGAGATTTTTAAATCTTGCTCTGCAGCAGACCAATGGTCCATGATGTATGATTAGAAATGCTTACTTAATTTTTCAATAACTATGATTTGGAAGCTGTAGATTACTGTGAGAACAAATTAAAACAAATCGTGCTTCTGAAAAACATAGTTATCGTGGGAACTCTTCTTGATCCTTTCAATTAAACACTAGTAGAATTTTTCTAACATCCTATGCATTCTTATTCAGATGAGTTGCAAAGTCTTAGATCATGACCTGTTCGGGACAGTACCTATCACTTTGATTGTGGATCTTGCAAACTTAAGCTCTTTTCTGATCAAATCATACAAAAATACTTTATCTCTGATATAACAAAGTCGCTTTTCCAATAAGGTCGTTCCAGTTGCCTCTTACATTTGTTACCATACGATGTATACGAAAATTGATGTAGGGATATGCCATCTTGCCCTACTGCGGCTCTTAAAACACACACAGTTTTGTCAAAAAAGTGGCAACACAAAGTATGGTAACGCTTGATAGAAAATCATCGGTTCACCTGGCGATTCTTTCGGACTTTCCCTAGCTAGAAATTATCAGCACAGTACCCTACTACTAGTCAAAATCGCTCCATTTTTCAAAGAGATTTCCTGAATCCTAAATCGATCAGCCTGGGAAACTGACCATCCCTTCAAAGAGTCAAAGATGCACTTCGGTGTTGGGGATGATGTCTTTGGACACTGAATTGAAGGTAATTAAACTAGCGAGAAAAGTATCTACTGAAAGGTGCCGAAGAGAAGATGCCGCGTTAAGGACACTGCGGTCTGAGATATCATCTAAACAAAATAGGTACTACTACTCAGTTTACCGACTCTGCATAGAGGAAGACAAAGCACCGGAACATACGATATGACTGTGTGGCTTTCTGTTACCCTACGAGGGTTTTTCTAAAGGAATTTTTGATACAGAAAGAACTAAGAAGTGCCTCAATAGGTGGCATCCTCAATTTCATAAGGAAGATCAAGGACCTTCTGGTCTAACTGGTCCCCGGCCTCTGTCTTAAGAAGCAAATCCACCTGGAATGCGTTTACTATGACTTCGCTTATAACGACTAACCGCTTTTAGCGATGTGACACAACATGTTAGGTTAAGCTACAATAGAAAAGTTAAGATTTCCAGTTCGCTTTGCGCGTCGTCCGGTTAGAACGTCTGTCCCTTGATCATCGCTATATCCGAATTCTACTGTTTATAAAAAAAAAACCGTTCATCTAGCTACTATGAAATGCACCAACTTTGAGATTGTATTACAGAATGTTGAAAGCTGCTTGCGGATACTTGCCAGACGGCAAAACTTTACATCTTAAGCCTCCTACAGGTAAGAACCAAGATTGAATAGCACGCATGGTTAAGTTACTTCTCGGTTTGTTAGTCCTATCCTACCTACTTCAAATGCAATTGCCTGCACAAAGGATTTTGAATTCACTTGTCTGTTTCATTTTCGTAAACGAGAAGATACCTGTCATAGAATGAATGTACCTATCTATAAAAATTCCTTCGAAGAAATCACAGACATCCAATTGGAGGCTTTTCACCATAAAAGGAATATGCTCATATAGCAAACCTCGATGTATTACATTCCATTAAGGAACCTCCTCGTTCATTCTTCCAAGCTTCGCCTACCAGTAAGGAGATCTTCCAAATCTTCTTAATCCTCCTCCTCCTTCTTATTGCATTTCTCTTCTCTTCAACGTAACAAATTCGGATGATGCACCTTATGCGCATGTTTTATCCGCTCCACTATCTATTCCGATTCACTGCCACACTCTATCTGTACTCTCTGCAACGATCAACGGCATTCTCGCTCAGTTCTCTCTATGCAATAACAAACGACCTCCATATTTACTTGTATAAAAAAAAATAAATAAACATAAAAAGTTAACACTGAAATAAAGAAGGAATAAATTCGTCAATGTGTGTCGTACGTGTGTGTACATACGTACATAGGTATTAATGTCAGTCAGAATAAAATTTATATGTTCCATCGCATGTACACATGAAAATAATACATATCTACGCTGCTGTTCTCTGTGTATAGCTGACGAATTTATTTATTTTATTTAATTTTTTTTTTTTTTTGTTCCTTTTCACCACTTTTGTTGTACTGCTGCTGCTGCTGTTGTTGCTGCCATTGAGTGCTGAATTCCTCTTTGCAGCTCATTTTCAACTTGAAAATTGAACATCTGCTCCCTGGTTTCCTCGACTTTTCAATTTTTCTGAACTGTTAAGCTGAGTGTATGGGTGTGGTATGGTGTTGTAGTGGTGCGTTTGTCATATGCATGCACAAGCAGAACGTACTTTATATCTTTCTCCCATAGAATAAATTATAAGCACATTCCTAAAGGAAAAAAAAAAAAAAACAAGTACGTTCATACATCCATACATACATATATACCTATATCTGTGACAGAAATGAACTGAACAACACCTTTTGCCGCCTTTAATGTTGTCTGTTAGATAAAATGTGCCACAATGAGCTTCCACCAATGCACGTTCGAATAAAAGTGTAACAAACTTTTTTTTTTTGATAATTGCCAATGACAGTTAACTCCGAGATGCACAGAAGGACGACAACGCACATAATTATTTTAATAATTCTTTATCCAAATTTGCCAACTCATTCATTATTGTAATCTCTCTTTTCTTTACCTGGTGTTTCCACTGGGTTACTGGTGTAGTGGAATAATTACTAATTTTGTTATCTTTAAAATTAAAGTCACAACCTACAACATAGTGTATTTAGAACATCATGGAATTCGGACGAACAAGTTCGGCGTCATTGGGGAACATTTAGATCTGACTCTGTCTTCTAGACACCCCAACTTTCAATCATTGTCAATCCATAGTAGATTTCTTCAATTTCCCTAGACCGAGACCGATAAATGAAAGTTTATCCTCTAAAAGAGTCTGATTCAATCGTCCTTCCTTACCGTCTCTATTCTGAACGTTTTCATTTAAAGACTGTTTTAGCTGAAGCATTGTTGTTCAATCGCTCGACATGTCCGAGTTATTAGCATCTCATAGTGAAATTGTGGGGATGATATTCTCGCACTATCGTTACAGTACAAAGGGCACCTCCTAATCTAAAACATTGTAAAAGCGGAGTTAACCTTTTCGAGTACATTATTGTATTGCAATGGTTCCGAATTGCAGGTGTCAACTTCGTTCTTGTATTACAATTATCCTTATCCATCCACCAAAATTCGGTCACTTTATTCTCAAGTTCGACGAGAGTGACCTTTCGAAAGCCTCATTCGCAATGACTATCACAAAAAAGACATTCATATCCCATAGGCATTATCTGATAAGTGCTTAAATATACCCAACCTTCTCAAAACTCCAACGACTGAAAAGATGACTACAACATCCACTGTAAATCACATTACAAATGAAGGTGCGTTTCAACGTTTATTGTGAAAAAAGTATGTGGAAGCTTTGTATCACAACTTCGAGTCTGCACAAATCGTTTCCAATAAACATCGATAGATATTTTGCTAAAAAGGAGCAATGCGAATACTAAACCTTCGCTGCTTGCAGCACCCACCTTGAACCACATAAAAACGTTCATATTTGGAGGGTTGACGCTTTTTGAGCTAAACTTAGACAAGACTGAATAGTTTCTGTGTTTGCCAGGTAGATATGACGGGGTTCGATGGACCATTCTGCAGATCCTGTATAAGTCTTTGAACGGGATACCTAATTAACAGACGTGTCTAGCAATAGTACTTAGACATAGTAGATCTCCTGTGTTTCGACAGACCAATTTCTACTGTCCCCCAGAAGTAACCAAAATGCTCCACCGCACTGCAGGTTAAAATTGGACTTGAGTTGCCTTCGCTTTTTTTTTTTTTTTTTTGTAAATGAGTAGACAGGTTTGATATGTTTAATCACATTTTTCCTCCATATTAGTATTCTATCCAAGCAGAGTCCCCTTCTATGAGAGATTTAGACTAAATTTGGGTAAAATGATTCCAAAGACTTTTGTGTTCTGTTCTAGTCTGAGGCTAGTAAAAAATATCTGTTAGAAGGGTTGACCGACATTTAGTTACTTGCTCTTTTAAACAAGTCCTTTCGAAACTGTTATGCTTAGTTCACCGAAAAATTAAAAAAACTACCTGTCATGCACGTCTCACGGTTTGAGTATATTATTACGAAATCAGCCCTTAACTCAAGTTCCTGTCAACATCGATATTAAAGTTATCGACTAATTTGCATTTCCAACCTGTTTCATGCAGCGCCTCCATCTTTTCCCCATATTTTGACGACGTTCATGTCAATGTAAGTATTTTTTTAATTGGGCCCCCAAAAATGACAACATCAATTATAACATCAAAATATTTCCTTAAACCGTGTGTTCGCTGTAACCGCGCCTCTTTTACAACTTCCCCTAATGTATTCGTAAATACTTCACTTGAAGTTAAAGCGATCCCAAAACAAATAATATCTTCTCGTCGAGTTTTTGCTATGCAAGGATGCGCACACCTGTCTTGTAGATACATGCATACACAAAGATGTAGATATCAATGACATCTACAGCTAAAGAAGTCAAAGGAATTTCCTGATGAAATTCAGGACAGGCGAAGATAGTATCATTCGGAAGAAAAAAAAAAAAAGGAGAAAACACTTTTTTTTGTAGAAAATAAAAAAAAAGAAAGAAAAAAAAATCTTCTTAATTATGAAGAGAATGTTAAGATTTTTTTTTGCCAGGGAGTCCTTAAGAAGTTTTTGGTTCCTTCCTGTATCGATGGAGAAAATCAAGAAAAAGTTAAAAAATAAAGAAAAAAAAATCTATAGGCTTTTATATAGGTAGGTGTGTGGATGGACGTTTGTTACCTCTAGTGCTTCACAACTTCGATTCACTGCCTGCTACCCTCTTGGTGTGTTGCGATTATTATTTTTTTCTTACTTTCCTGCCAAAACATTTGCTTTCTTTGGTAGTTTATGTATCCGAGATTCTCATTATAATTTCTTCTTTTTCACCATTTTTTTTGTGTTTCTTTGGTGATCTTAAATTTTCTTTAACTTTTTTCTTTTTCTTTTGCTTTCTGTCTTTTTTCTTTATATTTTTCCTTCATTATGAAGTCAGCAAATTTGTTGTAGAAATTAAAGTAAAAAAGAAATATTCAAGAAACAAGAAACGCAAGAAAAGGAGATGAAAGCAATTAAAAGGAAATATACATACATTTGGTAAAAAACAAAAAAAAAAATAATAAAAATAAAAATTCTTCTTAAACAAGAAGGAAGAGTATAAACGACGAATTTCTTTTTCGAAACACCTATTGTTTGGGGTGATTTTATTTTTCCCCTCCTTCCTCTCTATCTGTAAATGCAATTTTCGTAAATTGTGCTATTTTCTATGTGTTTCACAGCACCACCTTCCCTGCGGTGTTCTCTGTTAAGATATAAAAAAACGAAGGAAGACGACTAGGTAATGCTGACGCTCAGCTCGCGTATTAATTGATTTTATCCCTCGGACTTTGCGTTGGATTTTATTTAATTGCGAATTAATTTTAAATAATTAACCACCCTCTGCAATATGAGTGGATATTTTTTTTAAATTTATCTTGGAAGTTGGCTACCTTTCTTCGGCTTGAGATGCGACCATGAGAGAGGGTGCAAAAGTTTTCTGCTTCCCTAGAGAAGATAATGAGTTCTTAATGTGATGTACATATTTTCTTTTAAAAGTCTTGCAGATTATTTGAGTGGAGAAAAATAGGTTACAAATAGGATACCGGATTTAACTGTATGTCCTTTATTTTTTTTAGTCACTTAACAATTTACACGATACTGAGCTTTCTCATTTAAATTAATAAGTCTTTGCCTTTCCATACAGATTTTGTTTTCTACGATTAATAATTGCTTCTGTTGAGTTCCTATTCTGCTTGGTCTCAGAACCTTACGAATCGTTGGTTTGCATCCATATGCTTGGTGGATTTGAAGTCGTTTGAAAAATTGCTTTAGTTTAAAATTTATTTTATTTTTCTAACCTTGAAGCACAACAAATTGAATCGAATTATATAAATGTGTCCCAACTTCATTGTGACCTCTTTGTATATCTCTCTCGTTCGTTCAAGTAAGCTTCCTAAATCTATTATAACGTCCTTATTCTAATGTAATTTTTTGCAGTACCTCCGTAATTAATCTAAAAGAACAAGCTGGGATCATATTCAATTTTTTAGATTGTAATACGGGACAAGTTTGTTAGTTGATGCAACATCGGAAGAAAGAGTACCATTTTCAAGTGAAATCATCTTCTAACTCACAATGTGTGGGACAAAATTTGAAATCCTTTTATCTTGAAAACTAAAATAAATATCGAAAATCTAGTAGGATCTATGGATGCTGTATATGGTAGACAGTATGCGCGGCTCTTGTGCGCGGAGAGGGAAGGGATGACATCACCGAAGTGATTTTGCAACTTTGAAAGATAACAACTTCTGGCTCAGTTATCCTACGGTCGTGATATAGTACTAATTGGTATTGTCTGTACGAGTTCTTACGAAATAATGAGCATTTGTTAAGCTACTATTAAAAGGTCAGCGTAATGAGTCACTCTTTGACGTCATATGAATTGTGTGGTACGTTTCACTTTACGCTTGTGGTCATTTCGGAGTCAACAATCAAGGCACCCATATTATTCAAACTTTACTACATTCTAGTTCTTCAGTTAGAATGCTTTCCGTTGAGACATTTCAACTATCATACGCACCTCGATCAAATGTCTATCAAGAATTTTATCAATGATTTCAGCTAGAAATACCGTTGACGACAGTCGTCGATGGAGGAGTACGAAGATTCAGAATTTTCCATACAAAGTACGCTTCAACAGTCATGCAGATGGGTGTTCTTTAAACTAAATTTTTTCCACTCGAATTGTTGTTATAAACTTTAATGTCCGGAGTTAAGAGCTTGTAGGTCAAGATCTACATTGTTAAAAATCGTTATGAAAAAAGTGAGTCAGATATGGCATTTTTGGGAGCCAGCTGTTGTACCTACTTAAATTCTAAAATTATGTAATTCCTTTGGAATTATTATGTTCAACATTTCTGTGGTGTCGGGTGCAATGTTCGAGGTAACATCACCATGTTGGAACCTTCAATTACAGACCAATTGTGCATGTTGCGATAGTATTGCTTGTTGAAAACTCAAAGCCGTTTCTTGTATTAATCTTATCTCTTATGGTTTTTCACTTCCTTAATTGTGAAATTTGTTTACAAAGTTACAGAGATCGAAGCAAGCCTTCTAACAATGAGAGATATTTTCAATTGCTTCATAAATCCAATTGGTTTAGTTTTAACGTCATTCTTGGTCTGCTGGTTTAAGAGCTAGTGTTAGTTGAATGGGTGTAGATACAGATCTGTTCACAAAGATGACCGAGATATCCCAGTTGTAATATCTTCAAAAGATTCTGATTTATGCTTGTATCAGGCCAAAAAAATCATTGATTTAACTAATAAGACCGAACTATTGAAACTGGTTGTTGATACCTGAATGATTAATTCGTCATTAAGTTGATATTTGTCACATATAAAGTCAAAGTATTAAATTCAAATCGACGCACGAACACCGATGAAATTTGGTTGTAAACTGTGAAGCAAACCTAAACACAATTATTTTTCAATCCTACATAAATACTAATTTGTTTTTTAATTACTAAAAGTAATGTAAAGTAATTACTAAAAGTAATGTAAAGTAATTACTAAAAGTAATGTAATTGGACTAATGAAATATTCATAAACTTAAAACGCCTCTAAAATTTTTTTCTGAATACCTACGATTTTAACAAACCACGTCTCTTGTTTGTCTGTATCCACATATGTGCGTTCATATGTATAAAATGAGTGAAAAAAAATAAAATTTCACTACGATTTTAATTAAAAATGAATATTTTGATAAAAACTAAAAATCGCAAAGAGAATATTATATCCGTACAAGTTTTTTGTTTTTTTGTTAATAAAATGTAAACCAATCCGTATAACCCGCAGAATCCCATCCATCTGCACCCAGGAGTACATATACCCAAACCGTATCGAATATGGAACACGAAACGTTCATCTTGTTTTGGGCAGATGTGCATGCTGAGATTTTTTATTTTTTTATTTTTTTCAGGTTATACGTGTACATTTAAATAAATTTGTTATATTTTTTTTTATTCAGCGGTTGATTGCATTTTATGGGCAATGGAACTGGGAACCAAAACAAATCTTTCTTTTTTTAATTACATCCATTCAAGTATCCTTTGTGAGCGGAAGTAAACTTCGAACCTCTAAACCACAAGTACCTCTCTTGAAAAACATGCAACCTTCGTTTTAGGCTAAACAGCAGTCCTTTGATTTGAAAGGAAAAAAGAAATCCTTTGCAGAGCCATAAGGGAATCCAAATGATTTCCATCCAAAGTGCAGGTGGCAAATGCAACGATTCACAAATTCTCAGTTTTGTCCTTTAACACGTTGCCATTGTCTAGGATTTTTGCACAAATAGTGCAATCAGAATAAAACAGTTTGGTTGAGAGAGTTCAAGGAAACATTGTTCCTCTTTGACATGCATTTCAGTTAAGCAACAATAGAAAGAAGATTCGTGTAGAAAGATACAAATTCAAAGGACATCTGATATAGTTTCGAGACATGGTCCTTTGTGTTTACCTTCCTTCCACATCCGTTAATGTCTGTGTTTGTATATAGAGCAAAAATAAACTAGACCAAGTCTCAAGTATGTCACCAAGGTATGAACGACTTTAATGTACATACATTTATATCTCAAATATGAAACGAATGTCTTTCAACGTTCGTTGGCGTCAGAGTGCATATAGGCATATGAGTACGAGTGGTCCTAAAAACTACTCACTATATCACACAATAGTTCAAAGAAATGGACTCGCTGTTCGTGACATACTCTATAAGAAGGATATTCATATGTATGTATTCCTATGTGGGACAGACAAAGCAAAGAAATAATCTTCAATACACTCTCAACACAGGTTTTCTGCAACTATAAGGACGTACAAAGCATAAAGGAAAGCAATCCCGCATTTCCTTTCATGATGTGACGGATGGATAGAGAATATTCATGGAAGCCATATTCATCCTTCCTAAACACGCACACAGACATACCATGCCACATACACAAAAGTACTGAATATGTCGTCATAAACGTCATAAAGGAACATGAGCACTTAATTTTAATATGCTGAGTCATTAAAGCATGGTGTGCTGAATGTGTATTTGTGAATATCTTATTACAAAAAAAAAAAAAACTGGAAGAGAAAGAATTCTGTGTTCGGATGTGGGGGCACGAAGGATGAGAGTTCGATGATGCAAGGATAATGTGCATCTCGATGCTTGAAAGTGAAAGAAAACTTGGTCGTACGTGATGTTTTTGTATTTTTCTCTTTAAAGGACAAGTATTGGTTTCATGAGAATTAAAGTAACCCTCACATAGCCTAGACAGCTGCTGGACCACACTCTTTAAATTTAATACTTATCTACATTTTGCAGGGTTACAATTAATCACAAGTGATCAAGTATAAAATCAAGTAATTATAATACGACACGTCTTTTAGAGTTCAGTAAAAAAGCAGAAAGGCCGATTGAGACATTTTGCAAACTTTTCTGACCCAAGCTTAGACCTTTTTTTGCTTTAACTCCTTTCAAAAATGGTACAGCTCACGAACCAAATGAATAAAGATCACACATCGCTATTTTCAGAGCTGTCTCATTGCTGTCATTGCATCGATCCTTTTTTATAAAAAAAATAAATAAATAAAGAAGGTAATTTACGTAGAACAAGTCTTGCTAAAGTACCCACAAGCACAAGCGAAACAAAGGAAAATGCAAACATTCCGCAAAATATTACCTCAAACTGACGAGGTGAACAACTTAAGAAGAAGTCAAATGCACTCATATGCATTTCATTACCAAGGATGGAAGGAAAGTCAATTTAAGGAAATTGTAAAGTCTCACACATATCGTTGGGAAAGTCTATATACATCAACTTAAAACAATACCTGTGAGCGTCTAAGAATCTGGAATTGCAAAATACACAAACTTTATAGACAAAGTCCGAAATCCTAATACTTCCAAGATGAGTCGTTGGAAGACAGGCATTCCCCGCTTAACGTTGCCCCACGCAACGTTGTTTCGCTATAACGTCGGCAACGAATTATTACCAAACCCCGCTTAACTTCGCCGTAACGTCGCGTCGTTTGAAAAAAACTAAAAATGCAATAAAATAAGTTCTATTTTTTTCCGAGGGTAAATCAGCATTGAAACAATGTTTTTCTTTTCTTTTCCCCGAACAACGTTGTTTGGCTTTACGTCGTGTTTTCCAAGAACGCATTAACGACGTTAAGCAAGGTACGCCTGTATATGTAAATTGCAAAAAAATACCGAATTAAAGCTGTTGAAAACTTTGAAGATACGCCAGCTGTCTTTAAGTTACGAATATAGTACAGAAATATCTTCCCAATGTAACATTTATTACCAACCCTTTCATATATCACTATAAGCTAATTGCTAAAGCTAATATGTATATAATTCACATAACTCGACGTCAAATTCCCGAATTCTTTCCTCTACACACAAGACTACATTCAAAGTTTTTGTTTTTATTGTCCCACTTCCATCCTGGACCATAGCCACTATTATACTCATCATCACTGCCTGCTAGTATAAAGACAAAGTATGTGCATACATATACAAATAATCAGATTTATTGTACATCCGAATGTACAGAGATTTTCCTTCTTTTTTTTTTTGTTTCTCATTTTTAAATGAACCATAATATATTTCAATAATCACCCGCACATTATGATCGAGTAGAGACCATGGTATGGCAAGCATGTGTACTATACACATAACCACCGAGATAATCCACACATTTTTAACATAGGAAGCTACATATATGGAAGATGTACTAAAAAAAAAAAAAAAAACATTGAAATACAAATTCAAAAAGTATAACGCAGAACAGAGAACCACTAACTGCCGCGATCTCATATTTATTTTGTTAAATGTCCGCAATTGCTTTGCAGCAGCAGCAATTTTTGTATCGAGACAATTAGTGGAGATTAAGCTCATTTCTTGGCTTCTGTTTTTCGTTTTTTGTTTTATTTTTTTTATTTTCAGTTGTTCTGTCTCTCTATAGCACCGAACGACGACGCGGGAAATGTTAAATTTAGTTATAGGATTTTTCCAATTGAATTAATAAATAGAAAATCCTTGATTTTAATTTTAACTTTATTTGTTGCTCTGTATATGTTTGATAAATGCAATCTGACCTACATTTTGGATCAGGCTCAACCTGTCGCAATGGTTTTACTAAATTCTTATAAATCTCACAATAACATTTGGTAGATGAATTGATTTGTATTGTTTCTTATGTCTGGAGGAAACACTGAGATTAATATTTGTCCATTGTCCTACGAACTGAATAAAATGTTGTCATCGTTCGTAGGAAGGCAAGTAAAAGCTGCAATGATTAAGTGCGTTCATTAGTAGCACTGACCACATTAGAAGTAATGCTCCACAGTGTCGTTATCACACTTCTAAGAAGTATTTGTGTCATTTATTCCGAACTTTTCAAAATAGTATTGGCCCATTAGAACTTACTTAAGTTGGCGCTACAATCCGGGATGGACCTGGGTCCATTAGAACGCCAATAAGAAATCTCTTGTCTTTCCTGATTCATTGGGTTTGTTTGCATGCCTACATGTCCCCTTATTTTACTTAAATCATGTGTCCGTTTACGTGCCTTTCAGTATCTACCACGCCTTCATGACATCGCGTTCGGTTCCTGAGGACAAGCCAATATTCTCTCCAGCTTTACCGTGGCTTTTCTTCGACCATCACATGCTGGGTACGATCCACCCTAATCGAGAACACATGCACACCCAACAAAAGTTGAGATTCTGAAAAATCCTCCTGAGTCTTGCCTAGGAATATCCACGTAAGTCTTATTCGCTGTGAGCCCGTCAGAACCGGGGCAGAGATCCAAATAAGAATTATTCTGCTTATTACTTACTCAGATCTAAGTCCATGATTTCGGAACTATCCGGACTTTTATTTAAGCCAAAACCATTTCTAAAACCAATCAAAGTCACCTTTAACTTACATACGTACGTATGTATGTGCTGGGACTTGAATACGTACCTTCTGGGAAGTTATAAGGTCGATAACCTCGCCCTCCCATCAAGAAGAATCTCTCTACATGTAACCATTTGTACTTGAGTACAACAGTAGTTGCCATTGCTCGGCATTACCTGATAGGCAAGCATGCAACTAGGCTTGACCTCTTTTCCAATGATTTCTGTGGAAGCTACAGGGACGAGAAGTTATAATCACCACAATCCACAAAGGTACTAGTTCTTGAACTATTACGTCATCAACTTTTCAATTTATTCGTTGTGCAATTGTACAAAATAAAAAAAATGGGAATTTATTCCCAAGACGTGGTGAAAATCGAAAGCTTTTATTAATTTTTCAGAGCCCGATAGTCCTGATTACAATAGTCTATGGAATTGCGACAAATCCAAAACAATTTTACAATTACAACAGTTTGTGTAAAATATAGGTCAACTTTCATACAATAAGTCTTTCCATGCCCACTCCTAATGAAAAAGTTAAAGGGGTGTAAAGAAGTGTAAACTTCTACAGAAGTAAATAGCAAATCCTTGTGGTGTAGCAAATAGAGAGTCAACTTGTTTTATAAAAATTTTACTGCTCCATAGGTTTCCTTTATTTTTAAATTATCAAGCAAAAACTTTAAGGTTTATGCTTAGTACTAACAGCCTTTTTGTTCGATTTAGCTTGCTTGTCAACAAATATGCACCCTAGCGAGGTTTGAAAACTTTTTTTATTTCTCTTCTTCCGCTTTCCGATTCTACCAATTGAAATGATGACTGCTCTATGTTACGATACTGATAGGTTAAACAGGATGTGCAATTTTAATCCGCATCTTGATAGTGTTCATAGACGTCGCGGTTATGTGTAACAACTGTTCTATTTGCTCTCTACACACACGAATTTCTTCCAAAGGAAGCTTTAAATCTGTACTGCTTTAGTCAGGATTTGGATTAGGAGTTTGAACCTAATTGTTTTGTATCAGAAGTTCCCAGGGTCGGTCTTCGTCGCAGCTCCATTAGAATGTCATTTGCGAATCGTTTGTTTACTTATTCCGAGGTTTGCATATTGCACTCATCTCGCAGGATTTTAGATTGTGTAGCTGCTATCACATGCAGCTACACACGATGAAAAGATGGTAGGTTTCGAATCGTAATTTGGCAGTCTTGACCTTGACCAGGATTGGTTTTAGTGTTTGGTCCATGATAGTATAAAAGCTTCTTCAGTTTGTGAAATAGTCTGATGACTATTGCCGAAGGGTGAACTGATGTGAATCATCTACTACAATGAGTTATTGTTTCTCACTTAGAGAATATTTATTTGGAAGACACGTAATCCTTAAACATGTGCCAGTTTAGTCGTTTCTTTCAGCTTCAAAGTCGGTCAATAATGTCTCGAAGCTCGTTTTTAGAGTTACTTAAATTTTCCAGAAGGTCGATGAAGAAAAAAGACTTTACTCGAGGTTTCTTCTAAGATAAATGGGTGGTAAAATACTAAATGCAAGAGCATACTTTCACCTGATAGTACTCATATCTGCTAATCCAAATATATGTCTAGTTGTCCTTCAGATGATGCACTCGAATTCGATTATATGTAGACATGCTGTGGCAGATACCATTTATTCTAAAAAAAAAAAAAACCGACGGAGAATCATAAATAAAGTTACAGCTCGTCACCATCTTTATTGACCACTTTCAACTTCCTATCGTTCGATGAAAAGAAGTGATATAAAAACTTATTTCAACTACTGTACGTAGACTACTGTACGTAGTGTCAGTATTACTGCGGGACCAAATAAAAGTCTGGCGATGCGGTCGAGACATTTTGCGCGTTGAGTTTGTGCTTTTCGATAAATACTGACTGCGTGAACAAAACAAAATTCACAAGTTACCACAAATATCCCAAGTTATGACGCATAACTCTTGCAAATAGTAAGAGTTATATAAATCAGAAATCCGATTCGTTGTGATTGTGGAAAAAATCCCGAGGGAACAAATCGGCCCTAAAAGTTTTTGAATTTTTTATTTTTCAGAAACATTGGTGTTACCGTTGACTATAGAGCTAATTGATTTATTCTATACAAATGTATTTTATTTTTTGCGAATGTCGCGAACATGGAATACAACTGAAGCATTTTAGTACATAGGTCCTTCCATTCAAGAGAAGACCTAACGCCGTTTAGCTCTTTCCTCTCATTTACATATTTTATTTTATTTTTTGTAGGGAAACAATTCAATGCTGTTCGACAGTGGCTTTTAAACTGTAACCAAAAACATTTCATCACTTAAGCTTGAAGAGTGCTCTCTTCTCTAATTTCCCTAATGCCCGTGCTCTAGTTTAAGGGTAGCCGTATCCCCTTTAGCGCGCGCTTATTATAAAAAAAAAAAAAAATACGCTGCGTAGGCTTTCTGCCTTTGCTAGGAAAAATTATCCTTTCTGCTTTACATGTATCCTCCAAAAAACCTTTTCTAATGCCGCTGTAGCAAATGTCAGCTTGGTTATTGGTCTTCTGCAAGCTGGAATGTATCTTCAAGGCAAGGAAGTGTTTATTAAATTTTTGGATTGTACTTAGAAAGGAGTGTCAAAAGCCTGCATACTCTTGCATTTTCTGTTTGTTAATGTAAGTTTGAGTTAAGCTCTAGCGGTAATGTAATCACAGAAAGGCAGCGGGTCGATAAAGGAAGCTGGAGATACTCGTCTTGCAAATTTATCGTTGATTCAATTGCTCTGGAAGCTCTCGTAACCGATAACTTGATGACTGGTGACCGGCTTAAAGGTCCAGTTTTGTATATTTCGTTTGACCAAATTTTGAGTTGGATGAGGTCAAGTTGCCTTGCTTACATTTGGATGAACCTGTTTGAAGTGCATTTCGATCTCAATTAACAAGTCTATCGAACGAGTTCTTGGATAGTTGAGATCTCATTACTCACCTGTGAGGTGTAGTATTGTCTTATGCTCTTCAAGTTGCTGTTGATCCGGTATAGTATATTCAGAGCTTTACTGATTGAGATATGTCATTTAGATTCCGTACTTTTAATTTCAGTATCTTCATCTAGACTCATTACAAGGTGTTTTTGTCAACTTCACTGTACATGAATTCATTATTCGTTCTATAAAAGGCCCATCAGTAGTCCAATTCATTATTCCTTTACTGCATTATCCGCCGGCATTCTTCCTACTTCAACACATTTACCTCACTTAATGGTAGCTTGTTGGGGACTTATTACTCAATATCGTCACTTTCCCATGGTAAATTGAAATAATTCACTTTTGCCATACGCTCGATGTAAAATGTAATCTGACCATAATTACAACGTTAACTACTGAGAACACAGAACACAGACCAGATGATGATGATGATGGAACTGATGAAGACGGTGATTGCAACCAGACAAATGGACCAACCGAATGTGCTGCACTTTTAATCCGTTGTTGTGATTTCATTTCATTTTTATATAAGGATGTAATCAAAATGTTAAAATTGTTTTTACATCTCTGTGTGTCCACAAACAAATACACATGCCGTACGTGAACCAAATTGACCATGATGGAGACATGCCTTTGCATATGGAGGATGGTTATGTTAATCATTTGTATGATATGTTTCTATCAACAACAATCATTGTTGTACCGCAGTGCAATTATTTATTGTCTGCACGGGTTGCAGCATCATGGGGATGAGAATCAGTCAATTGTGTAGAACAAACAGGGTCACTTAACTTTATTGTCGTCTCGGTTAGGAAATGTGAATCGAAACGGAAATGTCCTTCCTCACAAAAACAAAAAAAGGAATGACCGTTTTCTTGTTCATTTTTAAGGACAACGAACTTGAATTTCTGTGTTTCCTTCCACCTTGAGTGTGTGTTCCCGAGGTATGCCATTTGTTTGAGGCGATGATGTGTAGGCGAACCAACAACAGTAATAGAGGATCTCTCCGTAAAATATACCACATGTCCTCAACGTATCCGTTTTTTTTTTTTTTTTTCTCCTTCTTAAAGTGGCTTGATGGCCTGTAGTCTTTGCCGTCGTCGTCTTTTACTAATAAAAATAAACTCCTCAACTCACTGTCACTGCCCTTTAGAGGAACATCTGTCCCTGTTGTGGATATGGCGGGGGGAATAAACTTCTTAAAATGTTTGTTATTATTTGGGACACCGCGGGAATATGTATTTGTGTATGTGTCAGTGTCAAAAAAGTATTATCTCGGCGCGCAGACAAGGTGGTTTTGTGTTTGCTTTGATTTTTTTTGTTCTCTCTGTTGACTATCTGGAAGCATATGGCGCTGCCACATATTCACATGTCCGACATTCCATTGGATTGCAGCTGAAAAATTATTCAAAATCAATATCGAACCCTACTGGTGCCAAACGAATGAAAAAAAGTGGTGTTATGTACAGGAAAGTACACAAATGAAACAATTAACCACCATCATCCGGAACCGGTAATACAAATGTTGAGGTATTCACAAATGATGATCGAGGGGCCGAACCTGCTCTTCCATGCTAAATGAATCAATTAAGAGCATTTAAGCAAAATCAAGTGCATTCAAGTTGTACAACATTCTAACCCCTTTCGGATTGGGCCTGTATTGCATGCTGATACATATGTACCGACATGTATGTATATGTATGAATTTTAACGCGAATGAAATTATAATGAAAAAAAAAAAAGGAATCGCGAATAAATTTTTGTATTGCGCTGCCCTCTCTCACCTGCTGCGTAAATGTTGACACTATTTCAACCCTTTTTTTCGCACCCTCCTTATTGAAGACCGCACGCATGGCACAATTGTTGTATACGCATTCTCCTTAAAGGGGTTGATTGTCTGAGGTCGGTCTTATTAGAGAACTGGTGATGCTTCTATTATTAGCAACTTAACTGCAAACACTTTGACTGCTTCGTCGCTCGTTCTGTGTGCATCTGAGATTAGAAAAAATATTTGCATATGCTTCTCATCTCGAAAATGCAAAAATAGAACACTTGGGCAGCTCAATCATAGGAAAAAGGGAGTGAAATGTCCTTAGATATCACATCACGATGATGATGATGACTTAAGGGAGTATTCGGTGCACGCAGTTGTGCAATAATAACAACAAATATCTATGGCGTTTGCTCCTCTACTAACTGTATGATACTCGTAACATCCTTTTTTTTTGCCATTCGTACGATTGTTTTTCACCTACTCTCCTGTGCGCCATTATCCTTCTCGGTTGAAAAACGAATTAAAAACGCGGCCTGTACAAGTGCATATGGATATGAATATACATACTAGGTGTACATATCCCTCCAGTTTAGCTTGTATAGATACTTCAACATTGTTGATGACATATTGTATGTATAAAGGAAGAATCTGAGGGAAAACAAATTTTTAATGACATGAATTTTCATTTCACCTAGTACACATTCAAATTTAAGTCAGCCGTATCTGTATCCCGTTCTACATACATTTTCCTTTCTTCCACACAATATAATGACACTTGTGCAAGGATACCTTTATTCATCCATTTCGCTTTTGTCACACTCCACTGGAAAATAGAGAAAAAAATCATTTGTACTTCTTGGGGGTAGATATTGACAAAAGTGCAACCATCTTATAGTATCAGGGAACCGAATGCATAATTAATAAATTCTTTTGCTATCCGTTTTTGAAGAGTCCGAAGGAACTGTGCACTTGTTGAAATGTGTGTTTTATTTTATTTCTCCTTGCCATCATATCCACCTTCATTCTTCTTATATCCTTATGTATGTTTAATTTGCTTTTTTTTCTATCATAACCATCTTAAATAACAATAACTGTATGTATTGCATATCACATGAAGAAGAGAGTGGCATCCGTGTAGCCGTGTTGCCAACCGTGAGTAGGTCCGTACGATGTCAAGCTCGAGTGCTCTTGGCGTTTTTACATTTTTTTTCTTCTGTCATTCCTCCTCCTTCATCACATGCGAATAAGAAGAAGAAGGCGAAACGAAAAAAATGAGAAGAAAAAAAAACTCTGAAAAGGATCTAAAACTACAAAAGAAATTCCTCGTAGGGAGGCTTCAAAACATGACGAATGCCACTATACGCTATATATTCCGTTCCTGTATACACATGCATATAAATAAAACAATCCACTATATATAATGTACATATTGAGGGTTTTGAGAGGGGGTGGTGCAAAATAAAAACGAACGAGCGAAAGTCATTCGTTGTATCATTGAAATTTGTTTGGATTTATATGTTCTTGATATTCTTTTGTTTCTTCGGGAAAAGAAAAACTTTTTTCTATGTGTGAGTATGTGGATATGTGTGAATATTAGACAGGAGGGTGAATTTTCAACTAGATCATGCCAATTTAGGGGCAAAATGCATTCACTTTCACAATTATGTGTTAAGAATGCAAAAGCAGTTAAGCACTTTCCCCTATTTGCAAATGTACTCGATTTTTTTTTTTGTTTTTTTTTTTTAATTGGGTCATGTGCATGGAACCCAATTAGCACATTATATTCGCTGTGAATTTTTTTTTTTTGTTTCTTAGGGGATAGGTCAAAAATTATATGAGGAGACATTTTGTTTACACCTGTAATTTGTCAATGTAACAATTGAAAATTCTAGTAAGGGATTCTGCACGTGCAGCAGCCCAATTTCAGTTGGCCAACAGAAAGCTTTTCCTGGAAATGTTGTTATAAGCGTTTGTCCGATCATTAAAAAAGAGAAGAAAAGTCAATCACAGCGGCATCAGTTATGACCAACAGTGGAATCCGTTTACTACGACTTCGTTTATAATGACTATCCGTTTTTAGCGAAGTAGACACAACATGTTAGGTTTGCATACAATAAAAAAGTTAAGATTTTCAGTTCGATTTGTGCGTCGTCAGGTTGGAACGACTTAATGTCGCTGGTCCCTTGATCGTCGCTATATCCGGATTCTACAGTATATGTTATAGACTTCTTACTTCTTATACCAGTTGTGTTAATAGACATTTTAAATCGATCCTAACCATATTTTTCTTTAATTGATAATAAGACAGGGTTTACTAGACAGTGGCACACCTTGTTTCACTTCCTTCTGCGTTATGACGATGGTCAATGCTACCTAATCTGTAATGGCTTCATCAAAACATTTAAACATACTTCTTGAAGAGATTGTGTAAGACTCACAAGTTTGTTCAATTTCTTGAACACGTCAACGTTAAAGACCGAGAACACGGGAACGGCAAAACATCTACATTCTGCAAATAAAAGTGATCTCCGAAGCATGGTAATTCATGCAAAATATAGGCGTTTCGAGACTTTTTAAACTTTATTTCAAATGATCTAGAGACAGTCAAGGCGAACAAAATATGTATGACAAATTATACTGGTTAGATATAATCGCTCCCACCCGAAGAGTCTTCGAATCCACTAGGGCGGTAGTCAAGGAAAATCTCATCTGAAGTGGAGGGAACAACTGGTAAGCGATGTAAACCAAATAAATGCCTGGAGACCTAAAGTCACCAAGTAGTACAACAAAGATGTGTTTTTCCTATTGAATGTTTGACCTACACTTAACTCATATTAGATTAGTTCGATTTGAGGTTTATTGATACAGCTTATCTTTTGACATTGACATTAATGCAGTACGTTAGTAATTGCAGTTAAGAGACATTTATGTTGATGTAAACAATTTGAGCAAAAGTTAACATAAACAAACACACAAAAGAATAGCTAATGACAATTAAGGTCTTAACAATCACTAATTTGATATGCAAAATCCTCAGAAACCTTCAAAAGCTATACGTTTTTTTTTTTTTTTTTTTTTGTATATCATGTACATATGTATAAAGTTGGTAGCAAATCTTTTTATATCGTATGCTATAGTATCTACATTTGATATTCTTGAATCAACTTAAAGAGGCAAGTTGATTGACAGTTTCCTACGTAGCTTGTTAAGAAGGAAGATCTTCAGACCCTCTTAGATTAGTTTGTTTAGAACGTCGGGTTGCAAAATTTAAAGAGTTTTTTTTTTGTATAATGAAGCTTCTTATGTTCTGTGTACCTGTATACCTTAAACTAAAAACATACATAAACTTTAACACTACATATACTTGTTCAAATTTGTTCAAGTTTATAAAAGTATTTTCCCAATTGCATTTATTTTGTTTACATTCATTAGAGTGCACATAGGTATGTACTTAAACTAGATTGTTCTGTTAACTCTTAAAGCCTTGCTAAGATACGGAAATCTTCAACAGTGACGACTCCCATGTAAGCACTTCCTTTAAGTATCTTCTTATACAGACATCCTAATGAAATCCCGGTGTAAAAAAAAAATCCTTGAAAATCGCTTCCAAATTTATTTAATAACGAAACGAAAAAAAAAAAACGGAAAATAATTTAAAAATAAATCGATTTTTCCAAAAGGAAAGAAGAGCATTTCTTTTTTTAGAATAAAAATACGAAAAATTCGTCGTTTTGCTTTTACCTGTGCTCCTCTTTCTCTCTTTCTCGCTCTACGCACTTGTCCTTTCCACCACCACCCACCTACTTTCTAATAAGAGACGACGTACCTACCCACACCTTCAAGCAAGCAATTGTCTATTCAACGCAGAAAAAGAGGATGACGACGGCAAAAGGAAAAAAAAAAAACGAAAATAACAAACGCAGGAGGAAAATAAAATAAATAAATTTTCCATTATTTGAAGTTAGAGAAAGTTCTTTACGTTCTCCACTCAGCTCCTCTGTATCTACTGTTGTGCGTAGCGTATATGTGTACTAACAGTGAATATAACTTTTCTGATTTTTAGCTTTTTTTCTTAGATACTTTTTCTCTTTTTTTTTTTTGTTAAATCGTCTCTTATTGCAAAAAACCATATAACAACTAAGAACTGAAAAGGAAGCAGTAAGAAAAAAAAATAAAAAATCCGGAACGAAATCTCCTTCCTTCGTGTTTCTTAACGGAAAAGTCCTTACGTTAAGTGAAAAAAGAATATATACACAAACATATATGTATGTGCGTTTGCAAGGAGCATCACAGGACCAAGAGTGGAAAGTTTTTCATTTCAGCTTGTAATACGATGGTATGGTGGTGGTTTGGTTGAAGTTATCCTACTTCTCGTTCCTCTCACTCTCCCCCACTCGGTATCTATGTGAATGTAGTTCTATTTGCTGTGCAGCATATTACATTTTCGTACGCATAAAATGTCAGCGCGAACGTTCCCTTATATTGAATTCCTTTTGCTCGACTATAACTTTTAACCCGAGGATGAGAAGAAACAATTCGAATAGAGAGTCAGAGAAAGAAGAGTGGCAGCAACAACTGCCACAAGAACGACAAGAGGAAAAGAAAAAAGTTTAAAAAAACGAATAACTGACTGAATGTGTACTAATGTAAAATGAAGGAGCTGAAGAATTTACAGTTTTTAGTTGCTCTAGAGTGCGTACAAGTACGAAACCTCGACCCCAACCGTTCATCCTTCTTTTTTTTTCATTTGTCGCTGAACATGGTGTTACAACCTACCCTGCTCCAAAAGTTATCAAGCCACTGCTGGGTACCGAGTGCGTTCAGCGAAGCGGTATGAATACCGAAGTGCGTAATGCTAGTAGCACAATGTTGACACATTGTGCCCTATACCTCTGCGGACAAGGATCCCCCTGGTGGCACGTACCACACGCAGAAAAATTGCAATTTTCATTACGCTCTGTTTTTCAGAGTTTTTTTTTTTCATTTTGTGCAGTAAATTGTTTAATTTCGACATTGCCACTACTATTCGTAGAGTTGAATTCCATCATGGAGAAGGGAGCAAAAAAAAGATGGCAGAAGAAAAAAAAAAATGTTAAAAATAAGAGAAACCACCCCTGCAAGTTATTTGGGGGTTGCGACTGCTATTGCTCTGCTGCTAATGCATTTGTGCACATACACGACACCAAATAACATCTGACATAACATTAACACAGCTACACTGCCATTTAGCTTAGTGTACACATATCTACACAATTTATTATTTTATATATGTATGAGCATACATTTGTATATCATAACGGTTTTTTTTCTGTGTCCTGGAACATTTTCCTCTTCTTTTCATTTGGAAAATGGAAATGGTTTCGTGTGGTTTCCTCCTATTTTTTTGTGCTATTTTCTTGGTTTGTATTCCTGTTGAGTTAGGTAGCTCTACTAGCTCTGCCATTTCGTCCTTTCTTGGTCATGTGGAAGCACTTAAACATGCATACAAATTTACATGAAATTTTTTTTTGCAGCAAGCAACAGCAGTGCGAATTGATGGACATACGTACATCGCTGTATACTACGTATAGAAAATTTTCTGGTTCGTTTATTTCGCTGCAGATACATTTCTCTTCATTCTTCCTCCTCTGTTTCCCCTATTTTCACATCACGTTGACTTACGAGTATTCAGCGGAGAAGATGAGTCACTTTCGCTAGTATTATTGATTTTTTTCTGAACTTTTTGGTTCCATTTTCATACTCATACATATTTTTCTTTCAAAGTATCTGAGTATCATTTCGGGTGTATCTTTTTAATGATGACACCTGTAAAACTTCACATAACTACTCTGCGCAACTCGCTGATCCCTAAGTTTAAGCATTTTTCTCTCGCTATAGGTACATAGCTGAAAGAAGAAATTCCCCGAGGTGTTCAAAGCAGTTCCTTTTGTATATTTCGAGTGTCTTTCCTACGTACATTGACCTACCTACACAGGCACTCACTTGTGAGTGGGTAAATTATAAGCAGAAGCAGTCCTTTGTGCTTTTCAATTCAAATGCAAGTGAAGATGTGGGAATGGTATCTACATACACTCGACTTTCACCCCCAAATAATTCTGTTATCTTGATTTTTATGGAACAAGGAGAAAAAGAACGAACAAGCAAAGTAAATTCTTTTCATTCCTTAGTTTGCAAGTCCTTTCCTTCCTTTTTTTTTCCTTGAGATCGTGTATAGCTGTGGAGTTGTTAGATACTTTTCTTAGTATATGACTTAACTGACTCCCTTGCCCTTTGAAGGTAAAAATGTAATAGAAATGTCAAAAGCTTGTCAGTTGTTAACATACATACAAAGCTACTCTTGCACACACACAAAGAATCTTTTTATATTCTGACATATCCTGAGATGCACAAGTTGCATTTGATGTTCAGTAGTGTGCCCGAGGTAAATATTAACATAAGCTACAATTCCAGGCACCTAGTTTCCCATTTGAAATCCTTCCTTTCGCCTTGAAGCTATTTGAACGAACAACGGTCGGAATTGCGATAGAGAGATGCGTTGTAGAATAAACATGTGTGTACCTTTGTTTAGATAGGGGGTGCTTGCTTGCCTCCCCTTGCAGCAAAAGCAGCGTTGTGACAAAGCCAAGAGGTGAAGTGCCATCAACAAAAGCAACAACAACGCCGCTGGTAGCTGGGAACTACGCAGTGCGTTTTCTTTTTTTCTATCTCGTTTTAGCCTCGTTAGTTGCTTGGCAACAGTAGGTAAAAGAAAAAAAAATTATGCGTCGCAAAGACTCTGGTTAGGGTACTTAGTTACTTATGGCTTTATATTATCCGTGGACAATAAGGGTTAGAAGCAGTGTTGTTTTTTTTTTGTTTTTGCCAGCTTAGCTTAGTGTTAAAGGCGGCGCTTCTTTGGGTGGGGATCAAAGACGCATTCTATAAAATACGCAGTCAGTTTGTGTGCTAATGCGCTTTCAACATAATGTGGGGGTTGAACTGTTATTTAGTAGAAGTGTAGCCTGAAATAGGATGAGAAGTAGTGTATGTTAATGGTAGGTAGTCTCTCTCTTTTTTTTAGTTCAAAGGAGCCTGGTAGATATGTACGTACATACACATATACCTACATACTTTTGACAGTTTTAGCTTAATTTTGTTGAAGTCGTCTAGAAATTCTACTTTTGTTCACTTTATTTTTTTGAGAAGCATGCGTTCTAACTTGTTAACTTATTTTATCAGACTCGACGCCTGCTTTTTCCAAATTCGACAAATCGCATTAATTTTGAAGCTCTGCAGGTTTCAGGTTTCGTTAAATACTGGGGCTGGTAGGCGGATCTCCAACGTGTAGGGGGGAATATGGTTGGCACTACGATTGAATAGACGGACAGATGAAACATCTTCTATTCTCCTATTTCAGCGAGAATATGATCTGAACTCGAGGCATCATAACCCTCCTACTTCTCTGCATTTCTACTAATCCGTATGTGGTCTCCCAATTTCGGATCACTTCGTTACTGAAACCAAATGTTGGTGTTGTTGCATTTGTGTGATCCAGGAGTTTTAAGGGCGACCTCTCGTTGGCGAACTCTTCTTTGAAGATGAAAATATCAGCAGAGCCACTCGCGATCTATTTTTTTTTTTTCTTTGACGTAAGAACTTTCACGGATCTTCTAATTTCTTATTCGCTCAAGCTTTATCACAAAGCTATAAATTTCATCCATACAGTCGTAATGCAGGAAGCAGGAGGGTCAAACAGCCAACGTTCCGTCGGTGTTCGAGAAAAGGAAAGGTCGCAAACAAGTTGAGGGGAACTCTCTCCCAAGCAGTTGTTTCTGCATTTGAAAACAATATCTGATATTTTTGTTTACAGTGTGTTCATTTCGTTTTATAGCTTTCTATGTATGCATTTGGAGAAAATCATGAAAACAAAAAACTAACCATACTTCCGTTTGTTAGTTTTGTAAATAAAAAACCGCACTGCGCAGCCAGTTCGCTTTTATTTTGTTGTCCTGACTCCTTGTCCAGCAAGGACAATCACAAATCATAAAAAACTAGAGGGAAAAAGAAAAAACAAAAAGAAGCAGCAATACAAAGGATTGCAACTGAAGCATAAAGGCACGACTAACACGCACATACAATGCAAAAAGTATCTGTGACAGACAATGGCATTTTTATTCACCATATATACCATTTGTCCATTGTATTCAAGAGATTTAATCAAGCAAGGATAAATGTGCAGACCGTACAAATGCAACTGTAAACCATTAATTTTATTTTTCAAATGCGCGCTCGTTCGTACAAAACTATCACAGCCAACGAGAAACCAAGGACGACTGTCGTCGCTACCCACAAATCTAAAAATCCTTTTAAATGTACGCTCTCGCAAGGGGGTTAGTTAGGAATCAACTGCTAACAACAACAAATTCTTTTGCAAGGATTTTTTTTGTTCCATCCTTTGAAAAAAGAAAATGGTGGTGGTGGTGTTATTTGGTGAGCGGTCGATAAATCTTCTTTCTTAATGCAATGTACAAGGGGATGAATACGCACATGACACACACATACACGCGCACAAACGCATGACATCCAAATCTAATCAAATATTAGAGAAAAGCATTAACACAAAATCTGCACACGCACATGAGCCACTGACATGTGTCCTACACACTACCATCGTCGCGTAACCGAAACCACCTCAATGCACATCGAACCGAATTGCAAAAAGGAAGCAGGACAGCAAAAAAAAAAGCACGTACATTACATATCCATGTATGTATGTATGCAGAGAGACGAAGGGAAAAATGCGTCGTGTGCGTCTGTGTCAAACGAGGACGGACTACCGACTTCACTCCAACTGAGGGTTGGAATTATTGGATTTAATTCGATTTCAGCTCAATTAAATGCGAAATAGAATTTGGAATTTGTACTTCTTTCCATTCGTCACAAGGAATCCTACGGCGCTTGAGGGTTCGTTCATTCGTTTATCCTTTTACCTTGATGTTGCCTACAATCAAGGGGAATAGTAGACGATTTCGTTTGAGGACTAATTAAAATTGAGGATACACTTTGCGCTCTGCAGACCTATTTATTTGCTAAACCTCGTATTCTATACACACATACATACATTCTTTTGTGACTTTGTACGTTGCCGCTGCGACACAAAGGATAAACGTGTTTTGCTTTTATATTTTGTGCAATTTGCATGTCCTTATTCGCTGTTTACGTTAACACACCAAGGAACCTACCTCAATACTATACACAAACATCTATCTGATGGCGCCGTTCGTCAGTTATATTAAAACACCTTGTAGAACTTGTTTAACGCGAAGATATATTTTAACCTGGGGCTTGATCAGAATGTGGGGCAAATTCCACCTGCCTGCGACTACAGGAAACACAATACTTGTACGAGTAGTTTACTTTCACCAACAATTTTGTAGCTACATATATGTATGTATGCATGGACGTGCATATGAGAAAGTTAAAGCAGATAAAGTAAATCGAAATAAGGAAGGATGCCATGTAGTATTGTAGTGACATGTCTTGCAAATATGAGTTTTAATAACAACTACTCATAAGGAAAGAAAACCTTTCAAATTTCGCACTAAGAAAACTTGTTTCATTTAACTAAGATCGAAGCAATACCAGGGCTTGAAGCTCAAGTTAATTTTTATTCGCATATCGTACAAACAGAATGATTACTTACGTTATTCATACTTCAAGCATTACCTTCCTCCTAAGCAACGGCATTAGTCCTCTTTAGTCTCAATGTCATCCATTTGAAATTTTTTGCAACACCCTTTTTTCAGTTCACTTAAGCTACAGTGGAATGTGAAGCATGATGTGGATTATGCTTCATTCTCTTGGATTCTTTAATCCAATGAATGCATGAACAGAGCGAATTTAGAATTTTACTCATGGCTGCATGGTATCCTGAGTCTTCGTATGATGAGATATTCGTGTAATTTTTTTTGCCTTGTATTGTACTTCACGTACAATTTATGATTCACTTTCATTAGCTTTTGATTTGGTTTGGACTCAACGGGAATGAGCAGAAAACAATATTTTAGCCAGAGCCAGACTTCGCACTCTTATTCGACGACCTGAAATAAATCTCAGAGCACCAAGCACAAACATAACAATCCCTAGCTTAAATAATTGTCCTCTACAAGGAAAGATATACGTTTTACTTCAGTATCCCAACTATCGAATTAACTCTCTTTTACTTACTTGTTTATCAGGCCAGCGATTCTTGGATGGTCTGAGCATGAACTAATGTCGCTTTTCAGTTGACTAGACCAAGGTTTTAAGCATCCGCGATTGATTGATTTTTAAGCCGGAGGTTCGGTCTCACTTTCTTCGTACGCATAATGTCTGGGATTCGAAGACCCTCTTAGCTGGAGCGTTCCCCTTCATTCGCTCGATATGGCCGAGCCTGTCGATGGAGTTTTGCTTTTCGGACTACATCCACATCTTTATATAGCTCTTAAGGTTCGCGGGTATATCTTCTCCTTCATTTGTCCTCCTAAATCTGCTCTGCTGTCTTACTTATCGTCCAGCATTCAGCTTCATAAAGCATGACTGGTAAGATCAAAGTTTTATAGAGCATAATTTTGTACCACTAAGTTGAGTTTAGACGCCAATTGTTTCGACAATTATAAGCAATGGCAATAGTACCAATAATTATCCCCAGTCATTCTGGAGACCACCCTCGCAGCAAAAAGACTGAAACCTAATACCACCTGAGTTTCAAAATCACTACACCAACACTAGCGTTGGGTGAATAGCATCATAAGGGTATTCATAACCCCTTAAGCGCTAGTGAATTATAAAAAAATAAAAAAATTGTACAGCTCTGAAATTAAGCGGGTGTGAACTTCATTTATAATTTCTAAGGTTAGAGGAATGGACTGTGCAGTACAGAGTTTTCAGACGATCCGCCTAATTGTGGGTCCGGGATTGTGATATCGTCTGAACAAAGTATTACAAAAAAAAAATCGTTTCGTCCTTGTCTTTTCAGTACGGAAGCCAAAGGAGTGTTTCTGTATATAAGCTTTAGAGAATCTAATAGACAAATTTTATCAGTATATTCGGATTCATAATGTCTGTAAGTACTTGTCGGACCCGGACAGCATTATATCCTTAGAGATGAACTTGCATATCAACTGCATCATTCCGACATAACGTTCCTAAAATACTTAAAATTTAAAAAAATCAATTTCTGGAAAGTCCTTGTAAATCACTTCATTCATATATCGTTAAATCCTTTATATCCTTTTCGCGCGCCTTAATTGCCGAAAAACAATCCACACCACCGCGATGTAGACTGCGTAAACACGACCCGAAAACAAATGAAATGAATTTCATTGCCCTTTCAACGAAATTCCTCCAAATTTGTGTGTGCGTTATTATTCCTCTTGTGTAGTATTTCTTCGTACCCTAGAGAAATTGGATCCTACTCATGGAACACGTAGTAAATGTATGAGTGGGTGTCCTTTGCCACTGTCGACATCGTCTTTTCATTCAACAAGCGAACCGCCCTAACACCCACCCACTAGCTCGCTCAGCATTCATTCACTCATTCATTCATTCGATTTGCTCCATATTTCGTAGTCCTATTTATGGTATGTTTTCCTCTTTCCAGGGCTTTTACTACGGCGACACGATATCGTAGTAGACTTGAACTTGACTCCATGGCCATCATAGTCCCACTCCCACTTAACCCACCAGCTTTCTATACACATCCATCCATCTATTGTTAAAAAAAAAAAAAAAAACGTTTCTATAAAACAGGAGTAATTTCGATAATACACAACGGCAGAGGACGAAAGAGGAGCCAGGCGGTATGGTATGGGAAGTAACTGGGTGGGCCTCTTCCGTATACGTAGGTGCACAGATTGTGTCCCTTTGTGCCTGCGCCCACTTCCTCCCTATTTCTACATGTCCATGTCCGAGAACAGTTCGTATCCTTGTTTGTTTTTGTTTTCGGTTATGTTTATACGTTTTTCGCTACTTTTCCTTTCACTTTTCGTGTCCCTGCTGCTGGTACTGCTTCTGCTGGCGGCTACGGCGGCGGCGGTAGCGCTTAGGCAAATACAAATTTTGCTATAGACCGAAGTATATGGGTGGCTTAACTTTATGTCGACCTCATTTGTCGGAGGTAATCGTTACATCATATCTTTGTAGGGATCAGTGGTGTGCGCGCAAATGCTTGTGTATGTGTCTGTGTGTGTAAGTATGTATGTGTATTTATATCATGTAGAGACGAGGTTGATGGCTTTTTTTTTGCTCCATTTTTGTGTGCGAGGAACCCAAACAAACGATTTAGATTTCATGGGTATGTAGGGACATACGCATTAGCCCTCGAACAAAGTAGGTCAATGTAAGTCGGTTGATTTGTTAGTGGGCTAAGGAGGGGGTGTAATTTTGAAGTCCTTGGGGGAAGTCTGTTTGTGTGTTTTGCATGAATGAGAAATTTATTATTTGAAGTTGAAGGAAATTTAAGATAAATACAAATAAGAATTGAGGTACAAAAAAAGTATTTTACTCGCTATATAAAAGTGGGTGATTTCTTACGTGGGTATACAAAATTAGGTACAAAACCAGGGTATGAGTTATTTTTATTTGTAAAATAAATAATAAACAAACTTTTCAGTCAAACGAAGAACACGATATCTGGTAAACGAGGGCCTCAGCTTTTCTCAGAAATAGCCACATATTTTGAGGAAAATTTAAATTTTATTATGCGAAAAACAGGTCTTATGTTATCTGTGAGCACTTTAATTGTTTGTGAATAATTGGTGCTGGTGTTTGAAAAAAAGCAGCTGACATTGCACGACATAGCGGCCTAATGGCTTCACTTTGCATTTCCAACGGCCAAACACATAACCAAACTATAACTTGGTGTAGAGGAAGACAGAACTGCAACCCTGTTCATGAGAAACCCTCAGTGCCGAGTTATTGCAAACGGCTTGAAATATACAAATCTGGATCTCGTGCTATATTTTCAGCCACAACAATAATACCTAATACCAATTGACCTAGTGTACTACGAGCATGGGCTTGGAGTCTTAACTTTGACCGATTTGCTAAAATTTATTCATCAGGCCTACGATAGCTGTGCGATTTTTTGTTTCAAAATGTTTTCTCTTTGCGTTGTTGAAGCTTACTTTGTTCTCAATTCTATAGAATACATGGATTGAAGATCGGTCTCTAAAAGCACTACAAAAACTATGAGATTTTGCCGAGGTTCATAAGCTAGACAAACACCCCGTCTATGAAAGAGAATTACGTAGAAGTGGTTCCTATGAACCAAATATGATAGACAAATTTATAAAACCACTCAAAACAGCAGTACAGAAAATAAAGTAATCTTATCCTGTGGGTTTTTAAGTACGAAAAAAAGAAGCAACGTGTTGGCACGTGCCACCACCGCACTAACAATATGTGAACTCGGTTTAGAACTTAGGCGTGTTAAGCCACTTAACAAAATACGAATGTTTGGCGTGATAGTTCATAAGAGAACCAGAGCTTCTCGCAACCACTCATGTTGTGTGTGCTATATTTTTCGCACAAATGGAAAGGACCTACAGTTTTATTGCCGACTCCGAACGGCGGATTGAGAACCTTTGGCAAATTATAGGGAAGTACTCTTGAAACGTTTGCATCATTACTAGCTCATGTATAATAATAGGAAGCAGTTTCAACCATCCCAGCTTCGACCCAATTCATACCGACCTCGAAAACAAAATCTAAAAAAAAAAACAAAACGTCGAACGCAATTACCTACATATATTTGCACAATCCACTTTTGGTCCTCAAATTGCATCAGCTTCATAGAAAAGTTCATGCAAAATTCCTCCACTTACACCCCATCGATATTACAAGAACCAAAATAAACAGTTTTATTATCAACCTGAACTTGACCTTGAAACAACGTCAAACAAAACAAACGTAACCCCTGCCGTAACAGAGACTACCGTTCTAAATTCACTCGGAAAATACCTTTTAACACCTACGGGTGCACAGCTATTCCATGGCGGAAAAATTAGGGGGTGAACTTGAATTAAGCTCAAGCATTTCTTCGCTTGACTACGGTCCCAGTGAGTAATCACTCCCCAAGTCCAATGCGAACACATGCAGTCAAACATATACATACACATACCCAATATATATTTGACACCCCATTTATAGGTACATCCCTTTTGCACGTAATCATAGGCAAAGGATTTCGAATTCTTCCACTCCATTGAATTATCACCACCATAATCGTCGCCACCATTTTCATCAACATCACCTCTATGTATTCGGGGAAGGAAAGAGAGGAGAACGAGAATAACAGAGCTTTACTTAAGTAACCCCTCGAAGACATCTAGTCAGACACAACAAGTTAATCGCGTATGGTATGATTTGGAAGGAATCACCATCATACTCCTCCCCCATCGTAAAATTAATGCAAAACCCTCTGAGAAAGTAACCAGCCCTAACCCCAATAAAAACAAACGGTTACATTTTGGGTTTTATTATGATGTGTATCATCAACCCTAATCTTTGCGAAGCTGGAAACGTTTTAAGATGGTCCCTCTCCTAAGGGAAGACTGGGTGTCTCGTCGATAACCCCTGGCGCGTCGTAAAAGTGTGTATCTTTCCAGCCGCTTCGTGACCCTAGCAGCACCACCGGCAGCAACAGCCATAACGGCGAGGGTGATGCGTTGATGTCGTAAAATTGTATTTACCCCACCGGAGGAGGACGGCGGCAGCGGTGGTTGTCTCGTCACCTTAACCTTGAAATTTTCGATTGGTCGGAATCATCAGGAAATACAGACTACAGTACATACATACTTGAGGGGGGCGGATATAAAAAGGGATGGTGTTTGTGATTAATTGTGCACAAAAGCAGGAGGGCGGTGGGTAATTTGAATTCAAAAAGAAAGGCACTTGTCTGCCAAGGTCAAGGTCATAAAATCCTCCTAAAATCCTTGTGTTCTTCCTCGAAAGGGTTAACCACGATATGCCCTCGGGACAATGAACCCAAACAACAAATGGCCTTCGATACACATAACCTTTTTCCGGTTTCCTCTTCCTCCTTCGTTTGTTTTTGGTTAGATACTGAAACACTCCAAACCACCTAGGGACTATTCAGCCAAAAAAAAAAAAAAAACCCATTTTGGACACACATACACACAATCGCACCACAGAATAAGGCTCCCTTAAAAAAAATTGTGTTTATTGAGGCCGGGCCCTCCCAAAAATACAAGTTAACTTCGTGCAGCCCCAGGAGCCCCCCAATCAGCCAAAGAAGACACCATCAAAAGGCGGTAACAGAGAGTGAGGAAGGAAAAGAAAATTTTGGGGGACCTAACAGCTGGGAATTTGTATTTCGGGTCGGCACAGCAAATCGGAGTTAGTGTAGGTCGGTTCTGTTGTGTCTGGCGGTGCTGTTCTTCCTCCGTCATGCCACGAACATCAACACCATTATCATCTTCATTATGATCATCATTATCGTCGTAGTCAGGCGTCATTGGTGTGCGAGCGGTAGGGTCTGTTGGAAGACAAATGAAAGGATGATGCCGACTACGACGACGATGATGACGACAACGATGGCGAAAGGAATAATTGAACCTACACGTGAACCAGTTCGAGTTTTATTTCATTTTACGGTTTTATGTTTGGCATGCGTGGTATTTGTGTGTGTGAGAAGGATTTTTTTTTTTTATAACAAATGGTGCTACAACGAGGAATGTAACAACAGTTAATACTATTCTTTCCCCCGGATGTGAGATGTTATTTTGTTGAATAGGGCAGATGTGCGGTGTGATGGTTTAACTTGTTTTATGCATTTTATTCTGTTATGGCAGTCCTTTGGTAGTGAATGTGTTTGTGGGTTAACAAATGTATTTAGTAACCGACTTTATATGTATCTATGAATGTGCATATTTCATTAATTTCGTACTATTCGATTCAAAGAAGTTGTACGAGTAGTCACGTCAGGACTGAGTAGGTTCCACAAGAGACATTGTTCCATTACAATAAATATAGAAGAATGTCCCCAAAAGGGATAAAGAAAATTTGTTTGAAGATGTATTGAAGCATTTTAGTCTGGCGCATTGACTTATAGAAATGTCAAGTAGGTAGGTTCCACAGAAACTTTATTGGAAACGACAAGACTACCACGCTCACGAGTCAAAAGATCCCTTCTTTCCAACCATTTCAACTTGACTTCCAGGTCAGCTTGACCAACGAATGAATTCATTTGTATAAGATGGTCTTTTAGATTAGATTCTCTTCTTGTTGGAAGGAAGTTGACCTCCACTACCTTTTTGGCGACAAAAATGAGAAACTTTTCTTGAAAAGGATAAATGAAATAGTCATGATCCAGCAGCTAAGGGCGCTCTTCAAAGGAGGTCAAGAAAATAATGACTGTCATATAGCACAATTCCATCTCGATTCTACCTAATAGGCGTTCGTCAAAGGAGGTCAAGAACAACATTCGTGTCCTTTTTCCTTCTACTTAAGTGCGTTGCACCTCTTTGTTTATGTCACCCAGTATCGGACTCATACTCGTAGTTTATATCAGGAACGAGTTTTTTTTTATCGGCTTTTCAAGAAAGCATCTGCGCTGTAGTCCCTTATCCTCCTGCTGACAGCTGAAAGCAAGGTGTCGATTATATTTAGGGACTGGGAAATGCCGTCAACCTGTTATGCGATAATATTAAGAACTGCACCCAATGGTACTGAACTAACGCACATCTTCAACTCCACAATTTAATAACCATTGACAAAACAAAATCGACGCACGTTCACTATCTCTTTGGATCCAACTGTACCCGCCAAAAGTTGAATGCCCTACATTTCACGTTTTAGTCCACTCTCATAGAATATAAATTTAGGTATCGCCCCTACTAACCTAAATCCCAACCAGTTGTCCCATAAATTTTATTCAACACCCCCTAATATTTCTCTCTCTATGCAACCGATGACATTGAATTTCCTGAGAAAAATCGATTTTAAAATCCCGCCTAAAAATAATTAAACACGGGAAAGATCATTTTTCTCAAAATCCTCCACTAAAAGTGTCATCATTAACCGTTACCATAAGGATGTGGAGAAAAGAAGAACACAGCCATCATACACACGAACAGGCAGGCGCATTACAAAATAATTGCTCCCGAATGTGCCTATGTATATACACTTTTCAAAGCCAAGATCAATGTCCTTTGGAGCGTGTACGCTACGGAAGACCTTCAAGTGAAAGATGGGCAACTGTGGCGGTTTATTTTTAACGCAAATGCATCCATCTGTCTATTCGTTCCTTAATTTAGTTTTCTTTTTTTTTGTAATGACGACGCGCGGCGGCAATTTCTTTCAAATGAAGTCAGCACACGCATTCCTAGCCCCCAACGAAGTTTACTTTTGGATCTTCTTGGGACACATGAAGACTATTTTTAAACACCCACCAAATGGATTTCATGTGTGAATGCTATGTAGAGGGGTAGGCTCTGGAGGATGACAGAATAGCATCGGTGGGCTATGTCACTGCTGCAACAGTTGTGCGTGGATTTTCTATTTTTGGGCAGTTGAAAAACCGAAGCAAGTTATTGCTAAGTGAGTTGTTTAATGTCTTTGTGAGGGTGTGTTTTTTTTAAACACTGAAATTAAACGGCGGCACAGTGATAACAGTTTTAAATTGAAAGTATATTATCAAAAGGTGTATATGTATGTACGTATGTTGAGTCAAGTTGAGAATGTTCAAAGTTTCTGTGCTACCTTCAACTTGACTTAGGTGTTCAATTCACTGGTTTGCCTCTGTCGTCAAGTTTTGAATATTCATTCTGTCAGTGTCAGTTTTGTCAGTGTTAACCAAGTGAGAGTTCTAGGCAGCAATACTGGTGATTAAAGAAGTCTTATCTTCTTTTTTTTTATAATTAGCGCGCTTATCACATAATCAAGTCCTTGCAATGTGGTGGAACGTGTGTAGCGACAAAACAGATTTGGCCAAAGCTAAATCTGAAACGCGTTAAGAATTCAATTTCTCTCAACAGATTGCATATCAGAACCATCAAATGCGTCACCACGGGACACTGTTTAATAGACAAACAAGGCTTGGCGTACATTCAAACAATTTTTGCAGGAGCTACATGGACGAAAAAGATGAGCAAACTATTCCCCACCTTCTTTGTACCTGCTCAGCTCTCTTGTAAAAGAAAACTTCATTTACCTCCTTTAATTCATCAGAAGCTCTAATTGATTTGACGAGTAGGTAAAGAGAATCTCTTTAAGATTTGTGAGGTATCACATGGACTTATTATTGGTCTAAGTGTGCCGGCTTTAGCTCATGGGGCTACCACCAAACTAACCTAGCTAAGTGGAACCCAATTTATCCAACAATGTTCTTCTACACTGAAAAGACTTCTTGAAATATTAGAAGCTTCCGGTCTAAAGAAACTTTGATTAAACTAAGCAATTGATGTTTAAATGTGGCTTTTGACATCCTACTAATATAAGACGTTTAAAAAACAACCTTCATAAAATCGTTCCCTTGCCGCTCAAACTTAAATTTTAGGGATCATATTAGATTTCTCTACCGAAGATTATATTAACGTTTATAATGAGCACCATGTATTTAACGTACAGTTGTCACTGATCGATTTGCCAAGTGTTCTTCGGTTTCCACCGCTGTTATGCTGTTCAAATATTTAAACAATTTCAAGTTAAATATTTGTCCATTTGTTTTATTATTATTCTTTAGTTTTCGTTGGATTTGTTCATCTTCTGCAGCAAATGTATAACAAACTCTCATACTCCCTTAGAATATCCTTAATGCATGCACACACAAAAGGCCATCATTGCGCTAGCGCACCGGGCAGAACGCCACCATTATGCTATCATATTTTCATCAAACACACACATCCATACATGCAATACGCGTGTCTATGCCGTTCTCTCATCCTTTTCATCTGGGAATCTCTCCCCCTTATTTATTTTTCCTTCTTGGTGGAAAACCTGCAGCTGTTGTCATCTCTGTACTGAACAACGTTGGAAGTGTCCAACATATAAAAACATTTGTTGTGTGTAATTTGAAGAGTAGCTGCAACGAAATACGAGTGAGCGAGGGATGATTTAAGTGCATTACGAATTAATTTCTAATAAACATTTTGGATTTTATTTTACAATAATCCAGCGAATTTCACTTGATATAAAAGATGCTTTCTCTATCCAGTAGGTACATTGTTGGAAATATGTTGAGATTTTTGGGATACTTGGACTGCTTATTTACTGGTGTTAGCAGATGGTTGGCAGAATTATAAACTTGAATAAACACTCACTAATGCCCAGTTTCACAGTGTGAGTTTAAACTTGAGTTTTACTAAACTAACTACTGAGTTTAAACTTTGAGTTTAAATCGTTCGGTTTCACACTGTATTTTTAAACTCAGTTTGTCTAAACAAAGTTTATCACACTATTGTGAGTTACACTGATGTATTTGAATCACAGTATTTGAATTAAATGTCAAACTGAAAATAATTTTGAATTTTTCCTGTTACGGTGTTTGCTTTCGAGTAAAAGTCACATAGAAAAGACAAAAGAAAGACAATGGAAGAAGCAAAAATATAATAATATTAATCAAAAGAAAAGGAGTACTCATTTTTCTAATGGCGAAAAGGAAAATTAAATGAATTTAGTGGTCAAATTCAAAGACACAATTGAAAATAAAAAAACTGATAGGATTCATTGGACGGAGAAAAATGCAGCATGGGATGTTATCGAAAAGCAAAGTCGATAAAAACTTGATTTCGGCTGATATTGAATTGTTCCTTGAAGAAAAACATTTTATTTTCATATAAATCAAATTACATGTACATATGTTTTATTTTCTGAGTTACCAGTTAGTTGGATTTTAATTTTTTTGACGTATTTCCTCCAAGAAGTCCATATCATCCCAAAAATAAAAGTGATTTGTCCTGCAGCGAAATTCTCTTTGTCGTCTACCGTAACCAGGATATTATAATATTCTTCATCACTTCTATCATCAGAATCATTATTTGCACTTGAAAACATAATTTTACACACTATTTATTAATATTTTCGAAGAAAAACACAATTTGACATTTCACAATAATAGCAGTCATAACCACATTTTTAACTTAAACGAACTTTAAACGGTAGAATCGAGTCGTTTAACTTAAACCGAACATGAAACTCAGTTTAGAGTTTAAACGAACACTGTAAAACCAAACATTTGGTTGGTTTAGACCATAAACTGAGTTTAAACTCGCACTGTGAAACTGGGCATAAGGGTAGGATAATGAGAATCTACAATACTTTCGAAATAACGATATCCCTGTACTGCCTTCTATAGCAAAGAATCCTCAAAAATATGTAGTAAAAGTTGTTTACAGGAGTGACAGAGTTGTTAATGTGAAAAGGATTTACTCCTTTATCCGATAATTATTTACTATCTTTCAGCGAAATAATAAAAAAATGTCTATCTGAATGTCTTAAGAGAGGTCAGGGACAATGATCTTGAATTGCTGACATTTTGTTGATGTTATGGATTTTCGAACGTACATAAACTAAGAACTACTGAAGAAAGAGCGTCGTTATGTGTGATCTGTTCCCATATTGATGGAACTTCCCGACAGAATGTACAAGGCTGTGATATTTGCTCAAAAAATAATTAAAAGTAATTATGCTTCGCAATTGTTAGGAATTTTCATTCGTGCTTAACTGAAAGCTCATTTATATTCAGTACCTTGCTAGATTGTGCCAATGCACATTTTGAGATAAAAGTAGCTTTCCATCGAGAACGAGTTCAAAGGAGTTGTTGGTCTAAGATATTGTTAGCTATAAAAGCGTACATAAGATCATGCTGCACTGCGATGTCGATTGACCGAGGAGGCGGTATTTCCTGATGCCTTCTTCCCGGACTCGTCTTCCCAAAAGACTCCGAAATTATTTTTGAAATTTTGTTTTATCTTCATTCCCTATAACAGAATTAAATTTTCCTTTAGGTTCAAAACACACCGGATCAGTCAAAAAACGTTTTGTTTCGCCTGCTTTGGTGTGTGTGTTGTGTCATAAGAATCAATGGATTGTTGTTTGATAAGTCAAAATAAAACGTTTTGACTGATCCGTTGTATTTTCAGCCTTAAACATAACAAAAATCACGAGTTCAATAGCTCAGCTTTCTAGCTACGAACCGAGGTAATGAACGCAATGCTTTCACAGTCTATTCAAATTGAATATCAATTAAGGCGGCTACTCTTCCACAAATCAAATCTCATCCATTTTTACCACGTTGCCAGCTCGCTCAAATTCAACTTATAATAGTGAACTTTTAGTTGCGAAGTCTCTATATCTACATATCTAACGATACATAAAGCATCTGTCTCTGAACCTTTTCATTTGCTAGCAGTTGTGATAAGGAGGGTTGCATTTGTTTGTGACATTCATTTCTCAAATATGTCCCCCATACCTAAATCAGCCATGGATAGGTCTATGTCAAAACATTTCCTGTGATTTCCGTAAAAATGTACATCATCCCCAAACATTCACATTTTTGCGACTCTTCAAGGAAGTCACTCAATTTCTGTATCACAAGTATAAGAACATTAGCCGTATTTTATTATCGCCGATGATCCATATAGATCATTGATTTGTATGCACTACAACAACAACACAGGATCCTGCTATTGATCAAGATCAATTTTCCTGATCTAAAAATTAGTTTTAGTTCTAACAAGTAGATGGCATTTGCTATTCTAAATTTGGGAAGCACTGATTTATTAACGAAAAAAACGCTCGTTAGAACAAAAGAAAGGTGTAACAACCATCTCTTTTGTTCCTCTGTTAAAAAACTGACAATTGACAGCTGACTTAAATTTTTGCTAAGCAAAGGCTGAAACCCTCCATAGTTAAGGCGCAAAATGATCTAAGTTGTTTTATTATCCTGTGAAGATCCAGATCCAGATCCGGGAATAATAAAACACGGCTATTACAACTTAACATCGCTCAGTCACTCAGTTCGTATATCCCTTGCTACACTCAAATGAACGACATCATTTCCTGTGCTCTTCAATGGCGGATTTTCCGTTACGAAAAGTCTAAACTTGAAAACGTGAATAGTATAAATCTTATACATCAACCATTTTAATATATCCAAGAATGACACCACGTCAAATTGTTTATTATACATTCATCACTGTTATATAGCAAAGTGTAACACCTTTAAATAACTTCGTTAAATTTTGAATATTGGTTTGTGGATTTGCTGCTGTAAAAGTGTCTTAGGTGTCAACCAATCGCTGACTGGTTTTGAATTCTGCTGAGCATCTTTTACGAAACATCTCGCAGTGAGAGTTTGTACTAAGAATTAAAATTATCGTCAAGAGGTTGTTGAATTTGATAAAATAAAATAAAAATATTTATAGAGCCCTCTGCTTGCCAAGTTCTGTTCTTAAAAAAGTCATTTTTTTTTTTTTCAGATTATTTACGGTACAGACGGTCAAGTCGTACGTGCGGAATCACGTCGTGGACGTGGAAAAGGACGAGGTGCTAGTACTGGGGTGAGTTTTCTCCTTAATTTTGATTATGCTGTGTTGAATTAAAACAAAAATATTTAAATTATAATTGCACTCATAAATTTAAATGTTTATCTTAAAATTACGTGTCCTATAAGCCAGTTAGCAGTCATAATCCAGAATAAAACTAAAGTTTTTCTTTTAAACTTTATTCGATGTTCAGCTTTAAAGGAAATCACATCCAATTTTTCTCCTTGATTGTCCCAATGCAAACAAATCTTTTGAAATGCCATACAATAAGTGTTTAGTATGTCCTATTACACTGAAAAATTGTTCAAGTAAAGACGCAAGGGATTTCAAGTAATCGCGATGGTAAGGTTTTTTTTTGTCGGGGTGTTTGAACACCAGGTAGACTCGATTGCGTATAACCGACGTCAATGGACGTACATATGTTAATATGTGCATGTATCCCTTGATTTGTGTTCAATAACTTAAATCGGTTGTTATTCTTAAATTGATAAGCAAAAAAGGCTCTCCATCCTCGGTATGTGAGTTAACCACAACCTTCATTGGAACGACCACATATTCGAAGTCGCCAAAAATGCTGCGAAATGGTCTAGATTTTCGGTTCAAGAAACAATTTGCCCTTTCAATCTCCATAAGGCATATGTACATTGGACCAGGACATTGTGAAATCAATCGACTCGCTTGAGCATCGTAAAATTGTTTCCTCTTTCTCACTGTTTAATCGAGTTCTGTAAAACATACGGCGATTCTTTCCTAAGAATGTGGAATAATCTACTTAGCTCTGTGTTTCCCCAGCACTACAACCCACAAGCATTTAAAACCAAGGTAAATTGGTAAACCCTTTTTCTTTCCTCAAATTTCCTTAATGCCCGTGATTTAGTTTACGGGTAGTCATAAACCTTTAATTGCGTGCTAATTACCTATAAAAAAAATTAACAAAACGGCGAACAAACAATTTCGTTGAAAGAATAGAACTTCCTGGATCTCCACATTACTAAGGGGAAAAAATAACCAAAGAGAGTTTCTTCTACAAGGCAACAGGTCAAAGGACTAAGAGACCTTTTTTTCAGTGCCCATCTTACTTAAACCCAATTCTAATATCATCAACGATTATTGCTGATAGAATTTAAAGTTTTAGCGGTCAAAATCCTTAACCACAAAACAGAGAGGTTACAAAATATATACCTACATACATTGCTTTAATGAATGTCAAGTTCACTACATTCGTCCTACCGTATAGATCTCAGACACGTTTATCTCCAACTAACCACTAGCTATAACACGGTTATCTTAAAGTGAATGTAATTGAATTCCCCGGGGCTTCCCCATCATTTCAGATCAGCAACCTCCTGAAAGAGCAATCGACAAACCAGCACACGTGCAAACCACAGTCAGAGAGGTGTCGTCATCGTTATCGTCATCTCCCTAATGCAGCACAGTGCTTTGATAGGTCAATAACATACCCTTAGGCATTTACGTCACACAAATTGAATCGATGTGCTCTAAATTGTCAAAGGTTACTCATAAGCCAATTGTGTCTGACTGTTTGTGTGTGTATGCGTGAGTACCATTTCAATGTCAATAGCAAGCATGTTCAAACGAACCCACTAGCAATGTGCACGGAACCCTTCCTAAGGCATTTAGCACACCTCATTGAATGAAATATAAACTGCAGCGGCTACAATACGTATTCATGCTCTGTCGTGCTAAGGTACCATTCAAACGATTGACTCTTTTTTATATAAAATACAACAACAAAAATGAAACCATCTCTGTAGCCCAGGAACAGAAGTACCCTCTTCTAAGGACGTCACAGTGTCTGGCTTGGCAAATGTAGAACACCAAGGGAAAAGTATGCAAAAAACCAAAAACCAACCTGTTGCTATAAAATCCTGTAAGCCCTGCTCCCGGCCCGTTAGAGAATCCATTTCGTTAACCGCAAACGTTGTATACGCCTTCCTCATCGTTGCCGTCTTCGCCTCTGGTCCCCCCCGAAGATCTGCTGAGAGTTTACGAGATGCTGTTCAATCATCACCATCATGCGACACAGCGAGGCATTCAATGGCTCCGGTTATCTGTAGTGTCCTCCTCCTGCTGTGGGTTCCGTGAAAGGAGAAACGTTTACTGGCGTCTGTGAACTGCTTCCTATCAAAACATTCCGACACACCGCACACACCTCCGGGGGACTCCCTGTGATTGTAATAAACCAACGTGAACTGAGCATGAGGGTTGGAGGACCAACCAACCAACCAGTTCCGGCGTCTTTTATTCCAATCCAACTGTGTGCCGGCGCGGCGCTTACTGCTCACATCTGGATACGACAGAGTTCTTATACTCTATACACCCCTCTGCTAAGCAGAAGCAGAAGAAAGAAGGCACTTGTCGTTCGTTGTTCGGTTGTTGGCTGTTTGGACGCGCCACCACATCAGCAGCAGCCTTCACCTCATTCCACTTCCTCAACGGATTATGTAATATTTTTATCGTCGTCGTCGTCGTGTAAGTGGCCATGTTCGGCTACAGCTCTCTGTCAAGAAGTTCCAAAGACTCATCGTCGTTGTCGTTGTCGTTGTCGTTGCTGATGTGGATGTCGGTCCTCGTTCATTGAGAGAAATCGTTTTCCTCATCCCCTCCACAGTACTACTAGCAGAGAGTGGTTAAGTTTGTTTGCTTGCTCTGTCTGTTGTCCGTCTGCGGTGCAAGGGACCTACATACTTCTCGGAGAAGCAAAAAAAGCCTCACATCCTAACCGCAAGCACACATTCGGAAAAAGATCAAATAATCGTTTGGGTTATGCCCCCATATTCCGTCGCTGCTTTTGTTGTTGTGCACTCGTTCCCCCTTTGGCGGTCCTGGGACGAATGGATAGATGGATGGATGGTTGGATGGATGTACCTTGACATTGGCGGGCGCTCCATGGGTTTCTTCTCCATTCACAATCATTCGTTCGTGAAAGTGAAGTATGCGTGCGTGATGGCTTTGGCTTCGCTCCCTAATCGCTGTGTCGTCGCCACCATCGTCATCATCATCATCATCATCATTGTCGTCGTCGTCGTCGACTTCGTCTCCCATGGTGTGGAATGAAGATGTCTCACTTTTTGTAAGTGGGAAAAAATCGTTAAGTCAGACACCAGCATCGTTGTCGTTGTAGACAGTGTGTCTACCGTGTCTACAGTGTCTGTTGCTGTTGGGGGTATCCCACGTTGAATCCATCTCACATGCTAACGTCCTCTCCCATACTGGGGCTCTTGAGTGCTACCGACGAGATTCATTCATTTTTACGCTTCAACCCTATTATTCCACCGACGACGACGAAGGCACAATGCTTATGTTCTGTATGCCAGCTCTGACTGTGTGTTGTGCTGTGACTTGCTCATCTGGGCTATAATCACTTGGCACCAGACGTGGAAGAGAACTCGCGAAGACTTTCTCCTTCGTTTACAATCGTTGCTGCTGTGGTGTGTGCCCTGGAAAGAATCTCTAATCTCGAAGCAAAGGACCGCAGACAGTTACCCTTCTAAACGAGGGAATACCTTTTATACTTCCCTCCAGCTGTTGGCGCACGTATCTACTTTCGCTTTGTGTGTTAGTATGACATTAACACATATTTTTCCCGAACTAAGGGGGATCTGTGTCCTCGTCTGTAATCCACGAAGGTCTTCCGTCGTTGCCGTATGCAATGTGCAACAATCGGTGTAGAAATCACTGCAGCAGAACAGCAACAGGCAGACAGCAGCCCGCCAGTTAGCAAGGTTGGCCAGGCAGCTCTAACCACCCAGATCCCAAACAGACGGTAGTCAGTGCATTGGCATAAAAAATAAAATAAAAAACACGAAAAACAGAACGGTCCGCGCGTTGCATGCACATTCGCAGAACGGTTCGGTGGCTTGTAAGACCACCACGGTGCTACGTCTGTCTGTCTGTTGACGCTGGAGGAATATACTGGAATACTTGTTGATAGTTTTACTCTGATATCGCGGCCCCCGGAGTCATCGTCATTCTGCATGTGTTTGGTATTCGCGTGAGGCGCCAGGAGCGTAGTTGTCGTTTCTCTGGAACACCCTCGGTGTGATGCACGTCGTTACGTAATTCAGATCCGCATTTGGTGGTGGAGAGAAAAGTGTTAGGTTTGGAGTTGGCACGTCCTCGACATTGGATGACGCTGATGGTGTCCCATTGTGGGCGTCCAGACAACTGTCAACAGGTGTGTAATTTTTTTTTTCCGGAATTTCCATAACTAAAAGCGGATTTTTATGATCAAACCAGGACGAGCAACATGGAGGCAGAGCTATCCTCTGCATGTAAATGTATTTTTTTTTTGTTTGTCCAGTGGTGAAATATTTCAGTTTACACTAGTTATTTGGTGGTCGGTGATGTGCAATGCAATCTGTGGCTGTCCGGAGGAGGATATGCGATGTTTTAAGTGGTATTCGTTGGGGTTTTTTATCCCCACTTTTTTTTGAGTTTTTTGTCCATCAATCCCTGCTAGTGGCTAGACGGATTCTGTTTTTTTTTGTCCCTCTGTCAGATAAAATAATTTTATTTTGCAACGCTTTTGGGTATTGTTGCATGGATTGCCAAATGGCTTGGGGGTGTATTTGGAAATCTGGTGCCGCCTAATTGACGGTTCACTGAATTTATTGAGTGTGACAACACTATGTGTGATAGGTTTGGCGAATGCATCGGGATTGGCATGTAATGCCATTCAAGTGCAGCGAACTGGAGAGGTGTTGACTCCAGATTAACAATGTGTACCTGTTGGATGTTTGATTTCGATTTGACACCAATCTCTCCTTTGGGGATAGACCGACTAGGTGCTACATGCAGTTGGCTCTGCCACCGGTTGCTGATGTTGCGTGATGATGTACATTTGATGTGTCATTTGGTCAGTGTTATGGGCTAATTAGGTGCACGATATGCGTTTTTGAGCATGTGGAGGTTTCGATTTTACTAGGTTTAACCTGGATTTGATGGATTCTTATGAACGAGGGTAATAGAGATAACCTTACCAAGTTGGCTTGAACAACATTATGGGGTTTCATTCGGTTGTATCCTTGGCCTCCTATTCAGTATGCATACAACTTACTTTAAAGATAGCCTTAAAGAAAGATAAATTTTCATAACTTTGACATACGACTTCCTACTACTTCCGATCTACTAACCTACTTAACAACTGTCTTTCCTCTTCGCTCGAGTGCCACTTGTGATCTATAACCTTGTCACGGCCAAGAAAGTGTTTAAAATTGAAATCCCCATTTCAAATGATTAAAAACAAAAAAATAAGGTCAAGGTTACACCGCGACAAAGCCAGGGCTTTGTTTTGCTTAAGACCTCCCAACCTCACCTAACCCTTTTAAAGAACTTCTTACGCCTTTTTGCGTTCATTCATTTTTTTTTTCACGCGTCGGTTCGTTCTGCCTTCCTCGGCTCGACTTCTAATGCCTTTGGGTAAAAATTGCTTCCTTGATTCTTTGCAGTCCCAATGGGAGAAGTACTTAAGGACGACGACTACTCGTATAACGTCAACGACGACGGCAACGGCAACGATGATGATGATGGTGATGATTTTGACTCCGACCGTCGTCAGAAAAGTTTTTTTTTTCATTCCTCCGTTCCTCTGCGATATTTGTTATTTTTGTTTGAAAGCAAATTTAGCACGGTTCAGATGGTTTCCTTTTTTTTTCTTCTTCTTCTTCGTGTCCTTAGTCTTGTCTGTGTCTATGAACCCTTTTCTGGTTTCATTCATTACAATTGTTTTTTTTTTTTGCAACCCCTGCTTAACAAATCGACACCTGATGATTCAAAAGGAGCAACTTTTTTTTCTGGCCCACACCGGACGGACGAGAACGACTTTCCTTTCTCTTGACCTTTCTTAATGGGTCCGGAGACAAACCGAGATGAATGGGAGTTAACTTGAGGAAGCAATACACAAATGATGTTCACCCTGACTGTGTGTTCACTCACCTTTGGTGAATGCCTTCTCTTTGACTACCACTTTGGGTTGCCTAGACACTTTGTCTTTTGTCCGGGGGAATAAGACTTTACCGCCTGCTCACCCCTTCAGTTTGAGTGAGTTTGTAGGTGAATGCGCCAGCCGCCTTGTCCTTTGGGTTTGGTTTTATGATGAAGCGCTTTTCTTTTCTTTTTTTTTTTCTCTTTCTTGCTTTTTTTTTTTTTCTGCACAGTGGATTAAAGGAAAGACCAGAAGTGCTGTTTGGGATGAGAAAAAAACTTTAAGGATATTTCGGTATTGTAGTATCCCTTTGTGGTTTGTTATTGTTTGACAATAGCTGAAAGGAAAAAAAAAACGAAGGATCTACTACACCCACTTGTATGCCTATCATCCATCATCTTGGTGCGTCTGGCGAGTGTCTGGTATCATGAAAAGAAAACAAAAGCAAACAAAATTAAGGGATGACCTGGAAGAATACGGATTTTTTTTCAGATGGGAATACTTGACCGGCACGCTTTCTTAGTTTTTTTTTCTGTGATTGTCAGACAACGGTCAGACTTTGTTTGTCATGATGGGTGACTTTTGGGAAAGGGTTGCGCTGAAGTTGTTTTTGACCTTGAAAGGGGTAGGGTTTTTTTTTCTTTTCTTTTTACTGTCTTCATAGGGATTTCTTGTGATAGGATACAATTAAGGATGTCTTTAGAGGGTAATTGACCTTAAAAGAGGAAGGTTATACTCAAGTGTGAAATGAGGTAACTTCCTTGGAGGATGTCGAGTTTGTAGGTCTTGGTAGATGGCTATTTATAATTTATTTTTTAGACACAGACATTGAAGACTTCTTGAAATATTGATTTGGTAAAAATCAGAAAAGATGTCGCTTTAATGGGCGCAATGCTTCATGACGCGATGTATGTCATCGAGGATATCCGGTTGAATTTAAAATTGTAGGTTTCACAATGATGCTTTTGATGGTCTTCATAGCTAAGCTTTGCAAAATAAATTTTCCCTTAATATCTGACGTCCTTGTAGGCGTGATATGTAGCTGTGTTCTTTTCTTGCGTCATGTTATAGTTTTTCAAATGTTCTATTTTTTTTTTTTATAATTCACTAGTCCTCAAGGGGTTATGAATACCCTTGTTGGTGTAGTGATTTTGAAACCGAGGTAGTATTACGTTTCAGTCTGACTGACTGGGGAGAATTATTGATATCGTTGCCATTGTTTATAATTTCGAAAAGTTTTTCTTTCGAAGATCCCAATGTCATTATCACTACTTAGGATGATCAACACTTCAAACCCTATGTCGTACCAGTGTTATGCCAGTAGTTGATCGGCTTTCTTAAGTTCAGGAGTTGAATCTAGAATCTTCAGCGTGACAAGCAATAATGCTACTTCTACACCGGGGCCATCATACTTTTAAGTATTAACTAGACAACGAAGAGAGACATTAAAGCCATGAACTTCCATTAAGTCGATATCGGCAGTATATTTATGTTTAATAATAGCTTACCAATTCTTACTAATCCAAAAGCTATAAACTCTTCCCAGCAATGCTTTCTTACTTCGTCTTAGAAATATGGGTAGGGTAAGTGCACTAGTACCCGGCCACTCTCTAGTAACCGGCCACTTTTGTCTTTTTTTGCCTAATCTAACGGTTTTAAAGACACTATGATTGTTCATAATGTTCCAGATAGTATCCCCAAAAAGTGTATCTATCAACCAAAAATTGTGAACACAGCACACACTTTAGTTAGTCTTCTTCAGTAAAGAGGCCAAATATGGTTCGAATTTTATTTTTTTTATTAGTGGTGGGCGCCAACTGAAACGCAAGTTTTTATGCGTTTTTCTTACAAAAAATGGTAAATGCTTAGTTCTACTCTTCTCAGAATAAGAGCTAGTAACAATTTAAAGTAAAATCATTGCGAAGATTGAAATATTTTTCTTAAATTTTGGGTGGCCGGTTTCTAGTACTCGGATTTTAGTAAAATTTCAGAACCCGGCCAGGGGGGGCCGATTACTAAATTTTTTTTTTTTTACATGTTTTTAGAATCCGGCCGGGATATAAAATCATCGTCATGGCAATCTTTTTATCTGGTCGCAAAGGCAATTTGGGGTTTTTTTCGTGTATACTTACGCGTTGATTCCAGAAAGTCAAAACTTTGAAAGCGGGAACCCATGAAGAAGAAGCATCACATTCAAAAAGAACCAGTCAAACGTTTCAAGTTACCAAGGTAGATCACATGGCAAATGATTTATATGAAATTCAACATAATGAAGAAAGCATTTAAAAGGCTGCATTAAAGTATGTCATAGCCTGGTCTACTCTTCAAGGTCTCGACCGTGCAAACGTAGAGTGACGGAAGGTGTTTTTCAAAGGGAGTCGGCTCATTATCATAGCATAGCAAATTAAACAGTTGATTTGCTCTGAAATTCAGAAAATTTTAGTGGCCGGTAACTAACTTAGAGTGACTTTTCTCAAATAAATGATTATAACTATTAGCAACAGCAATTTAAGCATGTTTTATTTTAATTAATCGATTCGTATTATCTTCACCTATTGATAATGATACATAGTATTTCGAAACTCCATATAGCTTAAGAACTAAGCTATGTAGAAGTCAAAAAAATAAATTAAGTGGCCGACTACTAGTGCCCTTACCCTACTTAGATACTCAAGCAAAATGTATCCTAAACACAAAGTTAGTTCTGTTTGCAACATCACACTATATCGGACAGCCTAGAAATCATCTTTACATCAATATTCGAGGTCTACTGCCACGCCTTACAACTTCGGTTGTCTCTGCTGAAGCTAACTCGCTGTTACCGATATCTTTTGTGAAATTTAATTACCTACCCTTTCCGATTGGGTATTTTCTTTTGGCTCATCTTTTTCCACACGTTCAGTAACTTAATCGAATTCTATCGTTCCAAATAGAGATTTGATTTTAAAAGAATTTGACAGTTACATATTTGAAATTTTTTTTCGAAGTTGAAAGCACCTTATCGGTCTTTCTTCTTTTTTAATAAAGAAAATCCTTTCTGGTTGTCTACGTGTTTTTACCCAACAAACATTTAAAATGTACAATGTGTCTGTCTTAACATTATGGGCATATAAAAATGGCACTAAGGATTAACTGCATTTGCGATTACAATATCTCAAGATAGATTCCAAAGATTTATCAACTGAGAGAATAAGTTTTTAAGGAATTGATTGTCAAAAAGGACTTTGCACGTTTTTGAAATTCTCCGAAGAATAGGTAACTTGCTTTCGAGCGTTTTCCCCAAAAACCTTCTCAGAATCTAAACAAATACATATGTTTCTCCTATAAGCTTTCATGTTTTCTCTCTACATTAAACTGGGTGTGGCATTCAGGCAACAAAGTGATAGCGGTTCTATGAAATCTTAAGCTTCTACTTAAAGATTTTGATTTTTCATCATTTTAAGCGTTTTCCAAATATTTGCCAAAGAAGATGATTTTATTTGCACTTTAAGTATACCTGTCTTGGCAAACTTGCATGTTAGGATGTTTCTGAGAAATTAATATCTATACAAATGCTCTTTGAGACCATCACAAGCTGACTTTTGATGTGCCATGTACCCTGGAGGGGTCCCTTTTAGTTATGCAAAAGATTTACCTGCAAATTGCTTCTTAGAATAACTTTTCATGAGAATATTCTTACCAATCAATGTAAAGGCAAATCTCTTCCCTCGTTCAACTTTATCCTTTCAGCATAGCATCCACTTTAGCATCCATTAAAATAATTTAATTGAATTCCATATTAAACTGATATAAAGCATAACTTTATCACACAAACGTGTGTTGTCACAAGAAAAAAGAAAAACTTCAAACAAGATAAGTAAGAGAGAGAAAACGACGACAGGAGAGAAAACCAAAAAACAAAAACAAAGAAAAAAAAAAAACACGAGTAATAAATTTTAAATTTAATTCAAAAGGACATAAATTAAAGTTTGGAACATGTCATTTAACAAAACTTCCTCCACACCCCGAAAATGTTCTCTCGTTAATTTCGAACTTGTGCAACGAAAGCGGAATTCCACCCAAACCACCCCCATATTCTGTGTCTTTCAATAGCAGGAGCTCCTCCTTCACTTTGCTTTTATACTCCTTCCAACTTTCTACTCCTTTTTGGAACATTATTCTGCTGATGTTGTTGATGCTGCGCCACACCAACGCCCCCCCGCCCGAAAAAACCCTTCCTGCCTGCCCTTAACCCCAAGCGCAATTATTCCTTCTTCTTCGTCTCTTTCCCGTTTGGATTGCCGGTGCTGGTCTACAACCCCCGCTTCATATATTACCTACCCCTCGTCGTAAAACAATTTAATTTCATTTCCCTCTCGTAGCCATAAGCCGGAGGGTCGAAGGGAGCGATGGGTGGAAGGATAAAAACTCAACCAGGCGCGCTTCATAAGAGAAAACTATACATACAAACATATATATATACAATATACAAGGGAATATTGCACATACATACATATGTTTGTATCTATGTATATATCCTTAATGTATGTGTATATGGTTGCCATATATGTATAAATGCGAGTGCAAAATTCAGATTGTATCCTTTTTTCGAAAATCAACCGGGGAAACGGGCGAAGAGAAACGAAAACGAAATTGCTTGTGCTTCATGATATTGATTTTTTTGCTTTGCTCCTCTTCCTCGTTTATTTCTTTCTCGCTCTCTTTGAATTCGGTTTTTCTGAGAATTGCGCAAAATTCATCTGTTCCTTCGGCCGATGGTGTTTATTTTCTCAGAAAATTTTACCCAAAACACACATATCCTTTCAATTAAATTTGAGACTTGATTCAAAATTGGTTTTTTTTTTCTATCCTTGCAAGGTTCCGTTCCGTTCCGCATACAAGTGCAAACTTTTGGAAAGACAAGATAGTGTGTGCACAATTCCTGTGTCTGGCGAGGCGTGCACAAACACACACACGCATTCATTGATCCTTGTTGCAAGGAAGAAAAAAAAAAACAGCGGTGCTTAAATACGAAACGCTCAATTTCATTTTTAATGTTGAGAGGATTGCTACTGCCCCCCGGGAGGATGGGTGGCGGCTTGCCTCCGTCATTTTGGTGATGTGCCATGAGAGTTCAAATCCCTCATACTTAACGGAAGGTACTGCTACTATCACTGTCTCGCTCTCTAACATCGCAAGGTTTTATGTTTGAACTCTGAGAATACCAAAAAGGATCCATGAACCCCGTACACAGCCCCTTCTGAGTCTCCACCATCGTCGTTCGGTTGCATTTCTTCGTTTTTATCGTGTAGTTGTGCTTGAGATTGTGGAGGAGAAACGCCAGGGGTGGTTTTTCTCTGCACACACAAAAGCAGTTCAGAGCAGAGCAGGGAATTTCTAATGCAACAACAGTGCCAGGACGAAAAATACGCACACATGCATGCACTGTGTGCCATCGTCAGCAACTACACTTGCAGTCGAGAACGACGAAAACCAGACAGTGCGGTTGTGGGATAAAGGGATGTTTTTTTGTGAATGCTGGTTGCTCCCCTTCGTTAGATGAAAACCGAGCACAAACGATGCTTAGTTGTCCTTAAAGTTTCCCATACATAAAAAAATGGCTAAAAAAAGAAGTAAATTTTCAGTTAACTTCTTTTATTGGGAGTATAAATCCTCTAACGAAGTTTTACGCGTCTAATTAGATAGTTTATTGTTTAGTTCGGTGTGCAGCACCAACAACAATACCACAACCCTACTGCTGTTTTGTTGTTGCATCACTGTGCACAGCACACGAGTACACTCGCATTGTCGTCGTCGTCGTCCTTTATGTGCTGCTGTGCTGCTGCTGCATATGAATACTGTCGTCGTCGTCGGAGAAGGAGAACGACCAGAACGTTGTTCCTATTGAACGTATATTTTGATATTAGATTCTGCTCAGTGGAATTTCGTGCACTACACCATTTTGAATAAATTAACAATGGGAGTATGTGGTCAGAGGGGCGTGGAGTTGAGGCCAATGTTACTTGTTATTTTTTTTTCCACATTACCTACCTTTTTTTTCAAAAATAATTATTATAACTTGCGAGATGAGTTTTTGTTATGAAGAATGGAAGTGAAAAACCTATTGCCGTTTGGAATGGAAATGCAAAAACAAAAATTACTTACTATTAATTTATGGAACAGCCAAAGAAGCCTGAATGATGGAGAGTGGGAGGTGGGAGTGGAAAAAAGAAATAAATGTGTTCAGGAAATTGCAAAGTAAACTCAAACAATTATTTCAAAAAGAAATGTTGAAGAAGACAATAAGAACGAAAAAAAAAAAAAGAGAAATGAAAAGGAAAATAAACGGTAATAACTTTTGCCCTACTTTTTGCGCCCGTTTTTATTACAATTCTTTTTCTTTATTTGTGGTTACATTTGCCATATTGTCTCCGGGAGAGCACACTTGTATTGTTATTTTATGGGTTATGGAACGAAGGGGTTGGAATTCAATTGTATTACTGAGGGTGAATGGGGTGGGTAGGGAGATATCACTGGATCATATTTTATGATGACTTATGATTGTTGCATGAGGAATGTTGAATTTGCATTTCAAAAAACGAGAGTATTTTAGGGTTCTATTCAAAGTGGTACAAGAAAGTTAATTAGAAAAAGAATATGGGCCCATTTAATAGTAATACAGAAGATGTAATATGTTAGTAATTTTAAAGATAGAACAGTCTCACTGATCGTGTGTTATCTCAAAGCACAAAGTCCAAAATATACAGCTGGTATTAAAAAAAATGGCCTTGTTAATGCGGCGTCCACGTCAATTTCGGTGGTGACAGTCTACCAAGTATTGTTGTTTACAACACTCAACTGATGAGCAATGGACCTGAAGCACACTCCCATCATGGCGTATACCAAAGAAAATGTGACCACAAAACGTAAAAAAAGACAATAAGAAATATTTAGCCTGAACAGATAGTACTTAGCACTAGTGATCAGCATCCTCACAGACCACAACCTGCTGGCGGCCCATTTAAATAGAATGCGACTCAGTATGAACGATATGTGCAGCGACTGTGGCGACACAGACACAGAAGAGGATACGACGCACTTCCTCTGCAACTGCCCAAGCCTCTGTAGAATAAGGAAGTCAACCCTAGGTTCTTATTTCTTTAACGCCCCGAGCCAATTGTCAACCATGCCACCAAAGCCCATCCTAAAATTTATACTGGAGTTGGGTTGGTTTAAGAAGGTGACCAACATATAAAACTACACCCTTATCTTTCCCAAAGGGATATACGCATATATGATCCAACCACGGGGAACACAATGGATCCATGAAGAGTCGAAGCCCTTTTTTTTCTGTCGGGATGTTGGAACACCACGCTGCAGCACTCAGACGCAAAAACAGGTCCATTGTACTACCAGCAGGTACAACCCTTTTACTGTGTTTTCTTCGTCTTTCTAAGAAAGTCGAGTAAGTGTTTCAGTGATAAGGAGCTTAGGTTACCAGCACTCATCACATCAGCCCCAAAAATCTGCCACCTGATATGAGCAAAGGCAGGACAATCACATAGGAAATGTTCCGCAGTGTCGTCGCCCTCTCCACAAGCGTTACAGACAATGGTGCCACTTAAACCTAACACGTTGAGATGTTTGGCAAAGGAGAAATGTCCCGTAATAACGCCAATAAGTTGTCTGCAGTCTTTTCTGCTGAAAGACAGCAAGAATGCTGCGGATTTCTTACAGACGTCGGGAAGGATCTGTTTAGTCTGCCAGAGTCATGCCATCTAAAGATGTGTTTGCTAGAAACCCAACCATCGATAGAAGCCTTAACCGATGATACGGGCAAACCTAACGTGGGTTCAGGGCCGGAGAAATTCTCCTCTGAACCTTACCTGGCAAGCTCATCGGAGACCTCACTTCCGGTAATCCCGCTGTGTTCAGGGACCCAGACAAGTCTTAGCAAATTCAGTCTTCCAACCGAATTCAAACTAGACCTGCATTCCGAACTATTTTGGATCTAGTAAGAGGATTGAGCAAGGCCTTAAGTGAAGCCTGACTGTCACTACAGACGCAGATACTACGTCCCCTCCACTGGTTTTTCACAAAATAGTTCGCAGCCATAAATATTACAAAAATCTCCACTTGGAAGACAGATGCATACCAATGGGAAAGTGCAGTCTAATGTTGTCGCTTTCCACAAAGATTCCAGCACCTGAGCCTTCGCTGGTCTTGGAGCCATCTGTGAAAATTCGACAACATTCCTTACCCGGCTCAGAAAGTGGTGAAAACCACTCCTGTGCACAGGGAAAGTCGACCGTAAATCTACACAGTAGTCTTAATTCCGGAACCATTGCGTCAGATGGCATATCCATAAGATGTGATTTAAGATATTCCTTGCGCAAGGTCATCAAAACTCCAGTACGTGTTAAACCAAAAACCACTTCTTTTTAAACCGAAGATGGCTCTGATCGTTTCGCCCATGGTGCTAACATCAAGGGGTGGTAAATTGAACATTGAGTCGAAGCCTTACATTAAGCCGCCACTCCTCTAATCTAACCTAACACGTTGATGTAGGTCTTTTTAATAGCTATCCAATTCACAGTGACCCCTATCCGAGATCAGCCTGAAAGTGTCAAGTCTTTTACTGGATGTGCTTTGGAGCTGTGCTGTTTCTTCGTTTAACCAAGATCATTGTTGCGGTTTCACTTTTTTATGATGGCGCTACAATCTGGAATGAACTTGTTCCTCAATTAACAAGTAACAAAGCTAACTGCGATAGCACAGGACTGGGATGATAAGGGTCCAGTATAGAGCCAGTTCTAAGCTTCTAGCAACCATTCATGTTGTGCGTGTTGTATTTTTTACACGAATGGAAGGGACCTAACTTTTCTATTGCCGACTTCGAACCACAGATTAAGAAGCTCTCTGATGGTCGTCTTATGCTCTCATGTATTGTCGATCTACTTACTATACTTTGCCTTTATTTAGTTTGGCCTTGAAGCGGGTTGGTATAATTTAAAGTGGTGCAAACATTTTTAAAGGAAAATAAATGTTACGTAAATGCTTATAGTCTCCTGACATCATTTACAAATTTATTATCACAAGATCATATGGCTATGAATATGCATATCTTGTCATTTGTCATGCCATACGGATACGATAGTAAAAATCGTGAAATGAGTTAAAAACTGCCGTAAATTTAATATTGAAGAACTAATGCCCTTCGTATGAATAAGTGCTTCACATGTTAAGATCTTTTCCAGGTCGGGGAATAATTATTTTTTATTAATTCATTATAATCCCTCTATTACTTCGTATAGCACATTTGCAACTAATTTAGATTGCAATTTACCAACAGTTAATAGAGTTACGCCCAGTCTCTCGTTCCTAACATTTAGATCTTTTGATATGCGAAATCATAAAATTAAAAAAGAAAAAAAATTGAGAATGCCTGTAACACCATTCTCATTCCCTTCCTGTCGCTCCCTTCTTTCCATATCAATTAATTGATATAATATGCTTTTTAATGAAATACAATGCACTCACCCTCAGCCAGCGCCTCTGCCCCGTTGCTCCAATATCCTTACAATGTATAATTTACTCAAGCGTTATTCGTGCACATGTATCGATTTCATATCATAACACGAACCGTATCGTCGGCGTTGTGAAGTTCGCCTTAGTAAACGAACTCGCGGTTTTATTCAATGTATGAGCTCTCTCTACTGGCAAGTGTGGGTATGTGAGTATCACGTTTAAGATTGCATGTAATTTCACATTTAATAAATATTTTACAGCTCTCCTCTATGCTATGCTTTTATCTTAAGGCCGTAATTATTGTAGGATAGCGCATAACAGCACTACTCTACCTACTTATAGTTTATATGAAATTGCAAAGTTAATCGATATGTTATGCAAACATATGCATGTGGAAGGGGACGGAAGTGTATCTCTAGCCCTCAAGCTATTGGTAAACTTTCTTTATAAACATGTTTCGTAAACATCTTAAAAAGTTGTTTCAGGAGGAATGTCTTGGTTTGATGAAGGCAACAAATCATCTACGAGGCTAAACTGTGCCCAATAAGACAACTTCCACTGTCAAGAGAAGAAATAGACCTTTCCTACTCGCGCATCGTCCGAGGGAACATCCCTCGAAACTAGAAAATACACAATAGGGCAACACATGTAAGTTCAAACCAGTCTTTAGGAATATGTTCGAGCATTTTATTTTTTTTTTTTCCATGAAAAAATAAATCAAAGAACCCTCAGTGTTAACTCACACTGTTCTCAGACAAGATCACTTTATCAAGCTAAGTTTCCTTAAGTATGGGTCCAGAAAGGGTGCATTTCTCTCGTCTATCTGATAAGTCCTTAATCAGTTTACTTTATCCAATCCTGCAAAATTAGTTTGTTATTCCCTTTTTGTCTAGCTTGCTGGTATGTTTTTTTTAAGCCTGTTCTCATTTCAAACCCTATTCAGAATTGCGTTGAGCATAGGGTTATTGCAAAGTTGGACTGATGCAGTTTGGAATTAATGCATAAATAGAATCAAGTAGTTTAATACATAAGGAGTTGATTGCTGAACCTAAAAATAAATGACTTGGGGCTCATCTTAGGACTTCTGGGTCAGAATCCTAGACCTTTGGTGAAATTTGTCTAAGCGATCATCAAATCACGAGCTGATGAACATCGATAAGAAACCACGTCTGGCGATTTGGAGGATTTGCACCTTCTGGACTCCATACCATGGATTGCTATTTGGTTTCCGGGTCGTATTTGTAAAACCAAGATTCATCACCTGTAACGATCTTATTGTAGCAGCTTGATTCTCCGTTTTCAAACTTATCCAGGAAATATTGAGCAAAACGAACACGAGCCTCTTTTTGCTCTTCATTCAAAATGTTTGGAACCCATCGAGCTGATTTCTTCGAATATTTCAGGTGATGATTTTAAATTCTTGACAAAGTCTGGTCTGCATTCAAGCCAAGTTCATCCGCTATCATCTCCTGTATCATCCTGGCATATTTGTCAATTTAAGCCTTCACCAGAGCCACATTTATATCGTCGGTCGAGGATTTGGGCCGACCTTCACGCGATTCGTCCTCTACAGAATCTTCGAAACTACTTTGAAATAGTAACAAGAGGTGGTGCATTTATTCCTTATGCATTTTGGCGTTCGTGCAGAATTTTGACTGGCGTGAGTTGACGTCGAAATCCAAAGAGAATGGCAAAACGAATTTCTTCCTGTGTTGGCATTGGAACTTCAACCGAGCTTACCTCACTAATTTTTCTCTTTCTCGTCTTTGAGAATAATATTGTTAGATTATAAGCTACAGAAATGCATTTTTTTTTTTTTTTCAAAAACTACTAAATTGACACCAACTAAGCAATCTTTTGGTAGTCCCTACGTAGATCCTGAAAAAAAGTATGTCTTCCTAGAATTTCATCTTCATCTACTTCTTCGTCACTACATCCGTGTTCAGACTCCGCCTTCCTGCATGATATTTACCTCAGCGTGTTACATCTGGGAACAGTACCAACTTATTAAAGAAGATAATGATTTTTGATTTATTTGCAGGATTCTTTCGGTTTTCTGCTTGTTGTAAAATGGCCACAATTTTTTATTTATGACAGTTGAACGCATTCACTCTGTCATTTTCAGTTCTTTGAATTTTGTGTCCAACTTCCTCTTAAAGATTACAGTGTAGATCGAGTTTTAATGATGATCCTTTCCTTGACAGCTTATGAGCTGTTTCATTGCCAGGCACCCCCTTTTTGGCGTTAGGCTCAGCAGAGTCTTACATTGTGCTGCCTACCAACAACCCTTAGCTCTTCCCGACAGCGGCTTACAAACTTCAAAAATAAAATAAAAGAACCTTCACTCTATTCTACAGTGGGGAATGCAAGTTCAACTAAGTTTCATGAAGAGCTGAGCACACAAAATTGAAATGTAATTTAGCGTAAAGTAAGAGACTCAATGGAAAACTTTTATGCAAATTCTTTTATCTCTGCAATGCAATATAGTGGATGCGATGAATACCTACAAAGCTAGTCGTTAAACGGACATAAGTGCAGTATAAGAAAATATTGGTTTAATGACATAAAATACATTTTCCTCGACTAAGCCGTGATCATATCTGTGGCCCTTATCTATTTGTTCTATCAAACATCTGGAAAGAAGTTTAATTTCATGAATGTTCGCTTAACTTTACTGCGCTTAAGTCTTGAAAAAACTCATCTTGTAAGTTTAACATTTTCAGTGTTTGGAAAAATTCACTTTTAAAGAATTCTCATAAATTTTAAATAAAATATATTTATACGCAAAAGTATATGAGTATTTGCGCAGCTACATTAGGTTTATAGTATGTACCACACAATGGAGTTTAAAAATTTGCATAAAATTCTAATTTAACTGATGGTATTCGCTTTTTTTTTCCTTGCTGCTTCGCCTTTCATCGTTTTGTTTTGGTTTTTTTTTTTTTTTTTTAAGTTGCTTTTTTCGCTTTTCCAATTTCATTTTATGTCTTTGTGATTTTCTTGCATAGTTTACATTCCAGTTTATATACATATACATGCTTGTATTTACATATATGTGTCGATGTATAATGGAATTCTTTTTATTTTGTCCTGTTTCGTTTACATTATCTATTATTATTTTGGCGTCGTCCTTCTTTATTTGTATTATATTAATTTTTTATTTTTTTTTAAATTTACATTAAAGAATAAATCAATAATAAATCCAATAAAGATTCAAATTTAGTGTATGTGTATATATTTCTCAGAATTTTTTCTACTTATTTACTTATTTCAACTGTAGAGCCACATCATTATTATTATCATCGAGGTATATCTACTGAAATACAAAAAGAAAAAAAGAAAATCAGCGACAAATTCTATAGTGAAAATAATAAATTCTATACGATGGAAAATAATAAAGTTGGTACCTCCAACCCCACCCCCCCCATCATCACCTCTCTCTCTTTTTCTCTCTTAATATTAATAAGGGGTATATGGAGGTATATACAAAGATATAGATGGAAGAGAATACAATGCAACCCTACTACCCTCCTCCATCCCTAACAGGAGCCGTTAAAATGATGGTAATGGTTGTCGGTAGTGGTGGTACTGTTTGATGGGGCTTGGGTAGCTATAGAGGTTTGGTAGTAGAAGAAATTACACATCGTGGGATGGGGGTTGGTAGCAAAAAAAAAATTCCATTAAATTTCTAATTTAGCTCCTTTTCGTTGCGACAGAAAATCAATATTTTCTTATTATTTATCTAGATGATGAAGGGGTTTTTGTATTTTGTTATTGTTTTCTTGTTATTTGCATTTCACACTTCCTACACACACATAGCATGAGTTCTCAAAAAAAAAAAAAAAAAAATTAAACATCCTTCAAGATTCAGAAGCAGAAAGTGGAAATAAGGTCGGTGGTTTTTTATGATTAACATGAAAGTTCCAGGTATCTAGAACTATCCCCATATATTTCAGTGTTCTTTTCTTTTCTTTGCTGTTTTTTTTTTTTTTTTTTAATTTAAAAAGTTTAAATCACAGAACTAAACGAGAAACAAAGAAGGAAAGTAGGCAAAATAAAAGAAGAAAAGATAATAGCATATCGTCCAAATGAAATTGCGTTTCTTCTTTTTTTGTTCTTTTAGTTTATGGTTTCCAATATTTCCGTTCCTTAAGACAAAAATAAAAAATAAAAAATCGTAAAAAAGCAGAGAAATAAGCACTCATAAAAGTTTAAACTTGTGAACGAACGAGGAGCGTTATTCTGAGTTCCGTTTTTTTTTTTTTTCGTAATATTTGCACATTTTTCTGGTTTTTAATTAAAAACAGACGTATTCTACATACTCTATGTTGCACCAGCAACATCCATTTTATTTTTATGTTTTCACAGAGGACTATGGGAATATGTTGTTTGAAACGACAGTAATGAATATTTGTTTATTTTTATGTAGTCTGCTTTTCTTTCTAACGAACTTGTATACACGTTATTTAGTACTTTACATAAGACTTTTTCGATCTCTTTAAGAATTTTTTCTACAAATCGACTTCTAATTTCTCAGCTTGATATAATTTATGCTGAGTCTGTCTGTCTACACAGTTCAACAAATATTTGCAACTTACGACCTCGATAGTGACCTATTGTTCATTAAGTAGAGCTTCTACTACTTCTCGAATTTTAGATAAGCTTTAGAAGTACCTGCCTATCAGGGTTTTGCAGACGTATCGGCTTCAGTGATTCTATAGTATCTGTTTTTATCGAAGTATATAGTTGACGAAGTGACGAAGTCTTTCAACAGTTGAAGAAAACTGTTTGCAAGCGGAATTTTATTCTTTTCCTCAGACGACCGGACCAAATGGAAAATATGTATCTTCCTTCTATATGTTCTTGGAGCTTCTCTAACATTCGTTTCGGATCTATCTTCTGGAGGGAAGTTCTATAAGAAATAAATCTCATTGGAGGTTTCAAATCCACTTCGGCAGTTTCTTTTTTGAAACTTGCTACGTCAATAAGATAGTAGTAAAAAGTAGACGAAAATAAACCCAGCATTCTAGTTCTGGTTACTTTTGACGCCTATTTTGATGTCATGAAGTTCAACCTGGTAAACACAAGGGCAAAAGGTTTCGATACTTTGTGTTTAAGCTCATAATTAGTTTGAAATAATCCTCTGAGAAGAGGGATACTTGAACAAAAAGTAAGTATATTGTGGTACCACTATGAGTGCTAGGGTTGGACCCCTACTTGTGAAACCATTTAGATTTCCTAACAAAGCAGGTCGACCGTATAGGCTGTATTCAGAGGATTTAGATCGTAAGAGAAGTATTCGATTTAGATCTATTTTTTTTTTTCGACATCGATCAAATCCGCTGTTTTACAAACTACATAGGCCCTTTAGTACGGTCAAGCTTCCTACTGTTCCTACTGTGCGAGGTTATGCTGGTTAGTGATCACGCTCAAAGACACGCGGCAGCCCTTCACTTTTGTGGTTTGATCTGATCGCAGCTTGGTTATCGATATAAATCATAATATCTGTGCGCGGTACTAGGTTAATTTTCAATCAAGCCGCAGCCTGACTGATAGCCACGACTTCAGCTTGAAAGACACAACAGCGATATAAAGGTCTTCTGAGAAGACACCGGCATCGACTCCTTCGGCTGTTTAAACATAGACATGGACTCATTAAAAAGGACTTCATGCTGACTCCAAGCACTTCTATCTGGTATTGTGTGCTTGTAGTCCATATTGAAATAATTTTCAGTCGGCAGCACATCATTTGGGAAGCCTGTGGTGAATCTGTAGAGTTTTGGTACTGCCCACGTTTTTCTCATTCAATTTGTGAGTTTTCTCAGCCTTAGGGCCGCATCAGTGGCTTGCTGCATGCCATAAATATCAATTGGCAATAAGTGTATCATGGTTGGAAGTGCAGCTGTTGGAAAAAGTTCTAAACGTTCAAGCCACACATTAGACTTTCTCAAGATTTTTTAGGATGGTTTCGAGTCCATGCTGACAAGGATTCCAGAATCTATTTTAGTAGCGGACCGGAAGTAGATCGTCCGAGGTGGTTTTTTTTAAAAGTTACAACGTACACCGCATATTTGCAAAATCAGCGACTCCCTTGAAGAACTCCAATCATATGCAACATGATGATATGGTGATGATGGGCCGCAGGTCATACTCGTACATACCAATTAGTGCGACGCAAAATGGAGGTCTGACAGAGGTGGTTTCTGAGATTGGAATTTGTGTCGGTTCATTGATTCACGGCTTTCAGAATATTATTTTGATTTTATACAGGAACAAAGTAAGAAGTAAATTCTTAATTCACTTTAATTTAATTATTTTTCGACATCCTCCTCAAACATCCCCCTCTCTCTTTCAATTCGAATACAAATTTAAAATAAAATTTCTAACTCGCTCATTCAACACCAGATTTCAAAATCCATTCGGCTAATTATTACGACAAGAAGTCAAAAACTCACTCCTGTGTCATCTCGAGGACGACCGACTATGACGACGAGAGCTACGATAGTTCAAAAGGAATCAAAATAACGAGAAGGGAATGTAATTATTTTTAATTAGCGTCTAGATGCAAATGCATAACGTGGCGCTGGTTCACCCATTCCCCCTGCCCCCCTGTTTTCATTGCTCACACGCATATGCTTTTCATTTGGCAAGAAGGCTGATTAAAAATTAAAATGCAGTTCTTGTAATTATAATTTTTGATGGATAAAAGTTTTCCATTAAAAATTGTATATTTTTGTTGCAAAAAAAAATGAAACCTTTTGCATGAAGAAAACTCTTTTGATTTATCGGGACATATTCTCCTCAATGTAGCCGGCACAACAATGAGCACTGTACTCGTTAATGGTTCGATTTAACGTCTTTTATTTGATTTTTTTTTTTATTTCAATATTTTTAATGTTGCATTTTGGTTTTTTCGTTTATTTGTACCAGCGCTCGCTCAAATAACTCCCCCTCTATATTTCTTTATCTGTGTGTTATTGTTCAGACCTTTTTTTGTTTTTTAATATCCAGTTCTCTGTATATGTCTGTCTGTATTATGGCATTTTCTTTCTTTGTTTTGTTATTGTTGGGTTGGCTTTTTCTCCATTTTTTGTTGTTGTTTTTAATTCAATTTCAGTCTCGGGAATATAATTTCGAAAATGCAACGAGCGCATTCACGAATAAGGGCGGATACCAAACCCATAAATAACAACGAAAATGATAAATTGCAAACTGTTCATAATTATGCAATTAAAGTTCGACTCGTTTCAGTGGTAAATATAACGCTTGCGATGGTATAAAAACATTATTTATGGATATACCTACATGCATATACTATTTGTGTGTGTGTATCTGCAAGACACTGTAGAATTTTATTCATGTTGGTTGGACTGCAATTTTTTTTTTTTTGTATTTTATAGTTTATAATGGCGAATGAAGTGAAGTATATATTCAATAATAAAGTGCTGTGATGTTGGGTTGGCTATCGTAGAATTTAATTTTGTTCGTAAATGTATTTATTAGGTGGGATCGAATATACTTAAAGTATTAAGGATTGAATTATGAGTATAGATATTGGTCAGTTTAGTTTTTATTAATTCACCCTCAAGCCTGTTTTGAATGGCACTATGGCTCTATTAAATCTAATTAAATCAACGGGTGATATTCACTTTAATGTGTTTTCTAAGAAGATATTGATAATTAAAATATTCAATTGGAAAATAACAGGTTACAGCTTAAGGCGAAGGGAGTGGTAAATATGTATGTTATGCAACATTCTCTGATACACATTCAGTCGGGTTCTATGCAGGCAATTGTTCGAAGAATACCGCACCAAAGTCTTAAAATAAATATCTTCATGCAAAAGCTGTTCAATTGACAGGGTTGTTGACTAAGATTCTATAAGCTTGTTGACATCATAACCAGCAAGTATAACTCTTCAAACTTGGTCAGGTCAAATTTCAAACAGAAGCAACGCGTTGTTCACGTTCACTTTGTTCAAAACGAAAACATCTCCCCCAACATAAACTACTGCAGATAAAACGCACTCCAGATGCCGAGTTGAGGTCACCTCGATGGATATCTTTAAAAAAAATTCTTGAATTCTCATTTCGATTCGTGACTCTAGAGGAAACGTGGATCAGCTACTACATATGTATGTCAGTGGTAGCCACTGTTTATTATTTTTGTCAGATTGCCCGATCCTGATCGACTTATTGAAACATGGAACAAAATAGAATGACTCTTTTGTTGGAATGAAGAACTGAACAAAGCCAGATTGAGGCTCAAAAAGACGTTTATTCACTCACCAACCAGGCTTCAAATCGAATCTCTCATCCACTTTAGTGTCCAAACATTAATCTACACAACTTTCCAAACTTGTTCTCTTTGGCTAAGGGTAAGCATTACCGGCACTATTGAAGCCTTTAAAAAAACAAAACGACTTCACAGATGGCATGAAGAAATTAGAAATCCGTTGAACCAAGTGAATTGTTGGCACTATCTCTTTGGTTCTACATCACTGAGGTGTTCAGTGGAAAATTGACAAAACCATACTTTGCGGGTTACGGCAAAATGTTTGTGTATGTGCCCCTTTGATTTTTGGTCGTTTCATTTAAAGTCTTCCGCTGGGAAATTTTATTTAATCAACGTTACTTCTGAAGGTCTCACACATAAGAAGTTGTGCCGTGATGCTTGTTATACGTATGCTGTTGAGATCGGATAGTAAGCCTCGCTATTTCATGGAAAGTGGCAGTGACGCTTGTAAACGGCGTTCGGTGACCTAAAACTGGAAATCACTGCAATAGTTCTGCAAGTCAGATAGAGATGAATATCCGGTGCTTAGAGAAAACTCCGGCATTGACCTCATTTTTGGTTTTGATAAGTGGTATAAACTTTGCAACAAATGAAGAATAGTCCATTCAGTGCTTGTTGCCTAGATTAAAATCGAGTTCGGATCAAAGATAGTCCTTAATCTTATTACCACGTAATAAATTCATACTTTTTCTCTGTTCATCGGCAAACAGCATTTATCGATTTTACACAAGTTAATTTAGTTACAAGCTATTCGAAAATCTCTTACAAAACTCAAAACTCAATAAAACCGTATAATTAGTCAAAGTTTTTCATAAAATCTCACGTAATCATAATTCTCTCTCCCTCGTTACCTGGCAAACTTCTGCAAACTGCTGCAATTAAAGTCAAAGAATAAATAGACTTTGTGGTTTAAGTACGAGTAGTTTGCAAAATGCACATGGAAATTCTGATGTTCTCATAAAACAAAATAACTCTGCAACTGCTGCAGCGATTAACTGAACTTTTATTACCCTTTAAATCTTGATTACCATTCTAGGAAAGCAACATCTCAGTCAAAACTACATTCGTTTACTCATCCATCTAGGAACATTGTAACAAACTGTTTAGATTACACCAAAAATACCTCAGAGATTAATTAATTTATTGCCCGCAATCTGTATGCTACTGGGGAGTATACAGCCTTTAAAGTCCAATAAAAAGCGAAACCATCTCCGACCAAAGGGTTGATTGCGCACAATGTACACATATAAACTGTTTTCCTTTCGCTATTAGATTCGCAATGCAAGAATCTCTCAACTGAAAAAGGGCAAAAAATACAACAACAACAAAAATCTAAAAGAAAACCAAAGAAGGGCAAGAGAAAATAAAAAAAAAACTTATTTAGGTATATCTTTTTGAACTTTATATTCCCCATCTTCTTTGGTCGTCGTCGTAGTCGAAGTAATTTTAAATGACCATGACCCTTTTACGTTGAACGCTTGCAAACAATAAATCAGATTGACCATGGTTCTTGTTCTTCTTTTTTTTTTTCTGTTACTGATGCATCTTCTTTTTCTCAATACAAGACAATTTACAAAAAAAGAATATAAATAAAAATCGAGTGAAAAAATAAACAATTGGAATGGGGGAAGAAGATACAAATGGGGAAAAAGAAAAAAAAGAATCGCACACAACATGCGTCATTGGAGCTCCTTAATTGAAGAGGAAAAACGATGAAAGGGATAATCAAGTAATTCACGAGAAAAAAAAATAAAAAAAATAAAAATAATAATAATAATGAAGCCATTCTTTGGGAACTTTAATAAATTTAAACGAATTAAATACTGAAAAATTAATGCAAAAAGAATCTTATAACGAAATTACGATGGTTATCAACAAGGAACGAGAGGAAAATGGCTGCCAGTGTCAGCGCTTGTGTCAATGCTACCAGCTCTTCCTTCCTCTCTTGCCTTCTTCGTTGCGCATAATTTACATGGAAAATGAGATTTTCATTTCAAAGCCTGGAAATTGAAATTTTGATTAGATTTGCATCTACAAACTTGCTTAGAGACACGAACTCGTGGTGGTGGGTGTTAACACAAAAAAAAAACAAAAAAAAAGTATTTTCTTTGGTTGTACCTTGGCGCGTCGGATTTTAATAGCGAAATTTGTTGCTAAGAGAATAAGGCATGATGATGGGAAAAAATTAGAGAAAACCCAATTGAAATTGCATTTACAAGTGGAGATACAGTGAAAGTTTACTGCCTGTTGTTGTGTACGTATTTCTACTTTGCAGGCTTAAGAAAGAAAAAAAAAATGTTTCTGCGACGACAAAAGGTTGTTCCTTTGCAGAATCCCAGAAGCAGGATAAATTCTAATAAATTTTTTGAAAATGTATGTACATAAATATCAGGGTATTCTTAGAGAAACATTATCCAACTACTACGCCTACATGGCATTGATAGTTTTCAGAACTCTGCAGCACATTTTACCTTTTTTAAAACTCGTTTTTAATTGTTTGTCAGCGTTTGGCGCCATTCGAAATCTCTTATTCAAATAGCATTGACAACCCCTAAAAGTTGGGGAAAAGACAGAAGACTCAATGTCAATCCAACAAACAGGAAATATGTTTCTTTCGACGGGAAATGCATGTTACAACCCTTAAAAGCTAACCCTCGCGAAAAATGTCTGTGTAATAACTCGAAACGCCCTTTTTAAAATGAGTAACAGGAAAGCACGGCAAGTCTGTGATGATGCATTGATTACAACACAGAGACATACTCCCTTGTGGACCTATCGTTAGGTGAAAAGCCATGAATGCCAATAAATATCAACTGGCAATATTGTTTTCATATTTAGTCTTTGATATGGCCGACGACGCCGTGTATCCGGAAAAAATGGCAACTTATCAAAAAAATAATGAAATCACAATTTACGGATATATAGACAGGAATAGCTACTGGAGTGTACTTATCGGACCCGGTAATAAGACTACCGGATGCGGACAGTGCAATTCAATCAGACTTTCATACCGAACGTATCGGAAATACTGGAAATGAAATCAATTGCATTTAAGGTGCTAGAAGCCAAAGCAGACCAACGCTGGTGTAAGTGGGCATAGAGTATTTAAGGTTGCTTTAGATATGAAGCGACAAATCATCTAAGAATCACAATAAGATCAGTGGCTTATGACAGCACAGCTTCACAACTCTGTTTAACAAAACCTTAACGTTGCGAGCTACTCTTATTTGGGTTGACCAACGTTCCTATCTGGTGGAGCTTTATGTTTGCAAGATAAATGCTCAACTACTTTGCTTCTGATTCCGAACATTTGCACATTTACTACAAGCGGACTATTTTATGGGAAAATGAGTCACTTAAAAGCCTTTAAGTACCTTTTTGAATCATAAGAAGCAATAAGTTAGACTTAATTGTAAAACACTATCTAATCAGAGTTTAATTGATGTCACCTTCCATCCACCAACATATTTCGCAGTGCTTCTGGAATTGTTTGGAACATTTTCTTCCACGTAAGAAGGCATAGACATTGTTGTCAAGACTTTGCCTGGATCGAAAACTTCCCTTATTCGTTATGGTTTAGACCTGGTCTGTGACAACGAGCGTTAATGATGAAAAGCCAGTGGCTGTCCATTTCATTCGGAAAATTTGTGAAAAGTACTTGGAGTGTCGCCTACAGCTCTGCGTCTTCTCAAAATTCTTCATTGGCAGATTTAGGTATCAAACTTATTATGACCTCGTTCTTTTTGCACTTACAAACTTAAAACAAAGCCAAAACCAACTACAGGCACTTGACAATCGACTCTAGACTTGCAGTTACTATTAATAACACCTCTAAACAACGTCCACCTTTATAAATATGTTTCCCATCACAAAACCCATCGAACTATCAAAACATAATGAAACCAAGCCCAGGCTCAACAACTCCTCATATCCGCGCGGATAATTAAAGCTAAATTGTATCTACATGCAATTAATCCCGCCTTCTCGTGATCAACTTTATTTTATCAGATAGAAAAAATTAAAAAAAAACCCCCACCAGCTTATAAAAATGTCCGTCCACCCAACACAAACTGGGAGAGAATGAATCAACTCCTCACACCTGTTGTTGGGTTTATTTTTAGAATTCATACGTAGAGGGTACACGGGCATAGCGCGTCAGAGCGTGTTTATCCATTGGACAGGAGTTAATGACTTCTTAGACTTTTTTTTTTCTTTATGTTTCCTCCTTTGCTTTTCTCTTATTTTGCTATATATTTTCTCATTCTTCTTATTTTTTGCATTTTATTTTGTCTTTAGGGCCGTAGTTATGTCGTATATGTGTATATTGCATGGGAGGCACGATGTAGATACATTAAAGTGCGTACCGATAAATTGTTGCAAGCGTTGTAATTTACCTTTATTGGTGGTGTGTGTATGCTGTTTTACTGTGTTCTGTTTGAATAATTTCTAGTTCATTGTATTATGCAGATTGTTATGGGAAATTAAAATGTGGCTTGTGATGGTGGTATATAATTTGTTTAATTATATGCAATGATAAGCAGAGGGCTATCTGTTGGTGTTCTTTAGAAAATTATATTTCTGCACATTACCTACATATATTTTGAAATTCGTAATATTTACTGGGGTAGTTTGTCTTTCCTGCAACAATGGGCCAATTTAAAAATTTTATGAAAGGGATCGTCCATAAATTATAAATAAATAAATAAATATTTGACACGATAGCTCATAGAGAACCAGAGCTTGGCTTTTCGCAACCATTCATGTTGAGCTTGTTATATTTTTCCCACGAATGGAATGGACCTTAAAATTTTATTGCAAACTCCGAACGGTGGATTGAGAAACATTTTTCATGACAGATTATATTCTCGGAGGATTGTCATTGCCTGCCGAAAGGTGGTTCCTCGTAAAACTCTTCGATTCTTTTGCTAGGGCTCGAACCTGTGTCTGCTTACTTAGCAGTCCAATGCACTTACCACTAAAGCCACGGTGACCATATATTACGTCACACAAATTTAGTGGTTTTAAGACCGCTCCCTTTCCCCATGTCACACTTTCTCATTTGAAGTTACTTGAACTTGTTGATTAGTATTGCTTAAAGTAAAATACGGATGATACATAGTAGCTTCAGGGAACCTTAAAACTCAAGAAATCAAACCAATGTTCACAATGATAGAATGATAACTAAAAGTCTATTTGTCTCTTGAGGTAATTATTTTCTCTCCCTTCTGCTCGTAGATCTTCCGAGCATGACCTATCCTTCTAAGTAAACCCGTTTTATATGCCTCTTGTTTTACTGCATGTGCTTGCTGGCAAATATCAAATAACACACTTTATAGAGACGATCGGCTGATACCAAACACATCAGACTCGACGTTGCTGAAGGCTTGTTGTTCATTGTTGGCTCAGATCTTTCGCACTTGATTTTAGGAGCAGTAGACTTTTTTATTTTGAAAGTTTCTCGTGATTTGCAGGTTTCTCGACATTATACTCTCTCACGGTATTTCGTTCACAATATCCAGTTTCGAACCTTAACTGCATCGTGATACTGGTCCAAGTCAGTATTGGATTCTCTAACTTCAATCGCAATTTGATAATTTGTAACTTGTACCCCGAAGGAACCATTGAAACTTCGAAAAGTCAAAAACTTAAACCATGTTATAGTTGAGTTTAAGATGCGTACTTTAACACCGATCCCGTCATCACAAACCATCGGCCTTCTTTGCGAGTTAAAGTCGAACTATCACAGAGATAATGTTTAACAGTGTCAGCCTCATTCTCACAACATACATTACAAATGGTGATGTTAGCATTAACCTTGTTGTTTGCTAGACTGATAGTCGACTCAATGAGATGACTCCATTGACTCTTGACTAAAATTAACAACGTCTTGTCTACTGGAACTCTTTAGAAGTTATGAAAGGGTTGAGCAAGCTACAGATACACAAAAACATTTTTTCAGCAATTTGTGTAATTCAAAGTAAGTAGACGCAGTTTTCCTAACGAAAAGTGTTTGTTTTTCACGTAGATCCTGGGAGCAGATGCTTGACTGCTTTCTGAGCAATTCTTTTCTTGGCATTAAGGTTAACTTAATAACTTTTGATATCTTGTGGAGCTCAAGTTCGAAATGTATTCTTCAATTCATGCCGGTCCGGTTTTTTAATTTTTACAAACCTTTCCTGGTTACTTTCTGGTTTTGTTTCGAGATGCTTAGGACACGCATCCTATAAACTGTGCTATGCGTATTTGTCTTCCATTTTTCAGAACATGATACCCCATCACAAATATATCCAAAACCTTAGGTTAGGTTGTAGGGGTGGCTGCACTTAAGTACAGCCTCACTCGGATCTCAACGGATCCATTGTGCTCCCCGGTGTATCCAGAACCTTACAATGAGCTCCTAAACGATAGATTTTAAGTTTCGGTGACATCCCACCTTGATCATAAGAAAGTTGCTAAACACTCTAGTTTAAACTTTAACACCAGAAAGAATGCCGTCAGTACAGGCCAATAACATTCAATGTTTATTCCTAATCCTTACTTTTGATAAATCAAATTTTCTTTTAAAACAACACACTCGCACATTTTGCTGTTCGTTGTGTATATCTACACCACTTACAGCAATACCCTAAAAGGTACCATTAATTTTGCAAATTATGTCGAATAAAACAAAAGAAAAACTGGAAGAAAAAAAAAGACAAGAGTCAGAGCAAACAAAAACATTTCGGTAATTTTCTTTCCCCAAAAAGAATTTTCTGTTCAAACGAAGCAAAAATTCCAATTTTCAACATATTTTCTGGGTTTTTTTTTTTTGCGTTATTCTAAATCTATATTTGAGTAAGCCAAAAACTAAATGGAGCAAGAAAATTTATTAAAAATCAATAAACAACAACAGTGAATCTCCACCAAGCCCCAACCAGCACCACCCCCTAAAAATATTTTCCTTACAAACACAAACAACACATTTACTTTTACGAGAGTGAACAGCAAAGTGTAATCTGGTGGATCCTATTAACAACAATAGATTAGTTTTTTTTACTTTAAATATATCTATCGATTTTATGTTCATATACTGATATGTATACATATATTTAGCAAAAAAAAAACAGAAAAATAGTGCTCCTATATCAGTTTTATGTGTAAAGAAACAAATATTTTATGTTACTGCAGATGTTTTATAAGTTTAATGTACTGTTGAAGCGTTAAAGAAACATTTCATGAAATATTTCTAGAAACTTTTTGTATACACACACATGTTTAGGTACAAGTAGAGAATGAAAATGAAACCTTAACAACAAATCATTTTCATTTCATTTGCCAAATGACGTTAACATCTATACCAGCCAAACACAGGAGAAAAAAAAAAAAAAAAAACCAAAAAAGTCAACAAAAAAGAAATGTGCCGTCTAAAAAAAAAAAAATATATATAAATTCACTTTCATACACATTTGGTGTATATTTCACTTTTTCTCCACAACAAACAGAAAAAAAGGTACGAATTCTGGAAAAATAGCAGACATCCCCGACGAATAAATTATTTTCCATTTTAATTAAAAAATGGTCAATGGCCCACGTCCTTTGGCCGGAAAAAAAGGGGCAAAAACACAAAACAAACGCGGTTTTGAGTGCATAAAAAACATTTTATAACCTGTTTTGCAATGGTGTTGCTTTTTTTTGTTTTATAACGAAACACAGCATGCGAGTCATGAGAGAGCTATGTAGTGTATCCTTTCGCTTTCATGCATAATACATAAAAAAAATACCACCATCATCCTTCCTATCATCAACGTACATACGTAAGACTGCATCGGTGTTGCATATAGTATCTGTGATGTCCCATTCAGTCGTCGGCACAACACCAGACATTTCCACTCAAACGTAGCCTAGTACTCTTATTGGAATGTATAAGGGTAGACACGTATGTCCAGGACATGTTTAGGTACAAAACAAAAAAAGGAAACAACTAAAAACATTCGAAAATAACATTTAAAAAAACAGACAAGTAAAAGAAAAACAAGTACAACAATGCAAAAAGTGTTGATATCAGCAAAAGCAGCGCGCGAATGACGGTGCTAAAGGAATTGGTGAAACCGACTTTTGTTGGTATTTCGGCGGATGCTGTGGAGCACTTTATTAATGTGAACGTGGTTAATTGGTGTACGTGTTTGATGTTTTGTTTTTTTATGTTTCGAGATGTATGTACTAACTCGGTTATTTAACAGAAAAAATTCTACTCCTACTCATACAAATACATATATGTACTTACTTACTTAGGTAGCGCTACCGTGCGGGGTGAACTTGGGCCATTGAGATGTATACTCGTACATATAGAGAAAGGTTTTTTTTGCGAAACTAAGCCTCTGTGTTTAGTATGACCTGGGAATTCGTGTTAGTCCTTTAGGATAAATTCTTAACACTCCTGAAACTGAAAATTGGTCCACTTGAAAGGTTTTAAAACTCAATCATTGGGGTTTGAAGTCGTGCACGACAAGGCTGCATACTACTGCCAACAGGGCTTTGCTTGTAAGAAGCGGTTGAGTCTAACAACCTATGTATCTCAAATTCCTTATTTTAACTTATTTTATTTTACAAAAGATAATGGACTTCAAAGAAATGTTCACCAGACATTACATAACAAAAACTAAAAGTTTCGAGTATAAACTAACTAGTAAGCATTGTTGGAAAAAACAATTCGGGAGAGTACAGAATTTGGAACTGTTGAATCGTATATTTGCAGTCAAATCAATAGAACGAAGGGTGCATACGGTGCTGCCCAAGATCTGGTAGAGCAATGCAATTAGCTTAAACATTGAGTTTGAATTAACTTAAATTTCGATTGTTCCTCTTAGAAGTGGAATCAGAGCGATTTAATGGGTAAAGGTCCTCGGAAGTTACCATCTTTCTATGTATGTGCTGCAGAAACTCAGCATAGTTGGGACAGTATTCTGCTCAGGAATCAGGAGATACTGCCATACGAGACCGTTCTTGTTGTGCTATGACCATAATTCCTTTCCTTTTTTGCGTGTAGGCCGGCACGGATCTTTAAATCAAATTTCTCCTATCGTTTATGATAAGTTGAAAAATGTCTCTAAAAATAATTACGTATACGCCACAGTAATGTAGAGACCGCAGTATTCTCACCTTGTATGTATTTAGTCTTGGTACAAAGTGTAAGTCTGTTTTTTTTTTTTGCTATGGACATGTTCATGATTGTGAATACACAAAAATGTCTGCGTTGTTATACACCTGTTTATGCATACACCTGTTTTCGTTTCAAAGAAAACTAGGCGTAATTAAGTGAGTAGTAAATGCTGACGACATTGCAATCAGGATTTTAGCACATAACTGGCTATATAACTCGAAACTAAAAAGCTAAATCAACAGCCAGATACGAGGCATTCATGCTACCCATTAGTTTCAAGCTCATTTAACAGTCGATTTTGACTGTAATTTGATGAGGATTTACTTATCTCACTGAAGCTAGATTACACTTACCAAACTATACCAAGGACACTGACTTAAAAAAAAAACCAACTGGGGTGCCAGATCCATGCTTCCGACCTCGTATTGCGTTATATCACGAAGACAAAATTTTACAATATAAACCACACATCCAACAAGCCCACACACAACCTTTGTGCTTTCTATTTCTTTTAGGGAATATGACAACCCAAAGCTACAAAGGTGAGGAGAAATAATTTCGTCTCTCCACCAAAAGAAAACGTTTCTTAGGGGATTTCTGCTATAAACTACGCGCGCCACCTGAGTCGCGGTCTTCCTCTACTGCGCTGTCCCTCACAGGCGAATTCGAAGATTTTTTGAACCGAAGCATTGGTATCCATTCGCTCTACATGACCCAGCCACCTCAGTCATTGGACCTTCACCTTTCTGGCCAAGTCGATGTCGCTGTACAGTTCGTCATTGAACATATTTCCTCCTCCACCCACCGTCTATGCAGACAGGACCGAAAATCACCCGAAGAATTTTCCTCTCAAAGCAGCCAAGAGAAATCTCATTCATTTTTAATAAAGTCCATAGCTCTGCCCCATAGACCAGGACTGGGACTAAACTCACTTTAGACAAAAGTTAATGTCAAGCCTGAAGTTACACCCCAACCACATCATCGTATCCACTTCATCACATTGTCTTCAATTTAAAAAAAAATGTGCTAACTGTTAAAAAAAAAGCAAAACTACAAAACCAAATTCAAGAAACATCAACAAGAAACTTCACTTTTTATATGTTTGTCCTTGCCAACAGAATATTTCACTAGTGATCAGAGATCTCTAGCTAAAAGTTCACGATAAAGAAAGAACAAGGTCTTTCACAAAAATGCACATAAAAGGAATAAAAACTTAAAGGAAATACTTCGACACTATCCAGCCATACATATGAATATCTTTCTCTTGTTCTTCTTTGAACAATAACAAAAGGATATCCCTTTAAATGGCACAGGTAGAACCTGAGTTGGCGTGAATACTTTACTTTTTTTTCGCAATGAAAACGAAGATAAAGACCCTGAAAATTGAGCATTCGTCTTTTGTTTGTTAGTGAGTATTTGAAACTGGTCTAGACTGCAAAACGGATCGGCGGTAAGGGAGACTTTTCCCGCATGTTAAATTGAGCGAATAAAGATATTTATGAGCTTTTTGTTGTCTCAGTGTAATTTTTCAAATGACATTGAAGGAGAATCTATTGTTAACATTTTATTTATGCACAAGTATATAAGTACAAGCGATAAATCTGAAAATGAAATGAGAGAAACAAAAATTGCACTCATGATGATCTACATTTTGAAGCCAATTGAATCACTTAGTCGTTGAAGGCAGATGCATTAGTTTTGATTTACATAATTGCCATAGTCAGTCAAAGTAGATCTATCTTGTTGGATGTCAAGATCAAGTAAACACTTTACCCCGTCGATATTGTCAAATGTCAAACACTGTCTTAAGATTTACTTTTGAACTATGGGCGGAGCATACACAGCTCTGAAGTTGCCTGCTAAACTCATCATACCATCCGTGGTGGACATATCCTTCAACTAGCAATTTTGCCCTTTCTACATTGACGCGAAACTTCTGTCGAGGTCAATCTCTACTCTATCATCTTCCGATAAAAATATGAAAACCTGACTTAAGTGATGGTGGGTATTCACTCTACATATTCTAGACATTTTAGTCATAATAATAGCCAATACAGTCGTCGTTTTGTATCTAAACAACAGAGGGTGACAAAGTCCATATTTCTGGACTGATCAGGGTTTCGGATGAAGTCGATTAAGTTCTTCGAGAGAAGAGTTTGCCAATTTTCTTCTTGTCCCACAGAAACATTGATTGGCAAGAACTATTCTTTACTCTAAATTCCGAACGTTAAAGATGACATTCTGTTTGAAACATCGCGTCAGTTTTGGGTTTCCTTTTTGGTTGACAGTGGATGTACTTTGTTTTGCAATTCTTGCACAAATGCACTACTGACTGCATTCTTTCGATTAGTTCAATATCATCGGCGCGTATGAGTTCTTTTTAATGGCTTTTCTAAAGATTATGCCTTTTGTGTTGTTAAAAAAAATGCCTAAAACTTGTATTGACATCAAAAGTCTCGGTGAAGTCTTTACCAACCCTGACGGAGTAGCCCACATTCTCAATTGTCATTCTACTCCTTCAAACGAATTTGTCAGGGATGCCAAAACCAGACATTGCTCGACTCTGTAAATGCTGTCGTACGCGATGACTATCGATTTGAAATTGCTGCAATTCGTCCAAGATTTGCTGCAGTTTGAATGGTCGGTACTAACTGATATATTTATATCTACCGATCGAGTTATCGACAAAAAGCTTCAGGCACTCACATAATACAGACCTTGATAGTGAACCAATCTAAAGGATTTAAATTTAGTCGACAAGGTTTTGTATCAAAGTTTTTTAAAATAAAATGGGGTTTCGGTTAATTTTTGAAATTTTTCACTAGAAAGAAAGTCTAGTTCCGGTTTTCTTCAACGTCTGAGCCGGGTATGCAGTCGAATTTACATACATTACTCCGAGTGCTAAGGTATTTGTGAAAAGCGACATTATTAGATTGCACTTTTGACCAGATACCCGCAGTATCTGCATCCAAAGCCATATGAAGACTTCGTTTAAGACTCTCTTACTAGATTTTAGATATGAATAGTTCGAGAAGTTTTAAGTTCTTTCTTTTGACTCTTAGAAATGTTTCTTAATGTCTTGGGTTACTGGACCTACAATCATTCCAACTATTGAGTTTCTTGTTGCTCAGACCAGTCGTATTCGACTGAGAATGTAAGGATACCTGAAATTTGAATTCTTTTTAGATTTCAGGACATGACAACACTGATTAAACAGAAAATAGGTACTCTTACTCTTACAACATTCCGAACGTATAACCCCTTTTATAGCAACATTTTTTGAATTGCCTGACTTTATAGAAATATCCTTTTGTTCGAACACTTGTTTGGATCAGCATGTGTGTTTCTACTATTTGAAGCTCGTAAAAGGAAAACAACCATCAACAGTTCACTATGCATAGCTAAAAAAAACAATGCACAACCAGAAACAAAGTATGTATAAAAAAAGGAAACAAAAAGTAAAAAAGTATAAAACAAGAACAACAATCGTCGTTTGTCTGACATTGAAAAATGGCCGGTCACGTTTTATGGCAGAAGAGTGAGAAAGAGAAGGCGGGCGAGACTTCATTTGTGTAGTATACTTTGAGTTGTTTTTTTTTTTATTCATATGTACATACAATCCTGCATAGTATTCACATTTTTCCGATTTTTATTTATTTATTTCCTTTTAGCAATCCTTTTCGCTGCCACATCAACCAAACATCATGATGATGCTTTGTGTGCTCTGTGCTATGCTATGCATCACGAGGATGTTTTCCATTTTTGTTATCTCTCATCCTTTTTTTTTTGTCTTTTTAATGATTCTGTTTAATGTGTCTCCAGGCTCCAACGACGATGGCGGTGGTGGTGGTGGTGGCAACGATCATATTTGCATTTTAAAGACCTTAGCCAAGTTAATTGCTCATCATCCAAAGCGAGACACTGATGGAGAGTGAGTTCAAAGCCATCTCCTCCATCATGATTGATGGCAATTAATATTTTTTTTTTGTTCTTACTTCGTAGACGACTATTCTACGTCTACGACAGGACTTTTAGAGAGTAATTATCTGAGTGACGCAATTTTTCGTTGTGTTTACTACTTTTAATTAAAAGTCATCAGAAAGTAATTATAAATAAAATTTCGCATGCAATACACACACACACACACACATGCAGACTATAAAAATAATCATAAAAAAAAAGTGTATGTATAAAAAATAAACATTGTATAAAAAGAATAAATTAAAAAGGAATTAATGAAATATAAACAAAAGATGTATAAACAAAAAAAAAAAAACAGTATCCACAGCAGAGATGTTCATCGAAAGGACAATTAAGCAAAGAGAATAAAATTCACTAACACTTGCACACGACACGATGAAACGTTGTGTGTCTGAGCATTATCGATTTTTCGGGACTCCGCGCATAGGTAGGAGAGTCTATACCTACACGAGGATGAATAATGCTGGTCTGCACACAAACGTTGCAGTAGCAACAACGTTCACAATTTTTGGTTGGCTGGTTGTACCGCGCTGGAACCTACTCCACAGCACCACTACCACCACTCTCTAGGAGCACAAAACTAGGAGCTAGGCATGCCTCGTTAAGCTTTTGTCGTTCTCTTCTCTCAGTCGGTCGGTTCTGCAGCGTAGCATCATCATCATCGGGAATCACTAGGCGTACAATGCAGTTTTTACAGGGGTGATTTGATGATGCGCTGGATTGAATATTTGCGAATTATTTTTTTTAGTGATAAACTCTCGGATACACAAACGAAAATATACACAAATTTTTTATTTTTTTTTTAAATATGTATCCCAACCACCCCCATTTTTTTATATTAGCGATACAGATTCCATTGATGGCGGCACTACTACTATGTGTCCGGAGGTGAACTACTATTCTGGTGGGAAACAAAAAAAAAAAACGGAATTGGTAACCTTCGCGGCTATTTAGTTGACCTCGATTTTTGTGTGAATCGGCCCCAATAAATACCGTCATACACACAGACCTGGAAAAAACTTTATTTTTCGTATTCAATAATAAAACGTTCATTCATCAGAAAAATAGCAAAAAAAAGTGAGTTTTTCTGTTCAGATAAGGGTGTGAGTGGGCGACGGGTGGTGTGGATTGTTAGTATAGTTTCCTGTTGGTGTTTCTGCGAAATGTGGGCTGACTGGAAATTTCATTCATACTTTTCAAGTTCATGTTGACTTGTGTTGCTCTCTGTTCGTCGTCATCGTAGTCGTTCATTTGCACCCCACTACGTTTTCATGCGGGTGTCCCAAGCATTTTTGTTTTACCCTCGAAAATAACAAACAGAAGAAGGAAAAAAAAAAAAAAGAACTGAAAGAAAGAACAAAAACAAAGTCAATCCCAAAAAAATGTGGTGTCTGATGGTTGTTCAACTCAACCAGCTTTTGTGCTTTACACGCTAACGCCATCCAGGCACCATTGGTTGGAGTTTGTCTTTTTTTTATTTTTTTTTTTAAGAAAATGACCCCCGGCCGAAAATGAGTCCCAGTTAAACATGGTGGGGGAGATACGTCGAAAAGAATGTAAAAAAGCACGTGGTGTCTGTCCGGGTTTTTTTTTTGAAATGTTGAAGTTGCCGGTAGCAAAACTCATATGAACATTGGCAGAGCTACAAAAAGAGGGATGTCCCTAGTGTACACCGGGTGGTGTCTGGACGCTGGGCTATAAATAAAAAGGATTACAATTGTATAACGAAGTCGCTGAGTGTAAATAAATACACGAGGTGCGATTGAGGCATTATAAGTAAACCACCAAGATTGTTGGGGAACCCATTCGTCTTTGGTGCGCAATCTTTTTATAGTAGTGAAAGGTGAACTGGTCATATGGCTATTTGGGCGTCATTCTAGTAGAAGGCAGATGTGTTTGAGTCCACAGTTTTGCTTGAAGAATGGATACATTGGTTGAAAAGCCCTTGGGCTACGCGTTTCATCGCAATCATCTATCGGCGTTGACCTAACTTCACCATGCGATCTAAACACACATACGTTGTATGTACCATTTATACACATAACAATCGTCTGTTGGATTTGTCAGATTCAAAAAATGTTTGGAATCTCTTTCATCCTTTAAAGCAGATCAAGCAAACCTTCGCTATCAAAGTTTGTCAATCGATCGATTTATATACATAGGTACCCAGGTTCGTTCTGATCCAACAGAGAATTTGCGATAACGTCCATGCTTACCTTGCTGTGGGACATGTATGTATGAAGACTTGTCTTGAATGGCTTTATTTCTTGCTCATTCTTTTTTTTCTGTCATATACACTTACAACGACTTCGTTTAGTGATCTCCTCAGGACACTTAGATTTGTTTATATCTTGCAATGCGGAGTTGAGTTGCATCATTTTGTGCTCAACCCAAAGTGCAGATCCAAGCTTCAAAGAACCTGAGTATCAAAGTGGACTTATGTAGGTAGTTTTCGTAGATCTACTTCGGGATAGTTCACTTACCACCAGGTAATAGGTTCATAGCTACAGTGCCTGCATCCAAACAAAATCTACTTTTTTCTCTGCAGTTTCCTACAACGTTCGCCAGGTCTACAACAACGGGTCAAAAAACTTCTCAGGCAATATATCCTGCTTTCGCTGATTTGTGCTATCGTCATGTCTAGCCCCCGATCATATTTTCCTATCCAGAACTAAGAAGTCGATTTAGAAGAAAAAGGCGAGAGATTCGATCTTATTCTATTTTAACAGCAGTGTCCTTGATCATTTGGGCATTAAAAAATGTAGGATGGCATATGTTCTGTCTCTATTACAATGAAACCTCTCTTGAAGGAACACGAACGGGGCTAGAACATTTGTCCTTCAAAGGGAGGAAAGGAATGTTTCGATTTATTCATCTTCTTCATCTCATATTCTATAAGTATATACATGTGTTCTAAAGCTTCAGCTGCGTCCGTTCCAGGGAGCGTTTTTTTTTTAGTTTTGAGTAGCGTAGTGACCGCGTTGGTATTAAAATGTTCGGTCATGGATTTGTTGGATTTGTTGTCCGTATAAGAGAGGCGTCCGTTAAAGGAAATTTCACTGTAGGTATAAAGAAGTAAGGTTCATTAATAATAATAATACCGTGCTGTACATCCCTATAGATACATTGCAGAAATGTTCCACTTTAAAAGTCCCTGCACGTGATCTTTCTAACCTTTTATAAAATAATAAAAATAGGGAATACAATTTCAAAACTCTATTCAACTTCTTATCTATGCAACTCTCATTCTTACTTTCCGTGAAGACTAAATAAAATAAAAAAATAAAAATGATAAGAAAACTGAAAATTAAATTTCCCACTTTTTTTCGTCTGCAATTGAAAATGTTATTCTTCCACTCACACCCCCGCTATTGAGTTTTCCAATATTCAACTGTGTTTCTCTCCCCCCCATTCTATCCACCTTTCCTATCTTCATCTCTCTCTTTGCACTTTTAAATATGCATTTGCCAATTTCACCGAAGAATAGCAAAACTAAGAGAAAATAAACGTAAACCCAAGAAAGGATGCAAAGAAGCAACAAACAAAAATTATTTCCCAATAACAATGGATCTAGAATGACAAATTTTGTATCTTTCCTTTACTGTTTTGTTGTTGTTGTTGTTGTATAGATCCTCGGGGAATGACAAAATGTCTGGAAATAAAAATGAGAATTATAAAAGGAAAATGGTAAAAAAAAAGTACAAGCTATAAGCTGCTTCGTTAGATTTTCACAGTATGAATATTTTTGCACAATTTGGGGTAGCCCACCATAATTCAATACATACACACATACACACACAGATACAATCACTTGGATTAAATGCATTAATTTATCCATACACATTACACACTACAATGATTTTCTTTTCTTCCACATCGCACTCCCACTCACACACACACCATAATGGAGGATATGGTGTGTGGATAACACACAAAGAGAAGAAGAAAAACACATTTTCCTCCATATAACAATGCACATTACCCCCCTTATGCACATACAAAGACCAACCATCTGCCGCCGCCCACCACCCACCACCCACCCGACCCATGCCAAAACATGAAATAATAAATTTCTGCAATTTCTCTCTTTCACTGGTACGGTACGACGACGTACGACCGTACAAGTACGACAACGAAAACGCTTCAGCCCAGCAGCTCAGCTTCGTTGTGTTTTGTTTCTCTTTTGTATTTTCTTCCTTTGGTGTGTGTCTCTTTAGTTTTGCTGTTGCTGTTGTTGCTGTGGCTGCTCCACCTCGCCCGGATAGTAAACACACTTTTGGATAAATATGACGGAAAAAATGTTTGTGCTAAGAAAGAAGGACCAAAATGGAACAAGAAACGAACAAAGACAACAACGACAACGAATAATATCCAGAAGAAGAAATGGAATGGCAAAGGAGGGTGGACAGATTGTGGGAAGTTTGAAGTTGGTCTCCCTATATATGTACGTCCATCTGATAAGGAAGACTGTACGATGAGAGAATAAGGAAGGATGTGGTGTGTAGAAGAGGTACTATAAAAAGGTAATGTTGTTGGTGGGGGTGGTGAATTTCTGTGTTCGAAGAAGGGCTCTTGCGGTGGAGTCATCATACAATTGTATTAGTTGTTGTTGTTTTTTTTTCTGTTTTTCTTTTGGTGTGGGGTCATGAAAAATATTTTAAGGAAGAAGAAAACACAAAAAAAAATACACACACACATATACGCAAAGAGAGTGAGAGATACACAGGGCACAGGGAAAATACGATGAAAAATGTCTGCAGAAATAATGGTGAAGAAAATCAGCACAACAGTAGAGAATGTTGGAGAATGGAACCGTGGATAGGTGGTAGTGGGTTAGTTGGGGGTGGTTGGCTTACGTTTTTAGGGTGAGAGCGTATGAGAAAGAGAATTCGTGGTGGCAATTTAGAAGGAAAAATAGATACATATACACGTATAGGTATGCAAATTTATTGCCGGAAATGTAATTTACAAAATCGCCTCAGAGCTTAGAAAGGTGGTTGGTTGTTAGATGGCAGTAGAAGTAGTGGTAGTAGCTCATGATATTTTGGGGGTTGGTTGGTTAGCTGGTGTTTGGGAATGTTATTTCATCATTAATAAATACGATTATTACACGTTTTCTTTTTTGTTTACTTTTTTTTTTGCCTGTTTTCCTGCTTCATCTTGATGCAAAAGATTTATTACCAACGTTTATGGTAGAGAATTTAAAAAAAAAAAATGTTTACAGCGAAAAATGAATAAAAAAGAAATGTAAAATAAACAAAGAAGAGAGAACTCTAGGAGGAGAACGACAACGATGGTGTGGATAAATATTTCTTACTTCTGTGATGTGTGTTTGCTCTTCGTGTCCATGGCTGAGTCAACATTGATGTTGTTATTTTATCATCCACTACCATACCACTATTCGTTGTGTTCTTGAATCTTTTTTCTCTCAATTCGATTTTTTTTTTTTTTTTTTTTGTGAAGAGTTGAGAGAGAATTTTCCGAGATTTGCGTCTCTGGAATGGATTGTTATTTTAGGCGAAAAGACAATATTTTTTTTTTAAAAAAAAACCTCCGAGGAGATGAAGAGGGAACGAATGAAGTGTATTTGAGGTCGAGACAGGTTCAATTCATACTTTGTAAGGCAGTGGAAATGAAGGTGTGCAATCGCTTGGAATGTAATATGGTGAATAAAAGAACGACTGCATCATTTAAAAATGAATCCTTGGAAGGAATGGAAGATATTATTTTGCTCGTAATTGTACCTTATTAGACATTTGGTGATTGTCTTTGTATATGACAAACACAGGAGTGTATTTTATTTCATTGATTGCTTGTAAATTTTAAGAACAGGGCTCAGAAGAATAAACTAGCCGATATTGTCTTATGTAGGTATCCTTAAGCAGTGTTGCCGCAGCTGATAATTTAAAACTTACAAAAATTACAAAATTCCCTGGAATTTGTCTGAACCAAATGGAAAATGTCGCTAGCAATTGCTTAAAAGCGACGAAAGACGCTGTCGTTACTCCAAATCGACAAGAACTGCGTTGTTCCTTTTTTTTTTAATAATGACCCAAACCGCACCGCTTAACTGGCAAAGCTTTGCCAGTGAAATTGAAATTGGTAGAAGTCAAACGTTCAAGTAAAGAATTGTCCGGAGATTTTCTAGCTTTGATCGCCTTTGTGATAAAAGTTGTCTACTTGGCACAGTTTAAATTTTAGTAAGTACAAAACGCTATGACGGGTTTTACTTTTTCGATGACGTATTACAAAACCTGTCATTACAATAAATGATCTTTCAAGTACTTAAATGTATCTGAATCTCCGATATAATCCGCCATTTGGAGTTGGCAATAAAAGTGGTCACCAGAACAGTGAATTAAAATACATATTAAAAATCGAATAAGGCTACAATATTACTAAATCTTTTGAAGTTAAATTAAATCCTTTAATTGAAATCGGCCAAGGCCTGTTTTTCCGTTAACAACATTTCTTGGTAAAAACGTAAAACTTTTTCTCCTGGTTCTGATTCCAAACGACATCTCTATAATTCAGGAAATGTAGTAATATTTCGTGCCACTATTAAAGTGGTGTACTGGACAGAAATACACTGCTCCAGGAAACATAAACTTTGTTTAATGATCGCACTTAATAGGTAGAAGGTACCTAGCTCCTATCTCCTGATTTAACTTCCAATGTGAGTCAACAAAACAGATTATGCTATCAAGTGTGGATTTCATTTGGAACGATGGAAAAAGTGTTTATTACATGCTTACCTCGGTAGGTTTTGTCTTAATAAATCAATAAGAAACCATCGCAAAGTCTAAGTGGTTAATATCTCTCGTAGCATTTGCTAGCAATGTGATTTTTTTTTGTTGTAAAATTCGCATCCTTAAAGTGTTTTAGCAATGCTTTTTTTTTATAACTAACAAGCGCTCAAAAGGTTATGAATACCCTTATGATGCGTTTCTCACAGCGCTAGTGTTGGTGTAGAGATTTTGAAAACTCAGGTAGTACTAGGATTCAGTGTTTGCTCAGAAGGTGGTGTCCAGAATAACTGGGCAGAATTATTGGAATTGCTGCCATTGCTTATTATTCACAGCATTTTATTCCGTCTTCCTGATGTCAATATCATTACTCAGTACGATCAATACTTCAGACCATATCATCCTAGTGCCAGTGTTATGCCTCTGGCATAAGGTTTTTTGTTTGCAGTTTCTTAAGATCAGGAGTTGATCTTGAAACCTTCAGCTTGACAGGCGACGATGCTTGCCACTACACCACGGCCAATTTCGAGCTGTATAGAAAGCTTAATTATATAATATGATAAACAAACATATATGAACTTATGCACCTACATATATTAAGAATTAAGTAAAAGTTTTGTCTGTTGACACATTTTCCGATTCGGCATAAGGAATGTCAGAAATGTTGTTTGTATGACTTATCGGAAAATTTCTGTCCAATTCTATCGTCACAAAGTAGAAATTTCAATGAATCATCATGATGCTAAAATGGAATTGGTTGCCCATTCTTCACGATGTTTCTTATTTTAGGAGTTAAATTTTGTTTAATGCTTACCTTCGGTGTTCCAATGACACTTTTTTTTAAAATCATTTGTCGTACTGAAGTAGTTTCAAACTACTAATAATTTACATTTATCTCATCTAATTTGACAACGATAAATGAATTTTCTTTGTTCTTACAGCTAAATTTAGTTTTTTATTACCTATTTCTCATTTCCGGTCAGATTTTTTCATAATAAGGTAATTTGGCAGTGTCATGACATATATGTATGTATGAAGTTTAGTTTCTCATTTATGGGTTTTAGCTCTAGTGAAAATCTAGGATTATCCTTCTCGTAAGTGAACTTATTTTGAGTCATTTAAAAAAGTATTGTTCACTATTGCTTAAGGCTCTAACTAAAAAACCTAGCGTGAGTCAATTGGATCGATTGCCGCCGATAATGCAACACCTACTGATATACATACATTTATGATATTTAAATAGGTAGTTTGCCTCTATGACCTTTTCATAAAATTCGAAAAGCTGTCACTTTTCAGACATAAGGCTCTTTTTACTACTGAATTAAGGTTATTCCTCTATGAAGTACGTCCATACGTATACAGTAAAATCTATATACCATAAGCGGAGATTGGCGGTCCCCAGATTTTGTCCGGTTAGAGTAGCGAATCGAAATTATAAAATGTATTTCAACATCGGAATTCGTTCGTATAAAAAACAGAATGCATTAAAATGCAGTAAGAATATGAAATGGGAAGGAATCGAATTAATTTAAATGGAAAACCAACGATGTTTTTCAAACGCTGTCCGCTTATTAGAGCTTTGAGTCCGATTAGGAGACATATTTTGTCCATATTTTCGTCCATTTATGAGAATGCAATTTAAATGCATTAAAAAATGTCGAAGAAATTTAATTGCAATAAATCTGTCCGTTTAAGAGAGATGTCTGCTTATTGGAGGTGTCCGCAAGGAGAGATTTCACCGTATATGCAATGAGGTATATACGTTTTGAGTCTTATCGTTTAGTCACAGCTGGAATGCCTGAGAATCAGTATACCTATAGTATGTCCAATCTCTAATGTTCAAGTCTTTCTCTACTACCATTCGATTGAGATACCTACCGAACTCTACGGATTATAATAGGCACCACTCTAAGCTATTTAATCAAAATCATCTAAATTTAATGTCAACCTTCCCTCCGCCTAAAACACGTTTCTCTAATTTTATTTTCTGTTAAATTAAAAAAAAGAAAAAAAAATGAAAAACTCAAAATTGCAATAAAAATGCAAATTTAATTAAATTTCCTTTCTAATTTCGAAACATTACTGCAAAAAAGTACTAAATGGTATCAAAACGAAATAAAGTAGATAAAAAATAAAAAACAAAATTGAAAGTATCTTTCACACACACACAATCTGCCTGGCCTTCCATACATACATATATCCACGAAAGCAAATACAAATCACACAAATACTACCATACAGCGTCTCTATGATTATTTTCTTCCTTTTCCTGAGGAGAAGCAGCACAAGCACGACCAAGAGAAAAAATAAAATAAAAATAATGGTACACCAACGAAAAATAAGAAAATAAAGAGAAGCAATTTTCAAATAACACAAGAAAAAAAAAACCAAAAAACAATTTTTGTTCGTATCAGAAGAAGAAGAAGAAAAGAAGGAGAAGGTAAAGGCAAAGTGAAGAAATTAGCGTAACAGCCAGCGTTCGCTTGCATACAAGGAGAAATAGTGAAGCTAGAGTCAGAGAGTAGGTACTGAGGAGAACTGGGAGAAGAAACAAAGAAAATAGGAAAGAAAATAATTGAATTTTATTACATTGTACGTAGAGAATAGATATTGTTGGTATGGTATTCCATGAAGGAGAGAATAATGACCCCAATGATGGTGGTGGTAGACTGTACTCTACCACATAATAACTGTGCAAGTGGGTGGGGGGCCTTTTTTGGGGGGGTTCTAGCGAGAGAAATAAGTTTCAAGTGGAAATTTCGCGGAATAGATCGTGTTGTACTGCAAGCAGAAGTGCTAAAAATAGATAAAACAATTTTTTTTTTACCGGCTTTTTGAAACCCAAAAGAGAGTTTCTATGCGACAAATTAAGAGAGTGGAAGAATATGTTTCCGCAGATGCAGCACCATGCACTGAAAACTGATTCATTTCGTTGCCATTAAACTCCGTTGCGTGGTAGATGGTGGAGTCACAAAACTGCAAATAAGAAACGAATAAGAAAACTTCGAGGAAGAAAAACACACAAACGCACACTCCGGTGATACACTCGGCATTTATTATTGCACACACCGTCCTTGCCGTTGATTTTATAGGTGTGTGCGTGTGTATAAAATTTGTATCTCTCCCATCCATTTGTATCTCAGTCGCCCTTCTGCAAAAATTTGTATCTCGCTCGCTTCGAGTCGCCTGTCTTGCGTTCTATTCTGCTGTTACTACCTGTGTGTACTGTACAGTACAGTTTGTGCTTATCTCGCACACCAGTGTTTCGTCGTTGGTTGGTTTTCTTTGTTTACATGATTCCGCGCTATTTTCAGTTGTATAGCTGTGTGTACGCTGCCATGATGTCTGTATTCGTCTGAACAAGTGTGCTGCACTGAGAACAAACAAAAACAAAAAAGCAGAGAAAAAAATGAATTCTTTCATTGTGTGCGACTTTGCACACAGATACACAAATTCATTTGATTGTGTTTCTCTCTCATTCTATCCCATTCGTTCGTTGTGCATGACTCCGACTCTGTCTTGTATCGCGCGTATCTCTCAGATACATTTTTACGTTTACACACAGCAATCCGGTCATTCTGTAATCGCGATTCCTCGAGGACGTTGGTGCGACGTTCGGCACAACACGAAACGAAATAATCAAAATCAAAATAATAATAATTCTCTTCTTTTGAGTTTTGTGTTCTCATCAGATAGATTGTTCTCTAAATGCAATTTTTTTTTCTTCGTTCGTTGATTGTTGTTGTTCTTCTCTCTGGTGGTACGCTCTTCCTCCCCCGGTAATGGTGGTGTATAGTGATGGTGTCGGAATTTAGTTCTCGTTCCTCGTACTGAATAAGTTCTTATTGTAAAAAAAAAATAATAATAATCATTTTGGAAGAGATTAAGAAAAAGAAACTTCATCTCTTATACTCTCTATCCTTTGTTGTACATACTATGATCAAATTATTGTACATTCTTCTTTCCTTAAAAGTTTTTTCATGTTGTTTCTCAGTTGTGTCCTTCCTAGAGATTATTTAGTTATAATTCTTGTTATTTGTTAAAAGAAAAGACTAAAGCAACAATTTGTTTAGTTCTTATTCCCTTTTTGTATCTGTCACTCTCTCGTTACATCCATGTGTGTTTTCATTTCTTGTCATTATTCATTAAAACATAAATTTACTATAGTGTGTTAAAATCAGTGGGAATTTGCAATAATGTCAACTATTATACAATCCAAACAAAAAGGTGTACAAATATAAAAAGGAAGTTCTATCATTATTAATTTGTTTTTTCTCTTTCGCATGGAAACTACTATCAGATTGCATAAGTCCTGGGTATAGTGTGAACCGAGTGTAAACATTGAAAAAAAGGTGTGATAAATACAAATCATAGAAATTATAAAGTTTTTTTTATCAAGTGAAAAACTAAGGAAAACAGCAAGAAGAAAGAAAAGAATTCCATTGAAAACTATTTTTTTTTTTACAATGGATTAAACAAAATTGCAGCATTCAATTTGAATTTCTTCGAAAAAAAAAAGAAAGAAAATAAAGGATAAACAAATTAGAAAGTGAGTAACTCTTCTAAATATTTGTTAAATCCAATTAAAAACCATATAAATCTTATATTTATTTATTCAGAGTGTTAGAGACTACTAGAACACTAGGGGAGATACAAAATAGAAGCAAAAAAAAAAAAAACAACTAGCTACCTCACCAAATGGAAATTAATTATTTATGAATTGAAACTGACATTTCCACCCCTTTGCGCGCACTGAAATGTGAACAAAAAATATAACACATACATATACTTATAGATACGATATAAATAAATAAACTAAGAACCTCTTTGAAATTTAGCTAGCTTTTTAGTTGGGTTGGTGGGTGGCTAAGGGTTGTTGATGAAAATCAAACGACAGGGGGATGAAATTTTAGTTATTTTCGTATATTATTCGTGCTTTCAGATGTTTAATGCGAAAACCGTAAACAAGGGTTGTTTTCTTATAATAAGTTGATGTGGATACGAGTATATTTGGCAGGTGTAGGTGGAGGTTCTAAATTAGGGGTATACATTTTAAACGGATGTTTATTTTTTATTCGAAACTTTCAAACAAACAAAAATGATTCGTTGAAAGTGTTTCCATCTGTGGCTAGTGGAACACATTTCAAAACACCTACACGCCATTGTCTTTAAATTCTGGCGCAAGTTTCCAATGAATATATCAAGATTGTCGTTTGCGTAGTATCTGCCGAGGGATGTCATCATATTTTCCAGTTATCAAGTTGACTAATTTTGATTCGTCCAAGTTTTGAACAAATGTCTATTCAATTTGTTATCTGTCTGCGATAGGTTTTAGATAAGCCTATTCAATATAAAGCGAAATTTGTATTTTAGTTTGAACTGAACTTACTATCGCCGGAAACTAATGGAGAAGTCTTTTACTATCCAAGGAATAGCAACTTTACTCACAGTGCATCTACTCAGACTCTCGGATGTTAAGACTTATTGGTGGTCGGGACATGGACATTGCTACTCGATTAAACACACAAGAAATGTTTCCCGTTTCTCACTGTTTTATTGATTCTTCCCCCAAAAGTGATAATATACATCATGTTTCAAATGCTCATCCGTTACCCTTAAGGCTACTTTCGAATTCTTTCTTTAGCCATACAAAACGAATGTGGAATGATCTAGATCTACAGCTTTGTGTTTTCTTATCTCTACAACCTGCAAGCATTTAAAACCAATGTGTATCGGTATCTCCTCCATTTCTCCTCAAATTTCCCTTATGCCCATGTTCTATTTTAAGGGTAGTCTTAACTCTTAAGCGCGCGTTAATTAATTATTCAAAATCAAAACCATTATAAGACTGCAAATACTGACGTGAAAAACTTACATAAAAGCATTAAAGGTTCCGATCTTAAAGGGAACAAAGTCACGTGAAAGATTTTTCGAGTACCGGTAAGCTCCGACAAGCAAAACTTTCCTTTTATTGTCTTTCCTGTTGCCCCAAACCTTCTAAGAGTATAAACTTACATTTAAGCAAGGGTATACTTCTCTCTTTGCACTTGAATTGATATTTCTGAATATGACCTAGTCCAATTAGATTACATTTTGAAAGAGCGCCAAATCTACTATAGCCTGACAGTTTTGTGAAAGGTAGTAGTGTAGTGTAGTATTTGACTTCAATGAATACACCTTTTATGTCAAGCTTAAATTCAACTCGATTATTTCATCAGTGTCAATAACAATCCGCTAAATTAAGTCAATTTTCGTCTTCACAGTAGACCTCTAAAAGTCGTTAATCGCCATCAAGCTCTTGATCTTTTAAAACTACATCAGGAATTTGTTGCTACATCCTGCGCTGACTTTATTCATGCCAAGATGATCAATTTAGAAATTTAACTTTTTCTCTGTTTTTCGTCGTTAAAGATCCAATAAAACGAAGATTGTATTCCAAGGACACCTGTCTCCAATAGAAGCGCTTAAATAATGGGTTAATTACTACATGTTTTTGTGGTCCTGGAAGCCCCATTCGTATCCAATAGGATAGAACAGATTCAGAATTGGTTATTGCGTCGTACTCCTAAGCAAGCGGATACGAGCTGGAATCTCAGAAAAACAACCTAGATGTTTTTTTTTTCCACCAGCTTCACTTCTCGACAGCCAATTATTTGTCATAAGAAGCTTTCTACTCTCTAAACTTTGAGAACCTTTTTTTTTTCACAGAACATGCAAAGATAGGATATGTCTGTTGAAGATAGTGGTTCCAAGGCTTTAAAAAAAACAAAAAAAGCCTATAAACTGGGTTAAAAATAAGAAAAGGACTTAAATTGAAGCCTTCAGATTGATTTGACACTGTATCAGTTTGACTTTGGAAGCACCTACGCTTGGGTTCAAGAATTATATTTCTCCTCAGATACAAGATAAGCTATTTCACAACAATTTGACATCCCGGTATATGTATATCTCCAAATGTCTATCCGCTCTTCAGAAATTGCAAACTGTATAGAAATGGTTCTTATACATAGATATATTTTTCCATTAATAGTTCGTCTTTTAATGGACTGTCAGACGATAACTAATGATGACTGCAGCAAAAAGTGCAGTATTCACGGCGAAAGAACGCTATTAAGTTGTGTTATAGTCCCCTTCGATTTAACAAGCTATACTACATAACTAATCCCATAAAAAGGCTTTAGTCTTCAAACTCTTGAGATTATTTCAAAGCAATACTTCAACTCATTACTCATGATTTGCAACATAAAGAAGCACTTTAACTGGCTTAAGTTGAACAACGTCTCTCACCTTCTAAAGTTAATCGCTTTAAATGGGATCACTTGTATAACTCAACTAGCAACCTTGTTTTACTTTTTATATATCAAAAGGTACTTGTGGTAACGAGTTGGATAAATATTCTAATAAAGAGTTTGTGGTAGGTATGTTTATCTTCGTGCAATAATTTTCAAAACTTAAGTCTTTTAACTACTGCCTTGCATTCACACATTTCGTATCAAAGATTGCTTCTTTTCTGCATTTGTGAAAAAAAATTATTATACAACGTTGACAACCTCTCGTGAAATGTGTGCACATTCGAAAGAATTTTAGAAGTAGCAAAGGTTAGTATATAATGAGCCCTAAAAAAGTTCGTTATGCGATTCTGGATACACCGCAAACATTCAATAATCTTCTAATAGAGTCTTGATGCTAAAATTCCGATCATTCTTTCCAACTTCGCCTCAAATTCAAACTATCGCGTCTCGTTAGGGTGCGAAAACAGAATAGTATCTTAAGCTTTCATGTATCGATGCTTCATCCTTTGTTACTTGACCTGATAAGCAAAAATAAGATAGCTGTTAGATTCCACGAAGTCTACCATTTGACGTAATTTTCTTACATACAAATACCTTCCAACCTATCGCGGCTATAACACTCTAAAATACGACTTAAGAAAGACTCGCTCCACTTTGAATTCAACTAGAGAAGAATAAAAATTGGACAGCTCTGTTAGTGCGAATGAAAATAATCATGAAAAACTGTGGGCCAGGGATTGGATTTAACTGAAGTGCAGCGAATTATGCAGAGTCCTTCACCTAATGTATTTCAGAGATCTTTGTCATTGTGTGACAGATAATTAAATCGAAGTGGCTGCTTCCATTGGATATAGTAATCTGTCAATCAGCAATCATGTCTTTACTCGTCGGAAATAACTTAAACTACTCCAACATCTCTGTGGAATCAGCAGCCCTTCAATTTTAATATTCACGCTCCATTAGTGCAGCATAAGGAAGTTGTAAATATGTAGTCAACAGCTCAGGTATGATATGTATATACTGTATATCTGGTACTCTATGGCCAATCCTCTACAACAACTTATTTCTGCAAGTCGAACATTCGACATTGGCATGATAGTCAGCATGTTGCATTTATTGCTTCAAGACTTCCAGACCAGCAAAGCTGCAGAGGAAAAGAGGAACAGAAGTCTGTAAAACAATTGTTTTTCGATTGCTCTGCATAGAAGAGACGTTGCCTTCTCTTTCCTAGAAGCGGGATTCTTGAAGCATCTGGACAATTTAATGAAGTGACCACTGGTAAAATGCAACGATTCTGAAGACATTGTTATAAGCTCTTTTAAAGACAGTAAGTGAAGCCTAATTTTAAAAGCAGACTGCCTGCCTCTCAATCTAAGATAGCATCTTCCAAAGAATTTCATCATATTTTTCAATATTCAGGGGAAAGGCATACAATACTTACTAGTGTACATATTTTTGCCTTTAGATTTCCATTAACATCGATTCAAATATGATCTAGGGTTTGACTTGTTTTTTGTTCGAGACATTCGCTGCAAAATTCCCGAAACGTTTGTCAATAGATAGTTTATTTAGACCATACTGAGTCTATTTTGTTGCAGTACAAAAGGTCGAGGTTAAAATTGTCAGGAAATCTACCTATTTACGAATATTTGTTGCAGGCAAAAGTAATACAAATAATTTGAGTGATTGCAAACTATAACATTTCGAAATGAAATGTCTAAAATAACAGACATGACATGTAATCTGTTTTAGAAATTTCTCAGCTGTCTTCTGATCACTTAATCCTCCGACAGTTACAAGCACTTGTTATGACTGACAATGATTGAAATATTACAACAGATAGAAGTGTTATAATGAAGCACTACGAGTATATCCATCCATCTATCTATCGTCGCTTCAAACTTTTGTCTTGTATCTTTAAGTGAATTCGATAATTCAATTGAATCTGATGTGAAATTTCAATACACCAAATTGGAAAAGAATACAAAACGAAAGAAGTTTTAATAAAAAGAAAAGGAATGGGTCTATAGGCAACATAAAAATACAATTAAGAGAAACAACGCAAGACAAGTCATGTGCATCGAATATTTCGCATTTCATCATCACTGTATGCTTCGTCGTCTTCCTTTTTCTTAGATATCGGTTGCGTTGTCGGGTCGAAAATGCAATTCTCATATGTGTTAGTGACTTATAAATTATAAATAGCTGCGAAATGAACTCCTTTTTTTTTTTTTCTTATTCGTTTCTGTCTATCTCACTCCCTTCATGATTCGCTTTGGTATGGTGTTCCTTTTTTTTTTCTCCAATTTCTTTGCATTGTTTATTTTATTTTTGTAGTGTTCTGCTTCGTTATCGAAGGGATACAATATTTTTATCTTCTCTTTATTGTTCCTTTTTATTTTTTGTTTCTCTCTCTCTCAATTTTTTTTTATAGTCCTTATTGACTTGCGATAGAAGTATAGTTTTATCTCTTTACAAATGTGTGCATAGACAGGAAAAATAATAAGATAGAACAGAGAAAGAAAAAATAAAAGAATATTGTAAATGTGTTTGTATGTGCATTTTAAATTGAACTCATTTTTTATCACTACAAAGAGAATTTATTATTTAAAAAAAAATAAAAATGAAACAAGTCGCAAAGGAAAAACTTGAAAAAGAAAAAATTAATCATTCACCAGAGATGCACTAGCCAGTAGTACACAAAAAGGAGCAGAACAAGGTTGAAAAGAGAAAAAGAAAATTCAATGCACAATTTATTTTTACTCACATGAGAATGACGATGCGCGAATAATGCTAACACAGCAAGAATGTACTGAGTATCTATGAGTATGAGTATGAGATTTAGATTTGAAATGAAATTTTAGGATTTTTTTTTGTCTTTTGTTTTAATATAATATTTTGAAATGGAAAAACGTTTAAAAAATATACACACGTACTCTGGCAAGTCATTGTAGTTTTTGTATTTATTAGAAATTTTTAAATGATTCAACGAAGGAAGACGAATAAATTTAACAATTGCGCAGCCAACAGTTGTGGGGTTAATTAAACTCATCGTGATGACTCACCGGAGACGACTATTAAAAATAATTTGCGTAAATTTATGAAGAATTTTAAATTCATTTGAAATTTTATAATTGCAATGCGAAAGGCGTTACTCGACAATTAATCCAATTTAGAATAATTTCGTTTTGGCAAACTTATACCACTAATTACATTTTACATGTTTGTGGTAAAATGCATTTTTGACTTACACACACATGGAAATCTTTTTAAAACCCCATACATGGATGTGTAGGTACATACCGTCCATTAGTTTCCGGATAAACTATTTTCCAAAATTATACGTTTATCTATCGCTGCAGGACTCATGAACAAAATTCTTTCAAATCATGTTAAGGGTGAAAGTTATTTCTTCTCAAAATGTACAAAATGTTTGTTTCCTAACTATAAAAACACGTGATTTATTTTTCCGGCGCCAGTTAGTCTTGAAGCTTCAATAAGTTAACCGATAGAGAGTAAAACAAAACAAAACCTCAAATTGGAAGGAACAAGAAAAAAAAAGTGAAGTTGAACCTTTTGGCATAATAACTTTGCATAAAGATTGACATACAGTACGTGCTATTGCAAAAAAAGCTCAAAATATTAAAATAGACTGTACATGATACCACATAGTGCTTTAAAGAATCATTAAGAGCCGACTCAACCATCAATGTTGTGTATGTTCTATTTTTGGATTGAGAAGCTTTTTTCAAGACAAATTATACTTCTTGGGGGTTTGTCATTCTCACTAACACCTAAGCCACGGTGACCACGACCGCTTATAGCTCTAGAAATCTGTGCAGAGTTCAACCGTTCGCCCTCAAGGCAGTAACAACGCAAAAAAAAGCGTTTAACTGCCGCAGACCTTCAAGTCGAAAAGTAAAGGGTCTTCCAATAGGGACTTCCGAACTTTGACAGTTGAAAGCGCCCATATTGTTGAAGCTACATCTGTCAAATTGGCTGTCATTTATTCAGTCTGTTTTGCCAAATCACCACGAACGGATATAGCTTTCAACCACACGTGCAAATAATAAAATTGTTTCATTGGAAACTGACCCTAATTTTCATCGAAAAATCATTTTCAGCGATGAGGCCCATTTCCGGATGAATGGGTACGTCAACAAACAAAATTGTCGAATTTGGGACGATAGCAATTCACATGAGATACAAGAGCGTCTAATGCATCCCGAAAAAGTCACTGTATGGTGAGAATTTTGGGCTGGCGGCGTCATTGGTCCATATTTCTTTGAGAATTGCGTTGGCTAGGCCTATAGGTCGATGATTACCAACTTCTTTTGGCCTAAATTGTTTCAACAGGACGGCGCTACGTGCCACATTTTTACCACCCTTTGTTTTATTTAAATTTAAAGATAGGAGTGTTTAATGAAAGACCCTTTAGTACGAAAACTTTTGCTACGACCTCAAAACAAAGTAAAGATATTCGATGTTGGTGTTTTTATAATTGCAATTTCTTACTAGATCTTGGATCGATTATAGCTGCAACATCCGTTCTTTACAGTAAGGCAATCACTAATTGAAGCAATTTTGGTGAATGTAATGTGTGTTTGGGAGAGTTGTTCACAGTCCTCGGTACTGGAGTTTCTCTTCAGAATCCTATTGTGCGTTCCCTTGTATTTTCTCAATTAGTTGTCTCACACAAAAAAAGAAAAGCTATAGGAAGTTAAGAAACTTCTCTGGTTGGATGGCAGCAAGCCAGTGAAAGTGTTCAGCTTTGTTTGTGGGTCACTTCGATAATTGAACGTAAAGAAGTATCCTTCACAGCGATATTCAGATGAATTATTTATCGTAAGCCTTCTCAGCATCGATGAATAGTATGGCAAGAAGCGATCGATATTCCACTAATCACTCAATGATGACCAAGTGTTTATATGGTCGCTCACGAGGGAAAATCAGCTTGACCGTGTCCACTACTTCCTTTCTTATTTTTAAATTCCATTTCAAGACTAGTTTTGTTGTACTACAAAATAATACCTCTCCAGTTCTCGCATTTCATCAAGCTTTTCAAAAACATTCCCTCCTGACACTCTTCGAGAAAGCTTTCAAACTTTCTTTACCGGTCAATGCAAATAATCTATCGATGTTGTTGTCGCCGTTTAAAACCTTTGTTGACAGGGTTACCTTCAAAATTAACCCCATGACTGACTTTGACTGTCTATGTAGTCACTGAGGAAATGTTTTACTTTATTCAATTCTCGAGTAAGAGAAAATAACATTACGACCTGAACATGACCCGTAGACACCTCGGCCGCGATCACTATATTACATTGCAATTATCGCGATATTTCAATTGCTTCAATAACTATAGCAAATATCTATGCTCACCAGCAAATAAAACAAAACAATTTGCTTCTCTCTCTTTCTCATGATTTTTGGGAGCGAAAATGCATTAGCGCACAATGAGACACAATAAAGCGTATTTGCCTTTCTGTTTGAATTGTAAATTACATTTGTATACACACGCTTTAAATACGCAACCCCTCGCTAACTACTAGTCACAGTGTGTACAAGAGTATGTCAGGCAAAATGAGGTCTCGAAATGAATAACGTATTTTCACATTAGCACAAAAATGCAAACTTGCACAATATAAACATAAATATTTTATTTTTAAGAAATGTTTCACTATTTGCTGGCCTATGGTGTTGTGCAATGTGCAACTTATGCAATTTAAAGTGCATTCATCCAAATCCTTCCTCATCTAATCGCGTACTAATTACACATTTACAAACTATAAATATGTTAATGTTTACGGTGCTTGATATAATCCTGAAAAGTAATAAATTTTAAATAATTACCCATTATCTTTGGGCAGGAGAGGTAAAAAAATAACAAAAAATTACAATAATATATCATTATGTCCTATATTTCTATGAACCTCACTAAATAACGTACGAACAAAATTTCCGGTTGCGTTATTTTTATTTTTTTGATTTTCGTTTGTATCTTAGTCAGGCGGCAAGTAATCTATGCGAAAAGGAGCAGTAACGGGAGCTTACATTCACTTCAAATGTTGCCTTAGATTTATAGATATAACATACTACACAACAGCATACAATTTATATTATTTTGTGTTACTTTATAAAAATAAAATAAAAAATAACACAACCACCACTCACTATGCACTGTGTTAACGTAATATTATTATTTTTATTTTTTATTTTTTATTTTTATTTTTTATTGTATGTGCATAGGAAAGAGAATTATTGCACACACAGGGTATAGTGAAACCAACTTTGTGAGTTGTTTTTTTAGATATAGATAGAGAGGAGAAGGAGAAGTAACTGCACAACACAAGAGATGTATAGATACTTTTAACTTTACCTGCAATACAACTTTCTACGGTTTTCTCTTCCTTGAGAAAATTCAAAGAAAAAAAATGTATAAGAGTTTCTTACAAAAAAAAAAGAAGGAATCTATTAGTGAACGTTCATAATAATTTATAGGCTAAGAAGTTACATTGAATTATGTATGTATATTTAGCACAATACTAGATATGTGTTGATTGGTTTACCCTGTAAGATAATTAGTTGATCTATAGACAAGTACACAAACATGTGCTATGTGCGATGCTGATATCTGCAATTCAAATGCATCTTAGATAAAACACGGTAATTAATTGCATAAATAATTAATAACATGAATATGCATATGTGTGCATTTCTTGTCAATAAATTAATCACAGCTCAACGCTGTCGACTACAGATTGGTGTGATAAATTACACCTTCTGCCTTGTAATCGGATGCAATTTATTTATTACCTACCCTTGTTTGTGACTTACGCAAATTTTGACAACACTTCAAGAAATTATAGTTAATATGCGGTTGATAGATAAATAGGGTTGTAAATGGTTGTATCCTATTTTACTGCGTTGAATACTGAAGTATTTTTTAATACCTGATTCTATTTAATTAAATCCGTTCGTGATCTTATTATCTATAGAACACGAAGTGAGAAAAGAGATAACAAGAATATCAAGCCTTTTTAAAATTATTCTACCTCAGCATTTGACCTTTACACTAACCTCTTTATCTCTGTGTCGAAATATTTATGACGATGTTTTAGGTGTGAGTCATAGCCATCGTTATAGAAAACAATCTATCTTCTGGAAACAGTGCAACTGTGATATATTAAGACCCGAAGAGAAAACGATTTGGCAAAAAAAAAGAAAACGAACCAGTAGAACTGAATTGGGTTACCTACTTAAGGTTGCAGATAAAAAAAAATATTTTTCGAGAACTTTTCTAAAAGGACTTCTAGACAAATTTTTGTTGTATTCCATTCGCCCAACGTTTGCAATATAATTCTATCGAAACAGGACACTTACTGAAAAAGTGTTCTGCCTGCAATTAACCAGAGTTCCATTTGAAAACTCTATTTTACCTCTAGAATCTAGATCTAGAACTTGAAGTGGTTTTTAGAGTTGTCGAGTGGCCCCTTCTTTTCATATTTTTTATTTATTTATTTATTTATTTATGTATTTATCATTTTTTATAAATGAAATTTCCAAGTTCGAAGAGCACTGAGATTGTGCATTGTAGTTCCAGGCAGAAACCCCTATAGTGGTTGGAGAAACTCAGATTTTGTTAATTTCTGTTTTTATTTTCGGGGGTTATTTCATGACCGGGCTCAAAGCTGCACAGGTCGGATAACAAGGGAACACACTGCCCACCACCCACACCCAGCCACCCAGCAGAAGAATTGTTTTATTTGCGTTTTACACTCGGCATCAAGACTCCCTTTTTTGGTTCTTGAAGACACAAACCTCATGAAACACAATCTAACCCAGAAAGAGTAGGTAGGGTAAAATGTAGGATTTGGAATATGTATGGAATATATATGGACTATGTTTTACCACCGTTTTTGTATAATTTCAAATCCTTTCTGCTGGAGTACTACGATTCTTTGACTGGTGGACGCGGTATATATGTCAGAGTCAGAAAATACATTCTTTATTACAAATATTAGCTATCTTATTAGTGGTCTCAAACTATTGACCTTCAGCGGATGTTCTCACGAAAACACAGTGTCTTTGACACTTCAACAAATGCTATTGTAGAGTCCCTAGGCTTGTTATTAATCCTTAAGAAAAGGTTTTCAAAGTAACTCCTTTCCATGAACCTTTTTTGTAAAATGTTTGTTAGAATGAATAATCACATGTCACATCGGAACTTTTTGTGAGTGGGGGTAAACTTCTGAAGTAAGATTTATAAAAAAAAAACTGGTGAACTGTTCGGCGAATGTAAACAATATCTACACTTCTCTTGCCAAAAAGTATGTTTTCAATTATACCGTTGCTTCACATTGCAAGGCCTTTTTTTTTTTAATAACATTTCGCTAAATCCTTTTAATTCCATAATCTATTTACATTTTCACAAGTGAGTTATTGAAGCATACGCTGTTGTTAAACATCAAGAGCTAAAGAATTTTATTGTCCAATTAAAATTCATCATTCATTCTACATACGTAAATATCTATGAAGTTACCTTCAAATTGCTCTTCATAAGTAATTCAAAATGAAAAAAAACTGCATATCCTATCCTTTGAAAAGCTAACCAAACATAGTTAACCTCTTCTCTGTAAATAATAAAGTACACTGCTCCAAGACTACTTGCAGTTACATATTCCTATTTATTTAGTTGTTTAGTTTAGAGAATCCAATTTAATTACACACACTTATAGCCCAGTTGTACGGATAGTTTGTCTTCTATTCAAATATTAAATATTCCCAATGCATAATGCCCCATGGTTATATCGCGTATCCGTCGTCGTCGTCGTCGTCGTCGTCATCGTCATCGTCGTTGCCGCAGTCCGTCTGTAATAATAATAATCTATTAGAAAGTATGCAAAAGGTATATTTGCCGTGCTAATTAGCTTTTGGCTGAAGTGGATATAATGTGTACTTAGCGTGTATACGCTATATATAGTACACAGTGCAAACATATACTAACGTTTGCTTGGTAAATAGGAATAACCTAATTTTTCCAGTCATTGGATTTTTTTTTTTGTTATTGTGTTCATTCTGTTATGCATTTGTCAAAATGAAAACTATAAACATCTAAAAGATTTGTTTTTATTTGTTTAACACACTTTTAAACAAGATTAATGCACTTAGTGTGTGAATGTCCTTCGAAGATTGTAAAGAACGTACGTTTTTCTTACTTTTAAAAGCTTTGATTGGTAATAAATCTTTGGAGTGGCTGCATTTAATTGAGGTGGTTAACATTTTTAGTTTTTTTTTTTCCATTGACAAATAAAATAAAATGCGATAATAAAAATAAAAACAAGGTTATTGTAAATTTGAAAGTCTTTACAAACTAAATGTCACAACGACTTAATTAGGGGTTAGCTTTCAATATCTTTTGATTGGGGTTGTTAAAGAGTTTTTATAATTTGCAAGAGAATAAGATCGAATGGATAAAAATGTTCCACTGCAATAGATTTGAATTTTTGTTTATTATACGGAGGGTATAGTTCGCTTTCGTAATAGTCTTGGTAAATTCAAGCTTAGCACGAATTCATTTTTAGTTTTGTTTTGTAAACAAAGACAACTATTTTGTCTTGAGCTGGGAGTAGGTCATTACTGATTATGGTTTCATATGCCCTTAATTGTCCAACTACACCGGCCATTACCCACTTCCCTTTCTCAGATTCCTTAGAGAAGGTGCTCTAGGGCGTACCTACTATTCTTTCCAAGCCTACGAGAACATGACTCAAAACTAATGTTGATAGAATTACAAAGCGAGGGTAACTTTCAGGAAGTAAATATAAGTTCAATCTGGGCTTCAACCAATACAACTCTTCAGTTAACACGGGGCTTAGTTAAACACCTCCAATTTGGTTGAGGTACGCATCTGAAAGGGTCAATCAATTTCCACAGTAAACTTCTTAGACCTGAAATACATTTTTGAAACCAGGGTTTTACTTTTAATACCACATCTAAGGACGGTTTGTGGATTTGGACGAGGGCAAGGTGAAAAGTTCTAGGCCTGACAATGAAAGACTGCGATTTTCAGTTAAAAAATAATTTTATTTTTCTACATAATCTCCCTTGACTTCAACACACTTGGTCCAGCGTTTCTTCAACATCAGTATTCCTTCTCAGAAGTTGCCGTGAAAATCGTCTGCGCATTTGCTTTTGATCGGCATTCAGCAAATGCGGCACCCATCTTGCGCAGAGGTTTCGCATCCCTAAGTTTTTGTGCAAGATGTTTCGCACCCTCTCTTCCGATATACACACAGCCTCAGCTATCCCCCTCACCTTTACTCGCCTATCGTCCAAAACGATTGCATGCACTTTTTCGATGGTTTTTGGCCGTCCTTCACGTGGGTCATCTTCGAGTAACGTGCGACCACGTTTAAATTCAGCTGTCCACTTTTTAACGGTTGACATGGAAGAAGCAGAGTCCCCGTAAATTTTTGTCAACTTTGGATGAATTTTCTTAGGGGTTAAACCATCTAAAAACGAAGAATTTTATGACCGCACGATATTCAAGTTTATCCATTTTAACGAAAAACACGCCAGACGTCTACTGCAAAAATTCGTGTTAACAAACTACTTGAGTGAACAAGTTGGAACTTGTCATACGAACTAATGAGAAGTGCACCCAAGCAGGAAACATAATTTTTTGCTGATTGGAATGCCATCTCTGCGTCAAGCTGAGAACTTTTCACCTTGTCCTCGTATTTTCTAAAATTGGTTTTGATTCTATCCATCCTTGAGATAGTCCTTAGTTTTAAGAGATTTATCTATATGGCATAAATGTCCTCCTTTATTATAAGTTAGACTGTTGAATATATTTCTAACGTTAATACCAGTGATAGGTACCGAGTTAAAAAAAAAAAAACGTACGCCGTTCAGATCTAATTTTTCAAACTTTCTTCTTATACTTTATGTACATGATGTATGCATACTGACAACCTATTTTAAAGTTGAATTCTTAAGTATTTTGCCTCTGTTCCACAGAAGGTAATCCTTACTTGTTTTAGAAATGAGTGCATTTTGTTGCATTTTTGACACTCAACTACAAAGTCGTCTTCAACTTACCGTATATGGTACCTGCAAACCTTATGACCTTTCATAACTTCCAAGTACACACAATTTTTGAAGTTCTTATATAGTAAATTCCAATCAACAAAATGTCAACTTTGACAGTGAAATACCTCAAAAGCAAGACATCTATGTTGCTTTTTCCAATTAAGCACTATCATCCTTCCTATAGCCATTTTAATTGCGTCTCATAAACTAAACATTGTGTGAAATTTTCACTAGCAAATGAAATTCCAAAATCCCAAAGAAAGAAGGCCAAGCCAGGCCAGGCCAGGCCATAAGACCAAACATTCTCTGACAATATCATCCGACACCATTCCACTTCCACCAACGACGACGACAATGATGATGATGATGATGATGAAGGTGACGATGATGATGCCTTTAGCTAAACTAACAAATATGTCGTGATAAAGAATAATGTGTGCATAAATGCAATTTCAATCTTTCTCTCTTTCTCCTGGCATCCACAGATGTGTATCAGACGCCGACGACGACGTGCCATGTGGCATAGAGCATAGAGTGGATACTAATATGCAACCTTCTGCCTTCCAGTCAATGGATAACACACACACACTACTACACACGTTCAGTTGCTATGAAAACAACAACATAATGCCATAGTTTAATTAAAGAAAATATTTTCCTTAACTCTCCATTTCCTGTCGCCATTATTAACCATTGTATCTATATGGCATATTTATCTATCTAACTTCATTATAAAAAAAACGCTAAATTGCAAAAAAAAAATATATATATATACGTATACATATGTATTCAATGTTTGGTACTATTACTACAGGAGAGCGCTAACTAGCGCATTGCATGCCTTCTCTTTGACTCTGCGCCTTGCCTTATTTTTTTTTGCACACTAAGTCGACGTTGTTGTTGTTGCCCGTTTGATAATGTAGTTGCTCGGCTTATGATGCAGCCATGTGGTGTGAGATGCTGTGCTCTATAGTGTTGTCTAGTGTTATTTATTCATTTTGAACATATTTAGCATAACGAGACATTTTTCCATATTTATAACTGTAAAAAAAATAAGTGGCTAATGCACTTTGTTTTTGTACAAGTGAAGTGAATGGTGGTTTGTTATTATGTACAGGGTGTCTTGAAAGATGTTGCAAATACGTTTCAATGTCATTCTCTAATCCTTACACAAGCATGGTTTAAATATGAACATTTGCCTTAACAGTTATTTTGGGACGAAGAGTCTTACTTACTTACGAAACCAGTCTGTAAGAAAGTTATTGACAATTACAAAGGTATAGTCATGCTGCTCTCAAAGTCATTTAATGCACAGTAGTTAAGTCAGAATGCGTAAAACGTTGTCGGGACAAGCTCAAAACTATCACAAAGTAACACTCTGGTGGGTCCCGGGACACAATGGTATCCACGGGAAGGGAAGTAGCTAGGAAGGGATCAGAAAAGGACCTATCATTGGTCGATCATTTGAAACTACCTTTCCTAACTTTTGTTAAATCCAACATAGCACTAGACTTTCAAAAACAACTTGACGAGATAAAACATAACAAAGACAGCGTACATTCTTGCGCTAAACGGATCAAACACAACCTCCTTTCGGCCCACCTTAGAAGAATGCGTTTAGATACAGACGATTTATGCAGAAGCTGCATAGACGTACCTTACTTCATATACGATGTCGCAGCCTATGCAAAATGAGAAAGACCGCACTTGGTGAATACAACTTCAACAACTTAGGTGACCTGTCTAAGAAGCCACCAAAAACTATTCTAAAAAAGGGGCTTGCATGGGCAGCTTCTCCGAGTATTCCACACCCAACCATCTATTGGGAAGAATGACTATGAAGTGATTTGGTTTTAAGCAATATTTAGGAACCTTAGGCATACCTATACAAAAACGTTCTCTCTTCTGGAATGAAGTACAGTAAACTACGATGAGTTATGAATCATTGTTGGGAGCCAAGGTAGAGCTACAGAGGCAACTTCGGTGCAGGTGAAGCGGGTGGCGGCACGCTTTCGGTTGGACGGCTCAACTTGTCGGACGAGTTTGGTTGTTATAAACCCCACCTTACACTCCCTGCTCAGCACACATAATGTCGTATCAATTGAGCTAGCTAATAGAAGAAAGAAGAGTTTCCTAGATATACCTTAGACGGACAAAGAAAGAAAGAAGGAAAAGTAAGAGAATTGGTCCAAGAACAGATGCCAATACCCAGGACTGGAAAATATCTAGCTTTAACTAAAATAACACTTAAAACAATAACTTTACTAGGCCCAAACTATCTTATACTTATACTATCCTATGCTTAACCGTACCCGCACTCCTCTTTTCCTATGTCTCTCCCGGGCAAAAGTTCGGGACATACCAGATGTTATCGTCAAAGGTCAGGTTGCCCTTCATGACTCGCGACACAACTATCGCCATGGAGATAGCGAATAAAGAGTGATTGGATTCTAAATTGATCTTTTCGCTCTTTAACAGAGTTAGAGATGCAAAGTCACAAAGAACAATTTTAAATTTATTTTGCAACACCCTGTGTGCATATATTAATTGTACATGCATGTGTCTTTATTTGTGATAATTCAACATTTTCCCACAAATGAAAAATTAAAAAACCAAAAAAATAAGTATGTAACACATAAAAACAATTTACTACAAGACCGAACAACGACAAAATCCAAACGAAAAAGAAGAGAAAATCGCATAAAATAAAAATGCAAAAAGGAAAAGAAAAGAAAAACCAACTAAAGTTGTTGGTACTTCAACAAGATTTTCATGTTCAATTAACATTTTTATGTTGCGCTGTACATATATATATTTTTTAAAATTCTTTTCCGTTTCTCTCCATCCCATTTATTCGTAATAGTATAATGTTTTTTCAAAAAGAAAAAAAAGAATATAATAATGTCTTCAACTAAAAGATGTTTGCATATTTTTTTTAATCGTCGGTTGTAACTGCTAGCATGACTTAAAAAAGTTATGAGCCGAGAGTTATAAATGTAAAGTTTGTACAAAATTTTGCTTGGTAATTAAAATGTATCTTTGTAAGGTCGTCGTTCGGCGCAAAATTTTATTAAGAAATCGCAACATATTTTTATATCTAATGTTTGTACAGTAAAATATGAGGAGGAAAACACATCACAGAGAGGTGTTAAAGTATTTGCAAATATACACTGCTCTTGAGTTACCCGAGCCGATGCAGGAATGTTTTTTCAGAGATTTAATTTTTTTTTTTTTTTGTTAAAGCCTTGCCATTTTGTTTACTTGTAAAATATTTTGTTATGTCAAATAAGGCAAAACAAGTTTTTGTTGTTGCAATTTTGTTAAGTCAGAGAAGGATAAATATTTGGGAATTGTTAATTTGTGAAAACAATACTTGGGCTGGGTGTGTACATAGTTTGGTTATTATTTTGCATATGATTAGCTGGCAATTTGAAGTCGCGGCCTGAATAAATATCGAGTAGAGGAACGAAATAGTGAAGAAACAACATTCATATAGAAGAAGCTCCGTCATTACTTAAGCAATCACTCTTAAATACAAATCTTTTACTAATTTGCGTAATTTATTTACAACCTAAACTAATACTATATGAATTATCCTACTTAACTTGTTTAAATAACACGTTTTTTCTTTTTCTTTTAGGTAAGTACTGATGGCGGAATCAAACCAAAAGCAAAGGTATTGTACTTTTCCTTTTATTTTAAAAGTGTAGATGTAGAGTATATTATAGAGCCGCAGTGATTCTCTTCCTTCACCGAACCTTGTAAGATATCTTACTTGAGACTAGGAAACCTTATTAGAAACCAATTAGAACCAGTATTTTTCTGAATGCATTTAGAAGACCGAGTTGTTAAAGATAAATGACACTAAGTTTTTAAAATAGTTTTCTTCTACCCTATCCAAACTTCTATGTAAGGTTTCTGGTGTGTACAATTCTATAGGCAACTTCTCGGACATCTAACTTATTTTCAAATGTCTACTTGACTCAACACTTAAATGAATGACTCTGTCTCTGATCTAATTTTTGAATTTCTGCTCGTATCAGCAGATTGCGAGACTGAAAATAATGGTACAGTCTTTATTTCCTTAAAAATCGTAAAAGATATTTTTTACCAGTGCAGACTTGGCATTCATTCGCCTCCAACGTGGATACGACTAAGGGCCTTCCAATAGGGACTTCCGAACTTTGACAGTTGATAGCGGTCATATTGTTGAAGCTACATCTGTCAAATTGGCTGTCCTTTATTCAGTCTGTTTTGCCAAATCACCACGAACGGATATAGCTTTCAACCACACGTGCAAATAATAAAATTGTTTTATTGGAAACTGACCCTAATTTTCATCGAAAAATCATCTTCAGGCCCATTTCTGGATGAATGGGTACATCAACAAACAAAATTGTCGAATTTGGGACGATACCAATCCACATGAGATACAAGAGCGTCCAATGCATCCCGAAAAAGTCACTGTATGGTGTGGATTTTGGGCTGGCCCATATTTCTTTGAAAACGTTGTTGGCCAGGCCTATAGGTCGATGATTACCAACTTATTTTGGCCTGAATTAGATGATATGGACACCAACGACATGTGGCTTCAACAGGACGGTGCTACGTGCCACACAGCTCACGCCAAATTTGAAATTCTGCACGAGCCATTCGAGGGTATGATCATCTCACGTGGAGGTGATGTGAACTGGCCAGCGAGATCGTGCGAGACTTTTTCTTGTGGGGTTTTCTAAAGTCGTGGGTCTATGCGAATAAGCCACAAACCACAGCGGCCCTCAAAGCCAACATAACCCATGCCATCGGTCAAATTCAGCCTGATTTATGCGCCAGAGTCATGGAAAATTGAACATTTCGGATGCGCGCCACCCAGAGAAGCCGCAGCGGACATTTGAACGATGTTATACTCCATACATAATGTCATCGATAGGCCTTTCAAACGAACAAATTTCGATGATATCTAACACACACTTTGTTTTATTTAAATTTAAAGATGGGAAGCGCTTAATGAAAGACCCTTTAGAACTTACTAAACTAGTTTGATGGCCGATTATTCCATTTCACAACAAATTACATCTTTCATCAAAGTACTCTCTTTTCTTCAGGAAGTCCGATTTGTGATTTTAAAGACCAGACTTGAATAATAAAGAAAGCTTTATAAGATACCCAACAACATATTGTGTAGTCTAGCTGGACAAGCAAGAAAGATGCAGACTCCTTTCTTGTGGGTTTAAGTTTCACTTTTGAGTGCTGGTGGCGATATTTTTTTTTAAGGAGCATGCACCAGATCCTATGTCATCGAAGAACTACCGAAGCATGTCAGTTCCTAATGTAACCTACAAGATCCTTTTCATTGTATACTGTGTGAACGATTAAAGCCGTTTTGCTCCGCACTCATCAGCACCTACCAGTGTGGCTTCCGGCCCGGTAAATCGACAATAGATCAAAGTGCTTTGTAACGCAACGGCCGAATTCGGGATCCCGAGAAAACTGATCCTGCTCTCGTTCCACCCTCGATAATTCGCAATGAACCGTGCAGCTTGAAATCAGAACCCCAAAATTATTCCAAACATGCACCGGATTTCGTCAAGGAGGCGCGCTGTACAACAAGACCGCCTGCTTGAATGTGCTTTACGGAGCTGAATGCCAGACGATAAGTAAGATAGTGGAGCAGATATTGGTATCCTTCGAAAGATTATCTTATACGTCAAATATTACATCCTATCTGAGAAGAGCGAATGCAGGAGAAGATACTACTGCTTCTTGAGGACTTCTTGAAGAAACACTTCATTGGACCCGGTTACTTAAACTATGCGATTCGTTAAAACTATGCGTGTTAGTACACAACCTTGTGGAACTCAATTTTGAATTTTACACTTATTAGAAAAGTTTTAAGATTCTTTGTTTTACAATTGCCAACAATTCTATTCCGCATTAGAAAATATTGCAATTGCTAAAGTAATTAACAAACAAAGCTCTATTTACTCTTTTTAAGTTCCATTACCAAGATTACCTTTTTGTTTTATTTTTTGCAATCCCTTCTCCACCCACATCTTTTGTCATTATCTAGAAAATGTCATAAAACTTTAAGTAAACATTAACAAGCGCAATTATGAAACATTGCACAAAAAGCCCGATAATCTAATATTTAACTTAATTTGCATTCAACCCATGTGTAGAGAATAAGGGTCCCATCCCACTCCCTCTCTTTACGCGATGTCGACATTTTCTGTTAATCTAATATTCTTAGGGAATAAAAAAAAAAAAAAAAACTTTTCAAATCAAAATGCAAACAACATGAAAATTATGTTGATTTAAGCAAAATTAAATAGAAACTCATTTAGTCACCGAAGGAGGGTGGGCACAACCATACATATGTACATTTAGAGAGCGAGGGTACACATACTGACGAACATATATCTACTCTGTGCACCAAGTGTTACAGAATTTGAGTAAATAATAGAAACGAATGGCAGAAGGGAGATAAACAACTTTCAGAGTTTTCCTAATTTCTTTTTTGTTGCATGTGTTCCACGCTCCCACACATACATACACATGTGCTGTGTATAGATAATTTTTTAGTTCTATTTACTTATTTGACATAATTTACTAATTCCTTAGAGGCAATCTAAAAAGTAAACATAAGTTTGTAAATTTTATATTTATATTCCTTCTCTATCCTTTTTTGCATTTATCATTGAAAAGGGGTCGCAACGGAGAGTAGTGTATGTAAGTAGGTGCCCTGAGGGAGTATTTGCTTAATTTTCTACTTTATCTGAAAGTTGACAAATAGGATTTAGTGAAAGGAAAACTAAAATGCAAATACGACAGATGAGTGTACATTTTAGAGATAAAAATAAGGATGAAGGACCAAAATATATTCAATTAACCAGATTTGTGGAGGATGTGGCAGAGTGAAGAGTTTTTAAATATAATTTACATATGTATGTGGAGTGCAAGGGTGTTTCCTCTTGTAGACAAAAAATAAAAAATAATTAAAATCGCCCACAACAATCTCTTAGCCACGAAGGATATAAATGTTTGTGTCAATAAAAGGCGATTTCTCATGCACTCACACGTAAATTAATGCCTAAAAGGAAAAACCATTTTTCCCGCCCCTTTTTTTTGCATTCAAAATTATTAAACAACGATGTTGTGGTGAAGCGAAGGAAAAGGTGGAAGAGAAATCTGCTCCACACACTAGTGCCATCAACATTCACACACAAAACGAAATTCGTTAACGACTTGACATTCCGAAATTAATGGGAATACATAATTAAACAACCCAACAACAATGGATCACAAAAAAGGAAGCAAAACGACTCGCCGCCGCCGACGACGACGACGAAGTAGAATGAACCAACTAACGAGTAAAAGTATCTTTAAGATACTTTATTTTTATTCGCAAGCGAATTTCCTTTTTTTTTCGTTTTCCTCATCTCATGCATCTTGCATCGTGGGTCTGTGCACGATGTGGATTTTTTTTTCATCATCATCTCCAGGTTTTTATTTTGTCCATTGTTATACACATGGGGGAGACCCTTAACTTTACTCTGCGATACACAAAAGGACGATAAAAAAATAAAAATACAAACACAGATACACATAGCACAACACAGGGATAGATATAGATACACATGATCTGTAGCGTGTAGAGAGCGCATTGGTTATACGATGGTAAATTCGCGGAGATAAAAATGAGTTTTATGTGGGCGTTTGAATACCTTAGTCTGTAGTTTTGCCATGTTGTTATTATTGTTTTGGAGAGTAAAATGAAACAACGAAAAAAAAAGAAAATAGCAAAATCGACAGCAATATAAACGATGCACAAGAAGGAGAGAAGAAAAAAAAAACAGAGAAAAACATCAAAGAATACGATCCAAACCGAAAAAGACATTAACATGAATAATTGCATGTGAAATGCAAAACAAAATGAAAAATAATTCGTGGAAAAGAAATTAATTAAAAAAAAAAGTTTTCATTTTTAAGCATTGCGCGTCGACATACATAAGTTATTCCTGTCTGCGTACAAGTAAATTTATAATAAAGATGTTATTTCGTATTTTTTTGTTGTCAATTATGAAATTTCAAGACAAATAGAGTTACAAGGATGTTGCTGAACAGTAGCATGTCATTAAAATTACTTAAATTAAGCAAATGTAATATGGTTATTAAGTTTTCAAAGTCCCTTTCTGTTTATATCGTCAGCTTTCTTTCGGAGTACCCAATATTTCGACGAGAACCAAAGAAGTGACTCATTTCGAGGCATTTACGTTGCATTTATGTCACTGACTTGGTTTCAATAGATGAAAAGTATTGGTGTAGTATTAGGTTTCAGTCTTTGCTCCGAGGATGATGTCTAGAATGGCAGGGAGAATTATTAATATTTTTTTATCTTCCTGATGTAATTAGGATTGAGCTAAAAGACTTACTCCTTTCTTCCTTCTTTTCCCTGCTTCTGTTTTGTTACTTGTTTCTATACATCTTCTGTAACATTCTTTTGCAAAACGCACACTCATCACCAAACCAAGTACACAGTTGATGAATGTGCTGCAGAGAATCTCATATTCTGGTCATGAATTAGTTTTCTGGCTAATTCGCAACTTGGGCAGTCCAGCTTTGAATCTGGGAAGAAAATGGAGACTGACCTTCGACATAGAAATTGGACATTTGTTATTTTCTGTGCCCGTTTCCAATGACACAGTGTCTAGTGATCTAGACAGATAGAGGATCCAGTTAGATCCAGCTGCGCCTGAAAAGTCACATGGGGGTGATCTCATATTTCACCATGATGTCGAATATTCTGTATAATTTTCTTATCGGTGGTAGCTTTCAGGTGTCTGCTCATGTTATGTCTAGAAACTCAACACACAAGCAGTAGTCTGAAAGACTAATGTTTCTGAGTAGCAGTTGAATATGAATCTGTGAATAATTCGAAACTTCAATTTATCATATCACTTGTGGGAAATAAAATCCGTGATACTCATGACGAATCCGTGAAAATTTTACAGTCGAATGTTGCTATAAGACCTTCTGGGTTGTACAGAATCTTCATATTAAGCGTCGCTAATTTGGTTCCACTAAGGTGGTGCATTTAGTCTGGAAGGTAGAACTTTTCTATCTGCTGTAGAGGTGTATTACCAGAAACCTTGGTATTATTATGCAGCTAGTCCTTGAACTTTTGAGAGTTTACCTTTTTCCAAATGTCCTTGTGCTGCAAGCATTTAACCTTTTTTTTTTTGTTTCAATCCCTTTCTATCGCTTAGTTTTAAAAACAGACTGTAAGGAAGATCAGAACATAAATCCACCAAGATCATAGAAGATTAGAGCCCATAGGGGCAAAGGAAAGTGGCACCAACCTAAGTAATGCAAGAAGCAGTTCCAGGGCTGGTTTGCCTGAAAATGGAGAGAATTTAGTCGGTAGGAGTCCAACACACTGGGGGAACCTGGTCAGTCCTGATGGTGCATGAAGGATTCCCTATTTAAAAAAAAGAGAAAGTCGATCAGCGGATAGAATATGGTTCCATCTATCTAGTTATCTAAAGTTCCTTCGTAAACAAAACCACTTTGGTTAATCTCTCACTAAGTCATATATGTACACAAATTGATTCATCGCATGTCACAGGTCTAAAGGTGATTCGATTTTGGTTTCTGATAGCGACTACCACCAAGCCCTCAAAATCTTATCAGAACTCTTAAGCATACATACCTCATCACAACTAAAGCCAGACAGTTTGTCTACTTTAAAATCATCTGAGTTGACAATAAATGGGAGTTTCTGACATCATGCCACCCATCCATTTCTAGTTTCTTGGACGTTGTCATTTAAATCACGTCGTTGCACACTTTTGCCATACTAACTCATTCCAAGTCACTCACCAGTTCATAGTGAGTAATAACTTGCTTACTATACAAGTATTTGAACAAAAATACATTTTGTATATGACTGCCCTCATCCAATGTTGCTTGTGGCTTTTTGTTACGTGTTGTACTAGTGATGTGCATCCACATTCAGTAAACACCTGCTTCAGATGCAATATGATGTGCTACAGCAAAAACGAGAAAAAAAAACAAAATAATAATAATATGGAAAAAAAAAGAAGTAAAATATAAATACAATCCACATAACGAGATACACATGCTTGTACACAGCTACTGCCGGTTGGTGGTTGAACTCCGGGGTTAAATGACCTCGGGCAACTCGCAAAACAAATAATTATCATTGAACTTTTGCTCCGCCAGATGGGGTTTATTGTTTTAGACTTGTTTTTACGATTGCATATAGCATGTGTACCTCTTGACGAATGCGCGCATCTTCTCTATTAATTTACAGAGATTTTTTCTCTTTTTTAATCCATCCGTCAATAAACAATTTACTTTTCCCTCTGTAAATACGTAATTCCATTGGAAAAAATAATAAAAATAAGAGAAATAAACAAAACAAAACTAAAATGCTTCTCATGGTAAACTTCTTCGATGCGTTGTTTGATGGTGATGGTGGTGTGGTGTAAGAGTATCTACAAAGATTTTTTTTTCTTTTTTTTTGTGATTTTCTTTGTACTTCTTGATTCAAGTTCATTGTTTCTTTTTCTTAAAAAAAAAAAAAAAAACAAAAAAATTATGATCATTCGTGGAATGTAATTTATTTCTCTTCACCTCTTGTGTTCTTGTTAAAACTGTTGTTTAAAACTTCATTGGTTTTTCCAATTTTATTTTTCCTGCCGCTCTGAGTATAAGATAAACATTTTTTGATTAAATTGGAACAGATACGAGGAATATAGTACATATTCCATAACCAACAACACAGATACATAAACTAAAAAAGAAAAACATAAAATCAAAACCGGTTCCCTGTTATTTTTAATGAACAAGGAATTGTACTGTTTTTTTTTTTCTGTTTAGTGCACATTTTTTCCTCGTTTATTCCTTTTCATAGAAGACAGACACAAAAAGAGTCTGCAAGAGATTTGCACATCCTTTACTAGATCTGATGGCCAAGGGATGATGGTTCCCTTCAATTTCGTATCACGATTAATCCTTTTATTTCTTTTGATGTTTTTTTTTTTTATTTGTATGTGTGTCCTCCCTTTTCTTTTATTAATTCAATTCATTCTCTATCTCTTATTTTGTATTGCAAGCATGAAAAGAGATTTAAAAAAACGAAAAAATTGAATTTCTAATCAATGACAAGGGGCTTGGCTAAGAATATTTGGCGGGAAAGATGACGATCATCATCATCATCGTAGTTACTATCCATTCTATTTGTACACGAATTCCTTCTCGCATTCCCTCATATGGGAAAAAATATAATTATTTTACTTTGGAATGTTTGTACAGTTCATTGAACCAACTGGACAGTGGGTGAGGGGAATCCACTACCGCCACCCAGCACTACATAAGATGACACAGTTTGTTGAGTTGCTGTCGTACCCTCCCATCTACACCTGGTGTAGAGTATCTAATTGCAAACGCTACCTATTTGTTTTTATTAAAATTGTTGAAATGAAAAAAAATATTCGAATGATTATTATGTAAATGTGATCACGTTTTGACTATATTCAATGGGAATGTATTTATGGAATAAATTATTGCCCAGCCGTGGGGTATTGATATTTATTTTAAACGCTTAAATGAATGCGCGATGATGTGCATATGACATATTAATAAGAGTGATTAGTTGGGTTGTTCTTTTATTTATTTAATTCTTGAAATGAACTGACGATTAGATGACACATTGGGCGATAAATCAATCAGTTGTTTAATTTAAATTAATGTCGTTTGGTCGAAATAACTTCGGCAAGGGAAGATATACACACGTAGGCCATCACCCAAATTGGTAGAGAGTTGGTATGTTTTGGGTGGGTACCTATAGGGGCTTTGACCTCTTGTTTTGAGTGCAGCAAATGAATTTAAATTATAAACCTCCGCGTGTACAATCTGTTATCAAAAAAGTTTTCTCAATCTGCTGTTTGAAGTCGGCAATAAAATTGTAGATCCCTTCCATTCGTGCGAAAAATATAATATGCGAGAATCTTGTAATGATCAGTATTTGATGAAAATATATTTCACAAGGAATATCTTGAGGAATCTGCAAGATCGCTTTCAAATATTAGAAATCGGTACTTACCTCTTATTCCGACTGCCAGAAGGCTATACTGTTTTACAGATTGAATGAATGAATAGTCAGACTATTGATGAATCTTATATTGCATTGCAACTTAAAACACTGACACTGCGGGGGATTGTAACAATGAATCTCCAAATTAACAAGAAGCTGTAGCGAATAGTTTATCGCGATTTATGAACGACACATTCACTCTGTGGCAGAGCAACAAGCAATTGCCACGACAAGTCATAAAAGTGATCTGGTCTACGTTGGATTGTAATCACTCAAGGAGAGAGGTCAAAAAAAAATTAAGAAATTGAAGGGTAGAAAACTTTTACGGGAGAAAACTCAAGGCTTTATTGGCAGCTTTAACACGTTCAGTGTTAGGAACTTGAGGAATTGCGAATTATTAGTTTTTAAAGTGTCACTCTACTTGTGGCTCAATGATGAGAACGGTGGATTTCTGCACAAATTGACTTCGTTTAGAGTTCAAAAAAAAAATATCAACGTTTTTCGGCAACATCGTGGAAAGAGAGACGAAGGGGACGGACGTAGGGGATATTTTTTCAAAAGAAACTCAAATCGGACGGACGGATTTATGTATCTGCGTTTAGTTCGCGATGTTTCCGATCAGTCTAGCCAGTCCCCTGGTTTATCTACTCCAGTGTTCTTGCCAGCATTGTCTACCTATAGTCAACTACTTAGCTTCCGGTGTTGCCGTATCCTTTCGAACCTATCCTTTTTTGTTATATATATTTTCTCTCTGTCACTAGGAGATCGTAGGAGGATTAGTCCTGCGACCAACTAGTTCTGACGCTGTTCAATAAAAACGTTAGTTTACTTCTAACCTCAAAACGTGTGGCGATCAGATTAGATCCATTGAAATTGTTAAGTTTGACTCGTCCAACAAGACTTGTATTACTGAACTTGTACAGTAGCTCCCTTAGCTTATTTTTTCTAAAACCAATAAAAAACTGACGTGATTCAAACGATCGTATTTTGGTCGGTAAACATTAATTTTATAAGTTCCTTGTTAGGAAAGTGTACGTATGAGTATATATGCTATTCTAGTCATAAAAATGAGAATCAACCCACAAAAAATCTGTCATTTATGAGTGAATAATGCACCTTTAGCTCTTATAAATTGGAAACAGAAAAACGATTTCTTCATAAAGCAACTAGACCATTTGAAGCGCCCACATTTTAAAATTTCATAGCTTTATTAAAAATAAAACGGCACTGCATCCAAGATGACCCAATAAATACAAGATAAACGATGTTGATGCAAGACTTACACCCACATCTTGCACTCTCCGAAGACTTGTGCATAAACACGTTTAACCATTTTAACAGAAAAAAAAAAAAAAAACTAAATTGGTTATAAAAATATTTTTGCGAGCATTATATATATATTTCGTCCGACAAGACAACAGATGTGTTTTAGACATCAATCTAGGCCATGCAGGTGGTATTTTCTTGGATCTCTCCCATCGACAAAGTAAACTTCTCGTGCAAAAATGGCGGACAAAAAAGAATTATTATACATATGTATGTACATGTTCGTAAATATAATAGTTTTTTATTTAGTATTTTCCGGTACAAAAGGCTAAGGTGTAATAAAATTCATTGCGATCTCTTATAGTTTCTTCAACCTTATTCTTGACTGTACATATTTGTATCTGTATCGTGCAGCATTGCAATGAGGATGCAGATACTTTGTCTGTTTAAGACGTTCACTTTAACTCTTTTGCCCCTCTCCCACTCGTTCTATCTGTCGCCGGTATGCTTTTTTGTTTTTTGGTATGCATTGTGAAATACACAAACAAACTATTATTAATATCATTTGTGTGATTTAACTCGTTCGAATTCCAAGGAATTTCGAGCATTTTTTTTCTTCTTCATCTTCTACTTGTCCTTTTCGCTTGAAACTCTTTGTTTGTGACTCTCTGTCTTTCTGTGCCTTGTGCGCTTTAAAATTGCGCTGTGTGTTATGTTACTTGTTTTCTTGTTCTTCTTATTCGTCATCGTTGTCGTTTTTGCCCTTACAAAAAAAAAACAAACATGAAAATCTTTATGACAAACAGATGCAACATATAAAAAACGGCAAACAATTGAAAAAATAAAAAAATTCAGAAAGAGGGGATGATGTACGAATAGAGAGACAAAGAGGGAGAAAAACTAGAAAATTTATGTTTAGTTATGTTACAAGTTTTTCTTGTTATTCACTTTTTTCTTTATTTTTTTTTAATCGTTTTCGTTTTGTTTTCGCGGTAAAACGGATGTCGTTCTTATTGAAGAAGATGGATTTTGTATCTTTGGAATTTGTTACAGCTTTGTTCGGCTAATAAAACCTTCGAAGACTGCTGCAGGTCGACCTATGGAGAAATTGATTACAAGGGATGAACTTTTAATGGGCCGAAGGCGGCAGCTATTGCATACCCTCACTATGTTACTGTCGTCAATAAAACCACCCACCACCAAGTGGAATTAATAAAGTGTGTAGGTACATACATAGTTGGCACTTATTTTGTTGGAATTGAAAAGAGCAAAGTAGAAGCTGTATGAGACTCTAATTATCCTTGTCCTGCTATAAAAGCATAGAAAGTACCCATGAAGTCTTAAAGAAAAATGTTGACGATACATGAAGAAGGCCATTCAACCTCCAACACCAACAAATAGGTATAGTGGGATACAAGTACATTTTTGCAGCTCTAAAGGTTTCTAGATCATGTAGAGTGGAAGAACACCAACGAAGAGTTTTTAAATTTCTCAGAAGAATCACGAACAACCTCATCAAAGAAGAGAATTTATAATGGCAGACCTGCACAAAGCCTTATATTTTATTTTCCATCCATAGTCTTACATTTTCGGTTGGTCCTAGATAAAAAAAAAAGTTCGATGATTACTTTAAAATGGTATACGGTATACCTACCCAAGTAATTCGTTGTCTAAGGTTTACCAGTAGCTGCTCTCAGTCTTTGATCGCCTGGTCAGCCCGTCCTTGCGACTTTATTTGAGTCTATCTTTGTTGGTTCTTCGGCTCGAAAACGTTTGGGCATTTCATTTCTTACTTCCAATACGAGTCTGTCTATGGTTATCGTCATGCTACATATGTATATCTACCGATTCTAGGTTAGGCATTGTTTGTAAACAGTAAGCCTCGTTCAAAAAAATACTTCTTATGTCATTGTGAAATCTAATGAATCGTTTCCATCATTTTTGGCTTTCTACTATCTGTAATTTATTGATAGTTTGTATGCGATCTGTTGAAAGTTTAACTTACTTACTAACTTACTTATTATCAGGCCAGCGACCCTCGGAGGGTCTGAGCCTGAACTAATGCCGCTTTCCGCCCTTTACGGTCCCCGGGTACGCTGCTTCCAGTTTACTAGACCAAGGTTTCTGGCGTCCGCGATTGCCTGATCTTTAAACCGGAGGTTCGGTCTTCCTCTTCTTCGTGAACCAGGTGGCTGGGATTCGAAGATCCTCTTAGCTGGAGCATTCTCGTCCATTCGCTCGATGTGGCCGAGCCATTGCAGTCGACGGATTTTTGCCACCGGACTACATCCACATCTTTATACAGCTCGTAGAGTTCGCGGTTATATCTTCTCCTCCATTCGCCCTCCTCGCAGACTGGACCAAATATTCGACGTAGGATTTTTCTTTCGAAGGATCCCAAGATCTGATCCGCTGTCTTACCTATCGTCCAGCATTCAGCTCCATAAACCAGGACTGGCATGATTAGGGTTTTGTAGAGCATGATTTTGGTCCTTCGAATTAGGAGTTTGGACCCTAGTTGTATGGACAAACCGAAGTAGCAGCGGTTGCCTAAGGTTATCCTTCGTCGAATCTCCACTAGGGTGTCATTTATGGGTTTTATGTCTGCCCCGAGGTAGATAAACTTCTTCACTACCTCAAAATTATAGCTGTCAATTGTTAGGTTTTGATCTAGATGGTGGTCGACGGATCGGTTTTTGGTAGACAGCATATACTTTGTTTTATCCTCGTTAATCGTGAGACCAACTCGTTGGGCTTGTTCTTTTTTTGCCATAAAACCCTCAATAATGGCACACTGGGAACGGGCGATGATGTCGATATCGTCTGCGTATCCCAGCAACTGGATGGATTTGTTAAATATAGTGCCTTCTGTGTTTACGCCGGCCTTTCTGCTCCAGCACAAGATTAAAGAAATCCGTTGCATGTTTGGAATAATTCGGAGGAAAGTGTAACACTTGTGTTTACTGACATCTTGGGTCAGTTCGTTTACCCTTTGCTTATACATTTGCACATAGTCATATTAAGTGGTACTTTTATCTTTGAAGATTCTGCACGAGTAGAGAATTCAAGGGGCTTAGTGGATAATGACTCCAGACTTATTCACTTGTTCATATTTGGGATAAATAGGGTTTATATAAAACTATATAGCGTAGAGCATCGCTTTGTGGCTTTGTAGGGCAATACCTTAGGGTTGATTTATGTTTTAACCACTCTGTTAACAGTAAGCAGTAAAGTTTTTTACAGCCATAAGTTCGTTACTTACTTTTCACTGTTTGAAGCTTTATCACATAGGCTTAGCAATTTAAAGTTCATAGATGTGAGCAATTGTTTACTGATATATAAGTAGATCCTTTTCGATACTAACGCTGCTCTAAATCGACCATTTCCATTTCAACCTCTATCTATATCTATCACTCAAAAAACAAACATTTTTTTATAAATAAAGACTCCAAATGTTTCACAAGCAGGAATCATTTGCGCGTTCTCTAGGTTACGTCCCATCAATGAGTCTACGAACACTGTCTAAAATTAGAGTTTAGGTAGCGACACGAATCCAACATGTCCTTCTTAATCAAAGTTATGGACTTCATCTTTGCATATTGTTTTACTGAATGATCAATAGTTTCTATCATAAAATCACCCATCCTGACGTTGGAGAACCTTTAATAATTCTGCCAAACCTAATAATCTTGAAGGATCAAACAATTTCTATGTAGCATATCTCACCTAAGAACGATAGTTTACCGAAGAAGCAACTGTACAAGTTTTTCATTCTACTGCCATTCATGTCTTTTTCGTAAAAGATCTAACTGTGTCCTACTAAGTTTTGAGTACTGGCTTCCACCTATCTTTTGACCATGTCTGATTCACAAAATCCGGTAGGTATGCATATTATCCACTCTAAATCCAATCACATTATATAACTTCCAATTTAACCACAACGGCAATTCCTCAAAAACAGGCCTGATTTACTGGTGTTATAAGCTCAATCGAATGGATTTCCAATGAAATACTAGACTGAAGGCTTTCCTTCGTACTTTTAGTGCTAAAAAAATACGTTTCAACCGACATACACCAGGAACTGTCTAATAAAAAATATTTATACTTAAGCCATTTAAGTGGTAATCGAGCATAAAATCGAAAGTCAAAAGAAATTCACCGTCTCATTACATCATCGTTGTTGCACATTAAATGCACCTTTCATTCGAGATACATTTTTACTTTTTATATACATCTCTTGAAGTAGTCATAAAATAGAAAAAAAAAAGATTTCGATAAAGATCACTTAACTTTTGGGGGCATGATGTCTATAGGAAGAAAATGAAAAAAAAAAAAACCTAAGTGCAGTAGCTGTTTGTGGTGAGTTTTTCCTTTCATCTTTGTTCCTTCCGTCAGTTTTATGAGCATCCTTTCTGTCCAAAGACGTAAAACTACTACAAATAAGAATAAAACAATACAACATCCTTTGAGATTGTTTTTATTACTTCACTTAATGAATTATTATTTCTTCGTTTCATTTGTTTATCGTTTTCTTTTTATTCCAAGGAATTGTCGGAGGTTTTTTTGATTTTTTTTTTTTTTTTACTATACCGACATTATTTTTAATTGCATTAAAAAGAAACAAAAAAATGAAGAAGAAAAAGGAGGTAAGTGAAGCTGGTTAATTATATGAGATAACCACTGCTAGATAGACAGAACAGGTATATACCGAGTTTTGAGTTTCAATGTGAATGAGTATTTGTATTCGTATTCGTATCTATGTTGAGTTCATGTACTCGGTTTATGTTTGTAGGCAATTCGGTGTAAAGACAACAACCGGGTTTATTGTCTATTTTTCCCCTTTTTTTGCCCGTTTAATGGGATAATAAATTTACTGCTGTTTAATTAGAGAATTATTTTCATGCCTCTCTTTGTTTTGTGTTTTTTAATTTATTTTGTGAACGATATTTTTGTTTTGTTTTTATGCACTTTTACTGTCTGAGGCAGAGAGCGGGACTTAAATACATTAAAAATGTGCACTTTACGTTGACACTTTTACTTTCTAAGCGAGAGTTTCGTTCGGTCTTTTGCTTTTTTTTTTATGTAGGAAATAAAATAGATATATGAAGTTAGATAATAAAAAGGAGATATGTATCTTGGGAACCAGTGCACTAACAAAAGGTTTGTGACAAGACGACTTCCTGGTCCATGAAGTACTTTTTTTTTATCAAACAAAGTGGATCTATAAAAGTTGTTGCCTGATGATATATGTATGTAGCTCTGGAAGTACTCCTGAACTATTTTCATCTTGATATTCAACAGCATAAGAATGACCCTACCAGCTGGCCAAGGAAATCAATTCAAGATCGCTTTACTCTGCGACTCGGGTTATAGTAACAAAGAGGAAGTTGTGAATTTGTAAGCGGTTATTGAGTTCAGAGCAAATCGTAACAGATGACGAAGGACCTGGACCCAAACTGGCAAGATTCTCCAGTCTATCCAATCTTTATAGAGCCCCCAGTTTCTCACATCAAGTTGGTTGAGGCTTTGGCTGTGTGCTCTTTTTGTAATTTTCTTATTCTTTTGTGGCTGAGACTGTTTTGGGACTAACGCACCTCGTTCTGAATTAGATCTGATAGCTTGTTTACTCTGCAATAAGCTTGCAGAATTTGAATGTTCTATAGATTTTTAGACCTAGCTTCCTAAGATGTTGTCTGCAGCATTTCTTTCTTTTCAATTCTTCGAACTGTACCTATGCCGCAACTGTATTTATTTCCTGTTATAGCTTATTGACTTGCTCATATTGGATACAGTTCCTGATCTTGTCCATCGTTGTGAGTGTTTTTGTTTTGTTTTTCTTATACAGAATGCTCCTGCTCCAGTCTCTAACTCGTAGATTCATTTCGTGATGGTAGTTTCACAGTCTTCTGCTAGAAAGCTTGAAAGAGGTTTTTGCCTATCTATTTCGGTTAAATGTAGTTCCTTAAAATTTCTTTTGACAATCTTTGTTTACGGAGTTTGACTCCAACTTCCACCTTCACTCTTTTTTAGCTTTTCTATTACTCTGTTCGGTACCATTCCGCAGATTCACTTAGCTCATAGTTTAAACTGAGTTCTTCTTGCGCTTCTATCTAATGTTTTTCATGAGGTCTTCCTATGCTTTTACAACCTGGGTGCCTGGTGTATAGTTAAGGCAAATATGATACAGCACTACCTAGAAAGACAGATTTTGTTCTGCCTTTCGTGTGTAGGCTTAAGGCTTCTTTGCATAGAAAATATGGATTTAAACTTTTGGGAGTGGTTTACGGAAAGCATCTCCTTTCATTATGATGGCGACCTCTACTTGAACTACCTTTTGAGGTAAGGTAATGTGCTCGCTCGTCTAAGATTATTTTGCAGCGAAAATTAGTTACGTTTGATTGTGAAAAGGATTTTATTGAAATGTGATGATATAATCAACAACTTTCTACGACTACTGTCGCTGCTGACTCTTGCGCTTGTGTGGCTCATAAACAAATCAGTCTCCATGTGCTCAAAATGTCCGCCTTTTTTTCCTCCCCCGCCTATGGACAACTAAGTTGATACAATTTCCATGCAATCATGAATGACATATGCCAGTGCCATTACGAGCTGTTTTCAAAACTTAACACACAGACCGTCATCCTCTCAGCTAGAGAAACACCTCTCTGTTAAATGTTTAATCAAATTCCGTGCTCTACCTGTGTATTCTTGCAAAATGCTCTTAATTGCATGATTTTATATGCAAATGGCACACAGAATATAGAATTTGTTCAATTTACATTTTAGAAATGCACCTAAACTCTATCAATAACTTTCGTCTTCTCTACGACGAAACGTCGAAATAAATGCCACACTTTAGACTAGTCAACTATTTTAGAATTTCAATTTTTGATTCACTACTACTATACAGAGCACTACGCCCCTTCCTCTGATGATGTGGTGGACTGGACGACGACGTTGTTGAATTCTCTCGATCGATCGAAAAGAGAATTTTGCACCCAAACCCCACCATCAGACCCACCCATCAATCTACATACAGAGGGGTGGAAACAGTGAAGGATAGCACAGCAAAGACCGGGCTTTACATTATGAAAAGAAAATGAATAATGTTAGTTTAGGATTTTATGCAAATTTCAATTTGAAAATGTTGTACAAATGAACCACCACGACCAGAGTAAGGAGATGGGTACAAAATTATCCTATCCACTTGCTGGTGGGTGCGTTCATTTATTTTTCACATCTACAAACACATAGAACGTTCATGTTCTGCATAGTATCTGTATACAAACAGAAATATTATGTATATGCGTGCACAAAATTTCATTAAGTCTTCTTATACGTAAAGCTTTTACAAATCTCCTAAAAAACCCACCCACCATCGCTCTCTTTGTATGCTATATAGGAAATTACAAATTAAATTTTCATAAAGTTTATGATAAGTCTTCTTGTTTGATGATAAAATAACAGAAATTATAATTCCAATTTTGAAAATGCACACAATTTATCACATACATCCACCTCCACCCATCCAGATAGACAGTTAGATAGACAAACAGACAGACACACGTACTGCTTCAATAATAAATTATATTATATTAATAAATCTTAACATAGAAACAACGTAAATCCCATTAGAAGACAATATAATCCAAAAATGGGATACATGTTAAGATAGAGTATCTACAATTGAAATTATTTAGTAGATTCCCCCCTTCACCTTCACAAAAATTAAACACAACAACAATTGCATCAGACAGACAAACAAAGCAAAGAAAAAAGAAGAAAAGGGCGACCATGCCATAAAGATAAATTTGTCATTTTATTCAATTAATCATTTATGTATTTTTTTTTTGTCATTAAAATCAATTAGATAAAATTGTGCACATCATACTCGTTCGAGTATCTAACAGTAAGGAGAAAAATAAATTACGAAATTTTGTATCTATAGTATATCGGGCCGCTTTTCAAATGATATACAAGAGTATGTTATGCTTATTTATTTCAATTGTGCCGTAATAAAATGTACTGCTGCTGAATCATCCATTCTAAAAGAAGAAAATTGCACAAACAATTTCAAAAAAAAGAGGGCCAATGTATCTCTGAGATGCGACAACGAAAAAGAGAGAATACACTACTCGTTCTCGTATACATCCGGCAAGTGTGTCACATAAATAAAGTTCTTTCTCGGGGTGTAGTTTTTGTTTCACATGTGTGTGTATTTGTGATTTTTTTTTCGCTATATTTCGCGTGTTACGAAATCCCATTTCTGCATTTCTGTGTTTTATTTATGTTTTTTCCTCATTTTTTTTTTTGTATTTTTATATTCAACTTTTGTTTTAAATTTCAATGCACACGCAAGAGTAAGAGACATAGTTGTTGTAAGCAGAGCATAATGTAGTTCTACACTGTCACACTGAATATATTTACGAGTTGAGTACCCAACTATTGCATTGTTGGGAGAGAGAGGTATGCTTATAGCGGTAATAAATTCTCATTAAAAGCATTTTTCTCCCTCGTTAGATTGCTGTTTATATAGTATTATTAATAATAATTGAGGCATTGTAAAACGGTGCAGAGATTGTGTTTTATTTCACAATAAAAGCAAACAATTTTCAAGGCAATATTAATAGAAGAATTTAGACATAAAAATGTGAGTTTAAGTGGTTAGAGTCAAAAGTAAAATGGTTCTACTAAATAAATTCAGGGTTACGGAATATTAGATACACCTTTTTACCACAAAATGTAAAGTCTTTGATTCATTTGATTCAATGTCGTTTCTATATCCACTATAGTACAAATGACGACAACTGCATACATGTGGTCAAGGAATATGTAAATAATAATAAGGGTTTCTTATTGGGATAGTCAAGATCTTTGAAAAAGGGTTTTCCTTTCCAAAACTTTTCAAGCAACCAAAAAGCAGTGATATTCAACTTATTTTATCCTCCCTAGTCCTCTTCGGCTTATAGAATATTGCCTGTGTTTCCTGATCTAGATCTAGCCTGCCGATCTCAGTCTGGGGACAAAAACCGCAGGATACCAATCTGAGATGTTGAAATTGCTACACGCGATGGACCACCACACGTGAGTGTTTAAAAAATCGAGGAACTAGCCAAATATATTTCCGAGACATCCAGAGGGCATCTATGACTAAGACCACTTGCAAAAGAAACACGAAAGGGACCTACTGGGATGGTCTGTTTCGACTCTGTGCCATATAAAAGTGAATTTTTTTTTTTTTTTTACTGAAAAATGCTCCTTCCGTTCATCCTAAACTCACTAAATTACATTATTTCCTACCTAACTTCTTAGATACAGAACGCGCTTTTAATAAATTGCACAGAATCCCTTTCCAAATTAGGTGAGGAGGAATATATTAGTCAATTGATAGCGTCTATTGCCAGTGCTAAGGACCAGAATTATTCACACCAATTTCATAAGTTGTAAAGTACTCAAGGATAGTGTCATTTCGCCGCTTTTGCTTGATGTAATCTCCAAAAAAATCGGCAAGACTTGACAGAGATAGAGTTAAGGTAGTCACGTATGCGGACAATCTGGGGTCGAATTACGGCATCCGTGATCGAGTAACTCGTCACGAAAAAACGACCATTATTACGTCGGAATGATCGTTTATACGTAATAATGTTAATTTTTTCGTGACGAGTTACTCGATCACGGATGCCGTAATTCGATCCCTGGTGATCACAAATGACTGTGGTAGCATCATCGTCGTTCTGTCGCTGAAAATTTCAGGTTCAACTTCTGTTAAAAAAGTCGATCAACTACGAAAAAAGCGGATGCCAACTCTATTGCACAGACATATCACTGGAAGTAGGGTGGTCAAAATCCCATGAAGTATTGATCTTACTGAGTAGTGGCAATGACATGAGGAAGTTGAACAAAAATACTGTGAATTATAAGCTGTATTATTCTGGACACCACCGCTCGAAGCAAAGACTGAAACCTTATACTAACAGAGTTTCAAAATCACTACACCGAGACTAGCGCTGTGTGAGTAAAATCAGAAGGGTTTTCATAACCCTTTGAGCCGCTAGAGAACTATGAAAAAAATTGGTAAGAATCATGGAAAAAGCTACAAGTACTTTGTGATGAGGTGATGGTGGAAATCAATTCGGAATTCCAAGAATTTTTTTTCTTCAAGATCTACCGCCGTCACACCATTGATCAGCGGAGGACTTTTTTTTTTAGACTAAAAGGGGACCAATCTGGTTTGGATTGATGTGTCTGTAATTTGCGCTGTTTAAAATAATTTCCTTTTGGGGACTCTATTCACGCAGCTTTATACCAAATAAATTCCCTCCGTTTAGTAGGCAATCAACTCCAGCTGCCTTGTTGGGCTAAGATAGTGCTATCCTCACTTCGGGTTGTTGGTCGAGTAAATGGAAGTGTTGCCTGCCATCTTCCAAGTTGAATGTCTCAGCGGATTGTTGGTTGTCAATGCCGTTTAACAGTCTGCTGAAGTGTTCTTTCCATGTTCTTCTGAACTCTTTCTACGAACTTCCGAAAGTCACCCATTGATTCCACTCCTTCGTTTTCTTTTTGCCCAAAGCGATTATGTATGAATTTGTTCCCCCCAAAGCACTACTGGGTTATCAAAAGCAATTCTTCTTTACATAGCCCGATTCTTATCTAAGTGATCCAGTGCATGCATTATCGAACTAAGTTGACAATCTAATGTTAATTTCCCCATGAAGACACTTAATTGCATCCACCATCAATCTGTATTGTTATCGGGAATTGATCATCTCTCAATTAGTACTTATCTATAGGCTAGTAAAAAACTAATAAGAAATGTATCCTATTTTATTCGTTTAAAGGTGAAGTGATTATATTTGTACAGGTCCATCTCTGATTAGACGATAAAAGATGAGCTGAAATCTAATCTTTTTTTTTTCTTTATTCAGATATATGACCACTGGAAATGTTATAAAGTCAACCTTGCCTCCTTCCACCTAATTAAAAAATATTTAAGCAAAACAAATTTCTTTTTTACATAACACTTCTATTTTGTAGAACTTTTGTGTATAGAATTTCTAATGAACCTCATTAAATCATTCCGATGACCCCATACTATGCGTTACTTCTTCGTATTCTGCGGTTTTAATTTATTTCAAATTCTAAAACGTAATTTGTGAGTATGAGTAATATCAGCCCGTTAGTAAGTGATCGTACTTATTGTGTACTCGTACTTATTGTTCATTTTAGATTGTCGACGTTAGATATAAAATTTGAAACAAAGAGAAACGATATGACACATTTTGGTTAGTAACTAGTAACTAAATATATGTAATGCCTTACGTAAGGATAAGCATATTCAGTTTAAACATATCCACTTCGAATTACAGGTAGACTTTCATTTTGATTCCTTGCACACTGTGACTATAAACTCATCATGTCAAAAGCAAAGTACTGAACATACTTCCCTTTATCATCTGAAGTAGGTATTTTGTGATTTTGTAAATGTGAAAAACCTCATTAAGTCCCATCAACAATTAACGCTGCTATCAGCAGTAATATTTTCACAAAGCAAACAATCCCGATCGGATAGAATCGATATTTGCTTCTGCCACCCCTTTTCGAGCATCGGTCAGCAGCTTTTACTCATTTAAAACTCCAATCAAAATGCCTATCAAATCAATAATTAATTTCCATCATCAACTTTGCATTGTCTCTACCCCCCTCAATACAATGTTCGAGAGTAAACTCTACTATCAAGCCAACCAGATCAGAAGGAACTAAAAATAAAACAAATTTTAACCAACCCAACACAATCCATCCAGTTCCAGCCATCTGGTGGCAGTATATTCATTCAGACATTGAGATACATACATACAAACGAATAGGCCCGTTCCATTGAGTAATGTGTCTCTGGGCCTGAATGTTGCAGATACTTTGATGTGCTGCTTCATTTACTGGAAAACACAACTCGAATTCATTCAACATAATGAAATAATTTTTAATTGTCAATTATTATCTTTGTATCTTTTGTGTGTATGGCAAGCGGCGAGCGGCGAACTACAGGGGTAGATAGTATATTTATTGTGATTCAATTAATTGCATCTGCGGCACAATAGGTAAGCAATTAAGCTTGTCTGGTTGTGTGAAGAATTTGATTACCCCACGAATACGAGTATCTTGTATCTTTTGTTGGGGAGAAAAACAAACACAGGATGAGACTAATTGTAATTACCCACAAATATTTTTTCAAGCAATTAAAAAAAAAAATCGTTTACGTCTGGTTTGCATAATTTCACGGAAGTCTCTAATTTATTTTTTTTTTTCTCGTGCACGTATCTTAATTTGAGATTTTTAATTTGGTTTTTGCTTACAATCGAATGTTTAAGATAAAAGTCAAAGTACCAGGAAAAGCCCAAGACGGGAATGTATGCAGAGATGAGAAAATATTTCATTGTAATGCATTTCATTATGTGTACACAAGTACTGATACTCTCTCTCTCCTCTGTCTTCTTGTGGCGCACCCCTCGCGTACGCTATTGTACTCGTATCTCTGAGATGGGGTCACGTACTCAATTTATTATCTTCCATATAATAAATTGAATACAATTATAGGTATTATCATTATTTATTGGTGTAATATCTTGAAATCTTACAGATACACATATCTAACCTAGCCTCCTCCCCCCCTCTTTACATGGGAGATTTTTGTATTGGAACAGCAAGACCGTGCAGCGGCACAGTGTTGTCTTGGTCGTGTATCTACCACAACTGTAGAACGAATGAGAGACTTTTCAACTTTAAATGAGATTCATTCGCACTTAGATTGCTAGTTATCTGATTGTTGTTGCTTTTTTTTCTCTCTTTTTAATATGTCCCTGTGTGTGTGTGTGATTTTTCGTTTGATTATTACAATTTTATTTTTCCTTGGTTTGCATTTAATAGTTATTTCCTTTTTCGTTCAATTTCCCAGATTATTTAAAGTGTAATTTGAAATAATTTAAATTTTTCTCCTACGGATTACGACATGAGAAAATACATTTTTTTTTCATCGCCAATTGGTTGGATGTTATGAAATCGAGACGAATAATTGGTCTATTAGGGAAATATTCATATAATTGAGGAGAGTGATGTTATTGAATTTCGTGAGATAAAGATAGAGTTTGAGGAATTTATTTTGAATAGTTTAGATTGTGTAAACTGACCGAAAGATCACGCCTATCACCTGTCAGCAAAGACTGCTGTTAGGTGTATAGTGTACACTTTCACTGTCCATTGCTAACATCAAACATGGTTCTTTAACGAAGAAGAGGAAAAGATTCCATGAAAATATATGAGGACCCAATCTGTCTAAAATTCAGTTGCAGTACAGTTGACGTATTTCGATCTAAGTTGACTATAAAATTCAACTAACGAGCTAACTAGGTCTAAGAATAAGTCGCAGACTGGCACCATTTAACCCTTTTTCAGAGATTTAACCTTGAGAGCTGTATACCCAGCCCAGTAAAATTTTACACACCAAGTGGCGATAACTTTCCCAGTAACAGCAAATGAGGAGAAAACAACATAAGTTGACCACCAGAGCGCGAAAAATTTCACAAATTAGCTTGTAGCCGATCGTATTTGTTGCTTTTCCTCGATTTTGACATTTAAAAACTGTCAAATAAAAAACAAAAATTCGAGCCGCAAACCAATTGGTTGGTGGGGCTGCTACTGAGTATGAATCGTTTTTTTGACTGAAGTGAGTATAGTTCTGAAAAAAAAAACACGGCCAATGTCTTCACAACTCCGCTTCCTAACTTGTCTTTCTTCACACTTATTTGCACTACTCTGGGAAGAAACTCAATCTAAAAAAAATGAATCATGTTTCATGTGTCGCGGCCATGCTCTCCTACCACTGGTTCTCTCCAGACTCGTGCTTAAGAGCAACAGAAGATGATAAATTTGTGGGTTTGTTCACTGGTTTTCAAAATCCATGAGGTTTTCACTCGTAGCTTACCATATCCTACTAATAATATTATAAAAGTGAAACGTTGTCCGTTTGTTTGTTTGTTCCTCTGTAACACGAAAACTTCGGAACCAATCAACTTTAAATTTTGCAGACAGAGTGGCTGTACCTCGGGTCACAGTATAGGCTACTTTTGGTTATTAAATTATTATATTGGTTATTAAAGCCGAGGGTAAAAGCTAGTCTACCATAAAACGACAATCGATTGGCAATATCACTTTTGAAGTTTAAAAACCTTTTATACTGGCTCTCCTATCTACTTTCGTTGTCTGCAATGAGTTGATAGATCGTAAAGAGCGTGTATTAGATTAGGTTAGGTTAAGTGGCTGCCTCCGCTTAAGCAAGAGCACACTTAGATCAGAATGAAGATCATTTGTATTACTACTTTGAGTACTGGAACACCAGCACCAGGAACCTGCCATAATGGATTTCCTTGTTTTTCATGGAAGATGGTATGGGTAGCCGTATCGATGCAGACACCTTATTATACTGCACTGTGTGCAGAACCATTTAGACCCACAGACAAGGCTCTTTATTTTATAAATATCTTCTTTGGCTTAGTCGCTCAAGTCGTCACAAAATATTCTTCTAGAGTTTGCATCCTCAGCCTTGTTAGGGCAGGGCAAGTAAAGAAACCATTTCGTCCTCTTCCTCATGCAGAATGTGGAAAATGTATCCTCGCATTCGACTTCAAGGTTTTCGATTGCCATGTTTTTATCGTCGGCTTCGAACAAACGAGATATAATGCAGCTGGGTGCAGCATAGTTTCGGGTTTCTTTTCATATTTCACTGAAAGCTCTAGTAAGGCTTGTATATCTTCGTGATGACCTTGAAATAAGGGGTTTTTGCGATCAGTTTACCATCACATGATCGCAGCATTTTAAGATTTACAGCACTTCATTCAGCACTACTGTAAATTTGTCGAGTATGTATTTCAGAACTTGAAGCAGGAGGCAAACGCCTCTTGTGCTATATTATGTCTTCTTACAATCCAGTTGTTGATGGTGTAATGAAATTGAGGTTTATCAATGTTTATCGCACCAAGTTATTTTTAATTTTATTGATAACTTCTTCAACGTGTATTCGTTGTCCTTCGTTGTCATTGTCTCGACACTTCCACCTTGCTGTGCTAGAGACAAATCCCTAGGTCCATTCTTTTCCGTTTTCATCCCTGTTTATTTAATTTATCCAGTCTTTGACAAATTCGCCTACCTACCTTATGGCTTAGGTAAACCCACAATATACGGGGGTGTTCAATTTCATTTGTTGAACTATTTATTGATTCATATCACGATTGTAATGCAGAAAATAAACAAAACGTCGTCTAAGATGGAAAAAGATATTCTCTTCTCAACTCAACATCTAACTAATTCTTATTCAATCCACCCACTTATTCCCTGAGGCTTATAATTAAAATTCTCGTATTTAATCACTGTTATACTGATCTATAAATAGAAATGAAATATTTATACATTCAAAGGCATTGTTATCATTTCAAAAAGAAAAAAAAAAAACCTTAATTTTAGCTCAAATACATTTTTAAGTTAAAAGGTGACTGAACCATATTTAATAACCCAAAGAATTACAAAAATAAACAATTCATTACCCCCCCATGTGCCATTAAATTACTTAATCACTTCAATGTAAATAATGGAAAGAAAGAAAAAAATTAACGAACAAAAAAAGCAAAGTCAAGATCAAAAAGTAAAATTGCGGAAAAAATAACAGAAGAAAAAAAAGGAGAGATACACAGTCCCTCCAGGCAAAAAGAAAAGAAAAAAGAAAAAAGATACAAAGATACACACTTCCGCAACACCTTTTTGATAAATGAATCTCTTTTATTAGGTGCTGCACATATTTATCGTTATTTTTATTTAAATTTCATGAAATGTCTTCTCTTTTTGTTTTTCATTAAAAAAAAATCACCCCCAACAAAAGGACAAAAAATAAAAATAAAAATAAAAAGTAAAATTACATCCCAGACAAGATTGGGTTAGTCCTCCTTCAACCTTCTCTTGGGCAAACGTAAAAATGTTTTTTTTTTATCACGAGCACCATGAAATAAAATATGTATCTCTTAATTTAAATTCCCTTTTGATATTGCGATTCGTTTTTGCATATTCTGCAGAGAAAAGAAGAAAAGAAACAACAAGAAGCGGTGGTATGGTGTACCAAATGCAAGGCTCATAAATTTGTTCGTTTGTTTTTTATGCTTCTACCCATAGGGTATATTGAATTTGTCATACACTTTGTAACGGAGAGAAGTAATAAAAATTAAAGCAAGAATTTGTACTAAGAATATCGGATGTTGTATCCATCTGAAAATGCTAATGTTTATTGCGAAATACGAGTATTATTAAAATAAATTGAGGAATATTCGACAAGAAATTCAGATTCTTACCTCGCTGGTACAAGACTATGGTACTGCGGTCAGTGAATATTAGTTTTGAATCACATACTAATATTATCAGTGTTGATACGGACGGAAATATATCAATCTTAGGAATAAAATGGCAAGGCAAGATGTTTTATGATTTGGCAACAGAATTTGCAATAAAATTTCAAACTGATTGGACGTAAGCTGATATTCGGGATTTTAAATAAAAGTCGAACCCAATTAACTAGATTTTTTTGCAATTTTTTTTTTCAAGGACTTGCCCTACCGAAAACCATCCTCTAAGTCCCAATGCTCCTAAATTTGAAATTTGTATTAAAAGAATTCGACTGAGCCTTACATTTGTGCGCGCCATCTAACAATATTTCTTGCTCTCCCACGTCATCTCTACCAGAGTGACTAAGCTTGTGTTAAAGAAATCAGATGATCTTAAATCGTCAACTTGCCTGAAAAAAAAACTTTTTTTGACAACGAAAGTCGATAGCACTATGTTTTTTTCTATCGGCATCGTACGTAAGGGGGCGAGTTTAGGCAAGGATGAGAACACTAGACATCGCTTTATGTATGTAGCTCACTGCTTTAAGAACGATGAAAAGATGCTAAGTATCGACTCGAAATTCTCGAGTTCTTACCAACTTGCATTGTCCTGTTTTAATTTTTTTTTTTTATATAAAATTGCAGCTGTAAAACTTCCTTCAGAAAAACGCTTCTTCTAATGTAACAGACAGCCATACACTCATATAATACGTGTTCAGTTTCGTCTTTCTTAAGGCAGAGTCGATATTAGTTCTCCTGAGAAATACTCATTATGTCTTAGGCTACCCGTATCCAGAAAGGAACATAGAGAAAAGTTTGTATTCATAGGGCAGATGATTTTTGTTGCTTGTATGATTCCTTGAATATTTTCTCATTAGAATGTCTAGGTATTACTATAAAGCGAACTTTGAGAAGCTGCAACCTCCGGCAGCTTTTAAGTTGAGATAGCGGAAACGTAATGCTTTTGTCGCTGCTTGACTATTGGTGTGTACATTAACGCAGGTTTCGGTGGCATGCAAGGCTGCCTTGGAGACACTAGGACACATTTCAAGTGGCTTGGTCCAAAGTATTCCTCGCTATTACTTTCATATTCAGCAGGGGATGGTCAGTTTTTTCAAGTTGAATGATTCACAATCTCCATTTGAAATCCTAAAATAATTAATTTAGGGATGGGTTCACTGATCATTTCTAGCGCAGAAAAGTCAAAAAGAATCGCCAAGTGACCAAATGATCTTTCTGGCAGGTTTTCTATCCAGCGTTAGAGGTTTTAAGTGTTAGAAGCTCACGCAAATCCTGCTAAGGATCCATTTATCATTATCATAACCAAACCAAATCTTGCAGCTTTGTTAGATTTAAGTTTAAATATCGTTATCTTCAATGAGTCGTTTTAGTGTGGACGAAAATACTGGCATGATTGTATTGCTCTTTATCATGGCAGTTGTATGGAGACGCTTGTTAGTTGAGGCCCAGGTCCACTCCGGACTGTAACGCCACCTTAAGTAAGTTGTATGTGGTTGTCTGTCTCCTGAAAACTATTCAAATTTGGACCACTTCTTGTTGGTAGTCAACCGTGTTGACAGAAATGTCTATCACCACCGTACTATCTCGCATCGTTACAGTCAACGTTTTAATACTTTAAACTGTTTTTGAAAATGTTTAATCAAATGAAAAAGCACAAATATTCTTATGTCAAGCATTACTTATAATTTGACTTTGGCAGAATAGTTATAGGGTAATGCATTATTCATTTCAAACAATTTGTAAATTTACTATTTGTTTTGGTTTTTTTTTCTCATTCTCCTTATCGCATTTCGTTGAACTAAATTTAGAAGTTGAAACGAAATAAGAAAATGTAAATTAAATTAATCGATGATAATTGAGTTTTGTTGTTCGCGTATATTTTCCTCCCTTTGTGTGTTTTGTGCTTTTTTTTTTGAGTTATTTGTGCTTTGTCCTTGATTTAAATTGGTTTGTTGTTTTTCTACTTATATGAGATAAAGTAGTGGCTGGCACCAACCGGGAGGGCGACAGGGGAAATCCTTTTAATTAAAATACATGAAAGAGGAAAAAAATTGATTTCGATCAAAATGCAATATTCCAACAGTAGAACGGAAACAAGGGAATATGGTTAAGAAAAAGAGAATCCATGAAATAAAAATGATATAAGAAAAGATTCGCAGGAAGTTCCTTTTTTAGTCTTTCTTTATTTTTTTTTTTGTCAAAGTTTTCAAAAAGCGTTTATTTAGTTTGAACTTGAATGGTCACAACCGGAAGTTTTGTATCTTTTCATTTTTGTCATTTACCCACCCTAAATCACCATCTCATTTAACCATAATTCATGGTTTAAGCACCATCTTACTATTTATTTTTCTAAAACAAACATAAAATAATGCTTATGAATGTTCATAATTTATTACAACCACAAATGCATATGTACCACATAAAAGCACACACAATGATGGTTAAAATCCTCCCATTATAAATTATAATATGGACGATGACGTTAATTGCAACTCGACGATGTCGCTGTTTTCTACAGCACGAACGCAACAGCACTACCTCGTCATCTGAGAAATTCTAGTGAATTATTCGATGCAATAAATTAGCACCATAAATTTGTATTTAACCCTCCTTGTGTATCTATGTATGTATGTAGATGGGTCTTGTGTAATTTTACATAATTATTTCTACGAGAATAATGGTGGTAATATTATATGCAAGGTTGTGTCTAAAGTTTCCTTTAACCAATTATATATGACGCCCCAAGGATGGACGATATTAATTTATTTCTTAAAATGGATCACAAATCCTGTTGACAGCAAATTATATCTTAATTTAAAAGCGCTACAATTAATATAATAACATATGTGTGTGTATAAATAATTTTACTAATAAACTTTTTTATATAATTTATCTTTTACAGACAAGAGGACGAAAACCTGGCCAAGGTGGTTCGGCAAAATTGAATAAATTAAATTCAGCTATTTCACCAAGGCAACAACAATCAAATTCAGCAATTAGTCCGGCACCAGCAATAGCTGTACCGCATCCATCACCAAATACATCAACAACAGGAGGATCGAATCCTTTAAGTTTAGGTGGTGGTAATATAACATCAATTACTGTTCAACATCAACAGCAACAACATCAACAACAACAACACCAGCAACATCAGCAGCAGCAACACCAACAAGTTCAACAACAACAGCAACAAGCTGCATCACAACAACAGCAACACCAACAACATCAAATAACAGCACAAATACAAACCATGAAGGATCAACCACAACAACCAATGGTGAGTTTATTAAATTGAGAAACATATGAAGTTATAAAGTTCCTTTTTCATACACAATATGATCGGTAGATTGACTTTGCAGACTTCCATTTGACTGTCGGACGTATGTATTTCCGATAAATGATGTGATGGAAAGGCCCTTTAAGTAGATGACAATGTTAAGGCTTAGGTTACCATAAAACTTTTAGTTTGCCAAACCTGAACTTCTTGTGGTATTTTTTTCTTAAAACATTCCATTGCGAATGATATAAGCTACCCTAACGACTTCACGACAAACACTCCCAATTGACGTGCTCCAACTACTCGTACAATGAATGATGTACATATTTACCGCTCTAAGAACTTATGGAGATCGCCTGTGTCTGAAGCCGAGCACCAGTGAACGATAGGACTTCACTCCTTCCAAAGTTCAAAGGATTTTTTGCAATCCAATTGGATCTAGTCATTAGAGTCCCCTACTAGGTCCAAAGTTAAAGTTATTTCCAAATAATTGGGTCTACTTCTTCATAGTTATTCCGTCTTGTCTGAAACATTGTAACTTGCTAATCTCATTTATAGCTACAGGTTCGGTCTTTTGTGAAGTACAGGTTGAAGCGGTCCTAAAAGCTGAGGCTGTCAACTCGCATTCACGTTCGCAGAGGTTAAGGTTTTATTTCCTTGTGTGGTATTGTTATATATTTCACTGCGCGTCTGCGGTTTAGCATATGAATACAGTTTTTTTTTTCACAGCCTCGCAGAAATATGCTGGCTGTTTGTGTTTTTCATTCTTCCAGAGTTGAGTTGAAACGTTGAGACATAGAGAATCTATTTAGTAAGATATATGAGTTCTTAAAGGAATTTTATGGCATACAAAAATGGATTCTGTGATGGCTGGTAGCGTCCATGAGCCTAACTGTAATATCTCAAAGCCACTTTGAAAATGTCGAAATGCCTCTAACCATGTACTCACGGAAAGTCAAGTGCCACTTAAACTACAAAGTTCCCACTTGATAATCACGAAATTGGTACTCTTCTAGATTTATTTACTTTAAAAAAAAGATCAAGCTTTGGTGGGTACTGGGGGATAAAGGTATAAATGGAAATAAAATTGCTGACTAATAGCCACAAAGGTTTAGAAGGATTTGTACAAACATAACACCCGAACCTGTCTGCGATATATCCAAAACTTTCTATTCAGGGTCATTCTAAATAGATGGAATAGCAGTATTTACTTATCGTATTGGGAAAAGGAACAGTTGCCTAGATAGGTTAAGATAGCCGTCCACCTCGTGAGAGTCCTTTGTGGCTATATTAACCTAAAGGATTACCTTAACAAGATTAACCTTATTCAACTTTTTATGCGGCATATTAGAATAAACCTACTTCTGGCCTAATTAGGCCAAAGGACCACTTTGCAGTTGAATGGAATTTCAAGCCTGGCTGTCCGAATTACCTACACATGTCGCCGCAATGTGATAAAATCGATGTACAGCAGATCGGCGAGACTTTTAGTAGAACTATTTGACTTCGTAACACACAGTTTCCTGTCACAATCTTTTCAGTCCACCAAAACAATAACTGCACAATATTGGGTGGCAAGCCCTATTTTTTACCACAGTTAAAGTTTCACGTTTAAGTCGCAAAGGGACCTTCTGCAATCTTTGACTGAAAAGAGTCATGATTATTTAAATTCAACTGAAAAAAAAACAATATGTAGCTATAGAATAGCTGTCATCCGAACAGTGAAAAGTTGTTACCGTTCTTTTATTATTTCTAATACATACATAGGTAGGTACCGACTTCTGTAAAATACCGTTCAATTGTAATGAGTGGTTATTCTATAGTTAATCCTTAATACGTAATATTTATTTTTCAGTCAAATGCATATTTCCTTTCATTTTTCCTCCTTAAATCAATTGAGAGCTAAACTTGTTTTTCCCGTGACAGGTTCAAAACTTTTCCAATTCAACAACTAAATCGTATAAAACTCTTGTCTGTAACTTCTTCTCTACCCTCACTGAATGATGAAACCATATAGCCCTGAGAAATTGAAAAACATTAGTAATTAAATCCATCATGATTCTGACTTTCAATTTGCAACTTTTTTCGCTTGTAACCCTTATAAAAAAAATCTCTTCACTTCCACTTCGAATCCTTATTACATTTGGCCAATAATTCAATTCAAAAACGGAAGGGAATAGAATAAAAAGAAAAACAAAAAAATAAAAATTAACTATATATATTTTCTCTCTCTCTATTTTTCATATTCTATTTTCTAAAAAAGTTAAGTGGAAAATTCAAAAAGATAAACCACCAGCCCTGGCCATCTACCTCATTCCCGGAGCACCCTTCTGTTCAAACACACAACAAGGAGCAACCCAGGGTGCATTGATTTCTCCTTTTTTATTTATTTTGCTCTCCCTTAACCCTTGTCTCTGTATGTGTGTGTTAAAATACCAATGCCTTACCTTCAATACACAAGCTACACACAAGTTCAGGACGATGGTGGTCGATGATGGGTGCACCCTTAAAGTGCGGCTTGAGAGTAGTAGACGTGTTCTTGTTGTGCGCTGCTCCAAGCACATATCTCTTTCTCACACTGCTTCTCTCATTGAATGTGAGGTTAGTTGGTTCCTGTTTCGACAACGATCCCGGTGGAATGTCTGCAGCCACCCATCACAGCCAGCTAGGAGACCAAGGCAGCAGTAGCTCATCCTATCCCGCGCTATGTGCACCACTTAACTACACCCCATTCTGGAGCTGTGTGAAATTGGTATATACCAAATGTGGGGGGAGGCCGCCGCTACGTACATACACCCCAGAAAAGTGGAAGCAATAGCACCAGCACCCAACATACACAGAAGAGAACGCCACAGAAAATAATCGTCTCCACCAACTTCTCTACCTTCATCGCTACTTTCATTGCCTCCATCGTCCCGCATCACCTCCCCATCATCATCCCCATAGTCGTCGTCGTCATCATCGTCCTCGTCGACGTTGTGTTTTTTAGGAGTCGCGCATAAGCAATTGCGCACCTTCGACCCTCGTACGGAGGAAAAACGGGGATGCATGCATTTTCTATATAGAAGGGCAACCCCTCTGATGATTGCCTTAGAAAATAACAACCCCTGGCGAAAAATCCATAAGTAATACCATAAACTGTTTCTTTTTTTCCTTTTTTTAATTTCTTCCCTTTTGAGTGTCTATGGCTTTATGCAATCAAAGAAATGAATATCCCTACGAAAATTAGGAATATTCATGGATGTCTACTGCCAGACGGATTCTCCTTACCACAGTCTCATGGTTAACCTGTGAAGGTGGGATAAAATTTCATCATACCCTTGGGAGAACATTAAAGTTATTTCAAAGCTTTGTTGGGTTTTCAATGGGGGAGGGAGCTCCAAAAAAAGAAAAATGAATTCAATCAAAGTTTTGAGTCGATGAGGAATTTCAGACGAACATCCCCTTTTTCTCTTTCTTTTGCAGTATGTTTATCTCTTTCTTTCTCTTTCTCCGTCTCTCTATTTGAAAGTTCCTAATTCAATACGACGCCGCTCTTTTGTGTGTTGTACTTGTGTACCCCTCTCTTGGAGCATCTATCCCTTTTTTTTTTTGCATGGCATGAATCTTAGGTCGTCCGGTACCAGAGATGACGATGATAATGGTTGTGGCTATGTTGGTAGCCACTAGTCACCACCACCTGGTAAGGAACCCAACCGGCGGGTGGTTACCACAAAAGAGTGTTTGTGGAGGCTTTTCTCTTTTCCTGATGATGGTCGCCCAGACAATTAGAGGCTCACTAAAATATAAAGACGTTCAGGTTTGAATATCCTGCCAAGGAAATTAATGAGAAAATTCATTCCACCACCCATAAACATATGTTTCTACTATGTGTGTGCATAGTGGCTCATAATAAATTTGGGATATTCTCCTTGTTTTTTTGTTTTTTCGTGCGAGTGCTGCGTTATCCTTGCAAAATTAAAGAATCATATATCATAACAGGGGGAGCTGCACACACATAGATAATTAAATGCGAAAACTGTATGCAACGATGAAGTATAAATATTTAATTTCAACAAATTATTAAACAAAAAAAAACAAAAATCGTTTATTTCTCACTTTTAATTGGAATTTTTTTTCTCTTATCTGAAAATGAAAGCACACAGATCTTTGTACAGTGTTGGTCTGTGCAAGAAGCAAAAATGTATCTCTGTTCGTGATGAGAGGGGGGAACAGTGAGGAAATTTTTATTAATTTATAGGCAATATGCAATCGCAGTTAATGCAACTATAGATTTTTCTGATTCGTTGGTTTATTGCTATTGCACTCGAGCATGAAAAACCATTGAAAATGCAACTTCGGGCTTGTTGGTTTATTACTGGCAAACAGACAGCATCTTAATTTGTAATTCATTCGGATTTTATTGGTGAAAGTGTTTTTTAGTATTTTTTTTTAATTAATGTTGAATGTGTTCGGTTTGTTTAACAACAATTTCATTCATGCGTTATATTATTTGTGCACGCGAAAAACTATAATTAAACGATTTTACAACCACTGGAGTATGAGGTTTTCGTCATATTGAATTTCCACAGTACCTTACTTGATGAAATGAATGCAAGGTATTCTTGCAATATTGCTGCTAAAACGACCTATGCCACTGACAATTTCTCTGTTATGCCAACCATTATTGTGTCTGAATATTGCTTTCAATAAAAGTTTGTGTGAGATTATCTGAAAATCTTTAAACATCTTGCTGTTCACACCAAGTCATCATTACTTAGCATCGAAGGACATATTAGTATATATATACATACATAGATCTGAAACCATCTTCCTACCTCTGCTTGAAATTTGAATCCCAAATTAAGTATTAAGAACAAGAAAATCTGAGCGGCGCCTTATGTCCATTTAATGTGCATCTGCCAACATCTCTTCATTAAAAACCTTGAACTTTTCACACATGGCGTGCTCTAATGACATAAGCTTGACTTGAACTGTACATGCAATAGTTGTAAAAATTAAGAAGATTCTTCCACTAGTGACTAGGTGAAAATCAGCAGGGTTATATTTTTTGACAGGCAGTAAGCAATACATGTTTTGATTTCATACCACTGCCATGCAGATAATTGTCACAGCCCAATCACGATCTACAGGGTTCCTGGGCACAAGGGCATTAAGTAAAAGGCCAACAATTGTAACCATTTCTCTTTTGTGAATTTGCTCACCAAACACAAAAAGTTGAAACTCAACTCTCGAGAGCACCAGGAGAAGCTTCAAAATGGAACTAATCAAAAGGACTTCAACAAGCTAAAAAAAAGTCCATCAAGAAATTCTCACGCTTAGCGTGATGCTGAGTTACTAACAGATTTCCGCCCTGCTTCCACAAGCTAGTCATAAGTTACTCGGATATTTGCAGACCAAGAAACTGCTGAGCATAGCTCGAAGCAGTCAACCACTTATGCTTAAGTTTTGTCCGATCTTGCTCGTAATCAAAAATCCCCTTGTTGTAAGAGAACTTTGCTCAGCCCAAAAGATATTTTAGTTCGCAGTGTCCGCCAGCCTTATTCAACTAGTCGGAAAAGATTGCAATCCTTTTCTAGTGCCTAATATATTAAAAAAATAAAAATAAAAAAAAGTCCCTCTAGAAGGCATCACGTTGACAGTCGTCACGGGATTCAGTCCTTCAAATGAGCTTTTTAAGACAGTCAGACTCCGAAGAACTATTCTGTGCAAGATGTGTCTCGAGGCAAATGATAGGAATTTCATATTCCCTTTTTCGTTTTGTGAAAGGTCTATCAAGGTTTGAGGTAAACATCATTTTATAAATTGGTTCGCAACCAAAGTGGAAGTCTGCGTAATTGTTGTCGAGTTTTGGCGATCTTTGCTTTAAAAATACCTGCAATACCAAAACAGTTAGTTCCCACTTTGTTCTACATCTACATAATTTAAGGATCTACCAATTTTGCTGGCGACGATTAGCAAAGCTATTTAACCTTGTCGACCTGATTTATGTGAATGGGGATCTGCAATGCGAATCCAGAAATGTTGAATTACATCCACCGGATCTTTTATGACAGTTTTGCTGTCGCACACAGACTTAGTTGTGTACATCTACAGGAAATCCAGGAAACCTTGGAAACAGGATTGTTACGGAAACTACCCCTAAATGGCTCGAACTTGAGGACAATTTCCTTACCGTCCTTTTCATTAACAGAGCATTGTGCAAATCTAAGGACTGTGCTAGGATTCTAAGAAAGCTACTAATTAATACATTTTCTTCGTACCAATATTGGCCTGATTTTCAAAAAACTTGCAGACAAGAAAGGTCTACTAATCTTTGAAGAAGTTCGAGTCGCTCAGCAGATACATCAGCCTACTTATACAGTCAGGTAGGGCTTTCACGCTTATGGTGATTTCCTCTTCCACTTCAGTGCCAATGGAATGAAATCTGAAGCGAATTGAAAGGCAGTTTCTTAGGCAAAAACATTTTAAGTAACTTATGTTCCACATCCAAAATCACGACACAAGATGAGACCTTATTTCCAAAAAGTTACTTTAATGGCTAATTTCAATATGTAATGCAATTTAGCTCAACATAATGGCAACATTAGCAGTGTACCTCGTCGAAGAGGGTGCATAAATTAAGATTTTGATTGGACCCCGGTTCTCATTCTTGATTTGTTTTTTTTTTTTTTTGCTCTGTTACGTAACTGATAAGAGAATTCATTATAATTTTATAGAATTCCATAATATATACCCAAACATCGTCAGTGTGTATGTTCGAGGGTAACTTACTTACACTCTGAGGAGTAATAAATTTAAAAACGAAACATATACACGATGTATAAATAAAATTTCACTCGCACATGTTCACATTCGAAAATAATTCTCTGCCTGGTCCTCGAATTGAACGAATAACACAAACAGAGAGGGTGTGGGTTGATGGAGAATCAATGAAAGTAAATACTCTGGCTCTCCTCTGTACCACCACCCTGCTGTCTTTTCATGTCACCCTTAAAAAAAAGTCAATTATTCCCGATAAAGAAGGTTGAGTTTGAGTTTGAGTTTAGCAAAAGAACCTGAAAAAAAGGAGCGTACGTATGCAACCCAAATACACCCCTAAAATACTCATGGAACATAGAGGTGAATGAGTTCGATTTGAGGTCGTGCACTGAATAGTTGCTCAATGGATTTGTTTTTACGTCCCTTCTCCGACAAATATAGTGACTTGAAACGTTTTGCTTTAGCCAACAATGCGTACGATACTGAAAATTTATCAATGGAATTTGCTTAACGTTGTCTTGTCGGTACACTTGTTTCGAGGATGATTGCTTCTGCTGATAAAAACATGTTTTGTTTTAGAGGAAACAATGGTTATTAAAGTGGAACTAGGTGTAGGTATGCAATTTATCAGAAAAACATGACGAAAATCATGTCAAAAATATAAACAACATGACTTACTCAAGTTCCGGTGGTGCTATCAAGTACTTATATTTAGAAAAGTGTCTTGTCAATGCGAAATATCTTGAATGTGTCACATTTTTGGAAGTAGCGCTGCTTCTTATTCAAGGTAACATAACTACTGTTCCTTGGGGTCAAGATTTAAGTGATACTGTTGCTCCTTAAATTTGGAAACCTTTATTTGCTATAAACTCACAAAATCGTTGTCTTTCTGTTTGCTATAATTGATAGAACTAACGAGGATTTCGACAAAAACTGGGCTGATCTAGCAGCATGGAAAGTAACAATATTACACGACGAGCAGATCCCAAATAAGACTGAGAGAAATCTCAACATCAGTTAATCTAGACTCATCCTAGTAGGATGACCTGTGCTAAGTGCAAAGATCTAGAACTCTTTCTATGTCATTGTCCAGCTCAAGAAATTGCGATATAGAAGCCTTCGATATCAAGTCCTAAGAAATATTTCACAAAGCGCACGAAGACGTTTCCTGACCATTCCCAATTCCGTTAATGTTAATGAATGTTAGATTTTCTCGGTCAGCTTTGGCAAATACTCTTTCATATTCCAAACAGAATTGTTACATGCAAGAAGTCCAACACAACAATTGACAAAACAATCTTTATCATCAGGCTTCTTTTTAAGTGTTCGCCACAGGCTAAAACTGATATAATTCCATCACTAGTAAGTTAGTCGAAAATCTGGTCGTTTTTGGAACTCGAATCCACATACATAGGACATATGGAAAATGAAATGGCAAATACGTTTTGTAAGACTGGTGTAGTCATCCTTAAGAGGCTCTGAGCCATTCTATCAAGTCGGTGGTTACTTTATCCATACACTTAATTTATCGTCACTGCCTATCTGTAGACTATGTCTGGAGAATGAAGAATAATGAGATCATAGTCGTACAGAATGGCTCGGTCTTCTTCTCATAAGAAAGCACACACGAATCTACGAATATGTAAACTTACTGCTTAAAATTTAAAAATACAGGACATAGAGCAAAGCCAAGATTAATTGACTTCCAAACCGGGTTGACAGGGATATCGTGAATTATTGGAATTGATACATATGGCCAGATGGGAGACGAAGATTCAAAATGAGAAGCAAACACTTACTCACTTCCCTTGTATATATCCAGCACTAACTTCAAATACAAAATCAGATCGCTGTTTGAGAAGTTATTAGAGAAAATTGGCAAGTGACTTGATGGCAATACGACTGACTGCCACTACAATCATTTCTTAGTTACAAACAATAATAGAGAATATAGCTCCAAGTTTTCATTACAAAGACATCCTTTTTGGTCCAAACATTGTTGGACCTTCTTGACGAGCCATCTCAGGTTTGTTCGCATCATAAACTCGCTATACTAGACTCTTTTGATCATGAACCATATAGAAAATAGTATCAAAACGCGATTCATAGGTACACATTAAATTTTGTAATCCATAGAGGCTCCAATACCCTTCCTTTCGTTTTTTTTGTAACCACACTCTGCACGCAACTAATTGCAATTTTTAACAGACAAGCAATTAAGAGGGCACGAAATTATCATTAAAGCACCAAGATGTTTCGTTAAAGTTCCAGGGTCATTTAGCGCAGAAAAATCTATCAATATGTGTACACCGTCGTCTATATGTATAACCAGTAGACAGCGAGGCAAAGAAAAAGAGAGAGAGAGAGAGAGGCGTTATCGCCGAACCCATTAACTCCCATCCTTCGACTGCATAAATTTCTTTGGTTCTCGGTTTATTTTTATTTTTCATGGACACACAGCATTTATGTTTCTTTGTGCCTTCTCTTGGTTCGCCTTTGTCTGGCTCTGGTGGTTGTTGGTATAGCTGATGATGGTTCTCGCTGCTACACTCGTTAATGAGCTCATTTTTAGGGATACACATTTAATGAATACAAAGCAAAACAAAATTATGTATTACCGAGCATAGCTACCAAGCATGTAAACCTAATTAGTATGCATTTAACGCAAATTTATTTATATTCATCCCTTCTCTTATGTTTCTGTTCACTTTTATTGCAGGCTCCAATGGCCTTCTATCCAACCTGGCAGGCAGATCCATCTCAAGGCTGGCAAAATCAATTTATCCAGCAAATTCCACAAAATAGTCCGGCAATAACATCGCTGAATTCGCTTGAATTCCAACCCCAAAGCTATACGTATCAACCGCCAAATGGATATGTGCAAACTGGCCTTGGATTTGATCCGAATTATGGAAGAACGTATGCGGCTCCGGTGCAACGTTATGAATTCCAAACACAGCAAATCTCTTCGCCAATAAATCAAGTATCTTTGCAGAGCGTTAGTTTCGCTCCGACTGTTACCTATGCTGGACAAGTGTCCACAGCTCCAGCTCCGCCACCAGTTGTTCTGTCGAATTCATCGGCAGCATCAGCGCAACAACATCAATTGCAAGTGGCAGCCGCTTCTGATTTGAATAAAACCATGTCGGGAAACGAAACGCCTGGATATCCGCGGGTGAGCAGCGTACCGCCGCGCTCACTCAATTGTAACGGGTATTCAGGCGATTTCAGCGGTAATCAAGCAACTGGAACTCAAGCAGTAGCACAACAAGCAACAGGAGCAGGAGGCGCTGGCACAACAACTGGCCAGCAAAGCTCTAATACGAACGCACAGCAAACGCAACAACAGTCATCCTCGCCTATGCATCCGCCATCAGCACAAACCTCCCAAAATCAACAGCAGCAGCAACAACAACAGCAGCAGCAGCAGCAATCTACGCAACAAATTCCACAATCGCCGACAAGAGGTCATATGCAACAGCAACAACAGCAAAGGCACGTCTCTCAGTCACCAAATCATGTTCCTCAATCGCCAAGCAATCACAGCAGTAGCAGTAACAGCAGCAATAATATGCAGCAATATCCAATACCGCCATCTCCAAATCATAACTCTCAGCAGATGTTGCACAATCCACATCAAGGGATGCATACGCCCAATCACCCACAACAGCAAACCCAACCGAATCACATCTCCTCGCCCAGTCATGCTCAAATGTCTCAAGACTGGAATTGGAATGGCCAAACGCAGCAGCAACCAGGCGCTCCAGGCGAAATGTTTAATCAAGCAGAGCGTGTTAACTTAAACACTCGAATAAAATCTATGATCCTTCGAAAGAACGATCCAAAGGACATAGGACAAGGTGCTGACATTCAAATGCAGGCACCGCCTGGACCCTCAGCGACTGGTGTCGCTCATGGTCAGGCTACAAACCAGACCGGTCATTTTTTATCGTATAGCCACCATCTCCGAGGCGATTCAGCATTGAACGTCGGCGGTTCTAGTGTGCCACAGCAGCAGCAGACGCATCAGCAACCATCCGCAACAGCAGCAGCTAGTGTAGCACTAACAGAACCACTCGGAGGTGGTGGCGATCAAATTTGGAAGCCACAAGGTCATTCATTTAAGAAACCACCAAGTAGCTTTCAAAACTCGGATCAACCACATCAGCAACAACAACAACACCAAACAACATCTCACAGTAGCAAATCAAAAAAGAAAAGTCACAGTGCGCCTGACGTCGACAAGAATAGTAATGATCCGGGAGGGGGTAGTAGTCTCCATCATCATCACTCACAGCATGGCCACCACCATCAGCGAGGTTCTCCTCATCAGGTGGACATCAAAACTGAAAAGACCAGCTATCCGCCAATGTCCAGCTACGGTCATCATCCGGACCCAAATGTGTGTTACCCTGGTATGAATCCCCAAGGGCAATACCCAATGATCAAGCAAGAACCCGGCCTCATGCCACATCAGCAGAACAACAAAATGGAGGGCTACGAACGCAACTATCAGAACTTTATACAGTACGCTGACTATTGCCAGAACGAGGTACAGCCTTCTGGTGGCAATAATCATCAATCCAATCAACAACAAGACTATCAGCAGCAGCATGGTTATCAGAATCCTGCCGCTTCCTACTACGGTGCTGGCTATCAGCATCAAAACAACTATCAGCAAAATTTCTCGCCCAGCTATCAGCATCCGCCACCGCCGCTGCCGCCACACTCATCGTCAGCATCAACGCCGTCTTCCTTTGGCTGTCCGCCATCTTCCAATTCGACAAAATCTTCCAGTTCCGGCTCGAAAGGGGGTTCCAGCCTAATGGATTTGGATCGAAAGCATGAAGCGAGTAGCATCATCCCTCTGCCAATGAACTACGAAAAGGAGATTCCCGCACATGCATATCCTATTCCTCAAAATCGATATTCCATGATGCAGGCAGCCGACAAAGTTGGCGAGCTTCAAGCCAGCGAAGAAGTGGACAAAATCACCGGTTATCCGTTCCTAGGTGAGGGTGGCCCGGCAGCAATCAAAAACATTGTCGGCTTTTCTTGCTGTCGACAGGGTGGTACGCGTGTGCCAACAATAGAGCATCTGAAAGACGGTTCCTGTATGGGTATGCAGACGAAGGATGAGATCCTCGATGAGGATGAAGAAGAGACTGATGAGAATGGTGAGCCAAAGGCTCCGAATAGCAAAAAGAAAAACGCCAGCGATGACGTTGCCAGTGAAGAGGCGTCATCGGTACCTGCCGAAGTGGTTGTGAAGCGAGAAACTATCAATCCAATGTTCGATACAACGGATCGGCTAGAGAAGGGCAACAAGGCCGAAATACCCGAGTGCGATTGTTTCTCATCGGATAAGAATCCACCAGAACCTGGAAGTTATTACACCCATTTAGGTGAGTTACTACATACCCATAACCAAGTACACGGAGTTTCCTAAATGACTGATTTCAATTTTACAGGATCTTCAGCGACTTTGGCTGAATTGCGCAAAGAGATCGAAGATCGATGTGGTATTTCGGGGAGACAGTTGCGCATTGAGAAGATTGTCTACACCGGCAAGGAAGGCAAGACGACACAGGGTTGTCCTGTGGCCAAGTGGATTATCCGACGAGCCGATCCAGAGGAGAAGATTCTTGTCGTTGTCAAGAAGCGACAGGGTCACAAGTAAGTTGGTTTTTCTTTACTGCAATCTATATTGTTTTAGATTCTCTTGGTCTGTATACCACATCAAAACGCATCCACTAATATCACTCTTTGGCATTTATAGGTGTTGTGCAGCATTTATAGTCGTCTGCATGGTGGCTTGGGATGGTATGCCGCGTCAAGAAGCTGATAACGCTTATAAAAATCTCATCGGCAAGCTAAACAAATACGGTCTACCGACGACACGTCGCTGTGCTACAAACGAAAATCGCACATGTGCTTGTCAAGGTGAGTTTCTTAACATCCACATGCAATCCACAGATAATGACACATTTTTTATTTCAAGGTCTCGATCCCGAAACATCTGGTGCATCCTATAGTTTTGGCTGTTCGTGGTCAATGTACTACAATGGTTGTAAATATGCACGCTCCAAGACTGTTCGCAAATTCCGTCTTTCGGTGAAAAACGAGGAGAGTGCCATCGAAGATCACATGAACCTCCTGGCCACAGTGTTAGCACCGCTTTTCAAGCAAATCGCACCACGTTCCTATGACAATCAAACAAAGTACGAAAAGGAAGCCCCCGACTGCCGACTTGGTTTAAAACCGGGAAAGCCATTCTCGGGTGTCACAGCCTGTCTAGATTTTTGTGCACATGCTCATAGAGACTTGCATAATATGCAGGACGGTTGTACGGTGCAAGTCGCTCTACTCAAACCATCAAATCGTGATGGTCGACAACCAGATGATGAGCAGTTTCATATACTGCCGCTTTATACGATGGATGCAACGGATGAGTTCGATAATGCCGAAGGACAAAAGGAGAAGCATCGCACTGGTGCTGTGCAAGTCCTCGACAAGTGAGTGTAGCGTTGAGTTTTGATTGTCAGACTCAGATATATGTAGTACCTTAAAAGCAGACAAAAACATATCTAACGGTTTTTTTTTTTTGTAATTTGTGTTTTAGATATCCTTGTGAAGTTCGTGTAAGATCCACTCCACTTGTGCCATGTCGAAGGCATGGGAAAAAACGCAAGGACGGTGAAGAAGGTGCCGAAGGTGCTGCTGCAGTTCCACCGCAACAGACAACCCCGCAACCACCACCAGTGACACCGAATCCTCCGCCGCCCACGAAAAAGGAGTCAAGTAAATCCAAATCAAAGTCAAAACAAAATCAACAACAGCAGCAACAGAATCCACCATCAACACCGTCGGCGCCACCATCAACGCCATCGCCGCGTTGCCAAACTCCAGTAACAAATAATCCCAGTCCGGCGGGAAGTGCGTTTTCGACGCCACCAGTCAATAACGGCCATAACGGAGGTAATAACAATCTAATGTCGTCTAATTCGAGTCTGATGAACATGGCGACAATGATTGACACCTTCACAGATGCTCAGCTGCAATCGAATCAAATCTCAAGCACCGTCTTGGATTCTCCATACTCCTATGATTATCAGACGGGTTCCTACATCGACTCACGCAACTACTATGGGAACTGGCCACCACCACCAACCGCCCATCCAGCGGCAGCAGCTCCACACCCAACGGCACAGCATCCTGTGGCAACTAACTTGACAGCGCCACCAAATCCGCCAATGACACCCACCACACCGAACAGTCATCATCATCAAGCACCTTTGCCACCTGCACCGACAGCTGTGCAACACCACGATGGGTATGGCAACTTCAATAATCATCTTCCACCAGTTGGCAATCACCTTACTCAGCTCCAAGATGTCCGCGGTGATGTAAAGAGTCGGGGAGGTAGTGAAGAGAATCCAGATTCTACGACGATAGTGAACAACCTGACCGAGAGTAGCAAGCTCACCCCATTGACACCAATAACTAACTTAGGGCCTCCGCCATTAGAGGAAGGGTTTGTTAAGCCAAAGCCACCACCCGATTACCAGTATTCACAGTATCCGAACAATTATCAAATGTATCCACCACCACCGCCGACCTACTCGCCGTACGATGCGTACAATAACATGAACTACAACTACAGCTATCATCATCAGCCTTACTCTCCGTACAGTATGTATCCGCAGCAGACGCCACCGCCCACACCACCACCACCGTCACCTAACTGGAACATGTATCCGCCGTCCACGTCGACGCAGCATCCACTCCCACCACATGCAGCTGCCGCAGCCGCAATGCATCATCAGCAGGCGGCCTATACACCAACAGCACTGCCACCAGTGACACATACGCCGCATCCACATCATCAGCAGACGAGTCTGCCGCCACAGCAACAGCAACATCCACACCATCATCATCTACAGTCGTTGCCACAATCCCCGCTGCATCATCATCAGCAACAAGCTCCGCCGCAGCAACAGCAACAGCAACAACATCAACAGCAACAGCAACAGCAACATCAACATCAACCGCCATCTACTGTACAGTCAAAGCATTCACAGAATTCGCAACAGCAGCAGCAACAGCAACATCAACAACAAATGGCAACACCACCGCAACAGCAGCCGCCGCCAGTGCCGCAACCTACACCCCAAACCGATCTGACACCACCACCGATTGTCAATAATGGTGGTGGAGCTACAGTCAAGGCTGAACCTATAGGTGAAGTGACCGAGATCAATGAAAACCTTGAAGCATTCCAAGATCCACAAATGGGTGGCGTTGCGATTGCGCTCAATCATGGAAGCGTTCTGATCGAATGCGCCAAACACGAGATGCATTCCACAACTGCTGTCAAACGTCCCAATCGTCATCATCCAACTCGTATGACACTAATCTTCTACCAGCATCGTAACCTAAACCGCTCTCGTCACGGCATCGATGAGTGGGAGGAGAAGATGCGTGTAAAAAAGATCAACACCGAAGCCGATGCGAAAGCCAAAGAAGAAGTCCAAACAAAAATAAAAAAAGAACCCATCGACGAAGACGATCTCGACGATATGGCTGAGTGCAGTGGTGGAAGCGCCAACCGTAAGGAAGGCAGCAGTAGCAAATCCGATGGTCATCATGAGCCAAAGCGTAAAAAAGACGGCGAAAGCAAGGCAAAAAAAAACTCCAATCACGAGCAGTCAAAAAACGAGAAAATGGTCCTCCGTGCACCGACCCTAACAACTACTTCGTGGACAACTTTATTCCCCATGCATCCATGTGTGGTGACTGGGCCCTACCAAGAGGGCAACAGTAGTCCAACCTCAACAACGGCCTCATCTCAGGCCTAGGTGTCGGAGGGCAGATCAAATTCGCTCTTTCATAAAAAAAAAAAAAACAAAAACAAAAACTCTCTGCTCAATGATTGTGATTTAAAGAAAAAAAAAATAAATAATAATTTCCAAAAAAAAATAAGAAAAACAAACGCAAATGCGTGCGCTGTGCCATAAAATAAAAAGTAAATGTTGAATATAATTCGCAAAACATAAGGATCACGCATCATGTACACATCGTAAGACTCTCTCACTCGTCAGCATAAATCATACGATCCACAACCATAAAACAATTGTTCTAATAGTTTCTCTTTAAGTTGTATTCATTCATCTCACTCTCTTTAGTTCTCATTTGCAAAACAAAGGCCGATCACAAGATTATCCTTACTATTCACAGTTAATTATATATTTTAGAAAAACGAAAAGTAAAAGATAACAAACATCGTTGCCAAAAGTACAAAAATACACAAAAAAAAAAAAAAACCGAACTACAATTAGTTTCTCAGTAAAAAAAAAAGCAAAAAGAAAATACAACTGTAACTCTTTTTCTCTCTTAAATATAATACACACCACAAACACCAACTAAATCAACTACAAAACAAATACAAATAAACTAAAACAAGCTGCTAGGTTAGTACTACACACGAACATCCATCATACCCTGCGCCAAGGGTTATGTTTTTATTTTCTTAATTTTGAAAAGCTAATCAAACCATACTTTGCCGTTCGTTCTTTGCTTTTAATTAATTTTAATCATTGTGAAATGCGACACATTTACGAGATGTTGTGAGTTAAAAGCAGAAAACAAACAAAAGAAAAAAAACCCATTATGCCATGTATCTCATAAAATATTTTTTTATTATCGTGTATAAAAAAATATGTACAACATCCCTTCGTATAAATTCTCACCCTTAGCAAGATGTATAATTCTCTTATCTGTTGATGGAATGTATTTCCATTCAACTCTACATTTCATCTTGTTAACGATGAGAATTTAGAAAAGTAAACAAACAAAAAAAGAAAATATAAGAAAATAGAAATTTTCTGTTTTTATTTTTTTCTTATTTTAATTTTAAGAACTACTCGTAGGATTATTAATTATAATTTAAATGAAAACAAACAAAACAAAAAACAAGGATCATCATAAATAAAAAAATGAATAATATTAATAATTAAATTGAAGACATTAGATCGTTTTTAGTTTCTTTTTTTTATATTCTATTTTAATTTAAATGTTAAATGTTTATTTCATTTCACAATTAAACATATGTTTTAAAAGAAAACAAGAAAAAAAAAAAAAAGAAAGAAACCTATATGCAGACATTATTGTGGATCAAAGAAAGACTCGAAACCAAGAAGTATTAAATAAAAGAAAAGAATTAAAATGAATTAATAAGAAAATAATGTTAAATATGTTAATTGTAGTAGTATGCATCGCATTTTTTTTCTTCTAATTTTCCTTTCTTTTCTTATTTAATTTCCATCCATATAAGTTTTTTTTTTTCAATTCAAAAAAATGAAAATTATTTTCATTTTAGTTTTGATGTTTCTATGAGATACAAGATAATGCAAATAGTTATATTGCATTGAAATAAAATATAAAAAAAAGAAAGTTTTGCTATAGAAAAGAAGAAAACGTCGTCATAGAATTCTCTGTTGTAATGTATGCTATCTATATTAATTGTAATATTATTTATACATAAAAGGAAAGAAGGAATGCATATGTTCGTTTTCTTTTTATTCTTTTTTTTTCTTAATAATTATTATAATACTATACGACAATGGTACATATACATACATACATATATATTTTTCTCTTTTTTGATAAATAAACATGATTTTTTCGCTATACATTTTTGTTTCTTTATATGTTTTACATTTATTTCGCTTGTGTTGTTTTTTTTTTTTTTTTGTTTCTTTGAATGTCCATTGTTCTTTGTGAAACTCAAATTGAGACACATTTACTACAGCAAAGAGCAAAGCAATGAGAACTAATTGGAGTTTTTTAAAAAATTAGATTGGACTTTTTTTAGCTCCCGGCACCCAGTCCCAATACATGTTTAAGTTCAGCGGGCTTTTTCATATTCATTTAACTACAGCTACAACTTTTCACGATTTTTTAGGAATTTTCAGGATTTTTATGAATTTTCGTGAATATAATTACTGATATGCACGTATTGTTTTTTATTTTGGTTATTTCGTTGGACTTCCATGCGAACTGATACAAGTTTGAATTTTTGCAACTTAAGGCTTTTCGCGCAACACCTGTCGGCAGGCAATGAAAAAACTTCCATACTTACTCAGGTGACGCTACAGTTCGAAGTGAAACTTGGCCACAAGCCTCTCCAGACCCTTAGCTAACCGCCTCCGGTTACATACTCTAAATTTATTGAGGCCCCCTTCTACTTGTGTGCGCCACCGTAAGCGAGGTCCTCCTCTACTGCGTTGTCCCTCCGGCTTAGATTCAAAAACTATCCGGATCGTTGGACATGTGGTGTCCACATGTTTTAGCCATCTCAAACGACCAATACGCAGTTTTTTTTCGACTAGGTCAATTTCTCTATACAGCTCATATAATGCGTCATGATATCTCTTCCTTCAAAGTCCGTCAACGCAAACCGGACTAAATATATAACAAGGTATCTTTTGTTCGAAGCGACCAACGCATGGTATCTTCATCCGTCTTCAATAGCGCCATAAAGTAAGATTGTGCTATCTAAAAACCTACTTATATTTTGCGATTATCAATTTTGAAAATATAATCAGTGTGTGGCATGTTCTTGCATTCGTGCTCATAAGGTTGTCCTATTCCAGAGCCGTAAAAGAGGTAATTCTACCCCAAATTTTCGAGTTAGAAACTTAAAATTTTGAACAGAATTGAGTAACAATCCGAACCATAGATAAACCGAGATACAAAGACAAGATCAGCTTTAAATGTTCGAAGCATCTTGAAGCAATAATCATTGCAACCTAAATTTAGAAAATAAATGGAGTCTTATCTCCAAATGGAACGAGCATAGTCTAAGAAAATAAATCACCGTCACTCTGCAAAGTTCTGTAGGGTGACGGTCGAGCCTCACATGGACCAGTGATATCAAAGATTTGTATATAACGATAAATTCAAATTGTAATGAATTGTCACAACACACTACTAATTCGCCATTCGACAGACGTGATATGTGGTTTGATTCTGTTGTCTCTATAGGTAGTTAGAAAAAAAAAAGCATCAGTGTACACTAGATTTTTTAATAAACAATAAAAACTGTGTCCATCCATCAGAATTCATCATTACAATTTGAATAACTCAAAAGGAATTGCGTTGTGTCCTATTAATCCTTGTTATAACATATTTCATAGAAAAGCAAATTAAATCATCACGCCCATACATACGTACGTACCAACAACATCATCGTTACACTATCCATTTCAAATTTATTTCCATCCACTTCAAATCTCACTCCGGTCACATCAAGTTCTTCCTCTGTTAAGACTGTCTGAGTCAAACTTTGCTAGATTGTCAAGGTTTTGCCATGATTTTTGACCAGTTTTCCAAAACAAATAGTTCAAGATACAGATAATAGTTTCGTCTTGAATAAAAAGGACAGCCGTCTATACTTTAATCTTAAAATTCTATTTTTTAAAAACTAAGCTCTCAAAAACGCCATGGAAGACTTTGATGGGTATTTGAATTATTGAGCTGCTAACAGCCTCCTTTTTTCTCCTCAGTTTATTTAATAATTGGCAAATGAAAAAATCTAGTAATAGTTCTTGAAGAGCATCTACTGAAAAGCGTTCTCTATCATTTACCAAACAGACAGTTTTAATTTACTTAACAATAAGAGTGGGAATTATTTCATTAAACGTTTTCTTTATAAAATTCTTCCTTTCTATAGGGATATGCTTTCTTTCAGCTGAAGACACATGAATGCATTTGAAGTCTTTTGTTATTATACATCGTGTAACTATATAACCAGAAGTTAGATCAATACAATGAACTCAGAAGACTATTACTGCTCTTCAACATAATTCGTATTCTTATTTTTTTCTTTGACTTATTTTCCATCTACTAAATTTACTTTCTTTTTATTTTGCTTGTCAAATTATAAATTAAAAAATAAACTGTCCACATTAATGTTTGCTTGTTAGCTATCATATGCTAAAAACTTTCGTCATAGCAATTTAATAAACAAATTGTTCCCTTATTTTTTATCAAAAAAAAAATCGTAATAATAATTTAAAATTGTCTAATATAAAACTTAAATTTTAATTATAATCGCAATACTTATTGACAATTCAACTATATCGAAAGCGATGACAAAACATTAGAGAATAAATAAAAATTTTCATTAATATTGAGCAATTGGGAGAACATTTTGTAAAAATAAATTAAAAAAATATCGAAATAAAATTGGCATGAACTTTTTAAAATAAATACAACAAAACTAATTTTGGCAAAATGAATGACAAAATTTAAAAAGAAAAACGAAAGGATCAGACAAAAACGTACGGATTGCATAACTGAAAGTTTATAAACGCATATATTTTAGACATAAGAAAGTATTAACAAGAAAAAAAAATCATAGGCATTATTAAATATAAATGATAAATTAATAAATAAACATTTAAAATGGCAAGCATACCCAAAATTTGGTTAAGGTGAAAAACAAAGCAAAAATAAAACTCAATGTACATTAGGATCACACAGTAAAGTAAAATTAATACAGAAATTAAAAAAAATAAATAAAACGTTTAAAAGGTATTTCATATTTTCTTGTTCACTATATATTTTTTTTATTCAAAAGGAAAATAAAAAAGAAGAGAAAACGCGAAAATTAAAAATATAAAAAACACAATAAACCGAAAGAATAAATTTAAAAGAAAATTAAAGTTAATTGCCATAGAAACACCAACTGTTTCTATTTTCGAATTGTTTCATTTTTTTTTCTTTTTATCAGTATTTAAGTTTACAATTTTCGGAATATTATTATTACCAAAGAAAGACTTTATGAAACTATATTACATAATTATAATTAGCAATCTTAGAAATGCTACATTTTAATTTATTTTTACTGAACGTGTACGTATTATATAAATATATATGAATATATATGAACATATATATATATTATATATACATAAATCAAATATATGTATATTGAAAATGAGATTGAAACAAAAACAACAAAACAACACAACAAAAAACAAAAAAAAAATTAAACATACAAAATATATTTATTACATATTTAAAACAAAAATAAAATTTAAACTAAAACAAAATGGTGATAAGGAATTTCTCTTTACAGTCTTCTTTTTAAATCTCATAGGTAGTTCAGGGAATTCAATGAGTCTCATGGTCACAACCAGATCCGGAGATTTTTGGAAAAATGTCAAGCAAATGGATTTTCAGATTTCCCTATTCACTGCAACGTGTTCCTGTCATAATCTTCACCATTCACTTTCATTTTCCCATTATTTTACCTGATTTGACTAACAAATCACCTCTAAAAACAGCGCAAAATCTTTCCAACCATTTTTCACAACCTGTTTTATGATACCAAAGATTCAATCTTACTGAGTAAATGGAGCCTTTCATTTATAGTGATAATAAAAAATGCACTCATATTTAAATTGACTGTCTTTTTATTTTTTACAAAAACCAGGTGCTCCGCCCTCTTATTTGACACATATTTTAGGTCCATACATGCCCTAGAAGTCAAGATATCGAGACTTGAAAAAGTTCACCTAAGACGATTCTCCATGCAAAATGTTTTTTGAAGTACTAGTGGCCGAGAAATTGTACGAGATATCCCTCACAGTCTTTTGCCGTCTTATTTTTTGAATCCTCTCGAGCGGAAGTAAGCATTGGTGCCGCCTGGTGCTCTCAAGATTGCCCTACAAAATGACATCCACCGAAATTCTATAAGTTGTAACGCATCACGGTCGAATTTCCGACTTTCCATACAAAAAACGCCATATTCACTCGTTACCTCTAAAAGGCGGGTAAAGGTTGTCGTAAAAGGAACAAAGTCTAAATAGCCGGATGCTGATAATGTTACTCCACAAAATGGCGTCTTGTAAAATTTTCTAACATCTACCATTATGCGTCGAAATTTCAAACCATGAAATCAATTAGGAAAAACGTCAAGCTTTCAGAAGTAATAAGACAGTGGTTAACAATTCTCATCAGTATTTTATTTCTCAGCAATCTGGACACGGTTTTTTGTGTTTCTTTTTGTTCATATGTGTCCCAGGATCAAAGAGGGACCAAAGGAAGTGCAGATGTCTTTGAGCTCCAGTGAGTGATTCGGTGGAGTTTCTTCAGTGTTGAGTGCAGTTTGCAGTCTGTGACGGATGATTTGGTACATATCTAACTCAGTTGGAGTCGTCGGTAAAAGTAGCTCTTTAAAGGACACAGGACACAGGCAAGGTTTTAGAACAACAAGTCGTTTATTCAGTGAATCATGTTAAAAATTGTGTGTTGTTAATCAATTACAAGTGGCAGCCAGACTGGATTCAGACGCTTTGTCTGCTCCTATCTGCGTAAAGCTCGATGCCGTCTTTGGGTTCTGCAAAAAAGTCCAAACATTTGACATGATGCGCTGAAAATTAAAGATTATTTCGTGATAGGAATGCACCAATTTCTCTTGAATAATGCTTGGATGATGCTTAGGAGCCACCAAATCATTGACATAGTCGAATGATCACCATGATGTGTGGGTGCTATTTGTTAACTGATAAATTAACCGGTTTTTAACTTCATTGACGCCGGTCATTTGTTGTTCTTTGGACTGTATCGCGGTGGTTATCATATTAATGTTGTTAAATTAAATATGATGAATGAAGTTTGAAATGATGACGGTGAGATCGTCAACTAAAGACAGGAGTAATGATTTCAAGAATGCAAATTCCCAACTGGTATGGTGAGAATTTCAATGGACAAGCTTGATGCCAAATTTTAAGATAAGAGTTTATGCAATATACAAGAAAGGAGAAATAAAATATTTAATATCAAAAGTCATTGAAATGCTGTCGGTTTAACTCGTCACTGAATTCGTCATAATCTACTAAAGAAAGTCTGCCACTTTTGTGTACAATTGTGCTTTACTATAACTGATGTCCCATGACATGAACTGAAATCCCAGAACAAATTTCAAAACGAGATGTACCATTCACCATCGAGTGAATTCTTCTCGGAGTTCCTAATTGAAAGTGATGTTCCTCCAAATAATGCTCCTGTTAACAGAAAGTAGATGACTCAGAGCTAGACTATCCAAGAAGAATAAGGTTTAAGTCATGCAGTGTAACCAGAGTCCTCAGAGATCACCTGCACCTACTTGAATGTGTATTTTTGTCACCTAATCCTTTTATCATAAATTAAAATTTGTCTGTGTTGTTTATAAACACAGTTTCCAAATTTTAATTTTATATTTTTTTGACATGACCATCAGTTTATCACATCCCTGCTCTAGTCAGTACACACATCACTTTAAGCTCGGACTTAATTCAAATTTAGCTTTGTCACCAACCACACTGAATGAAGAAGTTAAATCAAACTGTACAGATTGATGAAATTTAAGAATTACTGGAGTTAAATTTAAAAATGAATTCCAGAGCCACAGATACCGGAAGTACGTATTTAATAAGTCAGACTTACTAACTTACCTAAATTGGCGATCTATGATGTAAAATGGCGTCCATGCGAAAATAATCTATGTAGGTTTTGTGATTCCCCATTTCGCCGGGATTTATGTGCAAAACGATGGACCGTAGTGAAACTGATTTTCATTAGATTCACCTCCAAGCCAACCAGTCGTGCCTTGAACACAACTCTAGTTTTGCTATCATGATGTCTTGATCGCGGTAATTAGAAAGAAAAGATAGTATGCAGACTCTTGCTTCACCTTTCCATCTTCCGCAGATAAGTTTATATATGTTTTCCAGTCATGCATCTATGCACCAGTTCGCAATGTCTTATCCCATCTTAAGTAGATGCGAAAGAGGTTCGGCAAATACAATTTTGAAGAGACGAAGGGACTGATGCTGATTCTTAAACAGCAGCTTGAATCTCCATTAAGTCACTCCGCTGTACAAATTAGCTGCTATAAAGAAAGAACAAGTGTTAGTTGGAAGCAGATCGGGTCATAGCCAGAGAGCTTAGTTGAAATCTGACCAAGAGTTCTGGATCTGGTCCCTTTCAACGTTCTTGAACTGAGCATCCGGCCACACATTAGTAATATTTGTCTGGAGCAATTCGACAGATCTCTGATCCGAGCACGCGGTCATCTTAACATAACCTTGATGTCTACTCCTATTTTGAAATGAGGGAGGTGAATCTGGATGGGTATTAAGGATCTGAAATCTAGCTGTACAGGCCGCACATATCGGACGAGTAGCATTGTGAAAAGACAGGCGAGATAACACCGCAAAAGGCAAATGGACCCGCAAACTAATTCTCACCATCGAGATCTGGACAAAAAAAGCACTCGGGGACCAACTACTACCTTATCCTGTTCCTGTCCGGGCACGGTGGCTATCTCCACAGTTTTGGACACGATTGTTCGCCCTTCTGCCCAGAATTTTCAGATGAAGAGGAAAATGCGGCACCCTTAAAAAAAAACAGCCATCTACCTATACATTGCTTTATTTATGGTATGGAACCTCGTAAAAGGCTTATGGTGCTCCATTGATGGACACCTTGGTTTTTTTTTTGGTACATCACCAGTCCATTTAGGTGAAAAACCGAACCACTCGAACTTTGTATGTTAGCAGTTAGGACGAGGACCACGTTTACCCACGTCGCTGAGTGGCATTCTAAAGTCTGACCCAAAGCATCACTACGCATCGTCCTGAAAGTGTTGTTTTCAGATCAAATCTTGAAGCTTTTGGGTGGGTTTTGGCGTTGATCGCACTAATGCAATAATGCTTGCAAATTTACTACGAAAAATCCTATCCTTCTGCGTCAATCTTAGGATCAACGAAAATATCCTTTTACCGATCATGTACTAAAAAATCAAACCATTCCGGAAACCACTACAACTACAGTCAAAGTCTAACCTAAAAGAAATTTTGCTTGAATAACAACAATTAACTTTCTAAAAATATAAACACAATTCATTTGAATATCCATTGACGTTGTACTCGCATCCAGTTTGTCGACTTACAATCAAAGATAAATTTAATCACGAATGCTACGCTTTTGATCTTTTGAAATACAATCTCTAACTCGTTTGTGGTTAAATTGATACTAGCGGTTAAATATACTTTTTTTTTTTAAAGAATGGTCATATGGTGCCCGTTCAACCGGTTACACTAGGGATGAAATTAAAATAATAATTTTGTCAGAACTAGACGAAATTAAATCTTAAGTTTCAATAGATATACAAGTTTTAAAAAATAAGTTAAGTTACATAAAACTCGTGCTCTCAGAATAATCGTGCAAAGCTGACAGTTATTCTTGATAATCAAACTAAAATTAAAGTAAGTCCTCGAGATCGCTATGGTGCTCTCGGATCTAGCCAAGAAATACCTGATCGTTCTGTGCCCATAAAGTTCGCATGGAAAATGATCATGAAACACGAATTACCAAAAGCTATTTCTAAAGCCAAAGTTACTGATAGAATTTGGTCACACACACGGTTAAGATCAAGGATTTCTGCAGAAGAGATGGTGGTGGTAGAAAAGTCCATTTCATACTAGCTTTCCTTATGAGCGAAACTATGTATATAGCAATTAGTTCGTTGACCAATTTCTTCCAGTTGCAGGGTGATACATCGAGAGGGACAACCTTGTCAGAATTCGTGTTTTCAATAAGGAGAAACCACACTCCCACCCAAAATGAAAACGTCGAGCACCTGAATATGCCGAGTCCGAGAGTATAACCGGAGACTACAGAAATTGCCTTGGCGCAAACTGTCCCCTATGCTAGCACCAAACACAAACGCCAACAGGCAGTCGATCCAATGCCGTAGCATCATGAATGAGATAGTCAAGACCACTTTGGGGAAAATCCCGTGGTATGATAATGGGAAAAAAGGTTAAAGAAGCGACAAGAGCATGGAGCTAGAGTACCGAAATAAAAAATTTAAGGGAACGGAAATCCTGCCAATATGCGTTTGCTCCCGAAATAATGATTTAAGCCTTGTCGCTGATTTGCAAGGAATAATAAGCACTTACAGAAGCTTTGACTGGGCATAAGACGAAGAGAGAAACCCCAAATACACGCAATAATGCAATCGTCCTTCCAGTTTGAAAAAAGTTGCACGGACCCCAAGATGCTAGAGAACAAGTAAACTCCCCAATCTGATGGTTTGTAAGCAAATCCATCACACGAAGGCGATATTTTGGAAGTGAACAGTCACCAAATCTTCGAATCAGTTCGTGTGGATCGAAGCATGTCGGGCGGCTGGAGTCTCTTAGAACAACTATCGAGTCATTTCACAATGTCACTTACAAGACTTTGCCTTGCGTACTGTGTGATTGTGTAAATTCGTTCTGCATTTTACCAACCGACACGTATCAGCGCACATTTAACCACTAAGACAAATCTTGGAAAAGACCAGGAAATTCCGCTGCATAAAAATACCAAGCCGACCAACTGTTGTAAGGGTGGTTAAGTTTTAAGGGCCGAGTTGATTTTGAATAAAACACAAATTATTTAGGAAATTATTGTCATTTCTTTTTATTATGATAATATTGGTATGGTTCATTTATGTATGGAACAAAATATCGGCCAAATGGCCGCCGCGACCTCGGCGGCACACCTCCATCCGATGGTCCAAATTTTCGATGACGCTGAGGCATAATTGAGGTTCTATGCCGTTAATGTGCCGAATTATCTCATCCTTTAGCTCTTGAATTGTTGCTGGCTTATGGCCCCAAAGAAAGAAGTCCAACGGTGTCAAATCGCATGATCGTGGCGGCCAATTAACATCGCCACGACGTGAGATAACACGGCCATTGAATTTCTCCCGCAAAAGAGCCATTGTTTCGTTAGCTGTGTGGCAAGTGGCACCGTCCTGTTGAAACCACATATCGTCCACATCCATATCTTCCAATTCAGGCCATAAAAAGTTCGTTATCATCTCACGATAGCGAACACCATTCACAGTAACTGCCTGACCGGCCTCATTTTGGAAAAAATACGGCCCGATGATGCCGCCAGCCCATAAACCGCACCAAACAGTCACTCTTTGTGGGTGCATTGGTTTTTCGACAATCACTCTTGGATTATCATTCGCCCAAATGCGGCAATTCTGCTTATTGACGAATCCACTGAGGTGAAAATGTGCCTCATCACTGAAGATGATTTTCTTCGAAAATTGATCATCCACTGTTGCCAGTTCTTGCCACCATTCTGACCATTGACGACGCTTGAAATGGTCAAGAGGCTTTAGTTCTTGAGCGCGTAAATGCAAGTCTTTATGCATAATGTTCATCAACAACGAGCGTGAGAGGTGCAATTGTTGGGCACGACGACGAGTTGAGGTGGACGGCACTTCAGCCACACTATCGCGAACAGCAGCAATATTTTCTGCAGTACGAGCTGTACGAGCATGCACTGGTGTTTTCACATCTCCTACAGACCCGGTTTGCTCAAATTTTTGCACGATTTTTCCGATTGTACGCACATTTGGACGATTAAATTGACCGAAAAAATCACGAAGTGCACGATATGCATTTTGATTTGAACGCCCATTTTAATAATAAGCCTGAATAACTTTAACGCGTTGTTCGATTATGTATCTTTCCATGGTTCAAATTGAGTTAGTCTGAAATTGGGAAATGTCAAATGAAATGCAGAAAAAAACTTGACGTTTAGGTGTGGTTCACATTCAACATCGGCCCTTAAAATTTAACCACCCTTTATAATCCTTTACTCGAAGCAATTCGGCGGATTTTTGAACCCTCATTACTTCACTCATAACTGGCTGCAGTTTTCTATTTACTTGAGAAGTGACCAGAAAAAAGCTTAAACAGTAGTTTCAGAATTATGCGTGGAATACAATCTGGACTTGTAAGTGTTGAGACCACTCATTACCCCTTTACTTTGTTCCATGGAGAATTCGACTTTTTCAAGTACAGGCGGAGACAGAGCACAATCTGGAAGCATTGAGCTGGCTGCGAAGTACGCAGCAAGTAGATTGGCCTCGTCTAAGGAACTGTATCAAAAGAGATTTTAAAGATACAACTCATCTCTTAACGAATTGACTGAGCAGTTTAATATTCACCTTTGTTGGGTGCCTGAACACAGTGACATCCCTGGTAAATGCAAGGTCGACGAACTTGCCAAATTTGGAACCACCCTTGAAATTCCCTTCTATACCAGAGACATGAGTATTCCAAACAGGTCATGGCCGAAGAAATTAACTTCAGGTGGAAAAGCGATTATACAATCTGAGAGTGACACTCTCAATAAAATTAAAACTCGCGCCGTTACTGGTGTTGTTACAGACTAGGACAACATTACAGGAGAACATGGACTTTCTTCAATGAAACTTTAGAGTTGAAAAGGAGGAGGCAACTACAACTGCCACTGTCCAGCGCTATCTCACAGCAGAAGAAGACTTCTAGGTCACTATAACTTCAGTGATTAAGAAGTTAAAAGCTAAATTCTTTGATGACCAATAATTTTGCTTCCCTTTGGGCAACGTAAGTAGTATTTTCCACCTCAATTTTAGATCATGTACAAAATTTGGCATGTCGAATCAGCCTTTAAACTTTATTTCGTTTTATTCGGCTTTTCTCAGTTCTTTACAGTTCAAGTTGAGCCAAGTATTTTCCTTAACTTTGATGCTCTTCATTCGGTTACAAATAAAGGAGCTCATACCAAGAAGTATAGTGTCAGTAATCATACCAGTTAAACTCCTAAAAGAGCTGTTAAGGCATTCCCAATTAGATATGCCGAAACATCAAACTTTAGCTTCTATTCCGTACTTTTCAATAAAATATTAGGATCCCAACTTCGACTGGTGAATTTATAAAAAAAAAAACTAATACAACTCCCTCCCCTGCTTGTCGACGCACAAAGACCATAAGCCTATGATCTACTTATAGAGTTACATGATGGCTTCGCCTTTCCCATTCACTTTACTCTGTTCGCGTAAGTAACATGCACTTAGTGGGAAATAATTTATGGCATTGCAATCAAATTCTCATTTGTTAAGGCAGTACAATTAAAAGCACGCATCTTCGGACGCATTCAATAAATACATGCATACATATGTACGAGTACATCCGCCAATCGAATGGATTTGAACGTCCTAGACTTTCGACACCTCGCATTAATTTCCGCTGAATTGTGCTATTGCATCCATTTTGTGTCGTTGACTTTCCGCCCTCTCAGTTCTGTCCTCTTCCGCTAGCATCTTCGTCGTTGTTCTCGTCTTATTCATATCTTCGTTCGAGCTTTAGCATACAAGGTGGAGGATCTGCTGCCGATCGTTTCATTATTATTATTGCGCTTGTTTCTGTTTCTCTTTTTCATTAAACATTTTTTTTTTTTTGTATTTTAGTGGCATTTGTTGGAACTTAATTTGCGTGGCGGGGTTGAATTGTTGCTGTTGCCACTCTACAATGTATGTATGTATATGTAGTGTATACCTATCTGTGGTGTTATTCACCAGCAGTAAACAGGGGCGATATACTCGTAGTTAATGTAAATGAATCGCGGGACAGTTCAATCACATTTGGCGGAGAGTTCGAGGTCAGTTATTACACTTTCCCGGTGCATTCGGGGATTCTCAGTTCGGTATCTGTGTGAAATCATCGCTGTGGTCATCATCATCATCATCATCATCCACACCCACAATTTTCGAAATGAATTTACGTACAAGGGCAGGTTAAACTGCTTGATCTTACCTTTGTGAGGGTAGAATCAGCAGGAGCAACATCATTAGCTTGATGGAAACAATTAATATTTTTGTCAGTCTCTGCGACTGGTGGATGTAGACAACGAAGCAACAGTGGCACACTGTATATTTGTCAAGTTGATGGTGTTGGTAGCCCTATGGTAGTAGTACTGAGCCCGACACACATCTTCCGGTTGCGATAATCGCACGAATGGAGGGATTCATAATTTATGGCAAATTTATGTTAAGCACCAACTTAAGGTTGTGGCGCGGCTATATCTCCACTCTGTCACTTTGACGGGCAAATAAGGTTCAAGAACAGGTTCAAGTGTACTTCGGAGTGAATGTGCAGATAACAAAAAAAAACAAAAAAATAAGAAAGAAAACAGAAATAATGTTTATCGCACAACGGTGACTTCGGTGTCATCATGGGTGATGCAGTCGAGGATTGCATTATCGCTGTTTGTTGTTTATGAGGATGGGTTTGTATTTTTAGTTTAGATTGGCAAGATACATACTTAATAAGACTTCTCTCTGACGATTTCAAAAGTCCTTTAAAATCGCCTTTCCTTTAGCAAACCAACCCTGCTGTTTTTTAAAGAGAGAGATTTTATGTATATGAAGCTATGCTTTCTCGGGAATCAAAACGTTTCTCACATTCGAATTAGAGTTTTCTAGATAAACCTTCTACTCAGTGCTTTTCATCAATTAGAATACTCTCAGTGCAAAATCCTTCTGTAACTACCTCTTCAGAAGACTAAGGACTATCATTTTCACCACATTTATCTCTGTTTTGTAGTCTATCGATGAGAGATTCTGGAATCAGCAGAGTTTTCATTCTGACTCTTGCCCGAAAAAATCTGATTGATCCATAAAGATTTCTGCGTAAATGAGTCCCACGGCCGTAAAACAGCTGCATTGGTCTTGCTGGCCGCTGCACTTCGTCTACTCTTTAGCCACACTGAAAGGGATATTTCCTTCGTCAGTTCCACACATGTTCTGGCATTACACCCCAAACTGTTTATAGGCTTAACGTGGTTATCTGACTCTAAATCCCAATACCCAATGACTTTTCCCTAGATTGTCGCCGACATAGTTGTTTAAATGCTGGAAAACCGTTCGTCATCGCAACCATCAGCATCATCTTCTCTATATTTCCCAGCGTAGCAACAACAGCCGATGGCACCTTCAACTTTAGAACTAGTCTCATCAAGTTTCTAGCTAATACCTAAACTCTCCAGTTTCGGGGTTATGTACATAGACGATACCGACACAATCATCGCAGCTTCTCAAGGTCTCGAGAAACGAGTGGCCTACCTCAGCACTAAGGGTGTGTTGAGAACTTCCCCAACAGTTTTTCTTCAAACCATACTTCACTTACTGATGGGGTATGCAGCCAGCAACTAACGCGAGAATATAGGCTGAGAGAAACTCACCAAAAAGTGGTGCATGCCAAAAGCATTAAGTCACCGCAGCTTTCTTAAATCAACTGATGCCCAACACAAGCACTTAGAGTCAGCCCGAAGTCCTCTTTGAGGGGTATTTCTTTACCTTTACAGACGGCTTTAAAGTGTTTTTTCGGAAGTCCTTTTCAATTTCTACTCCTTCACTGTAGTAGTGTAGTGTCTTTCCAGCCAAAGTCACAGCTATCAATCAGGCCGCCGTTTATCTAAAGATTAATCCAATGTCACGCACAGATATTGTGTTTTCTTATCGACAGTCAAGCTAGGATCAGTTCTTTTGTATCCAACACAAGAAAATCTAGGACATTGAAAGACTGTCGCGTGTCTCTAAACGAGATCGCTAACCAATATAATGTCACACTCTGCTGGGTCTCTGGTCACAGCGAATTGGCCAGACAAGGCTCTGAAGGAACAGAAGACGGCAGGAAGTTGTCGACTATTGTAACAATGCTAGACTTATCAAACCTGTCCTCGATCCTAAGAGATCGAAAGCTTTAAATGGACTAACAAGAGAAATAAACTAACGTCCTCCCAGGACACTCCAAGCTCGGCACTTGCGAATTATTTGCATTTGGAGCTGTCATCATCATCCATCAGCCCATTGTGTCCACCGCTGAACATAGGGCTCCTCTAAATGCTTCGAGTGGCTTCGATCTTGTGCCAGATTTATCCAGGTGTCTGCAGCTATCCTCTTAAAGTCGTCACTCCAACGGGTAAGTGGTCTCCCTCTGTTCCTTCTGTCTTTTCTCGGTCTCCATTCTGGTATTCTTTTAGGAGCTGTACTGACGAGAAATAGGAAGAATCTATAGTGCACTTCCTCTGCACGTATCTCGGCCTTACAAACATAAGGAAAACTACTTAAGGCAAATACTTTCCTTACGATCTAAATGAGCTAAACAACGCCAGGACAGCCGATCTAAACTGGAGTCCAATCAGGGCATCAGTGGTTCGACAATGAAGCATCTCTTGGTCTAAGTCGATCTCTTCTCGGAGGAGAACTTTACACCTCTTTGTACCTCAGTTATCTGCTCAGTTATCTGCTTCAAGAGCATCGGAGTCTGAGATACTAAAACTCCACGAATCGGGAGTCTGTTACAAGTAAACTCATTAGGCAATACAGTAGTGAAAGGTATCTCCAAGTAATTGCCGAGTTTGGAAGCAAAAAAGACACTTATACTTCGTTATTTACATGAAAAGGAATCCATGTTAGATACATAAACAGCTCCTTAGCCAGAAGCATTGATCGCCATCATTATACGCAATGCAACAATGTTGTTCGTTTATCGCGATTGCTTCATTTGCTGAAATTGCCAATTTATATGAAGCGCATTCGCAATTAAGATGTTTCGTTGTATCGCAGATGTCAAATTCCATGACGCAAATGCGTTATTTATCAGTTGTTTATGAACTAGTTCCTATTAGTTCCTTGAAAGGCACAAGTGGATAACGAAAATGCACCACCATCGTAATTTCTCCCAGGAAATTGCTATGACACATCATCGTGGAATGTTGCCATCATCTCGCCACAGTTGAGTGGAGACTATACCATCAATATCCTCACACGATCAGCTTTCCCCATGCACATAGACACGAATGGATGTGATGCATTCTACAAATAAACAAGCAGTGCTCCCTTTTGTACCAAATCACATGAAGACATGATCCTTAAGCCGCCTGTTTTCTGTATGTATCGCGGGTGTCAAGAGTTTTTTTCTTTGACTTTTTTCCAGTTTACCATGCCAAGTAAGTCCACTAATATATTATTCCAACACCAGATGGGGACAATGTGTGGCAGGCGCGCACAATCCAAGGCCGATTTTGCAAGCGTACACTGTGTCTGTCAAAGCATAGCAGCCGCAACGCTGACGTTCGTCGCCTGCTGCTATAAATGATTTTCTTTCTCTAGGGGGAAAATGTGCATTTGTAACACTCCTTAGCCGGTGGAATGCACATGGCACATAAAGGAAATGCACACATTTGGCGGCGCGGCGCCGCGTCACCGACTTACGACAATAAATATAAATATACGCAAAAAGAAAAGGCAGCTTGGTAGCTGTTGCTAACTGTGGTTTTGTTTTCGGATATCAATTGAGATTTCAACAAGTTTTAACGGACCTTGGGTTTAATAACATTTTACATAACTTTTTGTCAAGGCAACAGGAACTCACCACAATATTGGATAAACCAGTCAATGAGAAGACACATGTTCACATGTACATTAAATGTCACTGGTAGACAAGAGGCTCAACAAATCGTATCCTCCAGATAGCTTAATCCTCCACTATCTGCTAAGTAAAGTGAGCCGACTCTTTCACAGGTTAGCGTCCTTGCGAGTTTATGAACTAAAGTTTTTCCAATAGAGACTACCGAAATTTGACAGTTGATAGCGGCCATATTGTTGAAGCTACATCTATCAAATTGGCTGTCATTTATGCAATCTGTTTTGCCAAATCACCATGGATGGATATAGCGTTCAACAACACGTGCAAATAATTAAATTGTTTTATCAAAATGGGTGTTCTGTTCGGGCAACGTTCTTCGCGCTTCGCCCATTTTACAGTCGCCACAATCGTCCTTCCGAGAGGACTATTCGCAGTGTGGTGGATAAGTTTGAGTCCACTGGTTCATTAAACGATCACAAGAACTCACACGTACAAAATTCAACTGACCCAGGAGCTGAAGGTAAACAACCATAGACAACGACGTGTGTTCCCTGAATGGGCTGTGGAGCATTTGGAAACTGACCCTAGAACGTCCAATGCATCCCGAAAAGTCATTGTTTGGTGTGAATTTTGGGCTGGCGGCGTCATCGGTTCATATTTCTTTGAGAACGACGTTGGCCAAGCCAGGCCTATAGGTCGATGATTACCAACTTCTTTTGGCCAGAATTGGATGATATGGACACCAACGACATGTGGTTTCAACAGGACGGCGCTACGTGCCACACAGCTCACGCCACATTGAAAATTCTGCACAAGCGATTCGAGGGCATGGTCATCGTGCGATTTGACCCCGTTAGAGTTTTTCTTGTGGGGTTTTCTGAAGTCGCGAGTCTATGCGAATAAGCCACAAACCACAGCGGCCCTCAAAGCCAACATAACTCATGCCATCGGTCAAATTCAGCCATAGTCATGGAAAATTGGACATTTCGGATGCGCGCCACCCAGAGAAGCCGCGGTGGATATTTGAGCGATGATATATTCCATACATAATGGCATCGATAGGCCTTTCAAACGAATAAAAAATTTCTATGATATCTCACACACACTTTGTTTTATTTAAATTTAAAGATAGAAAGCGCTTAATGAAAGACCCTTTATATAGTCCAAAAAACGGCGATTGACAATAGTACATAGTAAGTCTTCGCTTGGAAGCTCTGTTGTCGCAAGGATACATTATACAGACTCTAATCGGTAGTACCTCCACCTAAAATACACTCAAAGGGTCCGAAAGGCGGTACGATTTGGATACGTTGACTTCCGCTAAGAAGAAACCTGCTCCAACGTCGCATTCCACCTTGGAGCCGTCGCGTCGCGTCGGTAAAGATCGATACTTGATATTTCGATAGGAGTAAGTTAGATAGGAAACTGGACTCGAATTTTATCATTGAATTTGAGATAAGGTACCATGAAGTCAGTTATGCTTGATGCCAAAGCCCTAAGAGCACTGATTTTGTAGACCAAACTCCAGATTCAGAGTCTTATTGCTATACAGTCTGCACGAAACGTTCACCTATTTAATGTGCCGGTCCATAGGTAAAATGTTTGAAAGCACGTTGAGAGCTTCTTTTGGACCCAATCGTAGGTTCCGATACCAGCTGTTCTTTGAACTCTGCTTTGTTTTCTAATGTTGTAGGCTTTGCTTAAGGCGGGCCACCAAACAAGTGATCCATAGGTAAAAATGGGACGAACTACGGCAGTGTACATCCAAAGAACTATCTTAGGTTGGAGTTCTCACTTTTTAGGTTTTGCTGTAGTCGTTAAAACACACATGCTTTACCCTGTGTTCTATATTTAGTTTCCAGTTGAGCTTGCAGTCAAAGATAACGCCAAGGAGCCTTGCATTGCAGGATAAAGTAAGTGTTTGGTTGTTAAGACGTGAAAGTTTCATAGTCGGTGTTGTAAACTTGCTGATAAATAGCATAAGTTCAGTTTTACTTGGATTAACTTCCAGTCCAGAGCTCGTGGCCCAAATGCTCAGCTTAGTCTTGGATGGATCTCTACCAACAAGCCTCATCAGTTATTAAGCTTCAGTTTCGTAAGCCAAGTTGACTAAGATCCTTTGATTCGTCACGTTGTCCATGCAGGATGGATTCGTAGACTCCGTTCTATACATATATCGGGATCTTCGAAAGAAATACTGTGAATTATAAGCAATGACAACAGTACCAATAATTCTCCCCAGTCATTCTGGACACCACCCTCGGCGCAAAAAGACTGAAACCTAGTACCACCTGAGATTCAAAATCACTACACCAACACTAGCGCTGTGTGAATAGCATCATAAGAGTATTCATAACCCCTTTAGCGCTAGTGAATTATAAAAAAAAAACAAAAAAAAAATACGAGTACGTATGTATTGTCTAATTTTTAAAAAATTCCTTCATTCTTTGGAATTCTATCTAACTAACTCGAATTCTCAACACAAGACTGGTTTTGGAATCCTCAAAAGATGATGTTTGTGCATATGAAAGGGTGAGAATCTATGTATAAATTGTGCATATTCTCACGAAGGAAATTCTCAAAATGGAATGCGGCCATGACCGCGGTATACCGACTCTTCTCACTCTTCCTAACGCATTTCATTCTGATTTAACTGATTCAGCTACCAAACAGCTTTTGCTGGTGCTTGAGTTCCTGCCAGTTCGTTAACATTGTGTTCGTTTTAGAGTTTCTCTCAGTGTGGCTGAAGCTGAACCACTAGGCACAGTTCCTTTTTTTTTTCTTAACCACAATATTTCGTTTTTACCTGGAATTTTTACGCTGTTGCCAATCGACCGTTGCATATGGGACGTGGGGATTCGCGTGGCGATAAGACTCTCCTGTCTCGTCTTCTTTTTCATTTTTTTTTTGTGTTTCTCTGCCTGAAGGAGATAACATTTTTATAAGGCCACCACGGGTGGAGCACTAATCCACTGGAAGTCTGTGTAGTCTGCTTCATACAAAACTAGAAACGGAAATTCCAGAGAATATCGATGAATTCGCATACCTGCTTGGAATTTGGTGTTGCCTATTGTATTTATTAACTTAACCAGGGCGATTGATCTTTGATAGTTGTAAGGCATTGAGTAAAATTGATGTACCGTACCGCTAAAATAATTTTAAGAACTCCAAAGACTGCATCTTAACACATCGGCTGCCAGACTAATTTTGGAAAAATTGACATAAAATTTCTCCACTAGGTGCCTTAATTTTTAGCAAACCGAATACTTCTAGCTCATCGTAGGATGTCAAGCATTTTGTATTCCTATCCCAATTATTCGTAATGACTTTCATTTTTGAATGCCATGGCAGCAAATTTGTTAAAACGTATAATGTTGGCAACACTGTTTAGGTTCATAGTAAGATCAAAACGATTCTTAAAGTTGTATCCATGGGGACTACAATACGCTTTGCTGTGGATCAATGCCTGTGCGTATGTATGTGTTTGGGTCTTCCTTTTAAAAAAAAAAAAAAACGCTGTATGAGTAATTTGTGTGAATTACTTTTGCATCACGTAAAAGGTACATAGGTACTGTATGACTGGTGGAAAACGCACGTTCGGCACGTACTAATTCTTCCTTTCAGAGACATTCACCTACATGACAAGTTCTCTTTTTTGTACATGGAGTAGTTAGGTAGTTACCTGCTATTGAACCTGTTCTTATTCATGGTTTGTTTTCTTTAAATATGTTCTTTCTTTTCTTTTTCGTTGGTTGAATATGTTAACTGTCACCGGATGCGAACGGAATCTGAGGAGGAGAAGAGGTAGAGAAAATTGCCATTTGAGGTAAAAGAACGTAAGGGCTATGTACACCAGTAACGTGGATGAATATGTAGGTTAAATTTTGCAGACTTTAAATATTCTGGAAACTAAAAAATAAATAATTGGAAATGTGACACCACAATTTTGGCATTTTCTTTGCTCTTTAACTTTCTTTTGAAATGCATTTCATTGGTACATTCTGTGTACACTTGAACCAGGAGCTGGGAGCTAATGACCTGGCACAGTCTGAAGGATATATAGGGTAGTGAATCCGATGAAACCCGAGATAGTATACAGCTCGAAAATATTAGAAATATATGCAGCAACAGAACTGTACCCAAATGCTTCTATTAGCTGTCACCCTTAAATTCAGCGGTAAATGAATTCAACGTGAGCTAGCTGTGACGTATAGGTTCTAACGACATTTTGATAATAGCTAGAGACAGGTCCACTCCATCAGTCCAGTAATTCAACCAAGAACGTTGTGAATCACATTTTTCCAGAAAAATATCTTCTGTTGATCCTGGTGCCGCCACACCATGTACCTACTTATAATTTGCTCTATACGTGGCAAAAAAGTCAATGCTTTCGAGGAAATTACCAATTAGAGTACGCGTTTCACGACGTCTAGATCAATCAATACCTTCACTGCCTTGGTATGGACGAAGAATAACTAAACTGAACACGACAAAAGAAGGCTGGAATGAATACAAGGCTTTGTGTCTTAAAATAAAATTTTTCGGATGAATAATATTGACCCACAGTTTTTTATTGTCGAATCCAAACAGCAGATTGAGAAGCTTTTCAGGATCTGACTATCCCATCATGCACCTAGTAATTGCATGATCCTCTAAACAAGCATTCACAACTGTCACACTCTCTTTCAAATAGTATCCCTGCTTGGAATTCTTCCTTCTTCAAAAACTTCATTACGAAAGCATGCATATCTTATCTACCCTGAGAAAGAATAAATTCAACCCTCAATTTATGTATGTTCCCTCGATTATTCGGGCCTTCCCAGTGCTTATCTTGTCATAGCCGCTAAAAATTACTCACTTCTGTGGTATTTGGGGATCGCTTGGATGTTTTCCTTACTCAGCTTCTTTATCAAATCGCTGACTCTAATGGTTTGTTTCCTCCCGACAGTTGAACGGAGATATTTACTTTCGTTTCGATTTGCGTCACGATTTCTTGGAATGTTTCACGACGCATATCGACGGACTACTGTACTGTAAAGAAAGTTACAACCAAAGGGTTCGATATGCAGCGGAAGGTGTGCTTTAAATCCATTGTGATACGTGGATCTGGAGAGATCTTCTTACCAAATCGTTAAACCAATTGAAACATCTGATGAAGAGAAGGAAGCTTTTTTATGCTCATTCGGTGCGTTCCTCTTCTGCACTGCATTCCTTTGTCGTCCTGATCCTGACGGAGTTGTTTCATCTTGATAGTGACCACAGTTTAGCACTGCTTTTCAAACGTCTCCAGCATTCATCATCTACTAGATGATGAAAGAAAGAAACTCTAGATGGCAGCAAACTGTTCCATTGGGACAACTGCGCCGCCAAGAATTCTCTTTCTGAGTTCAATAAGTGGTGGGCATTCCGATGTTAAGAGAGATATTTTCACTCTCAAGATAGAGTCTACAGCTTAAATATGTTGCAAGGTTCATGCGCTGTATGTGTTTGTTCAGGCGGCAGTGTTCGCTGAGGATTCCAATTTGGACTCTAAGGTTGTTCCTTAGAGATTCACAACTAAATTAGTCTGGGGTTAAGTCTTTACCTAGTTTCTTCACTAGCAGATGCCTATTCCCCTATGTAACTTTATGCCCAAGCTTGTGAAAGCAGGCCCCAAAGCATCCATTGTCTGTTAATATTTCAGACAGATGGAAATAACTCTGTCCATCCATCTTCCTCTATTAGAGAGATTTCATACTTTCTTGGCGGAAATTGGGCGTCGTCGTTAAAGTTGTCATTGTTCTGCTTCTTTTGTGAGAATGTCGACTGGCATTATACCAGCCACTGCACACGCCGCACATAGGAGTATTTACACTAAAAACCTGGCCAAAAGTCGGATATCCAAAGCATGATGAAACTCAATGCAACCAAATGTTTATGACAGTTAAATAACATGTCTATGATAACCCACCACTTTCCACGTCTTTCGCCCCACACAAACGGTACACAAGTAGTCGGAACTCGGTCGTCACCTAATGCGCTCTATTGTTTTTTCGGTACATTCAGTTTTTATATAAATTGCATGTACTTTTTTAGTTTGGTTATTCGCTGTTTGTAAAATAATTAAGATAAAAATGCAAGATCAAGGTATGTACATATTTTAATAATAACCATGTTACATTTAATTTATAATACGCATAAATCCGTTTTTTTATTGTTGTAAGTAATTACAAAAATACCCTTTTTCTGTGGTAAAAATATTCGAACAAAGATGTTTTTGTACAAGTTCCGGGTGCTTCCGAGTGGCTTATTTTCACTCTAAATAAAATTGAGGTCTCTGTGAGGAGAATAACATAAAAAAAAGTTCCGCTTTAGTCCGCCATTTTGTTTACTAGACATTTAAACTTTATGATACTGGATTTCATCTTTTATTTTTTTTTTGCAATAAATACTCTTTCATTTTAAGATTCGACCGGAAAGTTTAGGATTATAACTAAAAAACAGCTATATGATATAATTACAGAATGTAACGACAAAACAATGGACCAAAAGATGTTGTTTTTGGAAAAAAAAGTTGTAGAATTAACAAAATGTCCCTATACCGAAATTGGCCAACTAAAACACACCTTAAGTCATTTTAAACACGACTTTAGCAGGAATGGATAGCTGCAAACTACAAACATGATCGCTTCCTAAAAAAAAATTAACAATGGTTAACAAGCACCCTTAAATTTGCCATTTGGACTGCAAGAAAATCTGGTCGACCACCCACAGAATTCGCAGAATCAAGTGACCGATCCAAACTAAAGATTTAAGGGATAAAGTTTCTGCAGAACAATTAACCTATGCTGCACAGATGAATCAACGAGCCGAAGATAATAAAGATGCGTCTTAAATAATAAAAGCCATGACTTTGACACCAACTAGAGCAACAAAGCTCCAAAAGATTATGTCTTCGACAGATCTAAACAAATTAAAAAAGCACACTCCATCGGAGGGCTTGGCTATTTTCGTTGAAGGAGATTTTAGTAGAAGACAATGGGAAATCCTACATAGTGCAAACAGGAATATATATCCTTGCTACTCGAATGTTATACATTCCAAACTGCTACTCTGTACATGCAGCTGTACGGGTGGCATCCAATGTCTCCCACTGCACATAAAATACTAATACATGGTCCAACAGTGATTTCGCACTCAATCTTGCCAATCGGGCAACTATCTGAAGAGACTGCTGAAGCCCATAATAAGCACTTCAGGCTTTATAGACAGAACTTCTTCCAAAAATTTGACAGAGTCAAATGCAATAGAGACATATTAAACCAACTTTTGCTTACGTCTGACCCGTTGCTAAGCAGCAGTCGAAAATAACCCCGTAAGAAAAGCAAGCCATTCTGATCGGAAACTTTAGGTCTTCTGGTCCCTGAAAAGAAGAAAGAACAAATGGAACGCAGTGATGACGAAGAAAATGATGAAAATGATGAGACGGACCTGGATGATTAATATATTTAAGTTTTAAGAACTTTTTTTTGACTTATTCTATTAAAGAATGAGAAAATGACTCTTATTAGTATTTATTTATACATATCTGAATGAAAAAAATCACAAAATAATTTTGGCCAGGTTTTTAGTATAAATACTCCTATGTGCGCCGTGTCATATGATATTGTTCTGAAGATGCTACTTACTCTCAGCGAGTTGTTGTTTTCCTTTTGCAATCCTCCGTTCCCATAGCAAAGGCTCAAATTTGGGAGACTTAGAGCAATATCATCGCGGAAACTTCTGTTTAGAAAATCAGTCAATCAAAGTCTTGAATTCGACTAGAAGCTACTAAAGACCAGTCTTAGGTGCAATAGGTTAGCTAACCAAAAATTCTAGACAACCATTAGCTGAGCCAAAATAAACGGAATTCGAACAAGAAGCTGGTAAATATTTTTAGGACTGTTTGTCAAATGGGGATCGTTCATCTTAACTTGGCGTCTTACCACCGCATATTGACAAACATTAAAAGGATGAGAATGACCCTAATGATCATCAAATTCCGCAGTTGAAAGTTGTATCAGGTAAACCATATAGAACAAGAAAACTCAAATTGCCATTAAGAAAGTAGGTATAAACGGCACTTATCTGTTACCAACACAAGATCAGAACAAAGAGCAGGCAACACAAAGTTTAGCACTAATGGCGATCCTCTCTCCGCAGAACCCCCGCAATGTTATGCCAAAAATATCGTGTTTATGCGAATGTATCGCATTTCTCACTTTTCTTATCGCTCCTCTCCGCCCAGTCAAACACTTAACACACATACACTCGCATCGAAGTTATAAAAAGCTTGCATCCAAACGATGAGTGCTCTGTATGTGCGTTGCGCGACCAATCTCTCAACAGAACAAACAAGCTTGTGTGCTTTTTTGGCCATTCTCGCAGAATTTTTTTTTTCTTTTTCCTTTTTCTTTCGTCGTCTATCTACTTCTTTCTTTCGCGCTGTTTTGGATTTACTTTGGGTGCAATGAATTTTGAGGTTTTCGGTCCGCATTTAGCTTGACGGTATTTCAAATTCAAGGACATATGACGTCAGGTTGAGGTTAGACGCAGCAGTAGTCAATTCCTTCACTAGTCTCAGTCACTGCACGGCAATAATTGATAAATATGCTGAACATTCATATTTTTCCTCGGGGTGTGTGCCTTGCCTGCGCATATGCATAATTAATTCGCTAATTGGTTTTGGCAGTTTGAATTTCATTGTTGTTGCAACTCATAGTAAATATTGAGACCTGGAGTGGGTATATAAAGTATCTATTAGCAGTTAGACATTTTGTTTGCATCCCTCTTGGTTAGGTAGACGAGAACAATGAATTACTTTTAAAGTTGGCAATTAAGACTAGATGCTCAGAACGAACTCACAATTGTGCGGTCAACAAAGCTTTCAAACAACGCGGTAGAATTTGCCGAAAATTTAAAAGAAAAAGTTAAACTTCGATCAAAGAAATTCTAAAATCGTCCCTAGCTTAGACAACAACATGTTGCTCTGTATGGTTCTCAGACATAAATGCACCGATGGCTATGAAAAGGTCGACGAACAAAGCAGAACAGTAGTCCCAATATTGGCTATTAAATCCAGAATTGCAGTAATCAACTTATTAACCAAAGTCCGCTCTAGAATTCAAACTAAACTAGGTATGGCTCAGAGAGACGGCAATACTTCCTAACCTTTCCCATTTCTTTCATATGTACATATATACATAGATGCTCACACCAAATTCACAATTAAAGCTGCAATGCATCCTTGTTTATAGTACATCTTAATCGAGCTGAGTATGATTACGCCAATACAACCTAACCCTATGAAATCAATGGCAAAACATGGCGCATCTACAACACTCAATGGACCCGAATCCTTCTGTGGGGTAAGCAAATCACTTTTCTTTAGACATGCAAAAAATCTTTGCATGCAAGAACCAACCAATAGTCAAGAACTAGCCAATTTTCGCTTCCAAACAGGAACACAAATGTAGAATCCTACAATAGAGAACAAAATCGATAGGGCCCCTAACATCAAGCCACCATCCCTCTCACCTAACCTATCCTAACTCAGGTTCATTATTATCGAATCAGATTTCGACACAATTTTCCCAAAGCTTCCGCAATCACTAGCGTATACTGTAAGATTTCAAGTCTTCTGATTGTCTGGAGATCTTGGTTTATTGAGGTTATGTTGGAGTATTTGCCCATATTTATGTAAGTTAATATCCGAACCTTTAAATGGGACCGAGCTAATAGAACGTTTTTGTGTTTCAGCTCTGGCCTTATCTATGTAGTGACTTGACATTTAGTGCCATGCGGTACAATGATCCAAAAGGCATCTTTGGTGCTGATGCACCTAAAATTGGTTAAAGTACAGTCAAGTCAAACAAGATAAAGCGAATCTTACCTAGAACAATCTACAAAAGATCACAAACTTATCGCTGAATATCTAATCAACACAAACTTGCCACCAAAGCAGTTCATTTTCAAAGATAACCAAGTAAAGTAAATTATTTTCCATTACCTAATCACAATTTCTTTAGCAACTCATGGAGGAATTACTTTGACTAGAATACGCAATTATAATACACCTTGGGGCACACATTAATCAACGGAAACGAGATTAAACTCTCATTAAACGTTCTTAGTTGACGCGATAGGTAATCATTCTAAGCTCAACTTTAAATAAATCTATGTATGTATTTAGATAGATATAAAAACGCCCCTCTCACGCAGTAACACACACACATGTGATTCACAAGCACATAACGACGAACGATTTGTATAAACAACGACAAACCAACAAACAAACACAAATTTTAACCTTGACCATCAAAATAATTGGAGAGCAATACAGCATATCGCGCACCTTAAAGTTCAAAGATCCCATATGAGGCAACCACTGGGCTATCAGTAAACTTTTCTTGTGTCCAAATTGAGCTGTAAATACCACCCGTGCGTACAGAAATAGTAGTCTTAGCTGCGAACGGTTATCGGCATTCGAACACAGTTCCTACGATAATCGATTAAATTGTTTTTGGTAAACAGTGAGCCAGATATGGAAGCCAAAACTATATTCGAAGGCGCTTTACTGGTGAGGTATGTGATGTCGCATCTAATGAGTTTTGAAAAAAAAAAAAGCTGTTATCGTACTTTCAGTAGCAGATATTTCTTTTTATCTTTCTGTAAACAATTTGTGGTATCTTTTTGGAATAAAAATTCCAACGACGACATTAGAGACGCTTCTTCGAATCGATTTCAGCAGACAGGGCTAAAAATTACCGGCAAATTGGTCTCATAAGTGTTTGTTACAAGGTTCTGGAATAGATTCAAAGCACACATTAGCAAAATCATCACTGTGGCAGGCAAGGTTCAGAGAATAACTTTTTCGGCCTTGAACCCACGTTAGGTTTGCCCATATCTTCGGTTAGGGCTTCGATGGATAGTTGGGTTTCTAGTAAACACAACTGTAGGTGGCATGACTCTCCAGGATGCAGGCAGACCAAACCTAGTCCGCACCATTATTGCTGCCTTCAAGCAGAAAAGACTGGAGACTGCCTTTGCCAAACATCTTTGCCGACTGAGAGAGTCATCGCAATTAAGGAATTATAAAACAGGGCACGTCCGAGTTCTAGGCTTGAAGAAACTATAATGAAAGTCGTGTCCTTAGTCTTCAACACTTAAATCATCACTCTGCGGTGGGACAGGGGCAGGTACCCCCTGGATTTTTGCTCCTTGAGTGCTCTTTAACACGAAAAAGGGCCACAAATCTTACTGAATGCTGAGAAAGGCCAGCGACCCTTGGAAGGTCTGAGCCTCAATTATCTTTCTATCCTTCACGGTTCCGGTCACGTTGCTTCCAGCTTACTAGACCGAGATTTCTAGCGTCCGGGATTGCGACTGATCTTTAAACCGGAGATTCTGTCTCCTTTTTCTTCGTGAACCAGGTTGCTGGGTGTCGAAGACCCTCTTAGCTGGAGCGTTCCCATCCATTCGCTTCATGTGACCGGGCCAGTGCAGTCGATGGATTTTTGCTTTTCGGACTACATCCACATCTTTATACAAGTCGAAGAGCTCGTATCTTCTCCCACATTCGCCCTCCTAGCAGACAGGACCAAACAGTCGACGTAGAGTTTTTCTTTCTAAAAATCCCAAGATTTGTTCCGCTGCATAAAGCAAGACTGACAAGGTCAAAGGTTTGTAAAGCATGATTTCGGTCCTTCGAGTTTGGACCCTAGCTGTTTGGATAAACCGAAGTAGCAGCGGTTGCCTATTATTGGTCGAATCTCCACCAGGGTGTCATTTGTCGCATTAATATTTGCCTCGAGGTAGATGAACTCTTTCACCTCAAAATTCCAGCTGTCCTTTGTCCTAGACGGTGTTCAACCGATCGGCTTTGTCTTCTCCTTATTCACCATAAGATTAACTCGTTTTACTTTTTCTTCAATCGCCGCAAAAACTTGAATAATGGCACGCTGGGAACGGTCGATGAAGTTGATATCCTCCTCGTACCCCAGCAATTGGATAAATTTGTTAAATATAGTGCCTTCTGTGTTGACGCCGAACCACACACTCTGTACTAGACAGACTTTCTGTTGCCGACTTGAAGAAGATCTCAATAGAATTAATTGGAACGTTTATCGATCCCTAAATTCCACATCTCAAGACATTGGCAAAGGCAAAACAGGATGTGGTTTCAAAGTGGCAAAGTAAGTTACAAGCACCAATGCTTGAATCACCAAATCTATCTATCTACAAGCAATGAGTGTGCATACATATTATATATTCGTCCAGTGGAGCACTCTATCTTTAGCTGATCGCGTATTGATCGATTTGATTGGGACTTCGCTGACAGAAAGTTGAACTCAAGGAACATTGTGACCAGACCTTGTGTTGAGTATGGTTTAGGAAATGGTGACACAGTCGATTGATGATGCATACATACATATATCCAGAAAAGTTTATTTTGGCTTGGAATTCCACTTCTTTCTATTTCGTATAAAACACTGCTGGGCTTGAGTTGGTTATAAAAGTCGTGATTTAAAGCGTCCTATTCTGTGAGTGCGTGGGCATGTGAAAGTGGTTACGAAAATCGACACAAGTTAAAGGTAATGACAACTAGATAGTTCTGAGGTGCTGGCTACAGAGCTTAAATATTTCATATTTGCCGTCTCTATGTTAGGTTTGTTATAATTTTGATTTATTGAAAGCCTTGAAATACCGCGACAATAAACCCAATTCTCTCATCTAAATGGGTTCGCCAGACATTCATTTGGGTTCGCTCAAAATCTTTTAATCATACCTACCTGTCCAATACTTCTGATGGTGTTTCCCACCAGAACCTCTTTCGACAAATCCCATTGTTGCGCTCAATTAAAGTAAGTTATGTCTTTAATTTTTTTTACACTCAAACTCATTCAAATGGCTATCGTTGATATTCGAAATAATAACACTAATTATCGTTTCATATGTTCTTAATCCACAAGGCCATTGTGCTTGTGAATTTATTTTCCATAATTAATTGAAAAACATTTTAAATCGCATTCCCCAACACGACTGGGGGGGTTTATAAACCTTTGACTCAAATTTGATAAGTTCATTGCTATTCTTTGTTCGGCTACGTGTGTATGTATGTGGCAACTTCCACCCCAAAAAAAAAAACTCGCTATGTATCCATGCATCCGTTTGTGTCCCGATAAATGAAGAAAATAAACAAATATCGAGAGTTCAATGACACGCTGCCATGTTAGACGTGTTAATTGCTTGAGATAACACAAAGAAACCAAATTTTCATGTTTTCTTCGTCCTCCACTGCACAATGCACACTCATCCTTTTGGAATTTTCATTTGTATTAGGCGCCAGTTAAATTGCCACAGTGCACATGAATGCACAACGAATGACGTAATGTCCTACGATCGCGATCTCTAAAAGTGGGTGGTTTGCTATTTGTACTGTTCTGACCACCGCCCCCGAGTGTGGACACAAAAGGGACACTGGGGACTGGCATCGTCTTCATCTGTGTGCCGCCGTTGCATACACAACCTTACTTGACAGCAACGTATGTGGGCCGTAATAAGTCGCAGGAGTGGTTCGCTTTGTGTGCGCTGTTCTGTGTAAGAAATTCAGTGAACCCCGCTCGCATGTCATAATTCACTTTTGCCATAAAAAAAAAGAACGAAAAAGATTGTAAAATGAAATGTCAAAAAAAAGAAAAAGAAAAAAGGAAAACCATTAAAAATGGCAAACATTAATGCCAGTGACAATGACACCGTTGATTGTCATCCATTGATAGGTATCATTAGTGTTTACTGCAGCCATAAGCACAGCGTTTGCCACATGTGTCAATGTGTGCGTTGCAGAACAAGTCTGCTCGCTTCCATCCGTCGAATTCGAATTCGGTTTTTACGACACTCCCGGCGAATTGCAAAAAGTTTCGCCGTTCCGCCGCCGCCCATAAAGTGTTTATGACTGAAATTGTCAAGGTCAAGATTTCACAGCCCTGGGACTGACCACAGTGCGAATTGCTTGTTGTACCGCATACAAATCAGCTTCGTATCGGTATTGCCCGTCCGGCACACGTGACAAAGTGACAGTCAATTGGTGACATCGACATTTGCCGAATAAAAGCACACTCTCACAGCAAGACGAACGCCCTCTATGCGGAGAGATTTGTTGTTTGCGGTCGTCGATCGTTTTGGTTCACTTTTTCTTTATTTTTGGGACACAAACAGAAAAAATAAGAAAACTTGTTAATGTATTGGTACCTGCAGTGGGGATGTGTGTGCAACTGCGTTTTTAAGATTTTGGAAGTAAATAAAATAATAAAAAAAAAAACACTTCACATTGCGATTGTGTGTGAGTTTGAGTTTATATTAAGAACAGCAGCGCACTAAGAGAAGTAAATGGGTGAAGGAAGAGTCTGTTGCGCTGGTAAATGTGTGTTGGGCTTTTTGTTTTTTTTTTCGGGCACTCAGTAAGGCGGGTAGTTCAGCAACTTAGCAGAGATATGGAATTTAAGCAGAATGTGAAACTTATGAGGCGTGAATAGGGTGACCATGGTGAAAGATCTATAATCGTCTTCGTAAGGGCCTTTAAAAATAGAAACAGCGCTCGAGGAATTCCTGGATTTCATTTCTTTTTAACCATAGTACAGACATTGTTCACATTATTCTGGAAACGTCTAAAACTCTTTATAATTTCAGAGCGTCAGCATTAAACTTCACTACTCCCTAGGCCTGGTCTTTCTGTCTTTCAAGCGACTAATTTGAGCTATTCAAATGTTGATGAACTCTTCTTCAAAGAACAGATGAAAGAGGCAACATTTTAAAGGACTTGCTTAACAATTAAATCAAGATTCAGTCGGAAGCCAAAAGTCTGATGTCCTTGCAAAATTCTTACCGACTTTATACTGAAGTTCTAAAGTGTCACTGGGCTTTTACGAATCAATATCCTTGGCATAAGTGCCCATCACTACCAGCAGTTGTTGTGATAAGTATGACACGTCAGTTTGGAGGATAATTTCTGCATCCGTTCGACGACGTTGACAATGAACCTGTAAAGCTTCACTTTGGCAGGGTTAGTTCTGCCGATCTGGGGTATTTCTTACTCAAGTGAATAGGTATTTGTCCTTTTAAGAAGAAGCCAATTAAAAGGAATCTAATGGTTCAATACTGGTCTGAGCATTTCTTTCAGACAAAAAGAAGGCCTTTATCAGAACTGAATACAACGTAGATTAGGTTAAGTTAGGATGGCAGGCCATACTTATACCGGAGCAGTTTCTTCGTGATACCACATGGATCTGTAATTTTGTTCAGAAAAACCACCCACAGAACCAACCGGAGCTTACAGTATATTTATACAGTGGAAGAAGTTGGCTCTTCTTCGAACTAAGAAGTCTGGACACATACAGAGAAGGTGTTTATTATCCAGCTAAGGTCAAATCTGTTTGTTGATTGGGTAGGTGGAACCATCCTTTGGTGATATCGTTTGCGTTTCTTTTAAATAGTGACCTGCAAGTGGTGAGGGGCATATTTGGATTCCCCTTTCCAGAATCGGAAGAGGTGTACCCTGTCTGGCAAGTTATACAACTTTATACTGTTTTTGAATTAATGATGACGGATTGCGACCTGGCTATCAGTAAAAATTTTGATATCCTATGTAGATATCACATTTTACCTCAGCCACGATAGGGCCACCTTGTTTGCCATTTTTGCTGCTTGGAAGACGCTACAATGGTCAGGCAAACAGAAGAAAATGACGTCTCCACCAACTCCCGATTCTGTTTTAGAGACATCTGTGTACAATCAGACGGATCCCCTTCGTTGTAACTCAAAATCATTCCAGACAAGAATTCTTAGTAATTGAGAATAGTGGAGTGCTCAACACTCAGGCTGAACCAATGGTGGAGTCCTTTGATGCGTATGGCTGCCACTTGTTTGTTGTAGATATTTAAGGGTATCAGATGGAACAATTTGTCCACAGCCACAGTCCTCCACTAATACTTATACATGCCGGTCTTTGAACTCGACGGATGGCTTTATCTAAGGTGTTCCATAAGACAATCACGCCAAACATCAATATTGGCCTGATGACGAAAACATAAAGCCAGTGGATTGTTCGTGGTTGTAAAAACCAGAAAAAAATACGCGATAAAGCAATCTGATCCACATTTGATCATCAGAGCCTCCGCGTTCGGTTTGGTTTCAGAAAACCTTAAGTCGATCATGACCAGAATTCAGACTGATCACCAAAAATATTTTTATAACGACTCGTCTGTGGTGAAGGGAGGCAACTTAAGGAGACTTGCAAGTGAGTTGTGGAACAAAATCAAACCGATTCAAATCAAGACTATCAAATGTTGTGTTGAGGAAGCTAGAGTCTACAGAGCTAGCTATTGGTCAAATATTCTCTAATATGCCATGTCCATTCGCACCACCAAAGACCATTGGATCAGTGTCAAACCAAATTCAGAGCTCCCAATAGAAACAATACTCAAAGTTTATACAAAAAAAACTGCCAGCGCAACTGGAAGGGAAGACAGGCTCTTTAAAACAGTAGAGGTTCTAGTCTTTGCTCCGATGTTGGTGTCCAGATAACTGCGGAGAATTTGTTGAAGTTGTTTTCTTTGCTTAAAATTCACAGTATTTCTTTCCATCTTCCTGATGTCATCATCATTACGATCACAACGATCTGCAGAACGAAGCCCTCAATTCCAATGGACTGACTATGGAGCTCTTTAAATCTTAAGGTTATGCTATTTCGGTCGTTTGCCGATGTGATCGAACATGAGTCTTCTGAAAACAATGATGGTTGAGTTCAGCCCACAAAACATGATCTTATTGCTTTTGTGTTGCAAAAGGAGTGCCTTCGTATGACATTTTGGAACTCTTGACGTTGTAGTACTTTATTTTGGAACTCAGATGGAGGAATTGGAGCACGTCAGGTGGAATTTACAACATCTGTCTGTCAAAAACGGCTGTCTAAAGGTGTCATTTACATATGTTCGTTAAAATAAAGCAAAATTTGGGTGTGTCATTGCTGTTTAGTCCTGAAGCGATATTATATACGTGGCAACCCTGAATGTATCTCAAAAAAGGGATTCGGATCAGTAAGGAAAACCAAAACTCATCGGTTCTATGAATTTCAACTGAAACCACATTTAATTTACTTTTTGAAACAGTAGACGTAAGCTTCTAAGATATTTTTGTTTGTTTATTGTCTTTCAAGTGATTCCTATTTTTTGCTTTTTTTATTTATTCTTAAATTTGCGCTGAATTTTAAAAATGTTATTCTGTTTCTGTTTCGATCGTATGCATCACACATCATCATGCTAATTCATTGTTATGATTATGTACAGCAATTTCGCTGCGAACTTTTTTGTTTTGGCTTTACTGAATGAGTGTGTGCAACAGTGTATCTTATAAGAAAGCACCGATAAAGTGAAGACGAAGCAACCAACAACAAAAAAAAAGTAAAGTAAACAAAACCTATATACGAGTACGATCGTTTCGATGAGAGTGGGTGCGGGCAGAGTAAGAGGAGATCAACAAAAGCAACGACGAAGAAATACATATGAACAAAAGAAAGAGGGACAAAAAAAAAAAAAGAAAATAAGTAAAACTACATAAATAAAAGTAAAAAGTTCTCTACCATCGTCTTTACTACACCAACCAGACGCGCGACACTCACATCGACTCGTTCAACTCTCGTCCTACTCTGCCTTGGATTTTGTCCGTCGTCGTCGTCGTCGATGATGGTGATGACGACGACACAATAACAACGACGATGTGGAGAAGTAGGTGGCGACGAAACGGGAACTCACCTACGTGTGAGAATTGCCAGTTGGACTATAAAAGCTAAAATTCATTTCGAACTCAAGTTTATTCAAATGTGAAGTGTGCGCAAGTCAACATGGATTAAAGGCGACTCCGCATCGATCGACATAACACTCCCCTACAATCCACATCAACAAAATATTCGTATCTATTGTTTGTTCGTGATCACCTCTTGCCCTCCCTGGATTTCTATGTGACACTATGGATTACACTAGCGGTAACTACACCTGAATGGGAGAAAATCTGACGTAAAGACCTTGTGACGACAAAATGAAAATTGAGAGTGTTTCGCGCGATACACACACACACACACACAGAGCCAGAGCCCTCGAATGGATAGACAAATAGAAAAAGAAATAGTAAAATTGAAGTTCAAACTAGAAAAGAGAGTCGAGAAAGTGAGAGTGAGTCTAGTCTAGCTAGTGTGCGTGGAGTGCTATGCTAGTCTGTGTGGTGAGAGAGCCTTGAAATCGGTCGGTCGGCAAACATTTTTTTTTCGTTTCTTTTCTATTTTATGTTCTAATGTCGGTCAGTGGGCGCACGAACTGTTTGTGTTGGTAAAAAAATAGTGTTTTTTTTTTTCAAGGGAGAGGGGGCGTGCCACTGAGCTTTATTTAGACGGACGTGCATACATATCGGCTTTATCTATTCCAACTGTGTAGATACACGGTGTTTGACGTCTGGTGTGGTGAACTTGAACTTTTATTGCTGCATTAGCATAGTGAATATGTAAATTGAAGCAAATTGACTGAACGGGATTCTATTTTTTTTTTCTGTCATGTGGCAAAGTCAGTGGAATGTATTTTGACATTGAAAGTGAAAGTGACAGTGGATTCTATTTATAGTCTTGGTAAGAATCTAGCCTCTGCTAGGCTTTGTCTGTTCAAAATTGGAGAGCATTGCCTTTCAGACATAGCCTAAAAGAGGTTAGGTGCAACCTGGATATCATCGATATTAAACTCTGTTTACATCATTCAACTGTCATTCAGACATTTCTCATTCGAAAATTGTCTGGAGAAGGTGAATCTGCGTCTTTTTTTTTAAAGAGAGCTTTTTGGTTTTTTTTTTTTGTTGTTGCTTGTGTCTTGTTCTTAAAATGTTCCACAGTTTGGGTGGCGAATATTAAGCAGAGAGAGAGAGAAAAAGAAAAAAAGAGAGAAACCTGCACCAGAGTGCAAACCAAAAGCACGTAAAAGAAATAAATTCGATAAAGGGAATGAATCTCAAAAACAAGAAGCGCAAACAGCAGCAAAGTCAAGATCAGCAAAAAAATAAAAAAATCACTTTAGGAATAAGGAAAAAAGAAAATTAAACCGACGATCTAGCGTCGCGTCAATCTGCAAAAATAAGATCCGCCCTAGCTTTTCGTATTCGTCTTTGTAGCCATTACCGATGGAAAAAAAAGATGAAAAAAAACCGGGTGGGGGGCAACTATGGAAGAAGAAGAAATATCGCAGTAAAATGCACACACACACATGTGTGGGTGTCAAAACGGTTTTGTCGACGAAGACTAAAATTCCTCTGTATGCAAAAATTTCGCTGGTCTTTATCTATATTTATTTATTTTTTGTTTTTTGTTTTTTTCTTTTTCGGTGGCAATTTGTACTGAAATTTACTTTTTTTTTTTACTTATTTTTGCGATTAAAATTTTGAAAACAAACAAATTTCGCGAGAAAGAAGCAAAGAAATTGCTTGGGAAATTTGCATTTCATATAAAATTTCATCGGCATCTACTACGTGTTTACTTTACACTTGTATGTGTGGTAAATAATGTGCAAAACGAAAAACCGAAATAAGAAAGAGAATCCGTTTTGTGTTGTTCTTTTGCTACTTCTTTACTTTCTGGCCCGGTAACTTTGGGTATTTAATTGCTTTTTATGATAATTATCTTTATGGGGGCAGGTATAACGGTTCGATGGAGAAGATCTCTGTCAAAATGTCAAGGTAGTGCCAAATGTCATTTGCATTTTATTGTAAGTGGGTAGTGTAAGCGAAATTTGAACAATTATTTGTGACGTGAGTCATGGTGTAAATATGTCAAACGATTCAAGCGCAATTTGAGCTATGGTATTTTCGCTTACGTGTCGACACGACAATATTTTCATGATGAATATTGTGATTGCGATTGTTGGGAGGGTTCAGATTTTTTTTTAAAATCTTTGTGAACGTAACTGTAAGTTTTCTTCCTTTTTTTTCAACTGGGTCGTAAACTTTCTCCCAAATTTAGGCCATGAAGTAGGTACTTGCTCTTACGTGGTTGACAGTGGATAACCTGGATATTAAACTGCTTTAATCGACTGCATCGCAAAGACGTGTTTTGAGAACGAACATAACCGGACAAATTTCGCCGGACTGCAGTTGAGAGTTGATGAATATCACCAAGAACAGAACGTTTTCTTTATCGGGCTACTAAGTCGCTAGACTTATTTGATTTTCGAAACAAAAGTTCTCTAACACAAGGGCTGGAATTCGAAGACGCATTTAGTCGAAGCTGATGATTAAGAGAGAAGTTGTTGTTCTGAGAGCCATGTACTAGTAAATTCCACGAAAATCTGAGTCATCAAGGAATTTGCACATGTGTTACCTATACATAACTTGAGTGGCGACATCTTGAACATGTGGCAAGTGTGCATGGATATTCCTTTTGGAAAAATAAACAGCTTTGCATACAAACTAGCTGATATTCTATACCTCATCGTTATTTCTTTTGTGAGCTCTTCTGTAATGGTTGCTTTGAGTATAACAACTTTTATATTCATCACTTCATTTCGTTAGATTAGGTTAACCTGTTACTTAATTGATGGGCACAATAGACCACGAGGTCGCAGTGCATAATACCTCCTACGATACTACGATTGATGTTTGTCGAAGCCTAAAATTCCAGCTGATTATCCCGATGTTATTAATGGTAGATTTCAACTTTCCTTACGAACGAGTTAACGATGAAATTAACACCTTTATCTCTTCATCATCTTCTGCAGAGTAGGTATGTTCTATGTACTTCCTCTACCTTGTCTTGTTAAGGCTTCTTCCGCTTTGAAAGTATTGGTTTTTTTACTGTGATTTTGAGAAAGGTTCCATAAAAGTCGAACAATTTGGTACAACCAACGTAACACAAGAATACGGACACGTTAAAATTTCTTACACTTTCTGAACATCACATTAGTCTTTCAACTTTTCAACAGTCCTCATTCTTCTCTTTGTCAGGGTAGGGTTCAAGCACTTTGGTCTGGAGAGTCATCGAATCTAACCTGAAGCGACAACGCAGTGGAGATCGTGCGCACAAATAGAAGAGGGCCTCAACCTAGTGCGTAACTTAAGGCGGTTAGCTAAGGACCCTCTTACTGAAAGGGATTATTGAGCAACCTAAGTAAGTAAGTAGAACACAAGCAGGTCATCCCTCCAGCGCCTACAAAAGTCGTTGTGAGGTACTCCGAATAATATCGTGTGAACACCAATGCTGCGATAACATTAGTGCTATCGTTTAAGTACCAATGTCCAGTAAGGCCTCTGGAAAGTGCCATTCCGTTACAAATCTTTCACAACGAACTAGGTCTTTGGTCAAATAACATGCAAATCTTGAGAAATAGCCCATAAACTCCTTTAGATTCATTCAAGTTTGCATGAAGTTCTATTGAAAATTTTAGAGAATTGATCATAAAAGTATGGTAGGACTTGAAATTAGAAGGCTTGGAATATAAAGAGGTCTAACCGGATACGCTCTCTAAACAGTCTGGACTACTTCGAGGGTCTTGTATTAGAGATTGCAAATAGATTTGTCACAGGCTCTGATTATACCCAAAAAAGTAGGACAAAAAACTGTTTAAACTCTTAAATCTGTTAAAACAGTTTTAGCACGAAGTGAAGTCCAGCTACTCTTCAAATGTCATCAGTATAGACATGTAATTGGTTCGTTTGAACGAGAATGAGGTCAACAGGAACATCTAAGTTTAAGTAAGCTAAGAAAGTAATGTACATATTTATATAACTTTTGCGGTGGCGATGCTGTAGTGGGTTATGTATTTGCTTATGACCCAAGCTGTCCAGTTTGGAGATCTATCGAGGAATAGCGACCAAGAGCTACCGAAAATAATATGAGAAACGAATAAAATCGGATTTTCTTCAACCAGGATTCAAACTCGACTTCTATTCATTGTTCTCTCAGCCAAAAACAACTTTTTGGTGTTTTGGTTGAAGAAAATTCGATTTTATTCGATTCTCTTATTATTTTCGATAGCTCTTGGTCGCTTTTCCTCGATAGAGCTCCAAACTGGACAGCTTCAAGCACGAGTGTTTGTTTGAAACACTATTTAAGTGCAGAGCAAGATAAATCATATTTTCTTTTAAGGTCGCAGGATTACAGAGGGACAGACTATACTCCCCAAACACAAAAATTGATGAATGGAAGCAGCAACAAGGGCAGAAGGATATACTGTCACAGAAAAAAACATCCTTGCAAAGTAATATTTTTAAAAAAAATGCATGAATTTTAAGAAAACAATAAAGTACTCAAGAAATTTAAACATTTGTCGCGAGAGCTCATAGGGAACCAAGGCCTTCTTGCTACCATTCATGTTGTCCGTGTTATATTTTTTTGCACAAATAGAAGGGACAACACAAAAATATAGGAAGAAAAACGTCGTTTCTATTAAGTAGCAATTTGCAGGTGGCGAGACGCATGCTTAAATTCCCATTTTTCAGAAGAATTGGTAGAGTTGTGCCCTCCCTGGCCAGTTCATCAGCCATGCAGTTGCCTGGAATGTCTCTGTATCTCGGCACCCATATAAAGTGAATTTTGAATTGCTCAGCCATCTCCTTAAGAGACAATTTAGTGCTGTTTTTGAGTTGATGGCGATAGATTCCGGGGATTTTATCGCGGCCTGACTATCAGAAAAAATTGTGATATCGGGAGTAGATAGTACATTATACCTCAGCCACGATAGGCCTCCTTGATTGCCAATATCTCGGCTTGGAAGACACTGTAATGGTCAGGCAATCGGAAAGTGATGCTTACGTTCACATTCTTTGAGAATACACCTCCGCCCATTCCCGATTCTGTTTTAGAGCCTTCCGTGTAGAAGCAGATGGATCCCTTTCGTTGTATACAGCCATTAGGCAGATAACTTTTCGATACCACTGTTTGATTTATCATATCGTATTATTGCCTATCATTTAGGCGCAATGATAGATTTATAGATTTTCTTAACATATTTTTAGAAGTAATACAATTTGTGAACATTATTTTTCTGTATATAGTGGCAAATGGCCATTTCCTCAGCCATGGTATAGACTAGGATAATCACGAAGTTAATACACTCCTTTGGTTTGAGGGGTCCACAACTTCATAATGTTCTCGTAGTTCAGTAAGTAGGTTGATGGGATAGGGTGCAGCCGCCACACAGGCTAGTTAGTTTCATATAAAGCACAGATAACAAGTATACAGATGCCGTCTCTAGAACAAAATCGTGTATTAGAAAAAAATATCATTCGCATTAATGCCTCCGATTTTATTCTATTTATTTTTTGCAGTTTTTTCGATTACTACATCTACTACTTTTGTTGCATTTTTTTAGGTGCGAGTGCTAAGTTCTAATACCTACACAACTACCTACTTACTTTTTAACTCGACTTTCTGCACCCGCAAATTGGATGATTGGTACCAGAGTTTGAGTTTGGTTCCATTGACATTTACTGCCACGAGGACTCTTGCCGTGGATAAAGAATATGAATAAACTAACTTATTTAACGGGCTTCCTGCTTGTAGAGGATAGCCTTCCATCCTCTACTATTCCGAGCACGCCGTTTCCTGTTTCCCAGACTAAGCGCTTAAGGATCCATGATAGCTTAGTCCTTAAAACGGAGGTGCCTAAGTAGTCGACGTGTTTTGGTCTTTAGACTTAATCCACACCTTGATACAGTTCACAGAGTTCGAGGTTGTACCTTCTCCTCCAAACGCCCTTTTCGCATGGGGGAACAAATATTTGATACTCGAAAGTGTTCAATATCTTACACCTTATAGTAGAACTCGCAGGATCAGTGCTATTTAGAGCATACAACTGCGGAAATACCGCAAAGCACCAAGCCTAGTGGAGAGCTCTCTATGAAAAACTCTTGCATCCGTTCATGGACATTTTAGTATTTAATTCGAAATATCGATACATATGTACATTCTTACGCATACAATACGATTTTTTTTTTTGAATTTATGTAGAATCTTCCACTTGTCGAGGTCGCAACGCCTCAAGTCTCAAACATAATGCAGCTCTGGTCGTTCAATGAAGCAAACTTAGTAGGTATATGACCTTTCAGATAATACTTCAAAAAGCGAATAGAAGATGAAAAACTTACAATCAGGAGTCAGCTTATAGGATGTACAGCTCCCAGGAGGAAGAGAATACATTTTCAAACTCCAACGCGCAGTGTCAAGACTCTCCCAGTTAGTCTGGACACAACCCTCATAAGAAAGACTGAAACCTAATATTAACTGAGTTTAAAAATCACGCCACCAACACTAGCGCAGTGTGAAATACATCATAAGGGTGTTCATAGCCCCTTGAGCGTTAGTGAATTGTAAAAAATAAATAAAATTTGTAGATGTACGGAATCATTCCTCAGATGAACTGGACTGCAATGATAAAAAAAAGGTGAAATCTAACCAGGCACGACTATTGTCATTTCCGGATCCTAAAATCGATGACCTATGATTGTTAACCGATTTTACTTCCAATATTCATTTCAATAGATATTCACGAACGTGATGCAGCCTTTCTGAACTCTTCTCCACTTTGCGGTCAAAATACATGAATTTAGTCCGTCATGTACGAATGCCACATACCACCATCTGACCACATTCTTTCGACTGTAGTCTCTGTCCTTGACCAACATTTGAAAGCAAGCCTGGCTCTGTTTTGAGTACTTAATATAACAATGTTGCTAATAAGATTGAAATTAATTTGTGAACGTATTTTTTTTTTTTTAACTGAAGAAGATACTTTCGCACGCTAAGCTCTACAGCTAGCATGCGACACCTATAATCGCCACAGACCCCATGGGCAGCTTTGACTGACAGCAAACATGCTGAAGAAATAAAAAAAAAGGTAGGTAACGTGATATACGTTGATGGTGTCTTATGTACGGCCCCTGTTATCCAGGTTTGCCCGAAACTAAATTAAACAATCACAAGGAGAGTTACACACAGAAACGGAACATGCCTGAGACTGGCAACTGCTGAAGGTGCTGCCCTGCTCATTAGAGAGTGATAGTGAGAAAGGAAATTATTATGCAACAATGCGGTACCGGTTATATCATCCTCATGGGCTGTAACAATTAGGTTTATTTTATTGTTGCAATGGACAGCAATCATTTCGTTTTACCTTATTGTTGCCCCGTGACTGAAGTTTTTTTTGTGGCTTAAGCTCGGCTAAGCTATGAATTCGATGGTTTGATCATACATTTGCCTTGTGATTCGGTGTTTGTTTGGCATCTTCGATGGGCAAAAGGTGAAGATACACCTCCGAGAAGGAGGTGAAGGAGAAGTGAAATGCTTAACTAGGTTGTAACCATGCCGAGGTGGAGGTAAAAATGGAATTAATTTTTTTTTCGTCTGACTCTGAACAGCACTAATGAGAAATTGTTCACAAAAGGAGCGTATATAACAGATTATCTGAGGAATGGGGATGGTTTTAAGGCTTGTTTTGAGGCAGCGCTATCATAAATTGTGGGCAATACTAAAATTACTGCAAGACCCTAGGCTTTATCACTTGACTTTAACATCTTACCTTAACAGTGACTTCTACATACATATATTTCAACCTCATCTCTAACAATGGCTACTATGTTGGCTTCACGAGTTCTTGGAAATGTGAAACAACTCTTACCTCATTCAATTGCAGATCGTCATCAGCCAAAAAAAATCCCAAGCGTTGCATGGAGACAAAAATGTTTAAATGTCAAACAAACACGAGTTGTCAATTAAACATTCGGAAGTTAATTGAAATTTATGACACGCCATGTCTATAAACTTTATTTCGAACAATGGTTACCAGGTAGCTCTCTAGAGAAAGCTCTCTTCAAAATGAAAGATGTGTTAACCAGGTAGTGATTCCTTTGGATCGTATGTATCGATCTCCTAGCTGATATTGATCGCTGAGGGATTGGAAGTAGTAGTGGCTAATAAAAAAAAAAACAAAACGAACGTCTCGTAACGATGGAACATTTAACTCTGTAACGCATTTAAAATCCCTTGCAAAACGAAATGTAAACTTAACATGTGACAGTGAAAAAAAAACTTCGACAATTGCTGCACTGCATTGTGTTTGACAACTTTCCTTGAACCCCTTTCCCCAGAAGCATACAAGCAAAACAAGAACAGGAGCTAAGGAAACACAAAATAAAAAATAGGCATGTGTGTGTGTCCGAATTCTGATCCATTGCTCTTCCCAAAAATCCCATTTATCCCATTCCCATGGTTGATCCTAGGTAAGGGGATGAGCAATTCGGTTTCGTTCTTACAGCAGTACTACCGATCAATTATTCACTCTCAGAATGATGTTTGAGAAGGCCTGGGAGTAAGCCAAACCTGTCTACAGCTGTTTTGTGGATTTAGTGAAAGCAGACGATCGGGTCCTTCAAGACAGGCTTTGGAGCGTTTATCAGGAATATGGAATTGATGGTTCCTTGTTAAGTGTCACATAGTACGTGTTCTGTAGATTCGTCTTCCTCTAAACAGAGTCGACATTCAGATTTCTGTGTCTATGTAAGTGATATCTGAGGCTGCAGTTATCGGTGAGAAAACCAGCACGCCTTCTGATATCATCCCTTTTGAGCTTGAGGATATTTTCTGTGCTTTTACTCGGGGGTCGGATGATCCTTTTAGCCTGTCTAAGTCCCTGAATGGTCTTCCAAGAGGATAAGAAGCTCTATTTTTTCCAAATGTCCAGACTCATTCTGAAGGCGATAGTAGGGATGCTGCACCTACATATCTTTCAGAACAACCTTTCCTGGCAAGTTGGTCTGCAATTTCATTGTCGTCAATGCCTCTGTGTCCTGGTACCCACGAAAGTTTGACTTCATTTCGCTTAGAAAGGCCTTGAAAAGCATTGAAGCAGCCTGAAACGGGCTTTTAGTTGCAATGTGGTGAATACGTTGATGGTTGCCCCCTTTATGCCGGAATTAAGAATAATATAGGCGCACATATCAATGGCATGTAGTTCTGCCTGAAAAACACTAGGGCGGATTCCAAGTGCCTTTGAGACTTTGTGATTTGGGCCATAAATACCGGCTTCAATACCGGAGTCCATCTATGATCCATCAGTTTGTCTCAATCTTTTGACTCAAATCTTATGGATATGCCATCTGACGCAATGGTTCCGGAATTAAGACTACTGTGTAGATTTACGGTCGACTTTCCCAAAGGAGTGGTTTTCACCACTTTCCGAGCCGGGTAAGGAATGTTGTCGAATTTTCACAGATGGCTCCAAGACCAGTGAAGGCTCAGCTGCTGGAGTCTTTGTGGAAAGCGACAACATTAGACTGCACTTTCCCCTAGGTATTTATGCATCTGTCTTCCAAGCAGACATTTTTGCAATACTTATGGCTACGACCTATATTGTGAAAAACCAGTGGAGGGGACGGAGTATCTGCGTCTGTAGCGACGGTCAGGCTTCGCTTAAGGCCTTGCTCAATCCTCTTACTAGATCCAAAATAGTTCGGGAATGCAGGTCTAGTTTGAATTCGGTTGGAAGACCGAATTTGATAAGACTTGTATGGGTCCCTGGACACAGCGGGATTACCGGAAATGAGGTCTCCGATAAGCTTGCCAGGCAAGGCTCAGTAGAGAACTTCTCCGGCCCTGAACCCACGTTAGGGTTGCCCGTATCATCGGTTAGGGGTTCTATCGATGGTTGGGTTTCTAGCAAACACAACTGTAGATGGAATGACTCTGCAGGATGCAGGCAGACTAAGCAGATCCTTCCCGACGTCTGTAAGAAATCCACGGCATTCTTGCTGTCTCTCAGCAGAAAAGACTGAAGACACTTATTGGCGTTATTACAGGACATTTCTCCTTTGCCAAACATCTCAACGTATTAGCTTTAAGTGGCACCATTGTCTGTGACGCTTCTGGAGAGGGCGACGACACTGCGGAACATTTCCTATGCGATTGTCCTGCCTTTGCTCGTATCAGGTGGCAGATTTTTGGGGCTGATGTGATGAATGCTGATAACTTAAGCTCCTTATCACTGAAGCTCTTACTCGACTTTCTTAGAAAGACGAAGAAAACACAGTAAAAGGGTTGTACCTGCTGGTAGTACAATGGACCTGTTTTTGTGTCTGAGTGCTCCAGCGTGATGTTCCAACACCCCGACAGAAAAAAAAAATCAGTTTGTAGCTAAGTCTGAGGGAGTGAAAATTCATTTGCATCTTTGGCATCATTTGTAATTTGCTGGTTCCAACAAAGGTCTGAGCTAATACACAGGCAAAACATTGACAAACTATTCGTTTACTCAACATTAACTCCAATTATTTTAAGTTTGACTACGTTGGTGTCCCGATTTAGAGACAGGAGGCAGACAGCACTGCATTATTGACACATTGAACTCAACTCAATTTTTAGCACTTCAATTGATAATTTCATCATTGAGAATTGAGTTCGTAAGCGGTGACGTAAGCGTATAAGTCGGAGAGAGGACTGAGCCTTGGGAGACACCAGCATTAGTTGAGAAGGCGACAGAAGTATGCCCATCAAATAAAACCCATGTATTGTTCGTTTACTAGCAATCCATTTTGAGAAAACACTGTTTGAAGTTAGGGTTGTTGATGATAGATTTCTGAGGAATTCGTTTTGAATTCGGATCTGTTGGATGCATTTCATGTCCCACTTAGAAGATCCTGGAAGTTTGTGTCGAAAAGATATCGTCAAATTTTAAATTTTTTCAATTTTTATAAGCTATCGACTTCTATTGTTGTATTCTTCACACCCTTTAAAGCTGTCAACAATAGATGCCATTTCCTGCATAGTTTAAAGATTTCGTCGAAAACATAATAAAACGGCTTAGCTAGCTTTATGTGTGTGAAATTTAAGTCGCACTTTCTAATCACCCCACGATCAGTATCTAAAACGGCGGAACCGATTGAACTCAAACGCTTCGAATTCAATAGTCCATTCAATGTCAATGATGTTTGCGTACAAATAGATACGACTGTTTGTTTGCAAATGCAGTAGTAGATACTTTTTTCTTTTATTCGTTTTCTGGTAAAATTTTGTTATGGTATTTCGATTAGGCTTGCGAATGTTGTCGCTGCTACCTTGACAGTTGTCAATTAACACACACTTGAGTGGCATGTAGAACAAACAAATGGCCGTCGTCACCTCCAATGGGTGGGTGATATTGGCCGCCAATCTCAATTCAATTTTTTTTTTTTTTTTTGTTAATTTGGTGATCGTAAAACTAAGTAAGGTCACTTGTGACGCTCTGTCCGTTCACTTGAAGTAGTAGATAGAGTTAACCTTTCCAAGTTTTTATGTATAGTGCTGTGGATGCATCTTATCCGACTTACAAATTGTGTGAATGCATTTGGTGAGGTAGTTTCTTGGAAGCGATGTGCACAGCCAGACATGACAGACGATAACCGTTACGACTTACTAAACTGATAGTTATGCATCGTCGCGAGGATGGAGTATAATTCGATGGATAAAAGTGAAATAGTGAAATGATCAGCGATAAACTTTTAACTTTACGAGTCAGCACGCTTACGTTGGCGGCTACGGCCAACGATTTGTGTACCCTGGACATTGTTGAGGGCCTAATCTGAGTGTGTGCATCCTGTCTTTTGAGCACTCATCCTACGCGACGTAACAAATGTTAATGGTTGGCCATTTCATATGGATCCCGGGGAAAGGGCGATCATCGAAATATGGTTCCTCATTCCTCCTACGGCGACGTGGAGTGGATCTTTCTTCTTTTTTTTTTTTTTGCTGCTTAAAGACTGCACATAGATCCACTGATGATTTGCCAACACGATGGCGTGCATTGTAAGGTCGGTGAGTGAGGCGAGTGCGACTTCACAGTCATTCATGCTGTTTATGCCCATTTTCCTTGCACCGGTTGACCTTTTTGTCTGTGTCTACTGGTGGTACTGGTCTGCTCTGGGCCAGTGGACTACTGGTCCCCTTTTCGGTTTCGTTGGGTTTGAAGCGCAGCCTCTTGGGATGTAGTCAAACTTGTTGGTTGCATAACACCAACGATTTGTGAATTGGTACTTTTGGTGGTATGGGTTTGTTCGAGTGCGGTTCGATGGAGGAACGATGTCGATCGGAGAGAGATTTAAGTGATTTGAAGATAGATGTGAATGGGTGCTGCTCATCCATATCTCACTCGATAAAGTTCAAACGATGTTCCGATATACTTGCACGGAAGATTGATATTTATGGAGAAGAGATTTTTTTTAAAGATTACATTGTTGGAATTGAAGATGAAGCGGAGTTTAATTCATGGATGGGTTTGGATGAGCATGACTACAAGCCTGACCATAGGTTTGTATAACTAATGGTAGTCATAGATCACGTAAGTACTGAAATAAGAAGACGGGATCAGTTTTATGACGGTTCCAAAGTCAAAGGTTTGTAGACTTTTTTGAACATTTTTGATTTTAAGCTTTGAAATCGATGGAAAAGTGGTGTAATTCTTCTCTAGGCCTAGCATGTGAATCAAATCTTTCGATGATATCCCGGGGCCCTGAGTCTTTCGTTTAAACCTGATGCTCATCATCATCATCAGTGTGGCTGAGGTGAACGAGAGTAAAATCAAGAATTCTTTGTGAATAGAAAAGATAACCCAACTATGGCTGCGATTTTCGGACTTAAGGACATAATTGTGCCGCCAACTCGAGTTGGGCCTCTTATTTTACCGCAAGATTTTCTTTCAGATCAATACTGTTTCGTCGTTGTGCTTTTTTTGCAACTTGGGGGTCATTATCTATAGATTCATAACCGAGAACGTTGTCTATCTATAGTGCCTTGTGGATTCAATATTATCATGATCTCTTCTCCAAAGCCGTGAATAAGTTCTAAAAATCCGTAATTCCAGAAATGTCGAAATAGCTCATGTAACTCTCCTTCCTTTCTGCCTGCAGACGCTATGGTCGAGAAAAGAAAGAAAGAATTCAACGTCTCAAGCCTTCTTCTGAGTGTTTTTTTTAGCAGTTAAGTGAATCACAAGAGATAACTCCACCAGTTAAGTACAAGTTCCAGTGTTCATCTACAGACGAGCAGTCAGATGTACATAGCTATCCAGCGGAGTTCGTATAGAGGTGATAATGCGACATTTTAGTGTAGAAGCATGTGGATTTGTGGTCAGTGTGGACTAAGGAAAAATAACATATCCACAGATACCACTAGTATTTCTTTTAAAGAGAGAATGCTTCATGCACCGTCAGGGTTCCCCCAGTTTGTTGGACTCCTACCAACTTAATGCTCTCCATCTTCAGGTGAACCAGCCCCGGAACAGCTTCTTGCATCCAGGTGCTCCTTTTCCTAGCCTCATAGCGAAGTCCATAATCTTCTATGGTCTTCACGAATCTATGTCCTCCTTCTCTCTATATTCCTTGTTGTCGATGTCCTCTTGTGTCGAGTTGTCAAACTGTCATACTGGGGTTGCTGTTTTCCTGTTCTGTGTAGATAATCGTTGAAGCACCCGTGTCTGGTAAGGAATTGAGTACCTCCGCTTTATCCAGTCTGCGATTTTTCAAATCAGTCTCCTGGTTTCTCTTTAGCTTCCGCTGTTGCCATTCTCTTTCTCTGTTTATTTTCTCTCTATTGCAAGGAGATCAGTGGAGATTACTCCCAGTTCTGACACTGTTCAGCAGAAGCTCGCCATCCAGAAAGCTCCTCTTCACTGTACTGCTGCCACATGCTTTCTGTATTTTTCTTGGTTGAATGCATCAGCCTAGATCTCACATCCGTACAGAAGAATAGAACGCGTGACAGTCATAAAAAGTTTTCGGCGACTTGCCTTTGGTCATCTCAAGTTTGCAGTTACTATGCTCAATACTGTATTAATCTTTGCAACCCCTTCGAACGCAGACTCGATCTGCTGCCAATATGTGAGCTTTGTATTTAACTTCATTGGTTATTGACTCCCGGCCCACCTGCATCTCAAAAATAGTGTGGATCTCCCTCCTAGGCAGCAGGATTATCTTCGCGTTCTCCGAAGCTGAGCTAAGTCTATGCCCTTGCATCCAGGACAAGACGCGTCTTATGATTTAGTTCAGCTTTCTTTGGGCAAGGTGTCTTCAGCTGAAATACCTACTTGCAGACAGGGAAAGATGGAAGAGATTTGATGCTACCCTATGCCTCGCCCGGGGTAAAGGGAACTTAATGATGATGTGCTTGGGTATCTTCGATTTCTTGTGCCACTGTCGCTGCCACGATGTCATGTGCATAGGCGCCCAGATACATATTTTCAGACATCTCCATTCTTAGGATACATTCCATCGCAGGAAATATTCCTAGGATTGAGATCTGAGCGGTACCAGCTGCAGTTTCCTTCCTTCGCGTCCCCTCTGTGATGTCATAGATAAGCTCTCTGTTTTTAAGTCAACTTTTCAGAACAACTAGTATAAAGCAAGTTACCTGACTGTCTCAATTCCAATTCAGCGCAAACTTGTGCAGTATGAGAAATGCTTGTACTACTAGTATGTAAATCTCAGCGGGATTCCACTGCCTCTAGTGCATAGAACTCTTCCGTGTTTAATTACTGACACGTGAGCAATCTTCACAGTACCAAACTGACCAAGGAAATACCCCCCAACTCACATGGCCATACCAGACCAGACCAGACCAGAACCACGTTTACATAACATTCACCAACAAGATCTAGAACTATGAAATCACGCGACTCCTAGGCGACTCCAATCTAAATTCTGATCTAATTGCCTTTGTCTCCACAAGGTGAATATATAAATAAACTTCTCAAGAAATCAACCATAAACATTTTCTCCGAGAGTAATAAAATATTCAAAAACCTGAAAACATCATCAATCCGACTTGATTTTTACGGCCACTTTAATGCAGATTGATTACCAGAAAGTCGTACCGCTTAAAGCTATAAATTCACTTTCATAAAAACAAACACAAATCTATGCAGATTTCCTATGAATGAACCAATGGATTGTTTCCTAAATCTAATCACATACCGAATTGAGATACATTTTTGCAATAACAACCCGAGAAAAACTATAGTTTCGTCAGAGAAGGGGCGTTTCTTTCGACAAAAAAAAAAAACCCATTTACCATAACCAGTTTGGTAATTTAAACTAAAGCAAAAAAAAGTAACAAAACCCGCTTGTAGATTTATTAATTATTACCAGAGCTAACTTCAAAACCGCATATCTGGGGTATGGGTTCGCATCCGAATGGTTCAATACTTGAAACCTTTAAATTGCCACCCAATTTTCGCCCAACCATAGAAGAGTGGTTGAACGGGAGACAGAGACCCCAAACAGTGAGTTTAAATTTCAACAATTCTTGTATCCAAAGACATAGATACACATACGAGTGAACGTCATGCTTTCAAATTAATCATTTTTTTATTGACTACTTAGTGCCACTTTATGGCACTTCGTACGAAACCACTTGAACTAATCAAAAGTTGCTGTGGGCTTTGGGCTGCGATTTTTTTAAGTTTTGTTAATCCACTCTTTTCGATTAACTAAATTAGATACGGGTGATAAATTATGTGTATTGACATAGATCACCATCCGTTAATAGACTGCAAAAAAAAAAAAAACGATTGAGATACGATAACAATTAAGAAGGAAGTGAAAACTGGTTCGCGGCTAAGTTCGTTGTGCGATGACGATGATGTGTGACAAAATCCTGGTCTTGGTGGTGCTATGCTAATCCGGCTAAAGAAAGAATTGCGTTGTCTGCGGTCGACAATTGTTACTGGTTAAGTATTTCCGATATGAAAGGTCAAATTCCCTTGGTATATTTAACCACCACCACCACTACCGTGACAGTGGCAAACAACCTGTCAACTTTAATTTGCAAAAAAACCCGTATGAAAAATTCTGTAATCTGACCAAAGACTGCTTCCTCGATCATGTGTCAGGCAGGCTACTACACTTCAACTTAACCGCTCTTTATCTGATTTTCTAATTTTATTGACATTTTTGACAACAATTCGAATCGAACGTGACAATTGTGAGTTCCCTTTCCGCTTCAATTGTTGTTGTGCGTTACATGCCTTATGCAAGTCAACAGTGCGTGATTTGAATTAGCCCAGGCGTATACGTAACATTTTTTGTCGGTGTTATCCTCGTGTTGAACTTTAGGCTAATTCGGTCAACACAAGCCAAATTAAAAAACAACCAATCGACGATGGAGAAAAAAAAATAAAAATCTCAGAAAGCTGGAAAAAAAAACGAACGGAAAAACGAAGAAAAGGAAAGGGGTTAACCTTGTAGAAACTTAGCGTCCAGCAACAGTCAGTCGAGCTAGCCCAGCCATACTGTGATTATTTTATTATTTTCAATTTAATTCCCCCGTTCTCCTGCGGCATACTCAAGCTGGCTTGGTTTGGGTTTAAACAAAAAGTGGAAACTCTTTAGCTTAAGCTAACTAACTCACTAAATGCAGTCTTAGTCGAGAGAGTGAAAACCCACAAAGAAAAACCTAAAATTCACAGTCAGTGACCACCACCACCACCACCACCACCACCACCACCATCATCATCATCATCATCATCATGACCACGACAACTACTGCCAGTGCTTAGGTTACCTAACGTAATCCGAGAATTGCATTGTTTCATAATTGAAATAAGTGCACCTCGACATGAGTGTGTGTGAGTGTACACAGTCCAATTGGCCACCGTTTGACCGACTTTGTTTTCGTTGACATTATCGCCTCTTAATTATTAGAGCTGAATAGCTCCCCTCTGGTTCTAACAAAAATATTATATTACGGCCAAAGGACAGCCTGTGCCGAGTGTACATGGCCTATATTCTCGGTCGGTGTCTTGAGATAGTGAAAGGTTGATGTAATCGCACGAACAAGTACGAGTACGAGTTGGGACGTCCGAGATGCGTGTTGAGCACGGGTGTGCCACCGCCACCGCCACCGCCACACTTTGGTGTCATTTCTTGTTTTAATGAAGGCGTTGCTGGTGCACCGTGTCGATTCGATGATAAAGGGCCTCTAACGTGTGGGTATGTACACCTGAAATGCATATGCTATGGGCGATAGTTGATGTAGCAAGGTTGAGCGATGTTACACATTGGGGCTTATGTGTGCGTGTGTATTTGTGTGGAGCGGCTCGTTTAACTGGTAATTTATTGAATTCATTTCCTTATCAACACCTAAATGGTCTTTTTTTTATTGTTAATTATGTGGAAATGTAACAATAAATCAGGTTGTCAACACTGATCATTGTTTGGAGCGGATGAGCATTGTGTAAGATTTGAACTAATTTCTCAAATATTTAGCAACTGAGCAGTTGACAGTTTGCAAAGTCAATTAAGGGGAACATTGGTTGGATCTTATCAAACGATATACAGACCTAAGGAGTTCAGGTTATAAGGGTGCAAGTATACTGCGGTCTTAGTAGATCTCATTTGAATAGCCCATTTGAGGCTTTAGTAGCTCAAATGTTTTAGTTTAAGAAGTTTCTCTGCACCCACATTCTGTATGTGCTGGTATTTTTTCAGTTCCGTTTCCGTTTCCATTTTCGCTTGAAAGACATTGACCAGTTAGAAACCTCTACGAACGCCAAGCTAGTTTTCGCTCACTTTTGGTTTCAGAAAACATTCTTTGCCCCTCTCAGCTTAGAGAGTACACCCCAAATGTCGGCCCTTTTCTTTAGCTCTTCTCGTATTCCTGTCTTTAGAACTTTTCTTGTTAGCACCTTATTTTCTCCAACTTAATCGTGTTTTGCATTCAATAAAGGTAACTAAGTCTATTGATCTCATTCAAGCACTAACATACTAATATGAAACAGATTTTGAAGGCGCTCAATGTTTTGGTGGTGCTTGACCATCTGGCACTATCGCATAAATACTCCGCTGATAAACATCGACTTAGCCTGAAGAGTGAAGAGCCAACGACTAATGTGGTCGTGTCCTGTATACCCAATTAACACCAATGATCCGCCCCAAAAAATATTCGAATCCACCTCCGAGAGACCACCTCAATTTCGCGTGAAGGCAGCTAGGGCTAGCTAAAGAACGAACTGGCTGTAGACACTTGTTGGTTGAGGCCCGGACTCACGCCAGACTGAAGCGCTACCGTAAGTAAGTAAGTAAGGTAATCGTAGAATAATGTCTCGCTTATGTAGATTTCTACTTCACCACCTTGTAAAGGTTTTAGGCAGCATGAAACCGGAATTTATCAGTCAAACACTGTACAGAAGAGATTTTCGAAGCATACCTGCTATAATAAGCGCTACCAATGATGATTCAGCATAGTATTTCGCTCTACGATAGTTCGTCGAAGCGGGGGTCTCCGAAGCATCTTAAGGATTATTTAGCCGAACAATATCTCCAGAGGCCTAGGGACATCAAAGAAAGTAGAAAACGGTTGTATTTTTCCAAAAACGTAATTCAACTTTCCAATCAAATAAAAGAGTGGGTCGCCTTAGGAAAGCATGCCACAGAACTATGATGAATAACTCATTCAGAGTTAGTTAGAGACAACTGCATAACTTTGAACGAGGGCTGGTAATTTCAAATGATCGTCAGTCATAGAGTGCTCTTAAATTGGTTTCATCTTGCAGGAACTCTGTCATGGAAGTGATGGTAACAAATCCTTTTTACTAGTAATACATTCGCTTACCTTACATTATTATCTTCTTATCCTGAATGATCTGCATGAATGTAAGGATCAGTGACAGGGTAGTGACATATATAGTTCACAAATCGATGTCTCTACTTACTGGATGAAGTCAAGAATACTAGTTGTTTCCATAATCACTGTACCTCTGAATCTTCTGAAAATGCTAACATAACGAAAGAACGAGCAGTGGTCTTGTTTTTCGTCAAGGATACTTAAACTAGATACGACTTGGTGGTAGTTGACGAGTTAAAGGTACCTTGGGCATATGCTGACTCTATCTGGGATCTATAAGCAGGCCAATTTTCTTAGTTTCGTTCTCTGACCATTCATAAGTACTTATGTTATTCGTCAGACGACTTCTTATGTATGTAACTCAGTAAGAACTTCAATCATTCTTGAAGTACTTTGTTTTGCTGAGGAGTTAATGACCTCAAAAGGAAATGAAAACAAGTTGAAACCAAAAATCTCTTTTACTTCGCCTTACCAGTCCTTTCAGTTCAAGCACCTTAAAACGCAAGCATAGCTACTGTCTCTACAGCATGTATAAGCAACTCCATAGACCTTTTTATATTTTTTATTTATTCCCTTCTTGCAATGCAAACCAGCAGCAGATATCTACTTCGAGATATTATCTTCAACCTTCAACACAAAACCATTACTTCGCCCACCACAATGGCCACACTGTCCATTAAGTCTCTTCCACTCGCGGGTTCCGCTTTAAAACTCAATTCTCACTCTCCCAAAAAAAAAAAAATAAAAAAATATTTCTCTCGAAATTGAAGTCAACCTCGCTCGAGCTATCCGAGAGTAAAATTTTGCAAATTGCAACTCCAACCAACGAACCAACCAACCAACATCAGTTCACTTGCAGATGGCTGCTTATTAACTCTTCAGCAGCACAACCATTTACCATCAACCAACCCCAGTACCAATATCTCCACCAGTACCACACCGCGCACCAAGTTTTTCCACCTGAGCGCCACACACCGTCTTGTGTGTATCTTTTGTCTTATTCTGCGGTGAGTACAAGAGTAACAACATTTTCCCAGATCCCCCATTTCGATTCCGATTTCGTCCGTTGGTGGGGTTCATATATAAATTGGAAACGATAAACTTACCGTCAACCAGTCGATTATTTCAAACGAATTTCAAATGAACACGAACCGCTGCCACAGTCGAACGTAATTCTTCTCTTGAATGTTGTGCAATTGTTCATTCTGCTTCCACATCTACCCCGTGTGTGTGTGTGTCGGTGTTTAAACGAGCAACAAATATTTAAATTTTGACAAAACAAATTCCCTCGAAGAAAAATTAAAGGTTCCAACGAAAATTTGCATTCCACAAGTTCGGTTTTTGTGTAAAGAAAAAAAAGTCTCTGACAACAGTTTTTTTTTTTCAAATTTTTGGCACTCAAACACAACTGGAAACGATATATTTTTCATGTTTTTAATATTTGTTTTGTTTATTTGCTTTAATTAGTAAGAAATAAAAAGAAATAAAAAAAAAAGAAAAATTAAATAAAATCCCCAACAACAAGTGTTCATCTGTTACAAAGAAGTGAGTGAGAAGTCAATAAGTAGATACAACAGAAAGTAAAAGTATCTCAACAGAGGAAAAAATAAAAAAAAATAAATTGCAGTTATTACAGTTGAGAGGTTCTTGTTGCTGGCTGTTGCTATAGTTGTTGTTTTGTTATTGTTGACTGGTTCCAAGGAGATTTACGTTCGGAATAACCATTCATGCATTAAGGTGTGTAACAAATCTACTCTATTACTATCTACTTTTTGGTACAGATACATTTAAGTGAAAACATCTGGAGATTATGCAATGAATCGTATACCTATATAGATACTGTTATGATGCGAGTTGTATCTTCAAGTTCATATTTCAGGTACGCGGTATCTCTGCGTTCGAATCGGGAATTAATTACTCAACCGATTCACTTGCATTTTCATCGGAATGCCTTACTTAATATCCGCAACAACAATACATAGATACATCTGTGACATCTGAAGACTATCTAATGGCTGTAGATGCAAGTACATTCTTAATAGATTTCACTCAGTTTGGCACGTTGCACTAAGTCTGTTTGTGCATGTGGGTATCTATGAAGCTGAACATTATGAATAATACTTGTGTGCGTTTTTTTTTTTTTTTCTATATTTTCCCATCAAATTAATAAATTACAAACAGAGATACAAGCATTCAGATACACTTCAGGAATGCGCGACTCTAATGTGAAAATGTCATCGTAAATTTTTGCAGAGAGGTTATTCCCCAGTAATAATTTAATGACCACATACGAGACATGTTTTATAGGCGCTAATTTTGATTGAGGATATCGCTGGGATTACTATGGGAATCCGGTGCCATTTCCAAGTGTTTTCTGGCCACCTCATCCCGCTATCAATTAAAATAGTCTGCAACTTTATCATTGTCTTGTTGTGGATTGACTTGCCAAAGGGGTTTACTGTCGATGAGGTGTACAATTTTGCAATACAGTACCATCGACTTCGTGTGGACGCATATATATATGGCTATGTTGACGCTTCTCCTGATTTTGCAGCTATTTATCGAGTAAAACGTGCGCAATTCATGCATTTGATGAAATATCAGTTTACGGGGAGCTATGTGACCTTGTACTTTTGTTTTATTAGTTTTTATTGTGATTTTCTTTTTTTTTATTTGTAAATAGCTTGTGGTTTTTAATTGTTTGGTTATACTGAGGTGTTTGCATAAAAATATCAAAGTGTGGTTGGTGTGAACATAAAATTATTCAGTGGCAGTTTTATGAGCACTCTACCATGGTTACTGATTGATTTTAATTTGCCAGAGGGGGGAGGGGTTTTTATTTTAGATATGCTGCAACTGAGCGTCTTTTTGGAGGTCTTAAATATGAAGAATACAAAAGCACGTTAACAGGGAAAGCTGAGTAGACTAAAAAATTAAAAAATCAAATCGGTTTCAACAATGCTATCCTGGGGAGCCCAAAACTCATAGAATATCTGTAGTCCAGAGCAGCACCAAACGTACTTTGGATAAAATTCAAGATTCTCAAGTTCCATCAATGGCTTGTAGGGTTTGCCAATGTGCGAATCGAAGATCTGAGGAACGAGAAGACAAGTTTAAAGGCGATTTTATCCTCAATAGGGACATTTGGAAGCGATATCAGTTAATCTATTCCTGAGCGAAAATAACCACTACGGAGAGGTTTTAAGCGCCTCCTCCTCATTGCAATCTACAAATATTTAAAACCAACTTACATCGGAATCTCTTTTTTCTATTCTTCTAAAGTTTCACATCACTCAGCACCGTGTCTCGAAAGGCCGTGCCTCTTAATGGACGTCACGGACGTCACAGACATATGTAGTACACAGTGCGGAAAACTTTTTGTAAGCCTCATAGGTTTGGTTTTATGGTGGAAGTTGTTAAGTTTCGAGATCCTATTTTTGAGGGATTAGAACTTGTGTCAGGACAGGCGGAGAAAGCCTCATGCACCGTCAGGCGGTTGTTACGCTCACCTGGTCTGTCAGACTCTTACTGACTCATCTCCCTCTCTACCTATGTTGTCTTCAGCCAGGAGGGTGTTCAAATTAGGCTATGTTTTCGTCTTGCTCTCCCTTTTTTGTTTAGACCACTGAATCGATAAAGGAGCCTATTTGGTTCCATCTGTCGTTGCTCGAGATCATCATTCTCATGATATTTTCTGGAGTGAATCTGATTCTTTTTGCTGCTCCTCAGCTAAAGGTGAAAAAAGTGGGTTTTGCGTCATCTACTGGAGCTCCCTTATTTCCCCTCCCCTTCTTATGGAGGCATACATTGTAGTTTCCATGTAGTAGTTTACTTTGCCGTGTTTCGATTCTGACCATTCAACAACGCCTCGTCTTCGTCTAGTTTCAGAATTCCATTGCCCTGGCCATTGTTGCTTGGTGAGCTCCTTCGCCTCTACCGCCGCTAATTCCATTCCTGTTCCAGCTTTATGTTCCTAGATGAATCTCCTCTCGGTTGCTAGGAGATCGATAGGAGTCACATCCGCGACAGGAGGACAGCTGGTTCCGACACGGTATGCTGCCATCTGTTTCCCATATCGGCTCAGATCTCACAGCCAAACAGGAGAATGGCATGCATGATTGACAGTTGAACCACCTACGTTTGCCATGACTCTGTTAAGGAATGTAGTACTTTTTGCAGCTCGCTTCGATGAGAACTTTTGGTTGTTATTCATAGCAATGTTTGTTTAAACTAAATCAGTAGATAACTCACACATTCGCTCGCCTTTATTGTGACTTTTCTTACTCGACCATCGCAAGTTCTCATTGACATTGGTGTAACCATAACGCTTTCCTTAATTTTTTAGGCACTGTAACAAACATTTTTATGACAATCTCTTCGAAATACATGAACATTCTGAACAAAAAGTACAGACTTCTTCTGACGCACTTCCTTATGCTTAAAGGGTGAATGGACGACTCTGGTGAGATTAGGAGGAATGTAGCAAGCCACCACATTGTTTCTCCCGACGGTTGACAAAAACAGAACGTCTAACTAATGACCCGATCATGCCTGGGATCCACCATCCATAATCCTTGACTGTAGCGAATCGCTTCGTTGAATCTTCAGCGTGATCTTGTCCATAAACTCCTGTCAAATTTGGCTTTTGGTCTTGGCTTGGTGGTAATACTAGATCCACTGCTTTTGGATCTTTATCTACTCTTTCTGCTTCCAGGCGCTAAAGTTATTATTGTCAATGATGAAAGACAACTTGCAAAAGTCATTAAGACCTGTGTTTCTTCCGTGTCGCAAGTGTAAATTGAATCATTTCTGGTCCAGTACCAGCAGCATTAGCAGTATTTATTCCAACTTCCAGCTACTAAATAGGCACATGACATGGTATATTCTTACTTAGCAGTTCATTTATCATGGACCTGACAGGCTTCTAGTGGCTTACTCTTATAACAAGGTAGCTCTCAAAAACTTATCCGCACCTGACTCGTTCGCAACCTCTCAATCTTTTCATCCATGATAGCAGCCTAACACTTTTTTAACACAAAAGATTTCGATCGGATTTTGCTTCCCATGTTTGAGGTATCGGTGTAATCTCTCGTCAACCATTCTACCCTAGTAAGAGCGAAATTTTATTCAAAGTTCAGATGAAGAGTAGACGTAAGTAGTTCCTTTATCTGCCGTTCCTTGAACCTCCTTGGTTAGTTAGTTTCACATTTAGACCAAAAGTAGGTCTATTTTGATACCTTTGTGAGTGCTAGTGGAGTGGGTCCAAGTCTTCTCCTGAAGCCATTTATATTTCCTAACGTAACAGTTTAGATCGGCCTTTCTGACGGAGTTCAGATCATTTCGATCGTTAAAAAATTATTCGCCTGAGGTGGTTTTCATGTCTGCAAAGGCGCGACGCATGCAGAAGAAGTGCACAATAGATTCTTCCTCTTCCTCTACTCTGCACCTCCTACAAAATTCGTTGCATACTTTACCCAAACGCACAGCATGCCTACCTAAGATGCAGTGTCCTGTTAGGATGTTATTTAGTTTCGAGAGCTGGTGTCTATTTTGTCGAATTAACGCTTTCGATCTCTAAAGCTCGAGGGCAGGCTAGATTTGCAACATGTTGCCAACTATGATTTGCTTTTGACAGAGCAGCGGTTTGAATCAGGTGTTTAACAAACGACATAGGCGCTTCGACATGATCGAGGTTCCTTCTGTATGTACCGTGGGAGCTCTGTCTGCCGCACAGTTCCTTTAACCATCAGACAACTCCAAGATGAAAAATAGATCATAGCCATTTCTGTTTAAGTCATCACTTTTTTTCCAAAATTTAGTTGCGGGGATAAAAGGTTATCGAAGCTTTTCTTGGCCTGTTGTTCAACTGAGCACTTTGAGTACCACTGTACCACTGATCCGACTTCTCATTATGTTCTGAAATACATCAGATATCGTGGCAACATCAGGTACTTCACTAATAGATAAAATGGTTATGAACTCGAATGGTATTTGGCAAAAGTTTTAGCACCGATAATTCCATTAAAGCCGGTTTCGCAAAATCATAAAAATTACAAAAATATTTTTTTTTTGACATAAACATCCGGTTTGACACTCTCTACCAGTCCTGCATAGAGGCAATCGATTCACTGAAGATATCCAACTCTCGAGTGTATCTCTTCATGGTTAAGTGGAATTTTCTCAGGATTTATCCGATTTCAGTTTCTTAATCTTTTTCTTTTTTTTTTCGCTTCTTTTGCATCATCATCATCGGTGTATTTATTTATCTTATTATTTTTGCACTTCATTGCTAAACAACAACTCTCATGTGCCCTTGTACCTCATTTCGAAGACGTCGACGTCGACAACGACATCAACAACAACAACGACAACTACATCGACAACGTAGACATTGACTACGACGACAGTCAACGAGGCTATGCAGTAGCACTGCAACATTTGCCAATTGCCCCCGAGGGGTAATCTTAATAATCAACCAGACCCCGCTACCACCCAATCTTGATTTCATCGTGGCCGATACAAAGGCAGTTATGCTTGATCCGTATATCACATACAATAACTTTGGCTTATCGAATAGCAAACCACCAACATCACCACCACCACCACGATGACCAGACATCAATTCAAGATCGCGTAAGTTAAGGAAGTTTCACAACTTGCAAGAAAAAAACTAAAAGTGAATTTACAGTTTCCTACAAAGCCGGTTGCCGCCGCCGCCGCCACACATGCTTACATATGCAAATAAACCAAAAAGTACACGTACAAACATCTGATAGATACATCTGGTCATAAGTGGGTTTAAATTTTTTGAAAATGTGGCCAAATGCGTGCGCAGACTATCACTACGCACTGCAAAATTTATCCGATGGTAAGACATGGAAGGCATATGGTCATCACATCACCCATCCAGACATAAGGCACACACTATTAATAATGGAAAAAATTATATTTTTTTTATGGTCATTCATAATCGGCCCGTTGTGTCCGAAAGAAAGTGAAATCTTCTTCGACAACGCGTTTTGTATTCCAAATCATCATCACAATTTAAAATTTCGTGCAAACAGACACACGCCTTCGCCACCTTCTCCAGCTGTCCGTAACGTGTCCGTCCAACGACATCATCACGTGTAAACTGGATTCAAGCTACAGGGCATTCATTGTTGGTTTTTTTTTTTTTTGTTTTGGTAGCCACGCATTCATTTATTAATGAATTTTCTATTATCGAATCGGATCGGTTGAAGAAGAGTTTTTGGGTACAGTGAGGCTAACAATTTTGGGAAGACGCATTAAAAATGGACTACAACTACAGATGGAGTCCATAAATAGGAAAATGTAAGAACTGTAGTAGGAGGGCATTGTTTGACAGGCAGTCACGCCACTATATTGGGTGTCCCTTCCAATAATTTCTGCAGAAGCTATAGATACGAGGAAGAGGAGAAAATGAACCTGCTCTGCGCTATCCAAGGCTGAGGATGCGAACTCCAGGAGTAGAGGCATTTCTATGAAGAGCTAAGCGACCTAGCCAAGCTCGGTACTTACAAAATAAAGAGCTTTGTCTGTGGGTCTAAATAATTCTGCAAATAGTGCGATACAGGAAGGGGTCTGCAACGATAGGGCTTCTCAGAGCTTCTTCCTTGAAAATAAGGAAATCCATTATGCAAGGTTCCTGGGGCTGGTAATCTGGTTCACTACGTGGTATCACAATGAACCTTCATTCTGGTTCAACCTTACCTAACCTAACCTTACCTACAGATGAAGTGCGCTTAACTCATGTGCAATCACAAGGAAATGTTTATAAATCTATGTGGAGGCTGTGAGCGTGAGTTACTTCTTAGCACCTAGCCTTTGGTGAGCACTTTTTTTCAAAATAGAGCTAAATTCGTTTACAACCCTCATTCACATATGGAATTCTAGAAATATGTATATGTACAATTGGTACAACCCAATGTTGCGATTGGCTACTGTATAGGTCGTAACTCAATGGGGATACCGCAGAATAAGAAGGAGAGGCTTCTGCACTGCTGCAAGCTTTTGTTTTCCTAACTTTGTTCCTTGCCAACAAACTTTCAATAGACGAGGTGCTCAATTATTAACATTTCGACAAAGGATAGAACCATAGGAGAATCGAAACTTTAGATAAGGAACTCAGTTCCTGCTAAAACAGTGATACAATTCGTAAAGGACTCTACCAAAGCATGTGATGGTTTCATATCGACAAAAACAGTAAGTAACGAGGGAATTATCATAGTGATTGGAGTTATATTCAAGGCCAAGAGGAAGAGTAACATTTCAAGACCTAAGTTCCCTACAGAGATGCGAATAGTAAAGAAATACATCTAATAAGGTTAGCTTAGACTATCGCTGCGCAATCGAGAAAGACTGAGGTATGGTTTAAGAAGTTAGTAGTAAATTTTCACAATTCGTTGATCCAAGGATGTCAAATCAATACCGAATACCACCTTTTTATCGAGTTTAATGCCACCCGTGACAGCATTTATAGAGACGTGCTATATAGGGCCGTGTTCAGTGGTTAAACATCCCTGCCAAACTCATCAGTCTATGCTGAATAACGAATGCTCGCTGCTTTGTGTCAAAAAGTTATCGAAGGCGGACGAAGTCATTCTTATTGGTTTTGGAGACTCAATGACAGGACATTGGACAGCTTAGTTTGACCGGTCATTTGTGTACGTTCTATTTTTTCCAAAATAGTGTGTCACACGAATCCTTTAAAGAGAGCGTACCATACCAAGGTTGTTTTGACTCGCTCTGTGATGGTGGATTTCCAGGAATTTAGGTTTAGACTTGTGCCGTTGAGTTTTGGAGGGATGGTTGCAGGAATTTTATATTTCCTGGAGGAATAAGACTAGCTTTATTTTGTGTGGGTTCACTTAAAGCCCAAATTTGGTCGGTCTATCTAGTAAGATCTATTCGATCTCGATTCTCTTGAGATATTTTTTTAGTTTACTCTACAGTTGCGAAACTTTATACGATTTATGTTTAACCTTTCATTCTAGAACTTTAGTTCAATTCTTTTCGCACAATTTTATGGTATTTCGGACAACTGTTCTCTGGTAATTTACATGCCTTGCCTACCAACCAAACTGTTAGTCACTGTTCAATTATTTTTTTCGACTGATTGCTCAAGAAGCTCACTCTGACTCGCTTAAATAGCGTAGATTAGCATAATTAAGCTACTTGAATTTTTCATAAGATGAAGCATGGTCTCTCCACAAGTTTGAACGAATTTTAGTTTTTTTTTTTTTCAAGATAACAACCGAATAAATTGATTTTTGGTATTTTTTTTGCATCAATTGTGTGTGGTTTTTTTTCTTCTCTGATATCGACCAGCGATGTGCGATGGTTAAAAGATAAGACACAAATGAAATGCCAACTCGTTAAATCAATTTCGAATTCCAAGTGTGGTTTTGAGCTCTGTAAATAAAATAATAAAATAAATTGTATCTATAGATAGTATGTATGCCACGAGGTGACTTTTCTTTCCGCCCAATGGTGGTCAAGCGGTTATATCTTGACAGGAAAATGTCTTTATTTGGCTTTTTTTTTTTAAATTTTAGTGATGGTCAGTCGGAACGGAACGTGGACTTTCAATTTTGGTGTGACCGGTGGGATGTGTTGCAATTAAAATTTGAAACACGGAATTTTAGATGAAAAAGTCATTCATTCGAAGGCATGTGATAAACATTCCTTTAAAAGTTATGTGGTGAATGAACATAACATATGCGACATTGTATGCGATAACAACAACTTTCTTCACAAGCTCCAAAACACATTAGCCTATCAATTGGATTTGAGATTTGTTATGAGTTTCCTTCCTTAAAGTTGAACTCTTGTAGTTTCGCATTAAAACACAAGTGCTGACAAATAAAGCGGTCGCTTCACACTGTCATTTGTGTGATAGCTAGCGCACAATTATAAAGAAAATGTGAAGAGAAGAAAATATGTAATAATAAAGTGAAGTTGAAGTTTTTTATTTTTTTTCCGTATTGTCTCGCCAATTAGTGGTGCGACCGATCTGAGCTTCCGTTTTTTTCCATGCTTTTTGTAATAATTATCTTTAAGCAAAGAATACAATGTATACGTGGTACGTTGTGAAAGAAAAAAAAGACACGAAACCGATTGTATGACGACGGTATTCAGAAACATACACAAAGCTGACAATGTGTCTTAAGTCGTTCCGCTTTTCTCAAGAAAGCAGGCATTTTTTGAAAATATTAACTTCAGATATATCTTTTACATTTACATTTTACATTTTACATTCGAAATGGATGTAGATTTTTCAATATTTCCCCATGAGGCTACCACTATCTACACTTCCCTAGTTTTCTCCTTCTAAAGAGCTTCAAACCTTAACAATCGAGAAATAGGTTAGGTTGACAGGATTGCAAGGTCATCCTCCAAACACCACACAGCTTCCACTTGAAGGAAATAGGTTAGGTTGACAGGATTGCAAGGACATTAATTCTCCAAACACCACACAGCTCCCACTTGAAGACATGAATCCTCTAGGGAAAACAGCTGGTAACTGAGTACGGTTAAGTAAAGATAGTTGACGAAGAAACTTAAAATTAACGATAATGATCTGCGCCGAGGCTGCGGCGATAAGGAAGAGCTTGAGGACACCCCACACTTTTTCTGCTACTTCTCAGATCTTTAGCACCTAAGACCTTAGGCCAACGAGTAAGGGATACTTACATCCCCATCTGGACATCACAATGGATATCTACATTGATCTAAGTGTAGCATTGGGAATCTCCCCCAAGCTTTACATCGCGCTTATGTCGAGTTTAATTTCAAGAGCCTTTCTTCGAATTACAGCCACCTTGTGTTTAGCAAACTTTTTCCACAGATTCATTTGCGGTCTCTGTATACATTTGTCTCTCTTGCACCGAACACAAAGGCTTGTCGGAATAAGAGCTTCAAAACTATTTTAGCCTTCATTCCTTTCTTAACTATAGTATCGTGTGGTTGGAATCGAAAACAAAACTAGCTTCAAATCTTCAAATCATTTTCTTCGGCATGATCACCCTTCACGAATATTAAATGACAAATGGCCTAGAAATCTTCTAGACCACGTTTCGATTGTTCTCATTCATTTGACACACCAACACCTAAAGCTCATCGATTTCCCACAATAACTTAAGCCCAGTAAATCGAATCACACAGATCCGGTACGTTACGTGAAAAGGGCAATCAATCACAAGAGATACCATACAAATGTCATTAACACAGCAACCGCCCTAATTTGTCTCACAACTCGGACGTATTTTTCTTAACCTAAGGCTTGTGATACAAGAACCAGAATACTCGTATGTTTATGTGACATTCGCTTGATTTGCGCCGTTCACTTAAACCGTCACCTCAAGGCAACCTTGACAACTCTATACAGTTTCTTATATTCTTATTGGTGATGATGGCGAGTCTCATTCAATAAGACTTCCAAGGAGAATAGCTTCTGAATTTGTCAACTGGAATTAACCACACATGCTCCATGGCTCTCTAAAGAGAAACCAATACACTCCAGGGTTGAATGCTCCGCCTCATGAACGGCGTATTTTTATCTTTTTTCCGAATCGCTGGAGTCTAATTCAATCATAAACTTGTAAAACGTATTTATTTATTCTTTTGAATTAATTTCCTTAAACGTTACGTGTTGCCCAGAGCTCGCGGGTCCGGTAATATAATGAATTGGCGAATTCGCTCCAAATTGAGCGTGATCGCCATGAATTACGCTCACCGTCACGCGTTGGAGCCATACTTGTTGTTTTTACCTTTTTTTTTTTTTGTTTCTTGCCTTTTGGTGGTGATAGCATCACGGACCTTGTTGGACAGGATTAATCCACGGCGAGACGACACGCGCTTTTATGTTATATGGCGCGAGGCGTGAAAAGGCGCCGGATTAAGGGGCGCTATAATTAATTTTTTTTTTCCTCTACTTTTGGTTGGTGTTACATTTTTATGTGCATTACGATTTCTTTGATTGGAAAAAGCCTTCACTGACAGTAGGCATTTTGGAGCTCCGTCATTGGTGGTCTTTTGAGATCAGGATGCCGAATTAGCCGAAGAATTTGGGTCATTAACTCCCTTGGCTTGAAGAATTATTTAAACTTGAAAATTTTGATTTACTTTATGAACCGTAGGAACACCCTTATTATGCTATTCATAAAGTGCTTACGCTGGTGTAGTGATTTCAAAACCCAGTTTGTATTTGGTTCCAGTCCTTACTGCGAGGATGGTGTCTAGAATAACTGGGGGAAATTATTGGTATTGTTGCCACGCCTTATAATTCACAGTATTTCTTTCGAACTTCCTGATGTCGTTATCACTACTCAGTACCATCAAGCCATATGGCCACCACCCTACTGCCAGTGTTATACCTATGCAGTAGAACTGAGGTCAGCTTTTGACCTTCTTGACATCAAGAATTGAACGCGGAAACGTTGCGTTGATGTCAACCACTACACTGTAGCCAAGCTCTTTATTTGTATTTTAGGAGCAATGTCTTTGAAAAGTCAGTAAAGTCGTCCTACAGTGGAGTATCTGAAGATACTGAGAAAACGATCTGACCTAATACATATTTTTTATTAATGAGGGAATGCCTATTGCACCGTCACGGGTGGCAATGTTCCCCTTGTGTGTCGGACTTACACCGATTAAACCCTCTTCATCTTCAAACAAACCGATCCTGGGGCTGGTTCGTGCATCACTTTATGGTCAGACGCCATTTTTCTAGACCTTTATGGAGCTTTAGTCTTTGATGGCCATAGCAGAATTATGTCTGGTTCTCCTTTTTCATCTTCAACACTTCTTCGATGTGCTGTCCGACGGTCCATCTACCCCTAATTTTTCTGTTTCAATGTTCTTGGCAATGACGCATCGTAATATCCTTGACTTCTGCTGTTGCCGTTTCCTTTGCAACTTCTGCTTTCCTTATATGTTTTTCTTTCGATGCTAAGAAGTCAATACTAGCTACTCCCGTGACTACGAGAACGACCGGTTCTGAGACTGTTCCAATAGGAACTCGCTACGTGAAGAGCTCTTTTTTGATACCACGCTGCCTGCTATACTTTTCGAACAAGAGCGCATCAGCTCAGATTTCACACTCATACATCACGTGAGTAGCTTGCGCCTGCTTGCCAATGAGACACTCAAATCGAACAGCCCGGGGTAGACTTGGATTTTAACTATCAAACCTATCCAAATAGCTCGATCATAAGTTAACTTCCTCTAGGTTTGGCGACAGCTGGGATATTCGTTTCCCTCTATCTGCATCGAGCAGACGTAACTATTTTAGAATATATAATTCGTGTTAGTAAATGCCTCTTTCGCTTCATAAGAAGCTCCAATTGGTTCAACTAGTAGATAAGAGGATCTCCCCAGATCCATGTGGTATCACTGGCCACAACTGACAGCCACTTTAACTTAACCTTATCTAACACACCGAACTCATAGTCCATTTTGGATACTTCGTTGAATCCGATCTTCCATTGCTCCCAAGTAGGAAACCTGAAATATTCCTGATTTTTTCCAGTCCAGAATATTGCCATGAACCTATGTTTTACTATTCAAACATCCAAATTCTTTGCGTCCTACAAGGGTTATATGTAGGTGCAATGGATTTGATTAAGAAATCGATGGATGGCAGGTGCAATACCACATTCAAGCCTTCCTGGATGGAGATTATATATTTGTTGGCCCATCCGACATACTAGTGCTCCCTATGCAGACGTGGAGATCCCTTTTCCTGCCAAACAGACCGCCGTAGTATACGATTTGATCTTCCTTTTTCCCGACCCAGTCTAAGATTATCTATTGTATAGGTAGTCTATGTATGAACATGGGGCTGTGGACATTTTTATGAATCAGGTAGATGACCTTTAATCTTTGCATAAGATGGTTTTGTATTCTACGATTTCATCTTTTAGAGTTTTAAACATTTTAGTGTTGCGATTGGCTTCGTCTTTCTCCTCAATTACGATGGTTGGATCTTTAGCTAATTCTTCGAAAAATTTGAACCAGAATCTACTAGATCCCCCCTGCCAGCATCCGTTTTTCCTAAATACAAATTCTTTTTCTCACCACGATTATATTTTTTCCATTCACATGATCGTCGAACCTCGTAGTTCCTAGAAAAAAATCACGTTCGTGGCTGCAGAAGGCTACAACACTGGCCCCATCTACCAGCCAAATGCGTCCATTGCACAATATTTCCAACCACTTCTTCGTCTCTTCGTTTTTTTCTTCGTCTTCATCATCGTCTTCATCTTCATCTTCGTCTTCATCTTCATCTTCATCTTCATCTACTTCAACGTTATATGCTTCTTCCTCTTGATTTATAAGAATTTGCAAAATGTGAAGCCCACTGCCTCTCTAACTGTGCATGCTATTTGGCGAGCACCTTTCGTTCATATTAACCCAAGCTTACTCGTACTTACATGCAACATTGGACTTACCAAATCTGGCCTAAAGCTCTTGAGGAAAAAAAAAATTGGTATCACGTCAAGTGGAACTGGTTGTGCTCATAATAGAAATAATTTTTAAGATTACGCAATGGCATTAGTCTGGGTGAAGTGGTTAAGATATGTGCCTCCTTGGAGGGGCATCATTACATTTATGCTTCTCATTGATACCACTTTGGCGATGAATTGCTGTAATGGAGAGGAGGATCATCGTTACCCATGGCCTGATATTGATATATATTGATGGCATCAGTTGTAAGAGTAACAAGTTTAGTGGAGAATAAAAAAAACATAACACCTTACTCCGTTTACGGAAGTTCAGTGTGGAATTGTGGTGCAGAGATTAGGTCAAATATGATGTGTGGACTTTAGTGGGGCAGAGTGATCCACAATGACTTCTAAAGACGATGATTCTGCATGAAGAAAATGTTGATATCGCTTACTAAAGGTGACGCCTTATTGCCTTTGTACCTCTTTGCAATTGCAATACTATTAGCTTTTTAGGGTTTTTCGACTCACTTGACGGGTTCCGTTTACAATGAAGTCTCCGAAAAGCCCACTGGATTGCTTGTTACATCATTTAAAGGACACTGAAAGGCGGTTAGATGTTGATGTATTCAATGCTTCTGAGGGTATACCTGGCCAGAACCGTCGAGACAATGAAGACTATTTTAAACTCCCTTACCTTGGTCAGAATTCTACAGCGAGTGGAGGAGGAGATACAACAACGAGCTGTACGCAATATACAATGACGTCGAATTAGCATGAAGAGTGAAGGTCCAAGAACTGAGGTGGCTGCGTCATGTAGAGCGGAGATAGACACGAATGCTCCGGCTCAGAAAATCAGGTGGCTCACGCAAGTAAAGTGAGGGGACCTCAATCAACTTAGCATGCGAAACTGGAGGCAGCTAGCTAAAGATCGAGCTAGCTGGAAACGCTTGTTTGTTGAGGCCAATGTCTACCGCGGACTGTAGCGCCACCTTAAGTATGTAAACAAAGATCATTTAATAAGGTTAGAGGATGCATTACGACCATCTACATCTCCAAGGGAATTATAGGTTAAAATGCTCACTTTTTGTGAAAGCAGATGTTCATCGTTCTAAGTTTGTCTTAAGCCTCGACTTGACAACAGCTGAATTCACAACGATCACCTGGCAAACCAGTGTAAACTGCAGACTTTGATCGCTGTTCATCTTGAAAGAGGATGTTGCTTCCTAGGCATTCTGCAGTTCTGTGAAGACAGATATGTTGTTTTTGTTTGTAACCTTTCCTACTGCCCATGCTGTTGTTTGAGCAATTTGTTTAAAGCCGATGTGTCAACTTGCATATGTGTAGTGACTGTCTAGTAAATTGGAATCACCCACTTGACGCAGGATCCTTTCTGCTGCTGTTTCCTTTCTGTTGGTTCGATGCAATGGTTAGGGTCCCGAGCACTTTGCTTTCAGTTCACTAGACCAATGTTCCTAGCATCCACGAACTTTAAAACGGGGGTTCGGTACTCATTTTGTTCGTGTGCCAGGTGGCTGACTACATCCACATATTTATACAGGTCGTAGAGCTCGCGGTTATATATTTTCCTCCATTCACCCTCCTTGCAGACAGGACCAAATATTCGACGTAGAATTTTTCTTTCGATTCATCCCAAGATCTGCACCGCTATCTTATCATCCCAGAATTCAGTTCCGTAGCCGTGTCGCCGTGGCTTAGTGGTTAGTGCGTTGGGCTGCTAAGCGAGAGACATAGGTTAGATTCTCAAAAACCACCAAGTTTTTTTGCAGCACCACCTCTTCGCAGGAATGACGAACCTGCAGGAGTCATGAAAAGCTTCTCAATTCGCCGTTCGGAGTCGGCATTAAAACTGTAGGTCACTTCCATTCGTGAGAAGAATATAACACGCACAACATGAATGGTTATGAGAAGCTAGGCCTTGGCTTTCTATGAGCTTTCGTGCCAAAAATACATACAACACTGACAAGATCAGTGTTTTATAGCGCATGTAATTGGACCTTCGAGTGAAGAGTGTAGACCCTAGCTGTTTGGAAAAATCAAAGTTGTAGCGGTTGCCTAACGTTATCCTTCTTCGAATCTCCACCAGAGGATCATTTGTAGAAATTGAAAATGAATGTGTCCTAAACGGTGTTCCACGGATCGGTTTTTGATCAACATTATGTACTTTGTCTTATCCTCGTGCATCATAAGACGAACTCGTTTGTGTTATTTTTTAATAATGACACTCTAGGAACGGATGATGATGTCCATATCATCTGCGTACCCTAGCAGGTGGAGGAACTTGTTGAATATACTGTCTTCTGTGCTGCCTGCCTGCCTTTTCCACTATCTACTCTAGCACAAGATCAATCAAACGACAGCGGGTCTTCTTGTCAAAATCCAGTGCATGTTTGGAATTGAAGGTTCTGTTTCCAAGCTACACGATGCATTGCGACACAATGTGGCGAAACAATTAGATTCTGGTTTTTCTGCGATGAATGCTCTCATATGCAGCTTTGAAGTCGATGCAGAGATGGTGAGTATCGCCTTGAAGGTTAGGTTAGGTAAGCTTGAAGTGGCTGCTATCTATTGCTAGCACACTTAGACCATTGTGATACCACATGGATCTATCGCCTTGAAATTCGTACGTTTTTTCCACGATTTCCCGCAATGTGTGTAGATTTGATCTACTACCGTCGATTTGCCACACTGGTAAGTGCTGATGAATGTGGAGCAGTAGACACAGTAAAGGCTTATTTTTTCATTTATAGTTTCCGAAAACTATTACAAGTCCGACGAGGTGTCATAGTTTTCTCTCAAGTCTCAATCTCTTACTCACTGTTTAGCTCCCCCTAAAATGTCGTGTTCTTCCACACAGTACTTCGGAACCGCACCCGTATTACGATGACTATATCCAAAGCTAAAACTTAGTAGGTACTACATCTAATTCACCGTAAAACAACAAATGATTTGCTTCTGTAAGCCATACTGTGCACATACATCACCTCTAGGGTAATCCATGACTCCGGCGGCGGCGTGCAGAGATGCGCATTATGTAAGATTTCTTTTACATTTTTCTTTCTTAATTGTTGTATCGTTGCTGCGATTTTTCTGCCATCACCACCGTTGTTGGAATACCGTGCCTTGTGCGATTCGACAGAAAAGAAAAAAAAATGATTTATGCGACTGTACCAATATTCACGACGTGGAAAGGTCACACAAAGACGCACCATCTCCACCACGACTACATAGCACCAGTACTCCTGTCATGGTGACGATAATACCGACTGAATCTCTTTCCTGAATTTATCATCCATTGTTGGGTGCTGTGCACAATATTTATTTATTTTTTATTTTTTTCATTTTAATTAAAGTTCCGCATTATTGCATTATGGTTTGGTAATTACCACACGTTTGGAACTAATTAAGGTCTCCTATAGTCAAATGAGAAAGATATGTATCTCGCTCCACCTCCTCCACTTGGTGTTAGTTGTGGCACACATCTTTATGCCGCATTTTACCGATTGTCTGACGAAAGATGACACCTTATAGCGAGGCTTTCCCTCCCATTGTGGGTGAACTGAGATTTGTTATGCTGCCAACCATGAGTTATGGTTTGGATATTGTAGTTGGTGTTGCCAATAACGCACACGCGTTATATCCTTGAGAGTGTGTAACCTCATATGCGTATAGAGAAACATTAATGTTTATTATTTAATCATTTTGCTATCGAAATTCTTTATCTGCAAGTGGAATGGTGTGGAATGCAATAAAAATGGAAACAAAAAGTTAAAACCGAAAGAGAAACCACAATCCCATGGACACAACGATTTAAACTTCAACAATGACCATTATCTACTCGTAGGCTTACGTATTTCTTGTTTTTTTCTGTTATAATTCCGCTTTTTTTTTTTTGCTGCTGGCTTCGTTCTTCTGGGCTCAAAGGAGAGTTCGAGGTTGTGCGCGATGTGACCTCGAATGGGTTTAAGTTCCTTGTTGTTCGAGATGTGAACATAAGTACATGCGAGGTAATGGGAAATTCTCAAAGTGAGAGGATAACAAGATTTTCTTGTCAAGAGTCATTTATCTCAGGATCAAGGTGCTGGTTTTTTTTTTTCTGGTATAAGGCAGGCTTTCACATTTATTACATTGCTGACGTCTGGAAATGTACGTTATGTGTCTGCAGTGATGACATTGAGGGAAAAATGTTGCTATTGAGGAAATAGGAGTAAGCTGTGAGAACATGTCTAGGTTTAATCAGGGTCACTGTTATGATTCGAAACTTGTTTATAAGTGTCGAGAAAGGGGATCGGGATCGCACTGAGTTGAGTGAAGCTTATAATGCGGCAGGGAATGGCAAACTTGATTTATAACTTGAACTGGAAAATACCGATGACGGTCTTCAGTTTTTTTGGAAGAAGTCTTTCACTACGTTCAACTTTATTCCATTAGGTTAGGTTAGGTTGAAAGGTCCATTGTAAAAGCACGTGGATCTGAAAATATCTCCTTACATACCGCTTTTGATGAAGCGAAGGAGGTTTCTAACATCTGTGTTTCCTTCGCTTAGTTGAATTCTCCTAATTAAAGCCTTCGTTTGCCGAGGAGAGCTGTGCAGCTACACATAAGATGAAGAATGGTTCCCTCTTCCTCTTCGTCCATGCAGCTTCTGCAAAAATCGTTTAAATGAACGCTAAGCCTTGTTGCATGCTTGCCTATTCGGCAATGTTCCGGGAGACAGTGTTACATGAGAGAAATTAAATTCTTATAGCGTTTCAGATCCAGCTTTGGACAATTATCAACCTAGAATTTGTTCTGTTGGTTGCATCCAGTTTGAATTTAAATTTACATGTAGTTTTCGGTATACCCAATGCTCCATGGAATAGCTCTATGCCCCGGCACCCAACGAAGGTGGATATTGAACTGATCCATCATCTTCATAAGACAGCTTCTAATGAATTTGGAGAAAACAACTGCAAGGACCTGATTGCTGTCTGAAAAGATGCGTATGTCTGTGGCAGACTTCTTTAATAGCCACTATTTCCTCACGGAACACGTTACAATCAATTGGAAGACGGAAAGTTTATCACAGGAAACACCTTTACCTTTACAGTCATTGGTTCTATCGACGTAATAGTGGATCGAATGGTCTTCCAAAAATATCTCTTCCTTCCAGAATGATCTAGACAGACTGGTGATAAGGAAGTTGTTTGTGTAGTCTGTGTTACCTGAAGAGATTATGGTTTTTTCCAAAAGGAGGCGTGGTGCGCCACTGTGAAATTGATTTTAGGCGAATGGCTGAACTAGCTGCCAATTGTCTGTCAAAAATATCGAGGGGTGTCAGATCCAGATGCAACAGAATGTCCAAAGCTGCCGAGGATGTCGTCCGAAATGCTCCGTTTATGCACAAACTTACTTAGATAATCTCGGTTTATGGCTTTATCTAAAGCGGTACACCAGAGAGCCACCCCGTACATGTGATGTAGAATCAGTGAGTTATATGAGCTTCTAAACCCCATTTATTCCCAATTGCTTTTTTTGCAAGAGAAGAGTGCTACTGTGGCTTTCTGAACTCTTTTTTGGATGTTGGGTGTCCTTGCACTATGTAGCAACAGCCTCTGTAAGTACGACTTACTACTTAGTGGCATTCTTTTAAGATGAGCGACCACCAATAGGTTGTGATCTGTGAAGATGCTGATTATTAGTGCTAAGCACGATCAGTTCAGTCTAAGTAACTGTGCTGTGGCCTCATCTTCTTTGATATGCAGATGCAGCATGATGGCAGTGTGCTTCAACCTTCAAAAAGACACAATGTATACAATTGTTTTGCACGTCGTTAGCACGCCTTCTTGCAGTACATACTGTGCCACCATTTAACAGCAAAATCGTCATCGATTGCATGTTGTAAAATTGCTTTGTAATGAAAACGAAAAACATTCCCTCTTGTTGGGGCTTCTTCTCACTTTCGTTAGGAGCATCATGATTTTCGCAATACTCCAGCAGCGGATGATGTGGATAATGATGATCCGCTGGTTGATGTAGCTCTAGGCTCGTTGTATACATGGGCCAATGGGTAAATGCCAAGGGATCATCTCTTGAATTGATGTCTGATGAATATTCATAGCTTCGTTGTTAGTGGCTATCGATGGAATACGGGAACCAAACCTCGAAGTGGGGTATTTCCTTGAGAAGGAATGTTGTTGCACTCATATTTGATTTGTGAAAGTGCACCGGTTTTTGATTGGTTTTTGGTTGTCCAATTGAGACCCTTGGCTTCGCGTTCAGTAACATGCTTTTGGTCACAGTGGCCCAAGATAACCTCTATACACTTTAATTGATTCTCCTCAAGGTGACTCGGTTTATTGTTGCTCTATTCATTATTTTATACAAGCTTGATACAGTTTTTTCGTTTTTTTATTGAATACTTTTTTATGGATTCCCCCCTGATGGACAGAGAGGTGGTGGGCTCCGGTTGGCACGTATTGCTCGTCAGTGGAAATTGAGTAATTAATTAGAGTTGGAAGGGGAATTATGCAACGAGACAGTAGCGTGCGCTAATACAATGCATGGCAAAACGATTACAATTATGTAGGTGGAGGTGGAGATGGATGAGGAGGAGCAGGTGGAATCAAGAAGCCAATAAAAAATGTGGTTACATAAAGATTAAGTTGTTAAGTAATGTTTGGGCAATTTGAAGACCGTTCGGTGAGACGAACAGCAGCGCAATTTTTTTTTTTTTTTTTCTTTGGATTCTTAAAAAGAATTGTTATATTGAAGGTGAGCCCCAGTAAAGTGGGTTTATTGTGGGAAAAAAATTGAAAATAAAGATCGGATGGGAGCTGTCAGTTGTTAAGATGGAGTAGTTATATTTGAATGTTATGAAGATGCTTTTGCAATAGAAGAAACAGTCTCTGCCTGTGGCGGTTAGTTTGGAATTTGCTCTTTCAACAAGGGAGCAATTGCAATTGAAGCTAATTTCACATCCTCTTGAGTAATTGATACTTAAACAAAGACTTTGTTTTTGTTTTTTTCTTGAAATCTATTGATTTGAACTTCCAAAGGACGATCTTCTTGGAGTATTCCTAGGAAACAGGCTGACATTGAAAACATAAACTGAACTAAAGTCAACCCACACACTCTTAGAATGTAACAAGAATATTCCAGCGTGAGGTCTGAGACCTGCAAAGTTGAGGTTGTCTTTACCTGGAAAAAATACACTTAGTCCCATTGTAGTCTACAGTGATGATCTTTAGGTAAATCAAACGAAGCTTCTAATAGAACAGAGAATACTTTCAACAACAATGTTCTCCAGTTCGTCGAGATGATGGGAAAAAAGGCTCCCTACTCGAACCTTCTTTTAGTGGATTGAGGAACTGGAGGATATTCTTATTTACTTTTACGTTTGCACGATAGTCAGACGGTGTTTGTTTTATCTGTCAGGGTGTCGGAACACCACTCTGAAGCACTCAGATGCAAAATTAGGTCCATGCTACTACCAGCAGTGTCAACCATTTTACTGTATTTTCATTGTATTTCTAAGAAAGTCAAGAGGTTCAGTGATAAGGAGCTTAGGTTAGCACTCATCACATCAGCCCCTAAAAAATCGACCACCTGATACGAGCAAAAGCCGGACAACTACATAGATAGTGTTCCGCAGTGTCATCGCCCTCTCCACAAGCGTCACTTAAACCTAACACTTTGAGATGTTTGGCAAAGGTTTAGTGTCGCCAATAAGTTGCCTGCAGTCTTTTCTGTTGAGAGGAAGCAAAAATGCCGCGGAATTCTTACAGACGACGGGAAGTATCTGTTTAGTCTGTCTGCATCCAGGAGAGTCATGCCTACTCAAATTGTGATTGCTAGAAACCCAACTATCGATAGAAGCCCTAACCGAAGATATCATCCAACATAACATGGGCTCAAGGCCGCAGAAGCTCTCTGGACCATTTCCCAAAAGTCACCTCTTTTACTTTCACACTTTATCAACCTCTCCTTTAAGGGCTGTGATCATGGTTGAGACCTCGGGGGGTTTGTAACACATTATGCACCCTTAATGCTTGGAAAAAAAATAACCATCGAAGAGAGTACTAGTCAGAACTGAAAGGGATAATCCGGGGCGGGAGCATCAACATATCACATTCTATCAAAGCTCTGCAAGTGCCCTTAAGCTGACCTTAAAAAATTGATCGAATTCTTGGCGTTTAGGAAAGGATTCCTCCCTAGATTATAAACGGTTCATCTTATAATTTCATACCAACCAAGACTCTGCAATGAAGCAGGATTTCAATCGACATTAAGTAACCGTATCCATACATATATTTGCACTTATTGCGCAAAAAAGAAACCCCATAAACCCCGATAAAGTCAGTAAGTATTTTAGTGAATTTGTGGGTGTCACACACTCTGGTGACAACTTCCCCATTTCGTATTCGCATCGCATGGGCATTTTCCAAGACCCGTTTACGATTTCATCAACCTTGCATAAATAATTCGTGTTCTCTCGCGGTGACAGTGGGAAGAATGTATCGCAAGAATTACATTTTGCGTAAGTTATCCGCAATCTGCACCACCGCCGCCACCGGCTGACTCACTGACTTGCGTAGGTGGGTGTTGTTGCACTGTGTGTGTTCCTGATTACTATCGACTAATCGAATCGTTTCTTCAGAAAGTGAAATCATTTTCTCATGTCACTCACAATAAATGACACAATGGCATAGTAATACAAATAAATTAATTAATTGTTTCTTTCTCCTCTTCCCTTCTGTCTTTTAGGTCGGAGAACATCTGCTGTAATTACTGCTGCTGGCCCCATATTTGGCACTGGACATGGCTCTCATTTGCAAACGTCTATAGAATCAATACGAATACAAATAAAAATTCTTCAATGGAAACATAACAGTTATTGGGTCTACTCTGTCAGTTTGAAGTCTATGGACGAAAATGGATTACAGTTATAAATTTTTATGGCTGTCCGGTATACTATTAGGTAAGGCGAATGGAACTGTGTTGTAAGTTTGATGACTGCATGTCATTAGTATTCTGTTGAGCCAACAGGCACTCATTGGTGAGGGAGTGTTCTGGACTAGAACATTGGGTTTTGGATTTTGATTGTAGGTTTTGATTTCCTATCGCGCACGGTTTGAGATACAATTTGGAAAAGTGTTTGGTTGCTTTTGGTGTTCGGGTGAAAGTTGAAAATTTACGAGATTGGAAAATGTTAGTACTTAAGATTGAAATCGAGAAGACCCTGACACAGTTAGGTTATAGGTTTGGCTAATAAGGTTAGTAGGAATGCTTTGAGAACAGGAAAAGATTGAAATTTAATGTTAAAGGTTTACATAGATTGAGATAGGTGCATGTTAAGTTACGTGGGATGTACATTTAAAGAGTCACGGGTTTTTTTTTAAGTTTCCCCCTTGGACAGTGTGGGACCAGTCCTAGCAGTGTTCCAGAATATCCAAGAGAATTGCATTGAATCCTCTGGTTCTTCATATTCTTTTTCTTAAAGCTTGAGATTGTAGCTTGTTGAAAAGAGCAAGTGTTTAAGGGTTCCTTTCTACCCTAATATTTCCTATTACTATTACTTTGTTTACCTTTTATCCAACTTGTAGTGTTTGTGTTTTACTGGAGCATGTTTTTTTTTTTTGTATTATCCCGGCCCGTGCTACCTTCGCGAACGAATTCGTGACAGGAGTATACTGTTTTCAACCGCACATAGAACTCGCCATACTTACATCTGGAATCTCATGTTGCAGTCTTTCGGGCGGAGGTCCTTATTGAACACAATACTCAAAGAAAATATATAGACATCCACTCTAACAGCAAAAGCAGCAATCAAAGCGATTACCAACCCTGTATCAAAATCCTTGCAAAAATACGCTAAACCTCCACGGCAGCCAGAAATGCGTGCACATATCATGGGTATCGGGACACAAAGGTGCAATGGGAAATGAGAAAGCAGACGAACTGACAATAGAAAGGGCAGAAACAACGATGGGAAACGGCGATGAAGGTCTGAATAGACTTTACAACTTGCAGAGTGGCAAAATCGCTCATCACGTTCCCTGCAAAAAAGCGATGAATTGTGGAGACTTCTTACAGGGCACATTCATTTCAATAAGCACACTCATTGCAATAGCAAACTGAAAGTAGGAACAGGAGGATCTAAAACATTTCCTCTGTCACTGTCCAGTCACTGCAAAACTGCGTAAAACAATACAGAATTAACCCAACTAGACACCAAAGTGATTGGTCAAATTCTGAAATTTTTCAAAAACACTGGAAAATTTTTCAGACTTCATATAGATGCGAAAGATACTCCATTGTTTCCCCTCAATCAACAACCCTATCTCTTCACAATTTCACATCTCCCTTATCCCACACAACATTTTCTCCAACAGTCGTTTGAGGGAAATTTCAACGGGTCTAACTGAGGCCTAAGTAAAGAGCTATTTCCTCCTCCACAACCAAGCAACCAACCTTCAAGATCAAGCATAAAAGTTGTGAACTGGAAAATCGTAGAAATGGAAGATTTTGACGATCCGGGAAAAGGTTCAAAAACATTCACACCATGTGTGTAGATCGTAGTGGTTGATAAACTTCCCTTTGAGGGAAAGGACAAGATACCTAAGAGGGAGAGGACAAGATACTTATATAGGATATGAAATCATTTGAGAAGAGGCCTAGTCGTGTTGCTTACTTGTTGCAGTCTGATAAGCGAAATTAAGCCGTTAAAGCCTTTCAGATCCAGTTTGGTCTTGGTTGTCTGGCATATGGTACTCTTACTCCATCTAAGGTCCATCTTGCTGATTGCATCCATACATATGAAGTTAGGGACATACCTACTTAGATTTCGCATTTCTGGTAATCATGGCATTTGTTGTAACGCGATTAGCGAACTCACCAGGCTTACAGTTCCTGCTAAGAAAATAATTCCCTATTTTGACGTTGGGGTTTTTAAAGATGAAGCGTTTTTATCTGTGACTTCATGTCGGCAAAGATGAGGGGCTCTGCGAACGGTGATACCTATGTCATTCGTATCGTGGTCAAACATGGGAAATCACTGTGACCCGATACCTAACAAAGGGTGCGGTTGTACTGTTCAGTTACCTCTTTAAGAAATGCGCTGTGGTCTTGTCTCTTACTACCCTTGAACAAATGATGCTGAATAAGGGAAATTTAATGGAATTTTGACAATCGACATACGATGATATGATATCAGAAATAAAACAACATTCCGACGCAGTTATTGACAAGGTACTTGTATTCCAAATAGACCTGAAGCCTTATCTAAAGGATTGAAATTGGTTGTGAGATTCGATGGCACCTTCACTCTTGACACATGACATTGTGATATCAGACAGAAGAGCTGTGATTTCGTTCAGGAGAACAGAGCAGTAGTTAATCAAGATAAAGGATCTCTAAATGTCTTAGTTGCCGGAACCATATCAGTGCTAGATTTTGAACCCATTCGCAGAAATAATTCAGCAAGAGTTCAATAGCATAAGGTAAAAGATATGAATCTAGATGTGCAGCACATCGGTCTGTCTACTCTCATGAAGCTGACACATCTCTGACATAGATATTGACAATGAACGTACTTGTTAAGGACTGAAATTTGTTGTGCCACCTGGTGCCTTTTTTATGACGTTTATTAAATTGCAGACCACTATTACTTGACTGCTTTTCTCTGCCCTTATCGCTTCTTCGCCTTATTAAGTTCTCAAACTCATGAAGGCAATTAAAAAACATCGAATAAATCTTAATAAAATGATTGTTTAAGTGGCACATTAATAGTGTTAGAACAATGCAATGAAATACTTGTTTGATCCTATTATTTCCTAAATTAAATACTTAATTCAATATGATTACATTAATTGCCCTATAAATTGCAATCAAATCGAGAATGTTTTCACACAATTTTAATTGCACTTCCGCATAACTGCTCTAATTGAATATTCAAATGACTCTGAGCTTAGGCACAAAAAAAAAAAAAAAAAAAAACGACACTTTTCCTTGTTAAATTCTAATTAGACCGCGCAGTTCGAAGTCTAGTCAGGAGAACTAGATACGTTTTCATCCCTTTCAGATAAATGTATCTACGAGTGCATAATACCTGTTTGTCTTGGATGACTTCATTTCTAGAGGCAATTGGCTTTCGCTATAACTTACCATGACGGAAAATAGATGAACTGCATTCTTTTTATTGTTCACTATCGAATATGTAAATGAACTGTTACACGTGATGACCTTGTTTGAATAAAAAAGGAGAAATATTTGAAAGTTTTCATTACAACATTTAACCTAGTTTGTTGTAGATAAAGTCTGAAAAGCTATATCATTTTTGATTTAATTGGAGAGGGCCCTAATGAGATACTAGTAGATCAAAAAGAGTTGACAGCTTAGTTACTAATATAAATAAATCATTGAGGCGTATTCCCTTGTTTAGACGGCTTTAATAGAAGTTATTCCACAAGTTTACCAGCTTCTGAATCTGTCTATGGTGCTCTGCGATGTCATTATCAACTATCCACATTAGGTTGATGCAATTTTAGATATATATTTGTTTCTGAGGATCCTTGTAGCGGTTTGTATACTCAGTCATTTCCTCAAAAGCTTTGAAACTTAGTTCTTTACGCAGACAACATGGTTACAATGTACTTTTAGGCAACTTGCCAAGAATGAACTAATCATATGACCCTGGTTGCCTAGCAGTCAAGAGAAAACTAGTGGTTTTCAGTAAACGAAATAAGACTCAATCTAGAAAGAAGACTAAATTGTAGGCTCCAAGTTACTAAAGATTAAAAGTTTTTCAAAACAAAATCTTAGCATTACGTGTGCCCCATATGCTTGGATTTTCGGAAGCCTACTGGTAAGGGATTCCGTAAATATATATGCGACATTTTTCTAAGCAACTGAAGTAGACCAGAACCAACTGACAGTCCATGTTACTAAATACACCTAAATACAGGTAATCTCTTTAGGAACTGTAGCGATATAGACGTTGATACAGAGAAAGTATTATTATTATTATGAATGCTCAAGCATTTTCCTGGAAAATGCTCACCTCTATCGCGCATCTATGTTAAAGACGTATTTCCAATGTGGGGCTCCGTAGGAAAATGAGTCAAGATCCCATAAACGTCACAATTCAAAAACGAAGGTGATAGTAGATCGAACATACTTTTTGAAAAGGCGACACCTCCATTGCTTGTCAGGATGGAAGAAGAGTGAATAGACCGAGACACAAGAGCACATGGCCAAAAACAGTGTAAAAGGAGCTTTGATAATACTGGGCATACCTACGACATATTTCCGCAAACCGAAAGCGATAGGGCGTAGGCTTCGAGGGGTTCTAAGAACCACAAGGGGAAATAAGACATAAGCAATCATCAACAGGTCCAGAGGACAGGCCTTTATAGATCTCAACAAAACGGTGCGAATCAAGAAGCAAACCACCAAAGGTCATTCGAAAATTGATACTGAACTCATGATGTTTTAAGGAAGGCGACCAAAGAGAAAGAAAATCCCACAGTAGAATCCACATTCCTCGGAGATCCGAGTGAGGCGGATCTTTACCTTTATACTTCAAGCAGAACTACTGAGGTATATATGTGTATGTAATGGATGTATGTTCCAGAGAGTTCCTAAGAAGCATCTTTTCGAATGACCAGGAAGCGCTTAAAACCTTTGTTGAGAAGATCAAAGAAAATCGGATAGGGGACAGACTCGCTAAATTCTGTTCACAATCTCGTTTAGTTGATCTAGAACTGTTCTGCGGACAAATTCGAAGGATCTCCTGCAAGTTCGTCCTATATCAGACCGATAAATTTTGCTTGATTTTATAGTTGCGCAGTTGGACTCCTATGTTTGCCGTCCAGAAGCACTCCTTCGTATTTCAATGTGCACCATGTACTAGACGTTTTCTTCGCAGCCCACATAAAAACACTAGTGTCCCACGAAAACTGGGTTAGGTTCCATGGCTGAAACAACGGAATAATTTAGTGAGTCCACCTGTCTTGCTAAGAGGCATACAAGCGTTAGTGCCATTCCCTCACCAATCGCATTATTTTTGATAGACACCAGTTGCTACCGAGAACCTTATCTAGGCCGTGCTTTCCTCATATCGGTTGATGCAATACTGTTGTTGTTATGTGTCTCCCACTATAAATTGCACGCATAGTGCGGAGGGCACACTACTTGCTACAAATATTTTACGAGGACAAGTGGTACAACGTCTCTAGAGTCAAAACAGATTTGGCCAAAGCTTGATCTTAAAGGCTCTAAACATATAATTTCCCTCAACAGATTGCATATGAGCACCTTAATAAACAACAAGGCTTAGAGTGCATTCAAACAATTTTTGTGGAAACTGTATTGACGAAGAAGAGGAGGGAACTATTCTTCAGCTTCTTTGTAGCTTCTCTGTAGCCTAAGCCACAGATATCACAAACTTCCTGTGAAGCTCAAGTTCGTTCAACGAGTAAAAAAGGAGAATCTCTCCAAGATCCATGTGGTGTCACAATCCACCTTTCATTGATCTAAGTGTGGATCCTTTAGCTGGCAGCTTCGTCAACCTAACCTTAACGAACCTAACCTAGCTGTCATCTTAAGAATTTTTGATTAGAAAAGCTCCAGCAAGACCCTTCTCTATCTGTGAATACATAGAAGGCACTGGCAGGGGGTACCAAATATTGCAAGAATCGTAGTCGTTAGTACAGGCCACTGGCCGATAAAAGACCACGTAGCTAAGCCAGGCATCCCAAAACATCCTCTTCCGTAGCTGCAAGAATAACAGCGAAAAAGAATCTCTGTTCCATTTTCTGTGTAAATGTCCAGTCCTCGTGGAAGCCAGACAATGCATTCCAGGCAATCTCTTCTTTGATGACCTCCAAAAAATATGCAAGAAATGCAACGGAGAACTTATGTTATGCTATTATTTTCGGGTGAGTTGTGCACAGACCTTGGCCACTGCAGTTTCCCTTCAGAATTCTATTGTGCCTTCATCGGAGCACTAATTCGAACTCCATCTATCGACCTATCAATACCCGAAAACAACCATGTTACATGAATTGTGGTTTTAAAATGGCGCATCCTAACGCTTTAAACCACCACCACTGTCTACCTACCATAAACCCTAGCCTTATGTGGAGCTCTTCGACGCTTTTACAGAACATTTTCCAAATCTTCCTTAGGTTCGTATTGAAATCTTTAAGATCGCTTAGCCGTTTATTTTACTAGCGAACGTTACGATTTAAGGTTTTTTCCTGAACTTGTTACAGGCTTTAACATTGAGCGACAGAGCGTTTAAATTAGTATCCTTTAGCTCCCCCTTGAGCCCATGATCTCTGCCATGCAAACTAAGTATTAAATATTGAACCTCTATTTCTTAACATGGGGCTAACTTCCCAAGTTAGCAATCTTTGGATATCTATTGTTAAATATATTTAAGAGCAGATACTAACCATTTTAAATGTAGGTCCTATTCTATTCGCAGCTATCACCTTGCAAAACGTTGCCAGCCCGGTTTTTCAAAATCACAAAACAAAAGAATGGACGAATTTAGATAATATAACGTTTTCGTTTGATTGCTCCAATCGGCCGGTTGGTTTCTATGCCGACATGGAGTACAATTGTCAAGTGAGTATCATCTGGTAAAAGCTTTCCATACAAATTTTCAACTGTAAGCTCTTTTTAATGATCGTTAAAAAGCATTTTAAAATATTTAAATCACCTAGAAGTATGCAAATATTTTTTATTTTAATTTGTTCAGATATTTCACATGTGTGATGAGGAGGGCAATCGAATACCCCACTTATGCGCCAATGAAACTTCCTTTAATCAGGAGTACAGAATCTGTGATTGGGACTATAATTTTAATTGTACGGAATCACCTGTAAGTATTTTGATAACTGCATACTGCATTGCATTTCATTTTAAAGTGATCTACCCGTTTTCTTTCTTGCCCACCTTGCCCTGGACCCGCTCTCTCTCTCTCTCTTACCCACCTCTCACGTAGAAATGGTTTTATCTCAACGAGCTGACTTATGCCACAGAAGCGCCAGAGGACGAAGACTATTAAAGTGAAAAAATTTAAAAAAAATTAAAAAAAAAATTATTAAATTTAAATAAAATGAATTTTATGTAATTATCTATCCTATCCATAAATTAAAAAAAAAAAATAACGAAGGGTTTTGCCCTAAATTAATTCGAGTGTAATTTGTTGTTAAATTTATTTTTATATGTACGACGTACCTATAGAATAAAGAGAAGGACGTTTACAAGAGTGAAAAACAGAAATTAAAAACAAAACAATTTAAATTTCACGTATCCATAGTTTACGTTGATGTCTATTAAGGGCTTCACATGTATGGGAAGTACCTTGAACTTGAAGGTTACTCATGTGATTAATGTGCGATAGTAGTTTTTTTTTTGTCATTTTTCTACAACCAGCGGATAAATAGTTTAATTTTTGGAGTTAAAATTAAATTGCAAAATGATCCCCATTGTGAGACAATTTGTCAGTAAATAAAATAATTTCGTAAATAAACAATAAACAAAGTTGAGTGCATCGATTGAACCGTAACACGACGGTGCGGTACGGTCTGGTATCACTGGGATGAGACATCGCTGGCAAGCGTTTTGCGTGTTTTGATGAAATCACAAGCATTGAATAGCGGAACTGAGAGGCCTTTTGGGAAAAAGGGGTATTCCCTACGATGGTGATAGTTACTTGTTGGTTTTTGTATGAAAATGTAATTAAAAATGGATTTGAATTTGAAAGTAACAAGAATGCTTAAATAGAAGCTCTGAAAAACTAAGATTAGATGCCTAGCAGAAGAATCATTAACTTAGTTAATCACAAGGGGAACACATGGGCAAGGAGCACTCTCATCTATGCTGTGGGTTCTCGTCATCGATGAAAATGAATAACAATCCTAGCGGACTTGATAATCCCTATTTCTAAGACAAAATCTCTCTAAGAGTGAAGGTGTTCTTTTCCCCAAACAGATTCGGAAGCTGATAGAGCTTTTGTCTTGAGTGAGAATCATTCTCGAATCCACCCTCTCTTGAAACAAACTGCTGAAGAGGGAATGAAAACAAGTTGGTTCGCCTTTCTAGGTGCAATCATTAGACTTATCATTTTATTCGGGTTCCTAGATTGGTTGACTGTATATATAAAGCCTCAAGAATAAGCCCAGCAAAGCACAAAGTCTATCTGCCATACAGGAATCGTCATATTGCTAATTATCTTTTTTTTTAATAAGCACGCTCTAAAGGGTTTATGCCTACCCTTAAACTAGAGCACGGGAATTAAGCAAATGAGAGGACAAACGAAAGAGATATCGATGCACGTTGGTTTTAAATGCTTGCGGGTTGTCGTAAGGAGGAAACGCTACTGCTCTAAAGCGGCCTTTAAGATTGAAAGATACTCTGTGGAAACAGACCACCTATCGACACATGGTGATAGGTTAGGTAAGGTTAGCGGGCTGATGAGAATGATAACATCCTCATCACACTTACGTCCATGTGGACCCATTGTGATACCCATAGTTTTGTTTCCTACCGTGGTGTTATAGTCTGTATTCTAGCCACCCGGACGTTCTGACGAATTTGAGTATTTTAGACAGTAATCCATCTAACAGCTCGTCGATATGGTCGAAGAAAAATTTTCCCAGGATTCTGTTTCTGAGTAGACAGAGGCTTGGGCAGTGACAGAGGAAATGGGCCGTGTCCTCATGAGTCTCTTCATCACCGCACCCTCTGCAGATGTCATCGTCGCTCAGACGTAGATTTTTCATGTGGTATTTCAGCATATTATGGCCAGTTAGCATTTCTACCAGCATTGACAGAGATTTCCTGTCCTTTTGCAGGAGTCTGCTTGTTTTCATCTTATCGTACTGTGGCCATAGCCTTCTTGATATTTCACAGGTGGTTAGTGATCTCCATCTGTTGTTTTCTTCTATTATTGACCTTTGTCCGATTTTGGCCTTAAGGCTGCAGAGTGGAGGTTTGACCAAGCCATCCACTTGTTCCTAGTCTAGGGCTGACACATGGTGATACTAGAAACGATGCAGACCATGTGAAAGGGACTTAAATTGACTTGAAGACTACACAATCCACTTTCATGATTTGGTCATGAATTTCCCGATCCTATTTCTGAGTAAGTACGACCACTACAAAGTAAACTCTACCAGATGAACAATAAAAAGTCATAAAAAATAAAAAAAAAAATGAATCGCAGCCTGAGGTCCACTATAAACAACACTGAAGCCGACATCTGTAAACTATCACATTCAAGGAAACTCTCGATGCTTCTCTAGAGATGCCTACAACAACACATATTGTGCACTTTAATCTGAGGATCTTATCACTGGACACTGTATTATTGGAAGCGTGCTTCGCAAATATGCAAATTGGATCGAGCTATTTTTACAGGAACAGAACAGAATATATCCAACGTCTACCAATGTCATATGTGTCCAGAGAGTTACTTTCATCTCACTTCTTGGCACACTAAGCTTCAGATAACTATTGGCATTGCAGATTCAAGAAGCCTTTTAGGAACTACAAAGCATTTATTCTGGAAATGATTTGCTGTCTAGAATCCTATCTGATTAAAGCGAAAGATTTATGTTCTCCTTTTCTTTTGAGATTTTAACACCAACATTGGAGAGGAGAGCATATTTGGCAGAACCAATAATATTTAGTAGCTTCTCGGAACCATTTACGTTGTACGCGTTATATTTTTCGCACAAATGGAAGCCTTTTCATGAAAGATTATACTCATGGAGGTTTGTCATTGCCTGCCAAGAGGTGGTGCAGCGAAAAAAGTTTGGATGTTGCTGAGGCTCTAACCTGTCCAACACACTAACAACAAATCCAAGGCAACCATATTTAATAGAACCAAAGACAAGAATAACCAATCTAGACGACACCACCTCTGTGAACGGCTTCGTGTTCATCGAATTCAGGGAAAAGCTGGGCAGTCTGTATCTCGACTTTACAATCTCCTTAAGACGAAAGTCACTTGATCACAAACATTTAACAAAATTATAGATATGCATTGCAATTGTCCAGCTTACGGTAGTTTCGAGGTACAAAAATGGCGTCAGACTATTACCTGGTTGCAGTAAAGGTCATTGAGACCGGTAATCCGAACCGTGAGAAGGTTTAGCGTCGAAAGGTTTCAATCTCAACCCACTGAAGATTCTTCGTCGATCGGGTATTCCACACCCGCATTCGGTTTTATGCTGATTCAGAACCCGGCTAACATGTTAGCCAGGGAATTAGTTGGTCAAGAAATTTGTCTACCATTACTCCACTGCGGGGATTAAAAGTAGAATCACTACCTTTTTATGGACTATGAAAGCAATAGAGTACCATGGTACTATCATTTCTTTCCAGTCCTGTTATATGGTGCGAAGGATTGAACTTGTTAAAGTCAGACGAATGGAATCTTTCAAACAAAATGTCTTCATACTATTCCGACCTGAATGGTCTTTAAATCTACTCCAGAGGGAATACAAAGATGAGACAGATCTAGTCTAGTTTTGAAGGGGGAATGCTTCATGTATCGTCAGTTCCCCTGGTGTGTCGGATTCTTACCGACTAAAGTGTCTCCATCTTCAGGTGAATCAACCCCGGAGCTGCTTCTTGCTTTACTCTTCTATGGTCTTGACAGATTTATGTGAAGCTCTCTTCTCTTTCACTTCCGCACTTTCTCGATGTAGGGGGGACACTCTGTTTCAGTTTTCTCAATCGCATTGCCGTATTGTCCTGTGTGATTGCGCCTTACTCGTCTCTACACAAGTCATCTGGTGCATTCGAAGAATGTGTAGTCGGCATTGTCCTGGATCAAATCACCATACAGACATACAATTCTCGCTGTTTTCCTAATTTTGTGTAGATTAGATACTCGTTGAAACACCCGTGATCGCTGCTTCATCGGCGGTGGTTAAGGTGGAGCTCCTTAAATTACAAGTGTGAATACGTAATTGGAGAGGTCTGGTAAAGTTTTGTTAGTTAAGGTTCAGATCCCGAAGCTTATAAGTCGCTGTGGCGAAGAGCTACGGGTTCTTGGCAGGCAACACAATGTAAGACTCTGCTGGGTCCCTGGCCACAAAGGGGTGCCTGGTAACGAGACAGCAGATGAGCTGGAGGGGGAGGGATCTTCTTTAGACCCCGACCAAGCTGATTCTACTGCTAAAATTCCACCCTATAACCTCAAACAAGAGATTGGGAGCAAAATTCAAAAGACAGTTAATGATAGATGGAATGCGCTTAGTTCCTGTGTCATAACTAGGAGACTATGGCCATTCTACAATAAACAGAAAACTTATAGAATCCTGCAAATGGATAAAAAAAATTCCTGTCTTCCCTAATAGGTATCATCACCGGGCATAATATGCTTAACTACCATGCAAGAAGACTGGAATTAAACATGGATGACCTATGCAGGGGATGTGCCACTGTCCAGCGCTCTGCCATAAAAGATTCAAAACCCTGGGAAGCCACTTCTTCCAGGTTCTAGAAGAACTGTCCGACAAGTCTGTGGTCGACATAGACAGATTTATCCGCGCCTCGGAATGGCTCGACAGAACATAGGCTAATGCCTCGGTTCTTAAACTGTGTTCCGCGGAACCCTGGGGTTCCGCCGAAGGGTTTTCAGGGTTCCGCGACTTTCTTGAAAACAAAAAGACATGCATGAATCCACAGTGTACAGTTTGACCACATTTGCAAAAACTCACGACGAAAATGCAACTGAAGCATCTTTCCTCCTAAGTTACAGGATAGCTCGATCTGGAAAGCCAGACACTTTTGCAAAGTCTTTAATTAAACCTTGTATGTAAGAAACAATCCGCTGCGTACTTGGAGAAGCCGCGGCAAAAAAAGTTGCAGCAGTTCAATGTTCAAACAGCACTGTGTCTGATCGGATTCACAAAATTTCTGACCACATTGAAGATGAATTCGTTCGCAGATTGAATTCTTGTGATATGTTTGAAATGCAACTCGATGAAAGCACGGATGTTGCCGGCCTTTCAATACTTCTTGTATTGGTGAGGTATCCCTTCGACACATGTATTCAAAAATATTTGCTCATCTGCACACCTTTGGAAACCAATACAACTGGTGAAGAATTATTCAAGGCCATAAATAGTTTTATGAACAAACACAGCATTAATTGGAAAAATGTATTGATATATGTAGCGACGGAGCCGCAGCAATGGTAGGAAAGGTTAAAGGGGTCGTGTCAACAATTAAAAACATTGCGCCAGGAAGTAACAGCAGTCATTTTGCATCGTAATGCACTTGTGGTAAGAAGAATGCCAACTGATTTGAAAAAAGTCCTTGATGAAGCTGTGAAGATTGTAAATTTCGTAAAAAGTCGTCCTCTCCAATCGAGATTGTTCAAAAAAGTGTGCAAAGATATGGGAAATCAGTACGAATCACTTCATCTGCATACGGAAATAAGATGACTTTCCAGAGGAAAATCTTTATTTAGATTATTTCAACTTCGTGATGAGTTGAAAGTTTTCCAACTGGACAAAAATATGTCTTCATCTGCAAACCTTTTTGATGTATTGCATGATGAGCAATGGATAACAAAATTAGCTTATCTTGCAGACATTTTTGAAAAGTTTAACGAAACTGCTACTGCTTTGCAGGGAAAATCCATAACAGGATTTTTTGCGAGAGGCAAACTTTTTGATGCCAGTTTTAAAAAGAAAAATTAATTTCTGGCTTACCTGTGTACAGAAGAACAATGTTGAATGTTTTCCATTTTTACATGAATTCTTGCAAGGAAACATGCTAGAGCTCAAAACAGATATTGGCAATATGATCGCTGGACATTTGGTAAGTCTAGAAAGATGTTTATTAGATTATTTTCCAGATACGAAAACTGACATCGAGTGGGTACAAAATCCCTTTCTAATGCAACCCACACTACGACACTAAGCATTCCGGCAAACGAGTCTCTTATAGATCTGCAGAGTTCTTCTTCATCAAAACATGTATTTGATTCTGTATCATTGAACGAATTTTGGGTTGGTATTAGGAGTGAATACCCTGAACTTGCCAAATAGATTATATTAAATTTGCTCCCTTTTGTCACAACGTATCGCTGTGAAGCAGGCTTTTCAGCGTATACTTATGCAAAGACTAAATACAGATCGCGATTGGACGCTGCCCCAAATATGCGAAAACAGATAGAAGTCAATTTTTAAAAAATTATAAATCAAACAATGAAACAGTTTCATTTTCACACTAACCTTGAAAAAAATATAATAAAAAATATTATATATAAAAAATATAATATATAAATAAATATATATATTGTTGTTGTTGTTGTATTTGGCACGGCAGCTCATGGAGAGCCAAGGCCTAGCTTCTCACAACCATTCATGTTGTGCGTGTTATATTCTTCGCACGAATGGAAGGGACCTACAGTTAAGTGCCGACTCCGAACGGCGAATTGAGAAGCTTTTCATGACAGATTGTACTCCTCTTGCAGGTTTGTCATTCCTGCGAAGAGGTGGTGCCGTGAAAAAACTTTTGGTGGTTTTTGAGAATCGAACCTGTTTCTCTCGCTTAGCAATCCAACGCACTAACCACTAAGCCACGGCGATATATATATATTTTGAAATGTGTTGTTTTTCATTTTTTATATCGTTAAGAGTTGGGGTTCCGAAATATATTTGGGCCTTGTTTAGGGTTCCACAGCTTAATAAGTTTGAGAATCACTGGGCTAATGGTTACTATTACTAGTAAGGGGGGCTGAAACCCCTAGGGTACCACAATGGGTCTACATTGACCTAAGTGTGACGGAGAAAGGACCTCCTTTCCCGTCAACCCTATTACCAAACCTAACCTAAGGTTCAGATCCACTCCAGTTTTTGTTCCTAGATCCCTAACCACCATTCTGGTCTTAACGGGGTACCATTGTCTTCTACTATTTAAGGGCAGCCTCTCTTTCTCTCTAAAAAGATGGTGATGCCGAAAGAATTGGAGTGGAAGACTACTATCACAATTTGTTTAATGCAAATGTTTCTGCCTGGCGTATGGACGAATACGAATACCTCCCAAGGCCAACCTAAAAGGCAATGCTGTTTGTGTAAGGAAGGGTAATTGCGATGAAGGACTAGAAAAGAGCTAGATACACGCTTTTTGATGGCATTATCGAGTTATAAACGCCGAAATTTTAATATCATCAATGCTGGAGAGGATCATTTTTCTATGGGAAATGACTGAGGGCCTACGACTCATGCATAATCTTGGCTAAGAAATTGTGATTTGTGATGTTTCTTATGCCAGTGCATTGACTACTGAACAAGAAGAAATTTCGCTTCCCAGAAGCCCCAATGGATAAAATATCCAAAGCTGGCACCATAATCCTCTACCATGTACAACAAATGAGAAGAAAATCGTTGGCTTAAGCTAGAAAATGGTTGAAACATTCACTTCACCAGCAAAAAATCTATCCCAACACTCATTAATCATTTTAAAGAATACCAAGTCCAGTAACTCAACAAATGCCAAGCAAGAGTTGTTGCATTTGTTAAAGGGAAACTCGACCCTTCGGTAGTAAACCTGACGAGCATATCCGCCAGTAAAGCTGAGCTGATGCGCACACAAAATGACTAATTTAATTAGAATTGCTCACAATTACATGACACTTTACGGGTATTTTCCAGCAGTTCAAGTTCACTACCGATACCGAGCCAATTTTTTTATTTTGGTCGGGTTGACGATTTAATGTTGTGATCACATAAAAAAGTCTTACCTATTTAAGCCAATGCTCTGACTTAGCTGATTCAGTTGAACGTTTCCCCTAAAACCATACAAATGGAGATCACTTCCTGTTTTGTTTTCCTTATTTGCTGCTGCTCTCTGACTCTGGCACGGCCCCAAGGGACCTTCAATAATTACCCCTATAGACCGACATTTTCCGATTTGGATCCTTATAATAGTAAGTCTACCGATTAAATTGTGTAATGAGATCTTAATTTTATTTTTCTTTTCCAGATTATTACACAACCAACCAACAGAACGTAATGAGGATCTGGCCGTACATCATTGATCAGGCAGTGTCACCGCTTTACAATTGGAATTGGAATACAAATGGCTATGGATACCAAGGATACAATAACAATAACAATGGTTTTTACAACTCTCCCTATGGATATACCACGGCTAATCCATACTCATCTGCCTATAATCCTTATGGAACTTATGTTGGAAAAAAATAAAGCGTAACCGCTTGGAGTCTGTAAAAATTGATGGCAGATGTGATTCATCTAATAAATAATCCTTGGAGGAGCATGATTGCCATACATGTGCAAAACTGATTAGATATTTAGTTAAATTGTATATTATATCGTTGTTATTATTATCTTTACTTGGTTAAGTCTTAAATATTTTATAAAAAAAATTAAAAATAAAAACGTTAATATGAAACAAACAAACGAAATAACTCAAGCTTTAAAGTTTTCTAATATTTTTATTGGACAGGTCACCGAGGTTTTACGTATAAGACCTCTTTTAAGTTCAACTTAAACCAGGACAACGACGGATCTAAAACCAATGAGGGTGTAGGTGGTGGTATTTTCTCCGATAGGCTTAATCTTAGCCTCTCTCTCCGTCTTCCAAATCATTGTAGCGTGTTCCAGGCGGAAATATTGGCGATCAAAGAAGAAAAACGTGATATCTTCCTCAGATATACGTATCTTTTCAGACAGTCAGGCAGCGATCAGGTCCCTGCAAACAGCCTCTTCAAATTCATTAGTAGCTCGAGATTGCCGATCATCTCTCATAGAGATAGCGGAGCAGTTCAATATTCACCTTTGTTGGGTGCCGGGGCATAGAGATATTCCAGGGAACTACAAGGCTGATGAGCTCGCCAGACATGGAACAACCATACCCGTGCTCACAGATAGAGACACCCTGGGTATACCGATCGCTACATGTAAACTTAAGCTCAAGCTGGATGCTATTGAGAAAACAAATTCTAGGTGGACAAATGGTATAACCTGTCTAGCGACTAAACGGATTTGGCCACCGCTGGATCTGAAACGCTGTAAGAATTTGATTTCTCTCAACAGATCGCATATCAGTCCCATAATAGGTGTCATGACGGGACACTGTCTAATAGGCAAGCAAGACAATGCAACAAGACTTGACGTCCATTCAAACGACTTCTGTAGCAGCTGCATGGACGAAGAGGTGGAGGAAACTATTCACCACCTTCTTTGTAACTGTTCAGCTCTCTCCCATAAAAAATGACTCCATTTAGGGGAATTCTACTTTAACGACTTGGGCGATCTGATAAACACGGATATCAGAAACCTCCTTAGCTTCATAAAAAGCTCCAATTGGTTTAACGAGTAGGTATGGAGATCTCTTCAGATCCATGTGGTATCACAATGGACCTATCACTGGTCTAAGTGTGCTGCTTAGTTTTTCCTACTGTCTCTTAACTATTTACGAAACAAAGCTTAAAAACTCCATAAAACATCAAAAATTCAAGGGCCCCCTTGCACGGGAAGCAGTGACAATCAGCAGAGCCTTTGCACTGAATGATAAGTAGGTAAGGTAGAAGTGGCTGATAAGTCCTACCAGAAACACAGTCCTACCACAACTCTGATGACCTGGGTGTGACTAAGAGGGGGTAGTTTTCAAATCCATCCTTTGGAGTTGAGAAAGTTAATGATGCTCCAAAATTTTATATCAGAGATCTGTAAAAATTCCTTGAAATAGGCTTTCCAAATGTGAGATGCCCGGTTCTTGTTAGTGCTAGGCAGTCACAGAGAAAGTGGAATAGGGTTTCCTTTTTTTGTGTATAGTTGCAGCTCTAACGTGGCAGCGTGTGAACCAATTGGCCCGTGTTAAAAGCTACAATTATTTTTGTCGCGGTGCGAGCTCTGTTGTTAAGATCGTTCGTCCTATTTGACGTAGTTTTCTAATTTATTCCACCTAGAGTTGACAATTAAAAAGAACCAGAAAATTCTTCCCTTGATGAGCTCAATCGGGGACCAGACTAACTATCAAAGGTTGAACCACATCTGGCTAGCGCGTCTGCTCTCTCATTCCCTTCCCTTCCCTTCCCTTTGTTGCTGTGATACCTAACCGAGCGCAAAGGTTCCTGTTCCTATGTTGTTTTGAGTTATGGAACTGAGGCACAGAATATTGCAGGCCTCTCTAATCGCTAGTACCTCCGCTTGGAATACACTCGAAGAGTGAAGTATTCAGTAGGATTAGAATACGTTTAGTTCGATTGAGAAAACACCCACTCCAAAATTGCATCCGTCCCGACAGAATATTAAGGAGCACGTTGAGAACTTTTCTCGGATACGATCGTAGCACTTAGCTTTGTCAAAACCCTTTCAGTAATTTCACTAATCACTAAGGGGAACATAGCTGATACTAAAATTACCACGTCGTTCGCATAGGCGACTGTCTGCATGCCAATGTTATCAAACTCCATAAGGATATTGTTGATGACCATGAGCGATAGAAAGGCCAATATAACTGCGGGATGCCTCTGTCTACGACCCATCTAAACGACACATATATCAAAATCCTACTTCGCTTCATCAGAATCTCCAATTGGTTTAATGAGTAGGTAAGGAGGTCTCTCCAGATTCATGTGATATCACAATGGTCCTATCACTGGCTGGCTTTAGTTGGCAGCCACTTCAACATAACTTAACCTAAGTTGGGACTTGAATAAAGGGAAATAGTTCCGGATAGGCATATCCAGGAGACGTTCTAGGGTTTGAAGCATGAAGTACGGATTTAAGGCTAATGGATCTGAAATCCTTGACAGATTCATGACCTCGCTTGTCGATTTTAGGGATGAAAACGACTTGAACTCTTCGCCAGATCAAGAAAATGTGGTTGAACCATGGGAAGCCAGGATGAATGGCCATTTACTAAGTAAATACCTTTTCCAGGATCTTTTGGAGCATTGGTGACCCAGGAAATCTTTTCTTCTGCGATTACTGAGTTGATTTCATTCTATGGTGCGGTTTGGGTATCGTGTGTTGTTGAGTATTCATCATGAGTTCCAGTAATTCTTTGGCAGAAACATTTCCATGTTGCATAATGTCGTTTGATGAATGATGGATTCAAGTGTTTTTTGGACAAGATTTTACTTAATCCAGCTGAATCCTTAAGGATTTCAATGGAATGACTTTCAATGGTGGGACTTAACCTTACTTATTGCTTTTAAGGTATCTTAAAGCAGTCCTTGTGAGGCTTCTAAAAAGTATGTTTATAAAGTGTCTTCCAATAGGGACTTCCGAACTTTGATAGCGGCCATATTGTTGAAGCTACATCTGTCAAATTGTAATTTTTTCAGTCTGTTTTGCCGAATCACCATAATAAAATTGTTTTATCAAAATAGGTGTTCTGTTCGGGCAACGTTCCACGCGCTTCGCCCATTTTACGTCGCAGTGTGGTGGATAAATTTGAGTCCACTGGTTCAGTTAACGATCAACGAACACCCGTACGTCGACGATACGCAAGGTCTACAGAAAACATCGCCGCTGTCCGTGAGAGTGTGCAGGAGAATCCGAGGTAGTCGATTTCGCGTCGCTCACCAGAACTCGGCCTTTCGTAGATCACAACTTGGCGAATTTTGCGTTGTGACTTGTGCCTGCATTCGTACAAAATTCAACTGACCCCGGAGCTGAAGGTAAGTGTTCGCTGAATGGGCTCTGGAGCAGTTGGAAACTGACACTAATTTTCATCGAAAAATCATCTTCAGCGATGAGACCCATTTCTGGATGAATTTGTCGAATTTGGGACGATACCAATCCACATGAGATCCAAGAGCGTCCAATGTATCCCGAAAAAGTCACTGTTTGGTGTGGATTTTGGGCTGGCGGCATCATCGACCCATATTTCTTTGAGAACGACGTTGACCAGGCCTATAGGTCGATGATTTTAAACTTCTTTTGGCCTGAATTGGATGATATGGACACTGACGACATGTGGCTTCAACAGGACGGCGCTACGCGCCACACAGCTCACGCCACATTGGAAATTCTGTACGAGCGATTCAAGGGCATGGTCATCTGACGTGGAGGTGATGTGAACTGGCCACCGAGATCGTGCGATTTGACCACGTTAGACTTTTTCTTGTGGGGTTTTCTGAAGTCGAAGGTCTATGCGAATATAGCCACAAACCACAGCGGCCCTCAAAGCCAACATAACCAATGCCATCAGTCAAATTCAGCCTGATTTATGCGCCAGAGTCATGGAAAATTTGACATTTCGGATGCGCGTCACCCAGAGAAGCCGCGGAGGACATTTAAACGATGTTATATTCCATACATAATGGCATCGAAAGATCTTTTAACGAATAGAAAATATCGATGATATCTTACACGCACTTTATTTTATTTAAATTTAAAGATAGGAAGCGCTTAATGAAAGACCCTTTAGAAGATATTGAAGATTTCCTTAGTCGTTTTTCTAAGATCGAAAGGATCATCATTTCACCACGGTAGGAGGGTTTTACTAGACACGATGTCTTGAAGGCGTTTTCCATAACTTTTTCGAGGGTCATCACCTTTGCGGTCAGTACTTCGGTCAGCTGTGCTCATAAGTTTAAGATCTGAGTGAATTTCTTTCAGTTAGTCCCCTGGGGGTTTCTAGTTTATGAGTTGCCGCAGACATCTGCAAAGGCTTTCCATTTTCATAGTGGTAGTTGGTTCTATTAAATACATTTTTCGAGACTTGGCACTCACGGGAAGTTCTCTCAACGATCAACATCGCCAGGGACATTGTTATTATTAAAGTGATCAGAGCCTAAAGACAGAAAATAGTTCCAATCACAGCTACGTTGGTCTCTAAAACACCCTATATTCTGCACACATACCAATGTACACTTTGAAGGAGCAAATAATTCTATACAAACAATTTTATTGACTAATAATGCTTAGCATATAAATGTTAATAGCTTTCATAATTTGGTATGCACTTCTACAAGAATGCATTTACCACCGCAATGGGGTTAAGAATACCTCAAGACTATATTATTTAATCTCACAAAAGGTGCTAATTAATGTTCCACTTCGATGTTCACCTTTAAATTCGTGTCTTACCAATCAAGATGTAAAATATTCAGCATTTATAATCACGTCAATCAGCAACAAACAATTCAATATCGTTAAGCGTTAGGACCGTATGCCAAAAAGTTATAAAACTCAATCTTTGTTCCAAAGAAATCATGGTATTTCGCTTTTTCCTTAGTTATTTTTTTAATTTTCTTTTTATATCCAAAGGCTAGGAGCTATAGGCTACTAGAAAGAGAGAGCTATTCCTTAAGGCATATCTCATCTTTTGTAATCAAAAATTTGTCATAAATTTTAGCAAAAAGATGTGACAAGTTATTTATTACCGTATTTCTGTTTTTTATTCTTTTTTTTTTATTGTCATGACAAGTTTCACTTTACGGAACTCACCTAGATAGCTAAAGTCTAAATAGGCTTAGAAAATGACAAGACTGTTACTGTAAATAGTGATTCTCCTCGTGACCTATTTTTCAATAACCTCAACCTCACAGAGGGCAATCCAATCTTTTATTTTTTGAAGCGATGAACTTATATTCTTTACGCGTACGTTTCCGGGATTACCCCATAGAGCCAGACCTATGGGAATAAATTTCGATAACCATCCTCTTCGATGCATTTTAAACAAGAAAGAGGGGCCACAGCTAAAAAGGTTTTTTTTTGTTTTTAAACTCCGAATAACCCTCATCAATTATGCAATGTTAAGAAACATAACTTTGAAAATTAGCGTTTATGTGAAAATTTATTCAGATTACGTGAAACTATAAAACTTTATTGTCAACGATTATAATATTCTTTTATGACGATCGTTTATGGCAAGACTAATGTAAATAATTGCATATAAATTTGATGATCAATTGACAAATTGACACATACATCATAAATGCAACGCGAGTGACCCATAAATGTGGGAAACACTTAAGACAACTAGTAGTAAACAGATGAATGATTGATCTAATGTGGAAAACTATGTGGGCTATATGGGCTATTTCACAACATAAACTATAAATTTTATCGGTCTACAGGAATTTACTTAAGTTACATTTCTCTTTAGGAGTTATACATAACAGGTCCGTAATGTGTACATAGGTGTCATCACGGGACGCTGTCCAATAGGCAAACATTTAACATGCGGATATTTCAAAAATTCATTAGAAAAAAGACTGGATCTGGATCCTACTTATAAAGGGTCTTTCGTTAAGCGCTTCCTATCTTTAACTTTAAATAAAACAAAGTGTGTGTGAGGTATCATCAACATTTTTTATTTGTTGGAAGGGTCTGTCGATGCCATTATGTATGGAATATAACATCGTTCAAATGCCCACCGCGGCTTCTCTGGGTGGCTCGCATCCGAAATGTTCAATTTTATATGACTCTGGCGCATAAATCAGGCTGAATTTGACCGATGACATGGGTTATGTTGGCTTTGAGGGCCGCTGTGGCTTGTGGCTTATTCGCATAGACCTGCGACTTCAGAACACCCCACAAGAAAAACCCTAAAGGGGTCAAATCGCACGATCTCGGTGGCCAGTTCACATCACCTCCACGTCAGATGACCATGCCCTCGAATCGCTCGTACAGAATTTCCAATGTGGCATGAGCTGTGTGGCACGCAGCGCCGTCCTGTTGAAACCACATGTCGTCAGTGTCCATATCATCCAATTCAGGCCAAATTAAGTTGGTAATCATCGACCTATAGGCCTGGCCAACGTCGTTCTCAAAGAAATATGGGCCGATGATGCCGCCAGCCCAAAATCCACACCAAACAGTGACTTTTTCGGGATACATTGGACGCTCTTGGATCTCATGTGGATTGGTATCATCCCAAATTCGACAACTTTGTTTGTTGACGTAACCATTCATCCAGAAATGGGCCACATTGCTAAAGATGATTTTTCGACGAAAATTAGGGTCAGTTTCCTACTGCTCCAGGGCCCATTCAGTAAACACACGTCATTGTCTATGGTCGTTAACCTTCAGCTCCTGGGTCAGTTGAATTTTGTACGGGCCCAAGTCACGACGCAAAATTCGCCAAGTTGTGATCTACTGCCTCGGATTCTCCTGTGCACTCTCACAGATCTTGCGTATCGTCGACATATGGGTGTTGGTTGATCGTTTACTGAACTAGTGGCGACCGTAAAATGGAAGAAGCGCGCGGAACGTTGCCCGAACAGAACACCCATTTTGATAAAACAATTTTATTATTTGCACGAGTTGTTGAACGCTATATCCATCCACGGTCATTTGGCAAAACAGACTGAATAAATGACAGCCAATTTGACAGCTTCAACAATATGGCCGCTATCAACTGTCAAAGTTCGGAAGTCCGTATTGGAATACCCTAACGACTCGAGGTATGGTCCTATTTTATATCACATAGATAGAAGTGTCAGTCGCAGTGACTTAGTGGTAAGTGCGTTAGACTGCTAGGCGAGAGGGCAAAACGAGTCTCAAAACTACCAAACGGGTTCTTCGCGGCACCACCACTTCGCTGACATGACCAACGTGCAAGAGTATAATCTTTCATAAAAAAAACTTCTCAATCCAGCGTTCGGTCCCTTCGATTCGTGCGAAAATATAACATTAAAGGACTTAGCCCTAGGAAGGTAGTACTTTACATCACAGGGTTTTGTAAACTTTTAGAGGCGCCGAAGATTCTCTTTCTAAGTTGAAAGATAACTGGGCACTCCATTAGGATGTGTAGAGAGGTCTCTTCAATCTCAAGGCAGAGTTTACAGCTTGAATCTATTAGAAGGTTCATGCGATGTAGGTGCTTGTTCAGAGAGCAGTGTTCGCTGAGAAATCCAATAAGTGCTCTAAGGTTACTCTTATCGAGGTTCATAATGAAATTAGATTTTCTTTGGGACGGTACAGGGAATAGCATACTTGCCCTGGTGTGTTGAGCCAGGTTTCTCTAGATTCTTGCATACAAAGTGAAAAGTGCTTTACTTGCCTCATAGAAGGGTTATGGTCCAATGAATTTTGTTAACGGAAAAAGCTTCTTAATCCGCACCCGTTCGGAATCAGCAAAACAAATTATTGCTCACTTGCAACTTCTGGACATTCAGTACACTGAACCCCTATATACCAGAGAAGATAATAAATAAGTATTTTTATCGATTGTCTGAGACCATCAATATATATTTAAATGAGTGGTTAAAATTTCCATGGCAATTTATTCTAAACTGCATTCAAATATGTTTCAAAGTAATGCGATACAAACCACAGGTGTTACATCCAAATGGTGTTCTACTTGAATCAATAACAAACGTCATAGACTTCCCATTGACCTACTAACCCGCCTTCCACATCTCATAGGATCACTAAGATCAGCTATAAATTTTGAAAGCGCCCTTTAATTTGTTGATAGGAAAAGTATAAGGCTTTTGTATGAATGGACAACCTTACCTTCTATTAATTCAAAATCAGTTCACAAATTCAAAAATGCATTTATAATCCTGTTTCCCCTATTTGTACCACAATAAACAAAACTCTTCCAAAAAAAATTTAATAAACAACTTCAAGTTCATTGTTCTCAGTCCATAAAATGGACTTCTTCCCGGTCATCTGTCTCTCATCAAAGTGTTAACAACTAACGGTTATCATATGTCAATATATGCATTACCAATTAATATCATCAGACGAACCGTCATCCATGACGTAGAAATCTACCAACCTACTCAATGTTGCTGCAACATTAAACAATGTATCCAAACATACAAAACAAGTTCTCACTTGACCATCAAAAGAAAGGTAATGACGTCACATGTTGCTTTTACCCATTTGTACCACTTCCAAAGCTACAGTGGTATGAAGAGTAAAACAGCCAGCCAAACTGAACCGAAAAGATGCAACGAAACTCATCAACCAGTCTTAGTTTCCAGTTAATACGGTACGGGCACACAAAAGATATTCGCTCTCTGTTTTCGGTTAAGATACGAATAAACTCGGGACATAAGTTGAAAAGTAGTGCGAAATATTTCCACCTTGGAATTGCCGTTTTTATCGTGATTGTTGCTCTATTGTGTGTTCTACAAAGGATAAAAGACAAACCAACAAAATGGTAAGCTTCAATTCAGAAGTGGATAACAAGTAAATGACAAGTGAATAGTGCAAACAGTTTGATTGATTCTTTTTTTTGTTGTCCGAAGAAAGCAAGAAGGAAGACAGAAGTATCTGGAATGAATAATAATCGTCAGTGGCATAGTTACCTTGTTCGGAATGAATTGAACAAAAAAAAAAAAAACGAAGCCTAATGCTTGACGATTTTAGAACTCATTGACCGGGTGTGGGGAGCTAAAACCCAAACGTCTGACAAATTGTTTTTTTTTTTTTTGCTGGATCAGGAAATTTAATAACTTGGTGCAAGTACTTGTATCTACTGAGAATGAGATTTCTTTGCGACGATTGTTCTGTGTTGCTGTCATACACTCGTGCCGCTCTTTGGCACCGCATTGTGGAGACCACATCAAAAGTGAAACACTTAAATTCATACCGTAAAATTGTTTACCCGCCCATTAGCATGACTTTTTTTTTGTTTTTTTTTTTACGGAATTTCTTCTTAGGTTTGTTTCTCTTTTTTTTGTGGATTTTCTTGGGATTGTACTCGTAAGTCACATTCTTGTTATCCACTTTCTATAGTTTTATGTTAATATCGGATTGAGACATTACATGGAAAAATTCATGCATGTTTGCCTATAAGTGGGGGATGTGTCAAGGGAGGTCTTTGTTTTGGGGAAAATGTTCGACACGATAGTAAACAAATTAAATTTGACAAGTTGTGTAGTTGGTGTGATAAATTGAGCAGTAAATAAATTTCGCGTAGGTTAAGGGAAAAAGTTTGAACATTGAACCATGCAAATTCATGAAGAGCAATTTTTGCTGTAAAGTGGTGGTTTACCACTTTATTATAATGATAGTCTTCTGATAACGTATCGTGTTTTTGTTGATGGTTTCTCTAGTTGTTGAATCATTAAATTTTCTTCTCACTAATGTTGGCTAATGGGTAAACCATCGTCATATTTAATTGGAGTTCTTTCGTGGGGTTTTATTTAATTGTGTAGAAATATTTTCAATCAATTTATGGGTAATTAACTAGGACATTGGCCAGTAGATGAGTCTGTCTGTGTTGAATTTTTATTTTGTAAAACTTTAGTAAGAATAGCGGAAGGTCTGTATATTGAATTCTTCACTACAGGATTTAAGTTTTCACCTGTTCCCCAATCAAGAAGAGCTGAACCAGTTGTCAGATGACAAAAGCGCTTCGAAATGTATACTAACTTACTTACTTTTCAGGCCAGTGACCCTTGGAGGGTCTGAGCTTGAACTAATGCCGATTTCCATCCTTCACGGTCCCGGACACGCTGCTTACTAGACCAAAGTTTCTGGCGTCCGCGATTGCCTTATTTTTAAACTGGAGGTTCGGTCTTCCTTTTCTTCGTGAACCAGGTGGCTGGTATTGAAAGATCCTCTTAGCTGGAGCGTTCTCATCTATTCGCTCGATGTGGCCGAGCTAGTGCAGTCGGCAGATTTTTACCTTCCGAACTGCATCCACATCTTTGTACAGCTCGTAGAGTTCGCAGTTATATCTTCTCCTCCATTCGCCCTCCTCGCAGACAGGACGAAATATTTTTTTTCCAAATGTATAGGTTTCCTAAAACGCTGCAAGAAATACTTTATCCCTTCAGTTCTGGCTATAACTTGGCCTAAGCTATTCTATTTGATCAGGTGATCTTCGAACTATACTGCACCTACTGAATTAGGAAATACCAGCATAACTAAGGCCGATTGCAATAGCCGGTTGCATTCAGCTCCTTGAAGAAATTCCTCCTAATACTCAACATGCAAGGAATACCCATCAGTTTACATTTAAGTCCATCTTTGCTCACACTGTGATGCATTTTTTCCAAAGCCAAACAACATAAATATGGAATTCTCTACCACACTCGGTCTTTCCCTTTCGTCTTAAACTTTTCCTAGCGCAGGAGCTGTGAGTCGTGTATAATCCCTTGAGCGCGTGCACATTTTTATTTTCTATCGGATGTTGGAGCACAAAAACAAGTTCATTATATTTACTACCAGCAGGTACAAACCTTTTATTGTGTGTCCATCGAAAATCGAGTAAGAGCTTCAGTGATAAGAAGCAGCACTCATCACATCAGCCCCAAAAACCTGCCATCTTATACGAGCAAAGGCAGGACAAACCACCCTCTCCACAAGCATCAGAGATAATGGTGTCACTTAACCCAAACACGTTAAGATGTTTGGCAAAGGTGTAGTGCCCCGTTATAACGCCAATAAGTTGTCTGCAGTCTTTTCTACTGAGTGGCAACAAGAATGTCGCGGACATCTTACAGACATATCCGTTTAGTCTGCCTGCATCTTGCCACCTGCTAGAAACCCAACCATCGATAGAAGCTCTAACCGAAGATACAGGCAAATCTAAAGTGGGTTCAGGGCCAGAGAAGTTCATCGAAGAACACATTTCCGATAATCCCGCTGTGTCCAATGACCCAGACAAGACTTAGAAAATTCAATCTTCCAACTAGTCCTGCATTTTCGAACTATTTTGGATCAAGTAAAAGAATTGAGTGCCCGTGTACATTAAGAGAGTGCAAGCATACTTTACTTCCATTCGGTGGAAATAGAGTTCGGAGTGAGGCTGTGACTCAAACAACAAACCTCTTCAGACAGTTTAGATCCTAAGCTAGCTGCCCTAGGTTTTGTACAACACGTTAATTGAAGTCCCTTTCTAATTATGCATGCCATCTGAGATTTGGTCTTCCTCTACTATGTTGTCGCTCGGAGATCGAAAACTCTTCTTTTCGGGACGGTATTAACCTATGAAGTATGTGTTGACAGGAACAGATTTGCTAACATTAATCCAAGTCTAGGAGTAGGTATTATCTGTATTAAAACTGTTTCCATCAGTTCGACTACCCCTAGCTACTTGAAAAAATCGGTTGGATCGTGAAAGTCTGAACAAAAGATCTAAGATTCGAAAATTTTCCAGACTGGATTACTGGTGTGCATCAGCTCTACATATCTTAGCCCTATTTGTCGTTGCATCCGGGCTCTACTCTGGTTAGGTCAGTGTCACAAAACAGGCCAAACAGTTTATCTTTGTATTTCCTTCCCCACTCGCAGGATCAAGAATCACCCGAGAAATTTTTCTCTCAAAACAATCGAGGGCAACCTCATCCATTTTAAATAAAGTCTATTCCTCTGCCAAAGCCGAATTGGGTTCAAGAGAGGATTTTCTACTCAATAAGGTAGGTAGGTTAAAGAGGCGGATGCATCGCGTGATGCAGTAACTCTTCGGATCCATTGTGTTCCTCTAACGTGAAATGTTCAGTCTGAAAATACAAAAAGAAGGGAAAGGTCTGGGTGATAGCAATTACGATCGTTCGGCCTCCCTGAACCATCCTGAATTCGTAGTAAATTTTAGAATGGCTTAGTCGTTGAAATAGTATTCATCGAGGGCCGTCTTTATTGTTGTGTATAGGCTGGGACATTCCCATATGAAGTGGGTTGTGTACTCTTCCGGGTCTGTATTTCCGCAGCCTCTGCATAACTTGTCTGTACTTAAACGGGCCGTCAGTAGGTTGTGGCCTGTGATGATCCCTGTGAAGAGAGGTAAGTTTGATCTGTTTAGCGCAAGAATGTGCCCCGCTCGTATCTTGTTGATATGTGTCCAGTGTTTCCTGGAGAAGCGGCATGATGAGAGTGCGCTCCATCTCTCATCAGCTTGTCTTTGGAAGTCTAGAGCTAGGGGGGTAGAATTGAGTGGTCGACCAGTGATAGATCCTGTTTCGAGCCTTTCCTGGCTAATTCATCCGCCATTTCATTCCCGTGGATACCTTTGTGTCCCGGGATCCACCAGAGTATTACGTTATGGTTCGCGTTTATTTTACCTAACTACTGTGGACGAAATGGCTTTAATAGCGACTTGAATATCTATGTAAATGTCAATGGTTTTCCTAAAGACTAGCTTCATTGATAGTTCACGGGTTGCCTCACCGATAGTTAGAACTTCCGCTTGGAACACACTACCGATGTTCGGAAGTCTTATTGACCGCTTTATGTTGGGATCTAGTGAGCAGTAGCATGGCACTTTTCGCGGCTGCTTCCTTTAGGTAGAATTCTAATGGAATCAGGGCGAGCATAGTTTCCAGGGGTGGGGTAGTTCTGATGGCGCCAATGGTGCCTATACGTGCTAGTCGTTGTATTACTACTCAATTACTACTGTTAGCTTTACAAAAAAAAAACGCTTTCATAAGTTGAATGTAATATCAGCCGCATGTCGATCTCGTCTAGGTACCCGAATCCATATATTTGGTGCTCCAGTCATTAGATTTATGATGCCGAAACAATGAACTGCTGAGTGCTGAGCAAGCAGGCTAAAGTTTGAGTCCCAGAGAAGCCACCGTGGAAGAAAAAGATCTGTTTCAATATTTTATAGAAACGAACATTAATGCTAATAAAATTGAAACTTCTGATCGAGTTTTATCTATAATTGTTGATCAGAAGTACGTGTTCTATCGTATGCACACACAAGAAAATTGGCACGTTATTAACCCACAAATTTGACCCATTCCGAGGCGTGATTAATTAAAGAAGAAATCATCTGAACGTGTTTAAAAATCACGTGATTATCACTGTCCATGAGTACGTGATGAACAGTCCAAGGCCATGTGTGTGTGATACAGGACACTTTCAGTATTACCATCTCGGAAGAAATTATTTAAAGTGGAGCTCATTGGAGGGAAATCTTATACCGTAGCTTTGTATTCACAAGACAGGAAATATAAGTGGGGCCACTCATATAGAGGACATGATCAACAGTGACTGACAGTAGTTACTGAAGTTTGGTGCTAAATTATCAAAGAGAGTCTTGTGTAATTTTCTATTCTAACACTACATACTCTTTCTTAATTAAATATTCCATTCAGGTTCTTTCTAGCATGACACAGTTTCTATCTCTGCAATGAGACACTGACCATGCTTCTCTAGATTGCCCGTTGCGATTAATTCATTTTAATATGATGCACGCAAATTATGTTTTTGTTGCCACCATGGGGTTTCTTTCACTTCCATGAAAAATGGTTTGGTTCCGTTTTCATGGTTTGGCAGAAAACGAAATGAAATTTTGTTACAAATTTATTTATGAACAAGAAATTTGTATAAGAAAATCTCATCCTCCAACAGAGACCTAAAAATTATGCCTTCTGGCCAAAAGTCCACTGGCTTCAATTCATAATTTGGCCACCCGCTGATGGTATCCCAAATAGATTATCTTTTGTTTTCAGATATTTGATAGTGTCGGTCCAAAGCAAATTAGTTTCCACTTCATACTTGTGAATCAGACTAATTGCAAAAAGAAAGGCAACCGAATGTAAATATTTGGCACGCGAAAAAATAAACAAACAAACAAATAGTTTTTGATGAGTCTTACCTAGATTTTGGTATGGTTGACCCTTATAGCTGGTCAGCTACATTTGATATTTGTAGATTTTGTTTGGTTGCCCTTCACTCAAAATGGGCTTTTGGCACAAGATTCGAGTTTAAGAATGTGAGATACCTTCAATGCAGGTATTTTTTTGCCGTTTGGAAACACTTTTAACCTCCTCAGAATTTTCCTCCACCAGCTTTGTGCCTTCAGTATGGACGTTGGTATCCATAGACTCAACCCCTGCTACCTATAATAGACAGATTGATTTTGCACTATTGCCGCTTTACACAATCTGGACCAAACGGCGAACATTCCTTTCGAGTTGCGTTGAACATGTCAAAAGAAATCACATCCTCCTGTCTTAGATTGTTTCCACCATCGAAAGGGTCAGTAAAATGTTTTGACAACCTTGGGGGCAACAGGCATTCTAAATTATCATCTTCCTTAGATGGATGAGTTAACCGAAGATGCCCAAGTTGGGTTTGATTAATAAACTGATGGAGATTATTTAGATTTAATCGTACCACCTTTGTCTAGGGCTGAACCCTTTCTAGTTAATTTATCAGCTGTTTCATTACCTGAGGCCCTACTGTGAACAGGGACACTACAGAATTTTACACTGTGCTGCTGACTAAGAACCCTAAGCACTTTACAAAGATTAGCATGCCTCGGCATCACTGGGGCCATTCGAACTTGCCCTACAGCAGCCCTTGAAGCACTGATTGGACTTACCCCGCTGCACATCTTTGTCAAAAAAGTGGCAATACGCAGTGCAGTTAACCTCCAACGCTCGACAGGTATCTCGCCTAGCAGACATGGCTATCCTATCCGACTTCCCCGAGCTTGAAATGATCAGCACGGTATCGGGCTTTATGCTCAAATTACTCTGTTTTGGCAGGAAGTCCGAGATTGAGATCCCGAACCGTAACTCCTGGGATACCGGAGATCCGTTGCTGAACATAAAAGGACGAGTGTGGTATACCGATAGTTCAAAGATGGAAACCAGTGTTGGTGCCGGTGTTTATGGCCCTAATCACAAAGCCTCAAAGGCACTCGGAATGTGTCCTAGTGTCTTTCAGGCGGAATTACATGCCATCGACACCTGCGCCAATATTGTGCTCAAAGCACTGAGTTCTCATTACTTTAACTCAAAAGCCGTTCAAGGCTGCTTCAATACTCTCCAGGACCTCTCAAAGCGAAACAAAGTCAAGTTCTTGTGGGTACCAGGACACAGAGGAATTGAAGGCAACGAAATTGCAGATCAACTTGCTAGGATAGGGTCTTCAGAAAGGTACATAGGTGCCGAACTCTTCTGTGACATCCCTACTTCCGAGTTCAGAATGAGTCTGGACAGATGGGAAAAACAAAGCCTCATATCCTACTGGAACAACACTCAGGGACTCAGACAGGCTAAAAGGGCTGTCCGAGCCCTGAACAAATCCACTAAAAATATTCTCAACCATAAAAGAGACGATATCAGAAGACTTGCCGGCTTCCTCACCGGTCACTGTAGGCTCAGATATAACTTACATAAACTAAATATAGTTCAGGAATCTGAATGCAGACTCTGCTTTGAGGAAGATGAATCAGCCGAACACGTACTATGTGAGTGCGTGGCTGTCTGCAGAGTCAGGAAACGCTTTCTCCATAAGGAATTCCTAACACCAGAGGATCTTCGTAACGCCTCGACTGGAGATGTTCTCAACTTCATTAGGAAGATAGGAAATCTCCTTGTCTAACTGGCTCCAGGCACAATAGATCTTTTAGGTCGCAGTGCCATATGCGTCTGTCGCAGAGCCTTACTAATAATAATAATAATAATAATAAGCACTTTACAAGCTTCCTTGTTATCTGCTATTGCTTTTAAAGTCGTCTGGCTGTCGATGTAAATCGTGATATCCTCCCGTTAGCATTGACACTAATTTGGCGACTCTTGTCACTACTAGAACATCCGCCTGGTAAACACTGCTGTAACCTTGAAATCTTATGCAGCTGCTTAGTCCTAACTCGGAGAAAAGATCCGCTCCTATACCTAGCCATCGGTGGAAAGCTCCTAGAAACTTTGTTATTCTCCCAATGTTTTCGGCTTGGAAAGACCCATGAGATCTCTCGAAGTTCAAGTACGGGACAGTGTAGTCCGAGTTGTATTTTGTTAGTATCTAGACATGTCCATACGGATTCGGTCTCCAGTATTTTGATTGGCTGATTCTAGGAGCACTCTTCACTGCAGCTTCTTCCTTTGTCGCTGTTGGTGTTGTTTTCATCCCACGGATTGTTCCGGTGCCTAGACGAGTTGGTGTACACTCTAGTTACAAATCATCTCCCACTTCTTTGAATAACTTGACGGAGTCGGCAATAAACCTGTAGGATGCTTTTTTTCTGTTCATAGTTCTTCCTAGCAAGTCCTTTCTTTACATATAAACAGGGCTGGTGTTTAAGCTGCACGTGCTTGTTGGTACTCCTCATCAAGCCAATAGTTTCAGGTTGGTCACTAAGTGTAATCCAGCATATCAGAGGCGAACTTTCTAACGGGTTGCTTACAGCGTTGCCACTGAATTGCGGCTTTGGATGTGTAAAAGGTTAAAGGAGAGCGGCAGCTGCTTAACGTTTAATTTTCCCTCAGTATTCTGAGGGCGTTGTGGACATCTATGATATCAATCGTAACATGAATCTTGTGGACGATTTGCTGATCACGATACCGACGAGTTCTCTTGTGAAATTTGTGTCGTGTTCGGATGTAATTTTTTCCGATTTTAGCTTTAAAATTGCCAAAAACGGTTTTAACTTTATGATCCAGAGTCTATTTTTGGTTCTCCTCTATGAGGGCATGAGTACCTACCTACTGATGCAGATTTTCATTAGGCGTTCAGTCACTGAAACCAAATAACCGAATGGATAGCCGGAAGATGGTATTGTTTTCCATCTTCCTTATGCCTGATCCATGCTTACACGTTGTAACAGTCCAGGGTAACCACAACTGCCTGTTAAATGTTCGAAAGTCTTGTGAATAGATCAGAAGATAATCATCATTATTTCCGCCTTATCCTCGCCCTCATAAACTAGCATTGCTGGAGAACCAGTAGAGAGGATATAGTGTTTCCAATATCTTGGAAGCATCGTCTCGGTCCGAGGTGGGACTGAAAAAGACATAGCAAACTGCATAAACAAGGCTAAAGCTGCATTTGGTATGTTGTCCAAAATATGGAGCAGCAATACTATTACCTTAAAGACCCAGCTATCGCTGTTCTGATCCAATGTTCAATCCGTGCTACTATATGGTGCCATACTTGGAAATTGTCCGCAGGTATCACAGGAACAATTCACATGAAAAGGAAATGCTATTCCATTTTCTTTGTCACTGCCCGGCACTTGCCAAAACCAGACAGCTCACTCTCTGAAAACCCTTTTTCAAGAAACTATCTGAGATTTCTAACATAAAATTCTGCAACATTATCAATTTTCTTAACTCCACAGGATGGATCTGAAAACTATACTCCATAAACATCCAGGTCACGTGAATTGTGTCATCAAAACGGCACATCGGCGTTACTTGTGTCTCTGGCAGGTTCACTAGTTTCAACCACTACCATCACAGGAAAACTTTAATCGTTCTTGAATCGATGTCTATGAAACATCTTGCGAATTTTCTGGCCGTGAGTAAACGGGATCCCATAGATATCACAATTCAAAGACGGAAGTGGCAGTGGATCAGACATGCTTTTCGAAAAATTGACACCTTCATTGCTTGCCAAGCGATGCAATGGAATATACTAACCCAGGACGAGTCGACGGAGACATATATGGAGAAGGACAATCGAAGAAGAGTCACTGCAGCTAAAACAAAGTTGGACAGAGCTACGATTTATTTCCAGAAACCAAATGCGATGGGGCATAAATATATTTCTGCATATATGTACTTTCAAAAAGCTTAAAAAAAAAAAAAACTAAACAAGATGCCAGAGAGCTATTAAACTGCATACAAGTAATGTACCCTAGATTGACAAAGGTGGAAGAGAGTATTTTCTCAGCAAACCCTCTTCGTTTACCAATTTAACTAAAACTTTAGATATTATGTAGCATTATACTCACTTAATTCTCTTTCATAATACTAATTTGAAAATTTCCATATATACCGGCAACAAATGACTGTTAATTACACAATAGAGTGGTTCACCAGCTTGAGAACTCAAAACAGAAGCTTAACAGCTATAAGAACCAATTAGCCTCATTAACAGCGATTTGTGGTCACAGGCATTTTCTTATCGTGTTACAACAAAACGATTACAGCGCTTGCCACCTTTCTAACCTAGCCTTCTTAAATATGTAAGTATATCAAATGTAAAATGTGACTCTAATTCACCTTCACAGTTACATCTCATAAAATTTCGAAACTTACCTGTCATCTTCCTTTCGCATCGTGATTCTTTTCACAAAACGTACTCACCCTGTTAACAAATTGGTTAAATAACGGATTGATATTCAAATAATTGCTAAGAACCGCAGCTATTTGTATAGACACACATCTGTATGTGTGTGTTATAGGAATCGGCGTGATGATGAAACTGGAAATGCTTATCTAAATTAGGTCAATGGAGTTACGGGACAAGTTAGTTATGTACATACATAAAAAATAAAAATAAAAACAAATTCTAATATTATGTATCTAAGACTATATGTAAATGGGAAATTATTTTACGCAACATATACCTCAAAACTTTTGCCAGCACTTGATCTATGTGGTCAAGATGAACTTATACATTCAAATGAATGCCAATTAATTTGGTTGTGTGTATCTGTATCTATTTGCATTTTATGGAGAATTGCTATTTCTGTTATGAAATATGAAAGACAAATGCTTATTACATAGTTTAGCTATGCGATGCTATCCGTAGGATGTAATCAATCACTAAAGCCGATGCGATTCATATCTTAAGTGGGTTTCTCTCATCGCTTGAGGAACTAATATAAATTATAACCGAACTGTTAGGTTGATGAAATAAAGTTTAAACCTAAGTGGTGTGAATATTTTAAGTACCATGAGTTGATAACGGGTTATTATTGATTAGGGTTATATTATTAATTCATTATAGGGCTTATAAGCCGGGCAGTGGTGTAACAAAGAATTACGCAGTTGTGCCAAATTACATGCAAGTAGTTAAGGAAGACAAAGATCAAACGTCTTCGTCCTTAATTTAATCCTACTACTACGGATACATGCACTCTTATTTGTCATTAATTGCATACGTTCGCAAAGATCTCGATTTGGATTGTCTAACGATCTAATCAATAATTTAGGCTTTCTTATCCTCAGACAATTAGGTTAGGTTAGGTAAGAAGGTTGGCAGAAGGTCTGTCACTTTACTCGAATCCACAGATTGTGACCTGTAATAATGGTGATCATAAGTGCTAAGCACGAATTCTTTTGAGTGTGTTCCGTCTCTCATTGCCTAACTGTATGTCGCGTTTTAGAACTTCTATAGGTTTCAGAACCGAGTGATCGACCATTGTTTGGTTTAGTTTTGATTCTATTTTTGCCACTTCATTGGCATTTTCTATGCCTCTATGCCCAGGGATCCAACAGAGTGACACTTTGTGCTTTGAGCTTAGGATTTTAAGCTCATTTTGACGTCTATTTACTAGTTTTGATTTAAGCATTGTAGATGAGACAGCTTTAATGGAACGTACATATATGTCCATATTTCCTCTCGAATTATATGTGCCGATGCATCAGTAATTAGCAGGATTTTTGTGATTCTCTTAAGGTTTGCGAATAGTCACCAGACTAGACACCCATAGGTTAGAATTGGCCTAATGATGGCAGTATACATCCAATGAATTAAAACGGGTCTTGGCCGCCATTCTTTCCCAAAGATTCAGCTTTCTTTGTTCTTTCTACGGTGTTCTCTTTCATCTTGCCTTCTAATATGCAGCCAAGGTACTTGACCTTTTCTGAGATAATTGATGGATTCACCCGGTGCATATGGAGTTTCTTTCTAGTAGCGTCAAAGCAACTACGACATTGTGTCTTGTGAGAGATCCCAAATCTCCGAATACTCGAAGGCGCTTTTAAACTGGGGCGGTCCAATGGTTTTATCTTGAAATGAAGCAGTTTTTCTGTAGCAAGTATGAGGAAATTTGCCTTTAGGAGCTCCCAGTGGCTGAGTTGACGCGATCTGTGCACCACCTTGCTAGTTCGTTGGAACAATAATTTTCCCTAATTTCCCCCAAACTAAGCATCTTAACGTCACGGCAGTCTTGTACAAGATCGGTGGACAAGATATTCGAATCAAAAGTTTTCAAATCAGCTTAGCTATCTAGGACACCTTCCAGAGGAACCGTAAAGTCGATAGGATTTCACGAAAACAAAACCCTCAGCGACACCTTAAACTTCTCCAACAGCTGCGCTTCAAATCATGCTACACTAACAGCCAATAGACATTTGTGAAGCTCATCAATGGTGTAAAAAAAAACGTGGGGCATGCCAAAATCCTAATGATTCACCGCAGCCTTCCTAAATCAACTGACACACTGCCCACTGAAAATTACTTCGAAATGAGCTATTAACGGCTCCAAAACAGCCGACAAGTCGGTTCAGAAGACCTTCGGACTCCCTAATCACTGTAGTGTTCTCCAAGCCGAAGTCACGGCTATCGCTCAGGTGCCGTTTGGCTGAAAATTAATCCAGTCTCACGCATAGACATTATGATTTATATCGACACTTAAGGAGCGATCGATTTCTTATATCCAACACAATAAAATCTAGGAAAGTGAAGGACTGCCGCGTGTCTCTGAACGCATAATGTCACACTCTGTTGGGTTCGAGGAAACTGTACGGTTGACGAATAAGCTAGGCAAGGCTGTCAATTTGAAGACAGTAGGAAGCTTAAACATGTCAAACGTTTGGTAGACACTGGTGATTCTCACCGATGTTCTGTCGTAAATAAATCATAGATGGCAACATCTTGACTATTGCAACAATGCCAGACTAATCTCCCAGTTATCGATCCTAAAAGATTGAAAGCTAAAGGAGACCAGCTCTCGAAATTAACTAACGTCCTAAAAGGGCTTTGCATTCCAGGCAGACATGCTCAGCATTTGGGTATTAAGTGCAACGGTTTCTGCAGAAGTTGTAGCGACGAGGAAGGGGAAGAATCTAGTGTACACTTTCTTTGCACGTGTCCCAGCCTCGCAAGCATCAGGAAAACTACCTTTGCAACAACCTAAAAGATCTGAACACTACCATCACGACCGATCTGAGCAAAATGGTTTTTTTCTTTATCAATTTGGGCTTCGACTGCCGTAACGGTAGCCACACTGGTACTCTCATATCGATTATATAGTTGGTAAAATAATCTCATGAGTCTTGTAAACAAAAGAGTTGAAGTGCGAACTTGAACCACATTTTTTCCATTTCCAACATGTTTCGTTCATTTGAAGGAAGGAAAGTGACCGTATTCCTTTTTTTAACAAAACTACTTCTGCTTATTAAAAAAAACTTCTACAAAGTGTAAAATTAAGGGCTTTGTTGTGCAAAAAAAAACTAATTTTTCTTTAATAGACTCGTGAATTGTGCTAGGCCGACGAATATCTACTCGTAATTGCTACAAATTGAAATTTGAAAATTATTCAAAAACTCATCTATAAACACATCCCATTTAAAATTATCCTTGGAACTCCCCCCTGTCTCACAAAAAAATAACAACTACTTACCACCCGAGTGTCGAACGCCTCGTTTAAACACACCAAACAAATTTAAAGTAATTTGTGGCTATTATATAAAACCCGTTTAGCACACCCATACGCCATTATCTAACGCAACTAGCCACAGCTAACATTAAACATTAACCAGAGTTTAACAGTTTTGTGGTTGACTTCCTGTCGTACTTGTGCTTAACACCCTAGCTGAAAAATGTGAAATTACTTAATTTAGAATTACGTTCGCGGTTGACCTACGCCTCTTGTTGTGAGTCTCTGGCCATAGCTAAACCTCAGAAGTCATAAAATAAAAACTTTTTTATTATCATCTCCATGACCATGGTAGGTACTCACTGGTCTCACATCTTCTTTGAGTCATTAAACTCGCACGCTTACTAGGCCCCATTTGTATTTGTCTTCGGCGCTATGATTTATGAAACATCTTTCTTTTTTCTTCCAGATGCTGTCACATCAAGATCTTTCAGCAATAACGAGAAGAAAATGGATGCTCTTGCTAGCTGTAGTAGTGCTGTGCATGGCTAGCACATGTGGGGCCCAAAATGACACTGACTATGAGAATCAAACGGAGATGCGCGCTGCTAAAAATGAGTCGGAAGAGATCACTGATTTGGAAACGAAAGAGGAACCCTACCCGAGTATATGGTCTATGATGTATGACCTCTGGAATTGGATGATCAGCGGTTACGGTGAAAGCAAGAATTCTGTCGGAGGTATGTATACATGAATTGAAGTTAACGCGTGCACACTTAACTTTCGATTTTGGGGTCGAAAGTAATGAAGTGCTCCACAGTAAATGAAGTTAATTAAATGCAAAGTGTACTTATCTTTGTTTAGAGGGATCTCTGATAGGTCTTACGTAAGCAAGTAGGTAATACGAGGCTTTATTGGTAATAAAATCAATTTGAGGATCTAACAAAACCGCTATATTGTTACTGAAAGTGAGAGGCAAGTAATAAGTGATGCAAGAAGTAATACTTTATGAAACAGCAAGGTTCAATGTACGATTTATAACATTCACGCATGCAAGGCGAGAGGAGAAGACAGTTATATTATTGATTTTAATTGAAGTACAGACCATCTATCACTTCAAATTATGTAAATTATGCAACGAATCTTTTTCTTTCTTTTCTTTCTCCTAAGGCCTAACATTAACATTCTTTGAAATAGATCGCCTATCTCTTGCGGATATACATATGTTATTGCCTGAACTTGGATCAACCTGGATGGAAAATTTGTCACTCATTTCTCAGTCGTTATCATCACTCAAAAACGAGAGACAAACCCCGAAGTGATCCCTAATTTCCTACTCCGATCTAGTAGTTCTTTAGAAATTGTACATTTTTACTCTATTTTTACAAGCTTCATCTCTGATGATTCCGGCTACACTGGAATTCTCTAAATCTAGCCTTTTTACATGTGCGATCACTTGGTCTTTGCAAGCGGAAGTGCTTAGTCTGAGGACGGCGATTCAAAGGCATTATTGAAGCTAATTTTTACTGAATTAACGTTTAAGCGTCCGCAATGCCAATCGTCAAAGACCAAAGACATCATTGACTGGAGCGTTTGTTATTCAATGGGTCAATATGTGAGCGATTAAGTTACATCCACGTCTTGATACTGTACATTAACCTCGTGATTATATCTTTTTCTTCACCCGACTTTATCGCATAACGAACTTCTGGATCACGAACGTATGTGGGGAGTGTACAACGCAGGTACATTTCAACTCGGAACGAACCCTAAAGTCGAAGTCTGTGGACATTCCGAGACTACTTATGATACCACCACAGTCAGAGGTGGACCTGGACTTCAATCAACAAGCGTTGATCAGCCAACGCGATCGTTAGCTAGCTGCCTCCAGTTTTGCATGCCAAGTTTTTTCAGGTCTCTTTTCATTTGCGTACGCCACCTTAATCGCGGTCTTTCTCCACTGCGTCGTGCTCCCGGGGTAAACTCGAAGATTTTTCAGACTGGAGTACTGGTGTTCATCTTTTCTAAAGTCCTAACCATCTAAGTCGTTGTATTTAGGCTCTTCTGACTAGATCGATGTCACTGTACAACCTATAGAGTTCGTTATATCTTTTCCTCCATTTATAGTCTATTCAGACAGGACCATAGATCACGCAAAGGACTTTTCTCTCGAAACATCCTAGGGTAGGGAGACTTCAACCATTTTCAACAAAGGCCATGCTCCTACGCCATAGAACAGGACTGGCGTCGTATATAGAGTCAATTTAGTTCTTCAAGGAAGGACTATGCTAATTAATTGACTTCTTAGCCCAAAGATACAGCGATTAGCAAGAGTTATACTCGTCGCAACTCATCAATTTCGAGTTCAACGCATTCAATTCTAGTGGACGAGGCTCTCAACTTTGTCCAATCGACACGATGGAGATGGTTGCTCGATAGACATGGTTGCGCATGACGTGGAGCAACGATTTAAATTTTTTGAATTTTGTGTTGGTGTTAGTTGTGTTGAGTGCGACGTGCTAGCGCTTATTGAAGCACGGTGCAGATCCACTCACTGCTGGGTGGTCTAAGTTTAAAATACTAATTTCATGTTAAATATTTGTTTCAACTACCTCTTGGACAAAAATCAGTTAGCCTATGGTAACAACAACAAAAATTTATTAGCGTTAGTTGTATCGAATCAGAATAACAGAATGAGTGTTACTTCATAATTCCCATGCAAAAAATAATTCTGCAATTTAACACCTGTTAGACAAAACAGAGTCTCTAAAATATTCTCAAAGCAAAATAGATACTCATGCAACCATACATGTACGTATGTAAATCCCAATGAGTTCACTGACATCCAAAATTCCTAAAAATTCCAATTTTGAGCAGTTTGCAAATTTTGTCATAACAATGCTAATCAGTTCACATACAACAGCCCACACTCAGCTAAATTCCGAAAAAAAAAAATTTTTATTTTTATTGATTCGCCCTACTTAGCACCTTCCAGCAGACCTTAGACAATCCCAAAAAAAAAAAAATCAATTTTGCCCGTTTGATATTTGAATATATCACCATCAAGCTACTTTCGTTGGTTTAATTGACGCCATCACACGCAATCCACACTCTATTTCTGAATACTAATCACGCAAGCAGTTACCCAGTGTTTTACATAATTTCTTGGTTTTTTCTTGCAGATCATCATGTGTCATAAAAAGTTCACCCTAAATGTCAGTTGCAAAAAAATAACCTAACTTTCTCTAAAACTACATAAATATGACTGACCACAGTGACAGTGAAGAGATATTTGCGTATTTTCGATCGCAGATTCAAAGATACATACATACTCGCAGAAACAAAGCTTGCTTAAGGCATTTGTTGACAAGATTCTGCGGGATAAAAAAAGGAATGACAAACCTTTTTGTTGATAAATTTATTTGTATCTAGTAGATACAACCACTCGTAAATATTTGCAATTTAGCTGAGATAGTTTTCAACAATTATCTTTGAATCAAAATTCCGGTTTCAAGATACATTTTTGTATGCTTAGGGCAATAGACACTTTCCATTTCATTGTGAGTTAACTTCGAAGGGGATAACATGCGCTTAGGGACAAACTGAAATGCAGGTAATCTTTTTTTGTAGGTATAATGGATTGTATCTAGTGTTATATTACTTTCCCTCTCGGAACGGACTACTATGCACCTTCCAAGTGAATGGTGATGAGCTCTAATAAATCTGAAAGAGCCAAACCACAAAAGGAATAGAAATTGAAAAATTGAAAAACAAAAAAAAAAGTGAAAAATTGAAAAATGAAGTAATTAGGATAAATTGGAGAGATCTTATCGAGATCTATAGATGAATGCAACTGTTTCTGCTGCCGTTGAATTAATTCGTTCATCGCATTCTTCTTATGAATATTCGATTAAAAAGAACCGAAATTTTTGAAAGGTGAAGCATTTGTTTTTATCATTAGAAGGTGGTGTATACCATTCAAATATGGTGTCTATAGATATGGGCCATATTTGGGAACAGCAAGAGAGAAATGACGAGAATCATTGATTAGGTTTCAGGTTTCAGAAGGTTCTACAGATATAATATTTTATGTGTTTTCGATTTTCTTTTCTGTTCAAATTTCATGCTGTGCCATTGAGGAGTTGTAGAATGCCTTTGACACATTTAAATTCATTCATTCTTTAATAGGTCATTTCCACTTTCTCTTGAGCATTAAGTAGGTGCTTTGATGAAGCCTGTTTCTATTTAAATTAGTTTCCTGGACACATACGACAGAACGTTCTGAAATAAGCAAATAAAAACCAAACAAGTTAAGTTTGTGACTAAAATACTTAAACTTTCCCCCCAACTTCCAACTTATTACCCTTGACACACAGTAATTGTGTTTGCTTCTGAAAACTCCTCTCTTTTCGACAAGTTCGTTAGACTGAGTTAAAAAGAAGGTTACGTAGCGGAGAGTTCCAATCCGATACGTCTAAACTTTATCTCAATAGATAGGCCTGATTGAAACGGTTTTGATAACGGTACGTTTGAAGAATAGAAAATATTAAACCGGTTACGAAGAGCACGCTTGAAGAGAGAAAAAGGGCAGCGATCATGAGTCACAAAAAGACTGTCTTTTGCATTCCGAGCACTTTGGCCACAATATCTGCACACTCGCTGTGCTCCCTCTTTCCGTCAAAAATTCCCACCAAAGACGTAAACTACACGTAAAGTTTAATTGTCAGAAAAGCTGCAATCAACAGAATTTGGCTGACGTTAGGAAGTCAACATGATCTCAAGAGGGTGGTATCATATAAAAGAGCTACTTAACCCTGTGTTACGAAGAATGGTAGTCATCTACGGGGGATTGCCATTGCGGCAGTTTCCGATGAATAACCTTTTTTTTTTTTGACCACAATTTGGTCTTGGAGGGATTTGTTCCCTCACTAGAGCTTCACTCAGCACTACGATTGTACTTAAGAGTCTTATACTCAAGAATATTCGGCCTTTTTTGGAAATGTTGACACTGGTCTTCAATGCTTGACGCTAGCGGCATAGAACTTCTTGCATCGATATCTTGCAATAAAAGCAAATCGACATCAAACTTTCTTATCTTTGCTGTAGTTCAGGATACTTGCAGTCGCAGCCGTATCTGGCTTCAACAAGGAAGTGATCCGAGCCGATTTTCACCCCTCGGAACGTTCGGACATCCATTATACTGGAGTCAATCTGATCTGTTGCTCTCCACTGAATATATTATCTAACGCAGCATTTACTTGCACAGCATTTATGACGATCAACCATATCAACCAGATCAACCATATAAATTACCGTCACTTCATCTCTTCGTGTATGAATGAACGGATGTGTTCGCAAAGTAAATCCTTTTGAAATTTAAACTGATAAATTGCCATTCATTGACTGCACCTGCATAATTTTGACAGCTTTGATGGTTTACAACATATTTCACTACCACTTACAACAACAATTTTCTATTTAATGGACAGACATTTACAATAAATGACAAAACAATGGAATCACTTTCATGTTTCACTAAAAAAAATTCCCTCTCTCATTGTACTAAATGGGATCAATTAGCCAACACTATTTTTGGCAGTCATCTCGACCATAATAGCATAATAAAAGCAAATGTTTCCTACGTTGGCAAACAGACAAGTTTATACTCTCATAAAAGTCACAAGTCTCACACAACAAAATGAAATATTAACATAATTTAATTATGTTGTTTTCTGACAACGCCGACTACAATCTCTCTTTCTCTTGCAGAACCTCGCACATTTGGCAAAATACGACGACTTCAAATGGCTTTAATCCCCATCGTATTTAAATTTGGCGTCATCTCAGCAATGGTCACGGTTCTTGTTTTTCTGGCACTGAAAACAGTATTCCTTTTGAAAATGCTGCTGCTTCTGAATGCCGGTGCAATATTGGCGAAGATTTTAACATTCAAAGGTGACCACTACCAACAACAGCCATCGTGGACTGGTTACAATGGCTGGAGTACTTCACCATCGACGGGTGGTAATGCATGGCCTGGTGCTCCACCTTTAAACAAAGAAATCCATCTTCACATACACGGAAGCAATCAACAGCAGCATCAAGGTTGGGAGAGAACAGATTATTCTGGATACAATGCAAATGGACGTTATTTCGACGCCGCAAATGAGTTAAACAATCCAGGTCCCTTGCCCTACCTTCGGGCATCATATCCAAACCATCAACCGTACTACACGAATGGTGGTCGATAATTTCCTCTTCTTTAATCGAATAAGTTAAGAAAGCCAAAAAAACAAAAACTACGAAAATGTCCTCAAAGCTCAAGATGTTTAGTTGGACATACGTTTTCCTCTGTAAATAAAATTATTTTCTACAAATGCTAAATTATTTTTGTTAAGTTATAAATAAAATCAGTGTTACTTTGTAAGCCGATAAAATAGGTTCTAAGTCACAAACTGTAAATGTATTAATAAATTATTGTATTAATAAATAATAATTAAGTCAAGAATTTTGTTCCGTGTTCGTTTTTTTTTTTTTTAAAGCAACATTTGGATAATAAAATTATAATGGATGCATTCTGTGATCTCTGACCTGTTTTAGATGGCAGTCGACTTATACAGGTTAGCAGTGCCGTGCGCCGTTTATATAGGTGACATTAACGGAAAATATGGTGTTTGCTTTCTAAATATAGAACTCTTTGAATAATTTACAAGACCAGTTAAATGTGTGACATCGTGGATTTAGTTCTTCAAACAGAAAAATGTTAATTAAGAATCTTGTCACGTACCCGCATGAAGAAAACCCTATTTCCGTCAATGAAGTAACTCGCCCACCCAATCTACAGGAAGTCGGTACAGCTATTACAAGGCTGAAGGACAATGAAGCTGTGGGATTAAATGGATTACCATCAGGGTTGATCTGGGTCACCTGCACCTGCAAAGTGGGAGGACTAAGGCAAGCCGAATGACTGGAATATTAGTTGTATCTGTCCCATCTTCAAGAAAAGCGTTCCGCCGTCTTACAAGAACTACCGAGGCATATCCCCACTTTGTGTAGCCTACAAGATCCTGTCCACTGTACTGTATGATCGACTAAAGCTGTTTTGCACCACACTCATTAGCACCTACTAGTGTGGCTTCCGGCCAATTATAGACCAAATCTTAACACAGCGACAAATCCTGGAAAAGACTAACGAATTTCAAGCTGGTACCCACCATATCTTTATCGACTTCAAAGCACCGAGCTATATAACACGATTGCCGAGTTCCGATTCGGTAGTGTCACACCACGATTGAGAATTCGTAATGCACCGTGTAACTTATAAACAGAACCTCCAAATTATTCCGAATTTCGTGTGTTTTCTTCAATAATGTGCTAGAGCATGTAGTGCGGAAAGACGGTATAAACGCAGAAGACACTTTATTTAACAAATCCGTCCAACTGCTAGGGTACTCAGACGATATCGGTATCATTGTCCGTTCCCAGCGTTCCATTATTGAAGGACAAGCCAAACGAGTTGGTTTTATAATGTATGAGGATAAGACAAAGCACATGCTATCGAACAAAAACCAATCCTTCGATCCTGCCAATCTTGTTTTATGGAGCTTAATCTGCATAGAAGTCTAGACTTAAGGAATCAATTGCTTCTTTAGAGGCAAAAACTATATCTTCCAAATCAAGGTTAAAGTCTGCAGCTTCATCAAATCAATCAATCATTGATTAAAGAAGGCAACATATTCGGAAGGATCATTACCTTGCACATTGATAGTCTCAGCCGTTAAGAATTTGGAGTCGACAACAGGAAAAGAGGCAATGTCAGTAGTTAAGACCTAAGGCAAAGTACCTGGGAGTGCATACTTGATAGAGAATTTGAATGAAGAGGTTATACCTAAGAATAAATGAGAAATCGCCTTTTACGCGTGCAGTATCTTTAGAAAAAATGGAGACCTAAGCACGCCAGCATCGACTGGATATATATATATATAACATGGCGGCCAGCGGTAGGGACTGTAGGGAGCCCCCTGCTGTTCTGTTCTTACTTAAAGCACTTACTTATATTACATTCCGCTGTTACCACACTTACAAATAGCCCGATAGTGTAGCTGAAAGTCAACGGAGTGTATTCACTTCGTTTTTAACCATATAAGAGCTCCCTGAAAAACGACAAAAACCTGAGGGAAAATAGTCAACAAAAACCAATTTCCAAATTTTACCCGAAAAACAACAACAAAATGAGAGTTCAGAACTTAGCACCTAAAAAGATGCAACCAAATTATTCCGCTTATCCACGCATACACTTCAAAGACACAAACCAAATGTTCTCATATGTAACCAATTGGCGCTGCAGTCAACCGTCAAAACCATATGATGGCAATTCCTCCCTTCATCTGTCAAAAATTATCGTAAAAGGTAAATTTTTTCCTCAACAATTTTCATCGAAATATTAATTAAAATCTATCCTTTCAGATGAATTTTAAATTTTGTTCAAATCTAGTATCCACTGGGTTCAAATTGTGCAGCAATGCTGGTCAAATTGCTGCCAGAAACTTCCATATTATGACAAAACCGATACCACAACAATTCGCCGCATTACCATTTTCAGCACTCCAACCTCAATTACCTGGATGCAACATCCTGAGACTTCTGACACCAATCAATTCACTTATATCACAAGTTGCTGGATTTAAAGTTAAAGGACGCTTGAAGAGACGTTGTAAGGATTGTTATTTTGTTATAAGGGATCGACGTCATTATGTCATCTGTCCAACACATCCGCGCCACAAGCAAATGTCGATGAAGAAACGTGACTACAAAACTTGGATCCTTACCGATGCAACACAAAGTAAAATTCGTCCTTTCTAATGAGGCATATAGAATAGAAACTGGCTTGTTAAATTGATAAATAAAAAAGCCTCGTTAGAGTGTTTTTAACGTTGAAAGCCTTTCATTTCCATAGGTTTGTTATGAAAAAGGAAAAGTAAAACTCAAAGTTCTCAGCGTGCTCCTACACAAACCCAAGACAAATTTATTGTTGATTTGCAGAGTGGAAACTGCAGCAATGTCGCTTTAAGCTTACTTTTGTTTTTAATTACATGTGCGGACTATAGAGAAGGACCATCATCACACACAACCATGAGAACTACAATTCTTCACAGAAGCTCCTGTTCGTTATCAAAACAAATTTCCAAATACATACATGTGTTGATTAAATCTTTTTTATTTATTTTTTTATTAGAAAAACGAAAGACATTTACAAACGATTACATTAGCTTCAAATCTCAATCGATGATGGTAACGTCATCATCGCTATCATCTTCGTCCGGTTTGGTGCGCTTTGTGCCAGACGGACCATCATTTGAACTATCATCGTCCTCAACAGGCTTTCGCTTCGTCGCTACAGATGAGATTTTCGTTGTTACAACAGTCATTGGTTCCTTTATTTCAACATTGTTCTCGCCATCAACGGGAGCAGTTACGTCGTCCTCCGCAACAGGTGCAATTTCTACATCATCATCTTCAATCAGGCATAAATCATCATCCTCGTCAATCACTTCAATTCGGCTCTTTTTGGATGTTGACGGACCATCAGAAATTGCATCTTCTTTCTGTGACCCATTGACTTTGTCTGCCGCTTCTTCTTGCGGCTTTAGTTTATCTTCATCAGCAATCACCTCATACAGTGGACCGTCTCGGTCAGCATCCATGTGCACAATGATAATAGTCACCTCGTAGTTCTGAAAGAAATCATCGACTTTCAAAAGCGCTCCATCTACAATTCCAATTTCATTCATTGTCTTGTCGTCATTGCAATCGGTTTCGCCTTCTTCCGATGAGATGATAATGACACCTTTGGTGTCGATGATTACATCAGGATTGACCATGTTCAAAGTCTTTACAAGAATTTCATCACGGAAGTCCTTAATCTTTACTTTGTTGGTGTCTACTTTGAGGTAAATAGCTGGGTCTGGCGAGCACACATAACACTTTGGGTTCGGTACACTAAGCAACTTGTCTGGGACCAGCAGCTGGTTGCGCGGATTTGGTCGTAGTCGCATGTAGACGGACTTGCATTTTTCTAACTCTCCTTGAAGAACTTTGAATGCTTGCAAAACTACAATTCCCGCGGTGATGGCGTTTGTGGTAGCAATCGCTGGAATTATGTTGCCGGCCATGGATTTGATTTCAAATCGAGACTTCAGACCAATTGTGAAGATATAGGCGCGAATGTTGGCACAAGCTGCAACAAAATCCATCGCCGGTTGGTCGTCCTTATCCCAGACAAGTTTCTCATTGTCCGGCATCTCAGCCAACTGAGCCTTTAGTTTTTGAATGCAATCAGCGAACACTGCAGCACATTCGGCAAACGACCAAACTTTGTGGTACTGTTTCATAAATTCTTTACTGTCGCTGTCTTTGATGTCGCGAAGAATACTATCCCACTTGAGGGGTGTTGGTGGTTTTCGAGATTTCCAGAGATTTGACATGGACAGCAAATAATTGATATCATCGTAGAAGAATTTATTGAACAGCGCTTCGGCATCAAAGCCAGCATCTTCAGCCCATTGACGAGTGCTTACACGTTTTACATCGCCCTCATCTACGTCGCCTCCGCCGCCAGCTTCTGGATCGGCTACATCGGGAGAGATATCCTCCTCATCAGCGGTCTCACCAAAGAGTTGACTGAAATAAAAAATAAGTCATATAGTTCTGCGACAGAAAATTTCAATTACAACTCACTTAAACAAATGCTTCGCCCACACAATACAGTGGATAGGTTCCGATGGAGTATTTCTAATCGTACATCCGGGGAAAGTTTTCTGCGTAGCTTTGGGTGTACACTCGTAGCACTGTGTCAATCCCTTCATGATGAGTTCCACTTGTCCGTTGTAACCGGCTGTACCACTTTCAATCAACGGAACCTGTGCGTTTAAACACATGCGATTAACGTGATTGCGCGCCTGTCTGTTATCCAAAGCATTGAGGACAACGTTAAATTTCTTGAAAAAATTCACTCCGTATCCATTGCTGTAACAAAACACACCTATTATACATACTGGAAACAACGAGTGGGTTGTATGTAAACTTACTGTAAGATGCTATCATGATATGCTTTAATCTTAACGGTGGGATTAAATTTTAGCGCACTCTCTCTAGCCACTTCAGCCTTAGATCTTCCAACATGCTCCTTGTGGAAGAGGAATTGCCGGTTAAGATTACTCAAATCGATTGTGTCCAAGTCGATCTGAAATTTAATTAAATTTAACTTCCGAACTAAAGTCTCATAGATGTTTACTTACAATTTCAATATCCGGAAAACCAGACATAACTAAATTTTTTAAAATTTCGCATCCAATTCCGCCGGCACCAACAACTAAAATTTTACATTTTAGAATGCTTTCCTGTAGATTTGATGTCAATACGCCGGGCAGTGAGGCAGCCATCTTTATCAAGAATTATATTTGTTTGCAAATGATTTTATTACAAATGATTAATCGCGAAGCAATTTGGATTACTAACCTTAAGGAGGACACTTGTTATTAAATAATTTTACTGAGACTTGAGGATAAACCAGACAAAATATGACAAAGCGAACAAAATCCGCGTTTTTTTTTGCACGAGAAAAAATATATATAGATATACGTCAGATTCGAGAAGACGCTACTTAGTTCTGTTTGATGGATAATTTTGCTGACTTTGCTGAATAATGTAAGATATTTTCCAAGAAGACGTAAGTAACGAAGAGGTCGAATTTCAAAACAAAATTGTGCTTTGAAATTAGTTTGCGCAATTACTTAAATCAAGCATAAAGAACTTATAATGTAGTAGTGAATGCTATGTATAAACCACCAATGATCCAGAGATTTTTCGAAGCCATCATTTGGGCTACACAGAAGAGATTTTATCTTCAATGGAGTATGGAAATGCGAGGATAATGCATCCACACTGAAGAATGCAACTGACTTAGTACATATCCTGCAGGTTGATTGAAGATCAGGTCGATACAAGGATATAACGTCATCTAAAGAAAAAGATAAATGTGTCTTTCATTGAGAAACGTCTTGCCACGTCCTTCAGTTCTCCACTAGATTATCATTTGTTGCACCCCAGTAAATAGAAACATTAATGAAGTTCTAAGCGACGAACAGTTGTAGCTTTAACCAATTTATTGACAATCCCCCGGATATGAAAAGACTTTTGCGTCTGCTCCTCCCGAATATAAAATTTCTTTACACATTAATAAATTTTGAACACACCCCTGCTCAAGAAGTACTCTAAAACGAACAGGATTATTTCAACTCGTTACTCGTTGTTTAACACACTTCCCCTTCGGAAACTTATTCAGCTAAAGAACCTGTGCTGCTGGTTGTCAAATTGATATGACACGAGAGACAAGAGGGTAGACTAAAATTGTTTCTCCTGTTTATTGATTAAATGGAATTCCATTTTTTTTTTTATTGACAATTGACGCGAAGAATTGCTAAACAATTGAAAACAAAAATTAAATTAGTTCAGTTCAGTCGTGCTTTGCTCATTATTCGGTGGTAATTGAGAAACCAAGTAAAATCCACTTTACCAGAACAATCTATCGGTTGTAGTACCAGTCACCGACATTGGCTTCCGTGTGTGATTTTCATTTATTTTAACCAATTTATTCGAAAGAATATAATTAACTGCGCGTTAAGATATAATTGTGCATAGAATTTGAATTCTTTCTATCGGATAATAAGTGTTTTTTTTTTCTCTCTTCGTGCGTATCAGGTGCATTTGTGAATTAATTTTGTGTGATTAGCCTACTAGATAACTTGTGTGAACGCAAAGATAATGGCTGATGTTCGACGCAGGAAGGCGGAGAATGAATCCGATTCAATTCCTCCAGGTGATGGGCACAAACGCCATTCATTAACGGCTGATTCTTCAGATCATGTACGTACAGATAATTTTAATTAATATCTTGGTTGCTAGTTATTCAAACGGCACAGGTACAGTGGGTTTAATTCATGTTAATTCAAATTTAGAGGATTATGGATACATATTTTTGGCTAGAACTCATCGCGTCAGGATCAGGACTAAAATCAAAATAAAAAAGGCGAACTGCAAAATCGCCTAGAAAGAAGAGACTTATTGAATTTCTCGCTTGCTAATTAAAAACGCAACATGTAGCCAATGCGCTTGGTGCTATGGCGCATCTGCGAATCTCAGTTATGTTTTCGTTGGTCTTGTATCTCTTCTGATATTTATTTAAAAGAAAAACAAAACAGCTGTAAAACTCCAGGAGATACATATACAAATACTTGATTCAATTCCCTAAAGGGAACTGCAAGGCACAGTTTCTAATGCTATGATAAGAGTACTTTTGCTTTGATTTGATCATTCTGAATAGTATCGATCGGTTTAAAGGTGGTTTATCACTGGCTAATAGAAACCTTATGTAGTACACTGTGTCTGTGGACACAACATAAAAGTCTTGAAATGCATGCCGTAGAGATCCGCGCTAAGTTCATCAGCAGAGACTAGCGAGTCAAACTATGAAGGGTGCCTGGGCATAGGGGTGTTGAGGCAAATTAAATTGTCAGGAATGAATCGGCTACCGTTCACCTAAGCCTTTTTATAGTCTCAACTGTGCTTCCTCTAAGGCCACTGCAGCTTGAGATACCGTCTTAACAATTGAACCTACCTAGTGATACAGTGTTCCCACTCTGGTTACAAGAGGAAAGAACAAAACTGGTATATTCTTTGTGAGTGCCAATTAGAGTTTTGTAATTGGAGAGTCCCTGTATAAAACGCTGCAGCTTTCCATCCTCTTCGATCTCGGATATGCTGTTTCCCTTTCCAGTTCTCCAGACCAAGCGCTCCACCATCCGTGATAGCTTAGCAATCGAATTTAAGACTGTTTTGAAGATTCACTTGGCTGGACCATTATTGGCCATTCGTTCGACGAAGCCAAGTCAGTGAAGTCGACATGTTTTGGCTTTTTGAACTACATCTACATTATGATACTGCTCATGGAATTCGCGGTTGTATCATTCTTCCCTCGAAAGTGCTTAATATCTACTCTGCGCATCTGCTTATCATCAAGCACATACAGCAGAACTGGCAGGCTCCGTGTTTTGTAGAGCGTATATTTCGTCTTCTGGGTTAGGATTACGCTAGGAGCGACCAATGATGTCGATGTTGTCTGTGTATCCCAGCAGCTGAACAGATTTTTTGAAGAAGATATATTCCGTGTTAACACCTTGAAGAAATCTATCATGTGACACAAACACAACTCCTTGCCGAAACCCGGTGGATGTTTGGAAACATTTGGAAGAGCTGTTTTCAAATAATACACCGCGTCAAGCGGCGCAGCTGAATTAGTTTTGCGGGAATCCCGAATTCAGCCATACTTGTTTTGAAGTCGATAAAGAGGTGGTGAGTTTCCACTTCTAATTCATTGGTCTTTTCCAGAATTTTTCTTAGGGTGATAATTTGATCTACCGTCGATCTGTTGGGCCGGAACCCACACTGGTATGTGCCGATAAACACTTATCTGCAGATGGGCTTCAATGTTTCTTTCTACTCATCGAACAGATTAATTCAAATTTTATGTTTAAGACAGTGCTTGACCAATGGTTACGATATTCGTGTGATGGAGTTCGGCTGTTATAATCAATTGCTTAGCAACAAAGTGAATTTTATAAAGATATGAGCTATCTTTTTCCGCTTGATATAGGAGATGGTTGGACGATAGTACTCAGATGTGATACCTTATCTAGAATTTAATATATTCAAAAGTACTCGTGTGTGGATACGCTTGACCGCCGAAATGAAAAAAACTTCTCAATAACATGCGCACCATGAATGGTTGTATGCATAAGAGGTGGAAGAGATGAAGTATCTACGTCCGTAGCGACTTAAGACTTTGTTTAGCGTCTGAGCTCGCTAGACAATGTACAGAAGAGGATTTTCCAGGTTTGCCAGCGTCTTTAGTTAAGTCGGGGGTTTCAAGTGAACACAATCGAAGGTGGTATGACAACCCAAACGAAAGGGCCACGACGTAGGAAATCCGCCGCATTCTTTGTGTCTCATAGCAGAAAACTAATCGCCGCTACACTTTCGTCAACCACTTCCGAGTATTAGGTCTAAACAACATTGGATAGTTGTACCAAAGCTTGTGAACAGGACGAAGACTCTTGCGAATCACTTAATACGTGATTTTTTTACTTTTGCTTGGATCAGGTTGCGAATCTTCAGTGCTGATATGATGAACTTTTTACGAACGCATTTAAATGTGGTTCTCTTCCTGGTAGTACAGTGAACCAGTCTTTGAGTTTGAAGGTGTTCAGTTGGGTGTGCCATCATCATGTTGCTATATTCACGTAGAACTTCATCTGGGTGGTGAACACCTGGTGACAGCTTAAATATAAGCCTATTGGCCAGTACTTCTTCGTTCACGGCCACTTGCGATACGATGATGCGACTCAAGTTTAGATTAAACCAGAGTCTGCCGCACACATCGCAGAAATGCGAATATGTCGTCAACATTCTTGTAATAAGCCTTGTGAGCTTAGTAAGTTCCTTCGCCTCTGCTATCGCTGTTTCCACTCCTAATCCAGGTTTATGTTCGTGGACCAACTTCCCCTTTGCCGCTAGGAGATCGATGGGAGTCATTCCCGCGACTACAAGGACAAGGACTGGTGCCGACACCGGACGGTATGAGGTTGCTACTCAGAGGGTTTCACGTTTCTTAAGCGTTGTCATCTGTTTCCTGCATTTATCGTGCCTCGAGAATGGCATGTTTGATCGACATGAACCTAGCAGAGAAGTAGTATTGTAGTCTTTACTAAAAAAATATCGAGTAATTCATCGACCATACAGTCATGGTCTCCCCAAGTTGGCTTTTTTGGTATTCCTTTGTGGTGTTGTTGGGTACGAGGAATAGAATTTTTCAATGCAAATTTTCCACAAATTATGAAACGAATGCATCCGTATTCTTGATGAAAATGATCTACAGTTCTACAAGTTTTATTCTGAATCACTGTAGTTTCTTATTATTCTGCGCGGCATTAGTTTTCTAGGAACGTAAATTTTGATCGATCATGCTTTCGGAAACGAATTGTTATCGGTGACGTTAGATGTGCGCCGGTAAAAATAAAAATAAATAAAATTTCACAACACTTGTGACGACTAGTGGTATCAATTAATTGTTTTATGATATAATGTTTGATTTGTTTTCAAACAGTTTGTTGACCACATACGTGGTCCAGTACTATTGGACGCACTAGGAACGTATGTTTCAAATCATTACTCAGTCAGCGATTAATCTAAATATAAATATATCTCACACAGGAACACGTAATGCGGGAAATCATTTAATTAAAAATAAACAAATGTCGGAGAAGCAGCGATACGTGTGGGCGATGAGCCTTGTGAATAAGCTCAACAAATCATAAGTGAATACACTTGGACTGATAAGGGAGGCATTATTGTTCGCTTTGGTTTTTGTGACTTCTTGCAGCCTACCCACAAAATGTATGTAAATGTGATTTTGTAACACAATGGACTTATTCAAGCAGAACTTATCGAAAAGTTATGTATGTGAGACGTGTTTTCTTTTCGTCAGGGGGGAGGGGGGGACATTAACATAACTCTTAGAGTTTCCTTACATACATTCAACATTAATAAAAGAATAATAAGGCAAAGAAGACTAGTACAAATTTGGTTGATTTTTGTTTCTTAGATCTTTTAAGCTGGTTACAACAAATTCATATAAAGCCTTTGTATTGGTCACCGTGGCTTAGTGGTAAGTGCGTTGGACTGCTAAGTGAGAGACACAGGTTCGATTCTTAAAAACCACCAAAAGTTTTTTCGCGGCACCACCTCTTCGCTGGAATGACAAACCTGCAAGAGTACAATCTGTCATGAAATCTTTGATACAGACCTACAGCAATCTCTAGACTATCAACACCTAAAGGTTTTTACACAGATGAACAACTTTTCTCAGCGTTAAGATGAAGCTAGGTATACGCATTCACATGTTGACAGCGGCAGTTTCAGAATAACACCATTTTATTACCACAATTCTCATGAAAGGAGAAGATGCAACTAACTAAAGATGCAACCTAAATCAATCTTGTGGATTTGAGGTTTTCAGCAACTTCTTTCCCATACACTTTGTTTGGGCCGTCAAAAAAGGACATGTCATGACAAGGTACGAATACCTGCAGACGAAGTGGTTGATAGTTTCTTCCTCGTTTGAGCTGTCTAGCTTGACCCACTCTTTTGATAACTAAGCTCTAAATGGAATGTGAAAAATTTCCGCAAGAGAACTATGAAAGGTCGATCCTAGTGTTGCTGGTTCATCAGACGGTTCGTTTCTTTCTATGTCGCTATGGCCTAGGACCTAGACTAAAAGGACCACGAATTGTTGTAATAGGTACTACTCTACCAGTTTGGATATGGCAGCAAAAACGAGGTCTTAGATAATATTGAGTCGTTCCTAGAACACTGCAAGCATCAATGAGACATTGGCGACATTCGGTAATCTTGATATCTTCAAAGTTTCTGTGGAATTCCCGAATTTACCCTACAGAGCTTTATCATCGTTCAGTCGAAGTAGGTGAGTTGTAGTTAATTGGAAACGCTACCATCTCTTTTAGTGAATTTTGAAAGTTGCACAAGTTTTTTTTTTAATCGGACTGCCCTGCACGTTGCCATGCTTGTAATATGTGCCTAGGCCAGCTGAGCTCTCTTTAGTTTATTTATTTTCTATCCTTTGTTCAGCGCGGGCTACCAGACCCTAAGGTAAGAAATGTAAGGGTCGGTCGAACCAGGGCAGCGTACTTTTTTTTATAACTTTGATCCTGTTCATTGACTGACACTGGGACCTGAAAGATTTATTTCGCGACGGGTTGCTGCTTAGCCTTAAAGACATCCGACTTTCCTTATAAAAGTGAGTATGCCCTTGGAAGTGGAGTTAGAGATGTCCTCCGCGTAGAGAACTTCTTTGTTAAGAATACAATGTTATAATAGTAGCCGATCAAATCCTGGCTATAGCTCGTCCACATCGGAGAAGATGCAGATAATCGCACCTTTGATACCCCTCATATAGTTGATCCTATGTAGATTTCAATGGTATAGATTTCAGTCTAGAAAACTTGGCGGTGTTGGATCCATAGAAACCAAAACTAGCTTCAGAATCCATTTCGAATTGTCGGGTCGGAGTACCATTCCTGACTTCTAGAATCCAGTAATGGAGCACCATCCAACAAGTCGGTACAATCTAAAAGAGTCCAACGACTGTGTATAACAGGTGCCTTTCGGGAATTGAATAGAGTGTTGAGATCTTCTGATTTAAACTAATATTACAATTATGATAGAATAACGGCTGGTCCTAAGGCTGTTATTTTTTGAAGCTTTGTTTGCTGTAGCTCTTCTGAGTACCAAATATTTGTCGCATACGAGATTGTAGACTTAAAGATTATGCTATACAACCAGTAGATGATTCTTGAATTAAGGTCAAAAGTGTTGTCACAAGGAATTAGTGGCACACTGTGTGACGAACTTATTGTGAGAGTTTCAGCTAAGATAACTCCTAGATGTTTGACCACAGATAGCCAGAAGCTAGGCTTCTCTCGAAAAACTTTTAATTGTTTTGCTGACTTGAACCTGAGTCAGCAGTCCAACGCACTAAGCGCTAAGCAATGCCGACCACTACAATTGACCTCATTATAGAAGTTAAATGAAGTACCTTAAAGGTTGTAACTCCTATACCAACTTTCCTTTTTTTTTACTCCAAGGTACAAGAACGCTTCCTGTTGCACAATTCTGTAATGAATTGGAAGGAACTTGAAAGAGTCGGGTTATGTTTCCTGTGGATAATGCCAGTTCATCATCAAAACCAATGGCAACAGTACCAAAAATTCTCCCCAGTCATTCTGGACATCACCCTTGGAGCAAAAAGACTGAACCTAATACCAAAATCACTACACCAATACAAGCGCTGTGTGAATAGCATCATAAGGGTATTCACAACCCTTTTAGCGCTAGTGAATTGTAAAAAAAATGGCGTCTTAGTCTACCCTAAGGTATAGAGTTCGAAAAGAAGAAGACTGTCGATGACTGGAGATCATTGATACCGAAAGGTGTCCAGAAGAATTGTATTTTGAGTTTTATGTCATCATTGGGTTTCTTACGTCTAAGTCGAACACAGCACACTTGTTATTGTATACGAACATGCGCTGCTTTATCAATTCCTCCCTAAAGATGAACTTGGGGCTCTGAGATGAATTATTATCACCAATATTATTTATTTCTTACTTTAATAAATATTTGTCAGTGGTGTTCACTTCCAGTTTAGTTTAGATTTCGATCGCGTAATACTCGTACTGCTTGTTGATTTTGGGGAAGAGAAACGTAAAAACAATAATTATAAAGTTTACTAAGTTTGAAAAACTCTGTAAAAGTTCGAACGTTAACCTTTAAATTTTATGCCGCTGATTGCTCAACAAAACAAAGTTTACAACTAATAGCCACAATATTGTGTGTAAAAGATTCGTTAAGTTACAACGTAAACATGGTAATTTTGACAATTAAAACACCTGTCACCTGTCATTCGAAATTCACAACCATCCAGTGGAATTATGATAAACTTAAAAATTTCATTTTCATTTGATTTAAAAATAGATCAAACCCGCTTACAGCATTTCATCTCTATAAATGTAAACATATGCGATGTAATTGAATTTTCCATTAAAAGTGTTGCGATAAAGATGTCTCTGTTTTGATTAATCGGTCAACTCCAACATGACATAACATAGTGGAATTGAGAATGAGATAATAGTAATAATGTGGAACGCCTTTGCTCAATAATCGACAATCCGTCTGTTTGATGCATGTTTTTTTTTTTTAAATTCCTTACCTTGAGATACCAACTGTAAAACAGCATTGCTTTATGTTTTCTTTTTAAAGTCGTAAACCTTTTTTTAAATGGCAAACTCAATTGTTTTATGATTGCGATTGGAAACAAAAATAGTGTGGATCATTGTAGCTGCACCTTTATTTGTATAGAAAATTGTTGAACTGTGCGTGTGGCCGATTTAAAAATCAGTATAACCGTCTGGTTAACACTTATCTTCGATAAGAAGAAACGATAAGATTTTGTGTTTTTGTTTTTTTTTATGGTTGGTGGTATCGAAAAGATAAGAAGATGCTTTTGGATTAGTTTGCAAAATATAAATGGACAATTTAAATGGAATACTACTGCATCTCAGTAGAGAGAGGACACAGGTTCGAGCCTCAGCAAAATAAACAAGAGCTTTTCGCGGCACCACCTCTTGGCAGGGAATGACAAACATCCCAGAGTATAATCTGTCATGAAAAAGCTTCTTAATCTGTCGTTTGGAGTCGGCAATAAAACTGTAGGCCCTTTTCATTCATGCGTACAAATATGTATTAAAACACAGAAGCTAGGCTCTGTCCCTCTAACAGCTGTCGCGCCGATTATTTGTTGTATTACTGCATTTCAAGTTCTTTGAACTGTTTACAGAAATGGGACACCCGGGAGGGTAAAGAAATGTTATTAGTGGTCAGGATTTTAAGGCTGACACTTTTAAAAGACTCCGAACTCGTGGACTTTTTTTTTATTGACTAACGCTCCAGGGGTTTTAAGTACCCTTGTGGTGCTAGTCACTCTGCGTTAGTATTGATGTAGTGATTTTTGAATCTCAGATATTATAAGGTCTCTGAGGGTGGTGGCCAGAATAATTGAGAATTATTGCTTATAATTCACAGTATTTCCTTCCAACTTCCTGATGTCATTATCACTGCTCACTATGATCAACATTTCAACGCCAAGACCATCCTATTGTCGGTGTTATGCCTATGCAGTAGAGTTTCTTACTTATTTAAGGTGGCGCTACAGTTAAGAGTGGACCTGGGCCTTAATCAACAAGCGTCTCCAGCCAGCTGCCTGCAGTTTCGCACGCTAAGTTGGTTGAGGTCCCCTTCCACTTGCGTGCGCCACCTGAGTCGCGGTCTTCCTCTACTGCACTGTCCCTCGGGGGCGGATTCAAAGATTTTTCGGACCGGAGCGCTTGTGTCAATGACCCAGCTACCTCAGTCTTTCGACCTTCACTCTTCTGGCTAAGTCAATGTCGCTGTACACTCGGTACAGTTCGTCGTTATATCTCCTCCTTCACTCACCGTCTATGCAGACGGGATCGAAAATCACCAAAAGAATTTTCCTCTCAAAGCAGCCAAGATCACCCTCATCCATTTTTGATAAAGTCCATGGCTCTGCGTCGTAAAGCAGGACTGGGATTATTAAGGTCTTACATAGGGCCACTTTTGTTGTTCAAGAGAAGGCTTTGCTAGTCAATTGCCTTCTTAGCCCAAAGAATCAGCAATTTGCAAGAGTTATTCTTCGTTTGATCTCAGCGCTAGTGTCGTTGTCTGAATTGATAGCAGAGCCTAAGTAGACAAAGTCCTTAACTACCTCAAAGTTATATCTGTGACGTTTTGTCCGAGACGTCGGTGTTGGGTGTCATTTGTTGTTGTCGCATATGCTTGCCCTCATTGACCGTTAGACCAATTTTCGCCGTTTCCGCCTCAATACTCGCAAAAGCGTCCTTGACATCACGCAGCTTTCTTCCGATTATATCAATATCATCGGCGTATGCGAGTATTTGGACGGACTTTTGAAAGACTTTTGCCTCTTGTGTTTGCGCGTGAGTTTTGCACGACTCTTTCAAGAATGATGTTACAGAAATCGCATGGCAGCGCATAACCTTATCTAAATCCTTTTTTGACATCAAAGGTCTGGGTTCGTTCTTAACTGGCACTGATGGAGCAGCGTGCATTCTCCATCGTCATCCTGCATAAAAAGACGAGTTTAGCAGGGATGACAAATCTAGACATTGATCTGTATAGTTCGTCTCTATATATGCTATCATACGCGGCCTTAAAATCGATGAATAGGTGGTGTGTATCGATTTGGAGCTCTTGGGGGTTTTCCAAGATCTGCCGCAGTGTGAATATTTGGTTGATAGAGGACTTTCCTGGCCTAAAGCCACACTGATATTGAACAATCATGTTGTTGATGAACGGCTTCAGGCAGATAGGATCTTATAGGCGATGTTAAGAAGACTGATGCCTCTGTAGTTGGCGCAGTTTAGAGGGTCTCCTTTCTTGAGGATCGAACAAACAATGCTGAGGTTCCATTCATCGGGCATACTTTCGTCCGACCATATTTTACAGATGAGTATGTATACGGCAGTCGGGCCGTTCGCTCCAGCAACTTTGTTGAACTTAAGCTTTGATATGGCCATTTTCACTTCATCCAGGTAGGGTGGAGGAAATTGTTAGTCTAGAGTTGATTTCAGTTTTTTTTTTTTTTCTTTTACCTGGAACCTTCAACGTGTCAAGCAATAATGCAACCACTACACCACTTCCACTCCCAGCTTTCGTCTGAATTATTACTTCTATAGACCTAATTGTTTCTGTGGTCCACATTATCTCCATGTCAAGATCTACAGTCTTTGCAGAACTTGTGGGCTGAAATTTAAAGAGAAAGGTATATGTCTACAAATTTTGATTTCTACAACCTCCTTTTAACTCTCTCAAACTCTTTCCCCAAAACTTGATGTTTAGGTGGGTTCCATTGCATATTGATTCCGATTATATCTTAAGATGCGTTTCAGATACTAAACCTACAAAAGATTAACGAATATAATGCTTTATTTTTCAGGTCGATTCGGAAGAGGAAAAACTACCAGAGGAGAAGTATGTCGAAGAATTAGCTAAAACATTGCCACAAGGAACTGATAAGACACCCGAAATGTTGGGATCGGCACTTAAGGATTTACCTGATAGGTACGTTACATTATTTTATTCATTTTAAAATTGTCTATCATGCTTTGGCTGAGTTATCAACTGACCCAAAGCAGTCTTCCCGGTCAAAGCAAATATTCCATTGTTTGAACAATTTAAATCGAAAATATTGAAAAAAAATAATAAATTTCCATAGCCACATGATGTTTTCTTCCATTTATGTGACAGCGACCAACCCACTAATTGACACTTTAGCTGAGCCAAAGTCAACGACTTGTAAAATTAAATACTTGCTTTTGATTTAAATGCAACCGTTCAATTGAGTTAATGTTTATTCAGTCAATTAAATTCTGTTAGCATTTTATGCCGTTAGATTGGACTTTGCTTTAGCGAAACTTTAAGTATAAACAGTGTTTGGCTTGGAGCTCGTGTGCACTTATTGAGTGCAATGGTAGTGGTCGGTTGGTTGCCTTTTTGCATTTTTTTTTCTGGTTCTGTCCCATTAATTTCGAGATGCATGTTGAATTGCATATCACAGAGAAATTGTTTATGTTTTACATAAATAATCGCTTCGTATACATTTAACTAGACCAAAGTTGCAAGTTCCTGGACTATAAGGTCAGTTGCAGTTTGTTTTGCACTTACTTTGAAATTTTTGAGAACTTTTCCACCAATGTATTGGGTCTTCTGATTATAGATCTTTGTAACGTTCTAACTGCACAGACTTCTCTAGTATTGAACTTCGGGGGGAAGTTCTCCAGCTAATTGCGTATGGTAATGGTAATTCATTTTCGTCTCACGTGGTTTTCTTGCATTTTGTCTGTCTTTGATCAGTGCCAGGAACTGTAAGGCCGACGAACTCGTCAGATATGGAAAAACTATACCATGCTTCCAGAAAAAGGCACTTTGGGTATACCGATCGCTACATGATATCGAGAGAATTAACTCAAGATGGACAAGTGGTATAAGATGTCTAGCGAAAAAACAGATTTGGCCAAGGCTGGATCGGAAACTGTCTTAAGAATTTAATTTCTCTCAAACGATCGCATATCAGAACCGTAATAAATGTCATCACGGGACACTGTCTAATAGGCAAGCATGCAGCGAGTCCAGCATTCATTCAAATGATTTCTGTAGAAGCTGTATGGACGAGGAGAAAAAGGAAACCATTCCCCACCTTCTTTGTAGCTGCCCACCTCTCTCTGGCAAAGGAAGGCTCCATTTAGGAGAAATCTACTCTAATGATTTAGGTGATCTGACAAATACAGATGTCAGAAACCTCCTTCGCTTCATCGGAAGCTCCAACTGATTCAACGAGTAGATAAGGAGAACTCTCCAGATCCATGTGGTATCACAATGGACCTTTCATTGGTTTAAGGGTGTTGGAAACAGCTCGCAGCTTTTCAACCTAACCTTGACCAGTGGTAGGCAGCTGCAGCTCAGCTTTGCCTTAAAAAATTGCAATTGGGAGCCAAAAACGGTGTCTTGTGGAACTCTAAGTATGATCGGTTACTGGTTCACCTATATTTCGTATCCCTAAACCATCCTCAAATCAGTATGAACTTTAGAATGGCTTCTATCGGAGTGGTTGACAGTTCGCTCAGATCATTGAAAAGAGTGTGCACCGAAGGTTGATTCTTTGTTTCGGTTGAGGCCTTTCTAGTCGCAGAGGAAGTGCGTTGATACCTGCAAAGGTCGATAGTTTTTAAACGCATTCTCTTTAAATGAACCGCCAGTCCATATGTTGTGCCCTCAAGAAACAGACAGCGATTGGTAAGAGTTATTTTTCCTTTGAATTTTGATGAGATGTCGGTTTCAGAAGGGACAGCAGAGCTGAGGTAGACAAAGTCCTTACTATGTACGTCGAAGTTATAGCTGTCTATGGTGACATTCTGTCCGATTTGTTGATGTTGAGTGTCCCTCAGCAAAAACTTTTGCACTCGTTTACGCAAAACCCATTATGGCCTCAGGAATGGATGTATAGTCGGCTTTATTGATCCTTTCGCTAAGCTTTTTTTTTGAAGAGAAGAGTCTGGAAGTAATCAGTTTACATTTTTCTCTTCACCCTTCTAGCGAAGATTTGGATCTTCTTTCAGGAGTTAGATGCTTAAAGGTGGTCCTCGCTGCAATTTATTCAGTATTTCGGTTGAACAGTATAAGTGGAAGCATTGTTTCGAAGGCTCATGTCGAATTGGTTCTTATGGCATTGGTTGTGCTGATGTACACTAACAGCCGGATTTTTGTGAGTGCCTTTGAGTTTGTGACTTTTGCAACCGCTAGTCACCAGAGTAGGCACCAATACCTAGATTAGAATACGCCTGATGATAGCTGTGTTTATTCAGTAAATTACGACGGGTCGTAGGCCTTATTTTTTCTTGAGTGTTTTCCTACGAAGTCAGTAAGCGGTCTAGTATGCAGCCAGTTTATTTAGCATTTTTCGAGCTTTGTAGCGGGGTTCCCTTCTCTTATTTTTAGATGGAGTTGAGTTAAAAAAAAATTTAAGCCAATTTGACTTTTATTACACAAGAACCTTGTAAGGTTAATTCCATAAGTGTTACGAAAATAACCTTTTTTTTTTTTGAAAAAGCACGCACTTCTCCGAACGACATAATCAACTAAAATAAATCGCCTACACTCAAACAAAAGCATGTTCTGTAGAATACTTACCGCTGTTTGCATTATTAAAACGCCATAATACTCGTATGCGTAATTTCGTTTGGTTCAAGGTTTGACACAAAGACACCCCATAGGTGAGCGATTAAATACATATTTAACTTCGCCAGGCAACAATTGCATTTTGATTTCGGCAATTAAATGAATTACGCAACCGAATATGTAACTTCATACACGCTAAACGTAAACGTTCTCATGAATAAATTAAAAATCAAATGGTTTTTCTCTTTTCGTTTTAGATGGAAGAATTGGGTCATTCGTGGGATTTTCACCTGGATAATGATTTGCGGATTCGCGCTCATCATCTATGGCGGACCATTGGCTTTGATGATTACAGTAAGTTCAGTGTTATTTAATGGGTAATTGACTTTTGTTTCATGAACCATGAACCGAATGAATCGAAGTAAATCGGGGGCTGTGCAAATAGTATGCTATTTGCTTTCTTACGGGCTTCGATCACCCTACGCTACCTGGAATGTAATGTGCACATAACAACAAATTTCCGAAGTCCAACAAGTGCACTGGAGTGCTATTATTAGTAAGAACACGACGATCGATAAAATGGGGGAAGCTAGGTGTGATTCCACGAGTAAATTGTTTGCGACGAATGGTGTCAGATTGGTATGCACAATTATTATAGAAGAACGCAATAGGAGAGAGAAAATACTAGAACGACTACAGGGAAACAGTCTTCGTATAGGATACACCTTACTAAATTGCTTGTAGTTATAGAAGATACGTCCTCCAATGGATAGGTTACATTCAGATAGAAAAGTAGGTCAATTGAAGTTATAAGACAACTTATGTGTACATTGTAAGTCGAAACAGATTACTTAGCTTGTTCTTCTCTTTTCCCTAATCACTTTATTGAGAGTTTTTCTCTAGATTGTTGCAGAGTTCATCTTGTCAAAGCTATGATTCGCTTCAATCATACATATTTGGCGACTCAACGCACCCGTGATCCTGAGGTTCTTCTAAAACCATTTTGACATTGGGTTCCTTTGCCGAAACCGCACAAACAATGCAATTCCATTTATCTAGCTGCTTTAATGTGGTTCCACATGGTTTGAGACGAGAGAGTTAAAGTTAGCATGACAGACCATGATCCTCATCATACACCAGTGATACTAGTGATAGAATCCGGTGATAAAAGAATTGTGTAAGTGTATTGTCTCCCGATCCGTAAAGAATCTCTGTTGCCTTCAATCCTCTTCAATTCCTTGCGCATCGCCTCCAATTCTGCAAACCAAGCCTTTTCGTATTCGCATTCACTTGGCCTTATGATGGAGGTTTGATCACTCTAGTCGCTTCGAAGATGAGGTTTGGGATTCATCATATTTGCTGCAGCATTTTTGTTCATTCGTTCGATGTGGTATTGGCTTAGTACTTTTGATTGTCGTGTCTGGATTGTGTGTACTACATTCGCATCTCGATACAGTTCACTCAATGCGTTAAATGTTATTTAGCAGGGATATGCCTTAGTAATTCTTGCAAGACTCGAGATGGCCTTTTTAAACATAGAGTGTATAATGTATTTCAATGTAGCTTATTGTCGGAAGGCGAACAACCCAATGAACTGGAAAGAATTTGCCGAGAAGAAATCACAACTCAACGACCAAGTTGAGGTGAAACCACATTCATGCACGCACATATGCTTTTACTAAACAATGGATCACCAAAATGATGGACCAGCTCTTTTCCCTCGTATACGTATACAGCCTTGTGACCTGCTTTCGTCCTTTGTACCATAATGCTCTATCCTGTGAGAATATTTCATGAAACAAAGTCAAAAGTTTGACACATATCGAAAAATGATTAAATTTATTATTTAATTACTTTCAGACGCTCCTTGTACAAGTAAAATGTTTCCAAGAAATCATTTCGATCGGCTATCAGGTCTACAGAATTCATGGCTTGCCATGGTTTCGAAGTCTTTCATGGTACTTCTTACTCACATCGAATTACTTCTTCTACGGAGAAAATTTGGTCGACTATTTTGGTGTGGTCATAAACAGAGTGGTAAGTAGAAATATTGTTAAAAGTTTTGATTTCGCCTTGACAATGGATTCATTTTAGGAATACTTGAAGTTCTTAGTCACCTACCATCGATTTTTGTCTTTTGCATTGTACTGCATTGGATTTGTGTGGTTTGTCCTGTCTCTGGTGAAGAAGTATTACATGAAACAATTCAGTTTGTTCGCTTGGACTCATGTGTCATTGTTGATCGTTGTCACACAGAGTTATCTAATTATTCAGAACATTTTCGAAGGTATGGCAATTAAAATTGGAACACAAAAATCTATTAATTCACTGTTTATTGTTCAACAGGTCTTATTTGGTTTATCGTCCCTGTTTCGATGATTGTTTGCAATGATGTAATGGCTTATATGTTTGGATTTTTCTTTGGTAAGACACCATTAATCCAACTAAGTCCAAAGAAAACATGGGAGGGATTCATTGGTGGCGGATTGTCTACATTGGTCTTTGGTTGTTTGATCTCGTTTTTCCTTTGTCATTATCAATATTTCATTTGTCCCATTGTGTATTCTGAATCACTTGGGCGCATGACAATGGAATGTGAACCGAGCTATCTCTTTACCAAACAGGAGTACAGCCTATCCGTGGTAAGTAATGGGACACTGATTTCATGTGAGCCATAATAATTTGTGGTTTTTTCTATCCTTTTATAGTTCGGGCTAGGCAAATCGATTTTAATTTATCCATTTGTATTCCATTCGTTGTCACTGAGCTTGTTCAGTTCCGTAATTGGTCCATTTGGTGGATTCTTTGCATCAGGTTTCAAGAGGGCTTTCAAAATTAAGGTAAATTGTGATTGATATATAGGTACAATTGAAAGAGAAAATAATGATTTTACTTACAGGACTTTGGAGATATGATTCCTGGACACGGTGGAATTATGGATCGTTTCGACTGTCAGTTCTTAATGGCTACATTTGTCAACGTATACATTTCTAGTTTTATAAGAACTCCATCACCTGCCAAATTGTTAACACAAGTAAGATAATTTGCTAATAATGTAAGAATTTGACCCACGATTAAAATACTTCAAAATACAGTACGACGAATAGTGTGGGTTCCAAACTTAAAGCCAGCTGCTTTGTTTCCTGTCGAAACCATTGAACTGATAAACTGTATCAAGATCAGGGTGTATGTCTTCGTCTTTAGAAGTGTTGTAGAGCTTATTTGTATGCCTTCCTTGCCACCCTTTCTCATTATGCGCATTTTGACAACCTCTTTGTTAATATCATTGAACTAGATGCCCTAGTTATTTGGAAGACGACAACTGCAATAAACACTTCCTATTATCACTGTAAGTGCAATTGCAGCTTCTTTTGATTGCATTTTCCAGTTCTGAATACCATACTGCGACCAAAAAATTATCAGATTCGACGATTGTTACTCGAAATTGGATGTAGGCACGAAACGCGATTTGAAAATGTGATCATTTGGAAATACTAAAATAAAATAATATCTAGTGCGAGTTTAGTATACGTTAGGTCAAAGGGGTGGCAGCGTAATGTATCGTACCGTCTCACTCGGATCTTTATGGAGGTATTCTTCAACTGCATTACCTCTCCGGGTTAGATTCAAATGTCCTAGGTACATTGATTAGGCCAATGTCGCTGTAAGTCCTCAAATCCCATCAACGCAAGCGAAAAAGGATGATAAGGGTCTTATATAGAGGTCGCCTTAGTAGTTCGGGATATGATTTTATTACTTAGTTACGTTATCAACCCAAAGAAACAGTGATTTTGCAAAAGTTAGTCTGCATTTGATTTCTAATGAGAGGTCGTAGTCAGAGTGGTAGCAGGGATAAGGTGAATAAAATCACTGTCTCCTCTGACTTTCGGTCCTATTCGTCGATGTAAGATATCCTTTGTTGACAGCAAATACTAACTTTTGTTCTCGTTCACCTCTAAACCTATTTTGGCCGCTTTTGCCTCAATGCTCGCGGACGCAGTCTTGACAGTTCGCGGAGTTTTACCGATGACGTCATTATCGTCGGCGTACGCAAGTAACTGTACAGTTAAAGAAGTCACATGACAACAAGTCGTAACCGACCTTGATTAAGTATATAGGTTGCCTCTATAATTGCTAGCAAAGGCGGCCCTTAAATCGATAAAGAGGTGGTGGTGTCGCTCTGGACTTTTTGGGTCTTTCTCCACAATTTATTAAAGTGTGCAAATTTAGTTGATGGTGAACCTTCCTGTTTATAATAGGGGCCAATCAGATTTTTGGCAAAAGGTTTCAGGCATGATATGGCAGATAGGTTTTTTTACGCGATGCTTTGGAGACTGATGTCTCTGTAGTTTACGCAGTTGAGAGAGTTTTTTTTTTTTTTGTTTATTAGGCAAACGATGCTGAGATTCCATTCATTGCACAAGTCTATGCGCAATCTTAGAAATAATTTGGTGTATGTTCTAGATCAAGTCATCTTTAATTGCTTTAAATAGATTCTAGCTCGATTAGCGATCCGCACTACGTTTCGATCAGGTAAATGAATAGTTTTGCCTGTTCGTTTTGTCTCACGGAGCAAAGTTTGATTTTACCGCTGTTCTACAGTTTTCAGAGTAGTTTTTACATATTTTCAGCACCGAGCACTATAACACAAAGATCTTTCTTCCCCGCTGCAAATTTCTGTACAGGCTTTGCTCCATCCACATGCCCTTATATCACTTCCAATAAATTTACTTTTTTTCTTTTTAGATTTACAATTTAAAACCAGAACAACAGCTGCAGATATTCAATTCATTACGAGATAATCTCGAAGGTCTAAGTATCCTCAACTAAGAATGCATTCTTCTATTATTTTAAATTTAACTTCTAAACAACTAAAAAAAAAATCATTTATTTAATTTATTTTAATATATATTAACACATATATATGTATGTATACTCTAGCAAAAATCATTAAACAAAATATGTAATTGTTTGTATCCAATTTCATTAATAGTTGTCGTGGATACTAAACTAAAGATTTTAAAAAAAAGCGTAACACTCGTTTTGTGTGTTGTTAGTATATTTTTTCCATTAAACTGTAACATGAACACACCATTCAAAGTATAATTGTCTAAATAATCTCACTTAAAAAATAAAACGGAATTTCAAAATCCAATCCAACCAGAGATATAACTATTTAAACGAAACTTTGTGTACTGAATTTTTAATAAACAAACAAAAGAAAAGGATTATTAATTTATTGAAACAATTCCACTAATCTTAAAGATATTATTATAACTTAATATTTTTTTTTTAAATGAAAAGAAGATTTCTTAAGAAGAATATGTGGACCGTAAAACCGATAAAAATAATAAATTTGTTGTTTATTTTGTGTTCATGTAGTAAAAACAAGAATTATGTAGAAAATATTTATTCAATTAAATGACTAAACTAATTTATTGTACAATAAGACAATGCTATGTATGTATGTCTTTTTTTCTAAGAAAAATTCTCTCTTCTTTTTTTTTTTTAAGGAAAAGGAGAAAAAACATTTTATAACAAATTAAAAAAAAAGAACAAGACATATAATACTTAATAACGGCAGTGATTTTTATCCCACTTTAAGCGTAAAAGCATGCAAGAATGTATGTAGATTTATTTGTGGAACTTAGAGTGAAATGTGAATGCAAAAAGAAGACAGTGTCGGAAGAAACGGACAAAGTAAATTTTGTATTCTAACTATCGATATTTTTTAGTTAACTGAATTCTATTTATTTCCCTTGGACATGCAGATGATGTAGCTCAGCAAGGATAGTCGAATGCCGTATCCTATGTACTAAAATTTTAGTCAAGTTCTATCGCACAGAATGACAAACTGACTAAGGATGCCATGTGTTCTATTACATACTTGGTCAGTTTTTGATTCTAGACTAAAATCTTTGTGGTTCAATTCGGAGTTCTTACTTACTTAATTAAATGCTGCGCTACAGTCCGGGATGGACCTAGGTCTCAACCAACAAGCATCTCCAGCCAGCTCGATCTTTAGCTAGCTGCCGCCAATTTCACATGCTAAATTGGTTGTGATCCTCTTCCACTACGGATTAATGAGGTATTTTTCACCAAATTAAGTCACCTGCGTTCAGTGGTTAGTACATTGGACTGTTAAGCCTAAACATTATTTCGCAGCACTATCTTTTGGCAGTCAATGACAACTCTCCGAGAGAATATTTTGTCATAAAAACTATTCAATCTGAGTCAGTGACAAAAATATAACACGCCCAACATGATTTATTGCAAGCAGCTAGGTCCTTCCGATTTAGATTCGAAGACTCTCTGGGCCGGTGCACTCACTTCTTAGTCTTATAAGCCCTTTCGACTTCTTAAAGTCAAGAGCAAACTATGATTTGATTTCGACATTGCATCATTGACTTTATCTGCTATGTATCAAAAGAAACTTGCATATGTATGTTCGTCTGTCACACACTTGCTTTTCTTAATCCTTTCTCCACACCGTGAAGAGCCTCTACATAAGATACCAACACTTTCCGACATTCGCTATGGTTTAATCTTTAAAGTAGTTTCCGGTCTTTCTATTGTCTCTAATCTTTTGATTGCTATCTTTTGGGGTATAAGATGTAAGCCCACCGACACTTAAAATCATTATTAGGACAGAATGTGAATATTCAAGCTCCAAAAATGTATTTTTTCCTAAAAGCTCGATTACAAAACAGATCAACAATTAATACAAAATTGATTTCAAAACAATAAAAACAGAAAATATTGAATAAATATTTTTAACACTTCTAGTCTTTAGTATTTTCATTTTAAGTTTTAAGTTAAGATTGTTGTAGGTGTAGTGTGTAGTGTATTGGTTTATATGAACAATATTATGAATTTAGTTATATTTTAATTTAATTTTTCGATTTCACGAATTTTCAACTTTTCTCATTTAATTTGAGAACATCTTTTGTAAGCAGACTTCAAATCGAAAACAATTCCTATACTAAAACTAGACAAATTAAAGAAATTTCAACAGGAATGTCTTTTCAAATGTGTTTTCTGCTAGCCAAAAAAAAAAAAACAAAAACCTTCTCTCAAACAAGTTCTAAAATTTTACTAGGTTAACTGAAAACAACGTGATAAGAAATTCCAAAACATGGGAGAAAGAATTTAGACGTTAAATTTGCATTTGAGTAAATTATTCACTCACATTCTTCTTCAAATGAAATAGAATTTTAATTTTATTTCATTTTTTATAAAAGAAATGAAGCATATATGTAGTGCAATAATAGAATTTATTTTAATTAGAAACTAAAAATTACAGAATTCATCAACTGGACACATTTTCTTTTGCATGCCCTACCCCAAGCAAGTACACACCAAGCAATTTTTTTAATTGTCCGTCCGTGGAATATTTGTTGTTTTGTTTTTTGTTTTTGTTTTTGTCTGAATTTTATATAATCTACTCTGCCCCACCCACAGTTACTTGATTGTTGCTGTAATTGAAATTAAGTACAAAAACAAAAAGTAAAGTAAAATTAAAAATATATATATTATAAGGTACCTGTTGTTGTAACTAAAAGAAGGAAAACCAGTAAAGAAAAAATTATAAATCAATTTTTATTTTATTTTATTTTTTTCATATTTTTGTCATGTGTCCAATCTGTGTAAATGTTTTTAGTTAATTGAATTCCTTGGCTTTTATTTTATAAGCAGATTTTTAAATCTATATGCAAGTAGTTTAATGTATGTAGTAGATGGAAAACTGCAATACAACTTATAATAGATGTAAAACATTCAAATTATAATGCTACCAGTGGTATACAATCCATTATGTCTTTTGATGTTACATAAAAATAAAACAAACTATTTGGAGAGTAAAATTTTAATAAATGTAATTCAAATATGTATGTGAATAGCAATCGAGTTTTTTTTTTAAATTTTATTTTCAGTGTGAAAGAGTGGAACACTCATCAGGGGCCAAATCGTCTCTTCCGTGATCGTATAACTCGTCACGTAAAAACGAGCATTATTACGTAGTAACAATCATTCTGTATGTAATAAGTAGGTAAGTAGCTTTAAACACTTAACGACAATCACACGCTACATGTTTACACAGATGGCTCTAAATTTAATGGTGGAGTATCGGCAATAAACACAGCACTCCAGCGAATAATAAAAAGAATCCATAAAATGGGTACAGTAAAAAGTAATATGTACTTATTGACTTCAATCCAGTCAGCGAATGTAAGACACGATGTCAAGCTTATTTCCAGTCAGTGGCGTGTGCTTTTTCTGGATACCGGCTCATAGAGTTTCACGGGGAGCAAAGAAGCCGACGAATAAGCAGAAAAAGGAACGAACTTGTTGACCTCAACAAACACATGGACGAACTGGAGCTCACTGAAGCAGTAATTTGTAAGCACTGTTAAGAAGAAGATGACGTCAAACACTTCCTACAGAAGCGACAGTAGATCCTAGGGTTTGTATGGATATCGGACATGAAGCACCTCATGCATAAAATAATCGCTGTCATTTTGGTTTTCACCAAAGAAACATAAAGATTCTGACAATCACACACTCCAGAATTGCACCGACTTTTCTTACATCCTTCTCAACACATATTCCAAATCGGATACAACAGCCCAAATGAGGCATCAAGCTTGCCCTCATATTAGAGTAAGCCATATTGACTTTAAAGATTAACTATGAATATGAGCATTTAGCGGAACCACTCATGTTGTGCAAAGTTGTGGGCTCCGAAAGACAGATGTTTGTTTGAGTTCTCTTCATTACATTCCCAAACATCTTGGTTGCTCGATTGAACGCATGCATATAGCTTAATTCTGCCAATGCCATCAGAAATTTGTGTGGTGTAGCTCAAATCATTTAATCGTTGTAGTTGCAGGACATAAGGTACAAACAATGCTTGCACATCATCGTGTTTGAAATTCTGCTTCTTTTTTGAGTTCTCTCCATTACATTCCCAAAGATCTTGGTTCCTCTTCTTTCAATTGATTGAGCAAATAGATTCATCGCATCCATTGTCGTTTCTTTTATCGTATTGTGATGTCTATTGATTTCTGGCTCATCCTCACATGAATTTTATCATTTGAGACATGGTTTGGGGAGATCTCTTACCAACTTACGTGCTAGTTGACTGCTGATGTGTGTAAAGATGCCTGAGTTCTATACTGACCTCATCGGCAGCGATCTTAAAACTCTTTATTGTTTATTTAATTCGTTACATGAAATTTCTTTCAAACTAATCAAAATGCCATTAAATTGCGAAATTTGGAAAACAAAACAAACAAACGTAAACAAGCCGAAGCTCAATGAACTTCTTTGTCTAATCACCAAACGGACCGGTAAATCTTTAAGGCTGATATAGGGAGAAATTCGTTCGGTCAATGCATTTGCTGTGGTTTGACCCTTTTTGTAAGGTAAATGAAAAAAAAAAAAACTCAAACAGCAGGCATTCGGCGCACAGTAAAGTCAGGTTGATCCAAACTTTCGAAGATTTTTAAATATTTTCAGCTTCGCACTTGTTTTGTTGATCTTCGATGAAGGTATGCATATCGCGCACCAGTTATATGGTAGGGTTGTTATTGAGACCGTGATGGAAAAGTGGTGCACGATCTAGAATAAACTTTTTAGCGCTGTGAAGAAAATTGTTTTCACTCGTTAAAAATAAATAAGCTTAACTTGGGAGCTTGACTTGTTATTGTCGTGTACATAGGTAAACAAAGCTAAGCGTCGTTCAAAGAAACTTTAGAAATAAATTTATTTTAATTGTTAATTATTTTACTGGGCAAAAATTGAGTATTATCTTATCTTTTAACAAAACAAAAATATATTTTTGCTATTCTTTAAGATTACAACCAATATTGGTTAATATTTTCAGTTAACTCTCGAACTTTAAGCACGATACACTGCATAGTTAACACATTTTTATATTTTTAAACATAACAAATACTTATTTAAATGAAAAGTTATTGGCCTGAGCATTGATTAAGGACTAATAGAATAATTTGTACATATCACATCAACTGCTAGCTTCATCATAATGTAGCGAAGCTATCGCTTTATCTTGATTTTCTCAATGACATTCTTTTCAATGTCTATAGCGTCAGCGGTACTAATGTCATGGAATAATCCACGCTGTCTGGCATTGGCTAATAAACTCGCCCAAGATGGCACGGACTGTAATTCAATTCAAATTCAAATACAGGTTTTAGAATAATAGCTTACAGGCAGCTTACCTCTAGGTTCTTAAAATTCCCACATAAAATAAGACACTTTTTTGGCCTGGTTAGGGCCACATTCAATCGTTGATAGTTAGCAAAAAATCCAATTCCTTGTGTGCGAGCATTCGAAATAATTATGACGTCCTTTTCAATGCCTTGATATGAATCAATTGTATTTATCATTATGTTATTCAAACCGCTATTTCTATAAGAGTTTCAGATTCTCAGTGTATATTTGTAGGATGTGTGTGGTAATGAACACTTACCTTATTTTTGCTTCCAACTTTTCTCGGTGTTGGGCATATGGTGTTATCACACCGTAACTGTAAAATTTATTCGGTATATACAAATTTAATATCTTCACCAACTTAGCAACGAATTCAGCTTCGAGACTATTTGCGATCTGACCATTGTAGCACTTGTCATTTTGTCTGTAGTCCAAGTTAAGTATTGAAAATGGTTTGATCATTGACTTAAATTCGGCAGTGATTGGAGCGTTTAACAATTGATTTTTGTAGAAGTACATATTCGGCCATTGACATATTTCTGGATGCATCCGGTATTGTGTGTGCAGACTTAATATGGGACTAGGCTGCTCTCTACGATCATTGTTCTCCAAACAATTTTGGATTCTCGTGAAGAGTGACATGCCCAATCCATATTCTTTGGCTTTCTGTAAAAATAAGTTTGTCAACTGATTTAAAAAAACCCACCATGTTTCCCTCACCTGTGAAATAACTGTGGCTGGAAGCTGCTGCGTATCACCAACCAAAATAAGACTGCTTACACCAAATTTAAGTGGCATTATGGTCCACGGTTCTATGCACTGGGTTGCCTCATCAATAATACACACGTCAAAGTAGTTCACATAGCTGCAAGAAATAGTACAGTGATGTATAAAATGAAAAAGGATTCCCACTTACAATGAAAGTTTAACGCAACTACTCAGCGTTGTACATATTATGTTGGCATTTTCCAAGTACGATTTAAACAATCGTTTCTCCTCATCTGGATGAAGGGTTTGATTCTGAATACTTTTCTTCAACGCTAGGTTCCTTTTCATCTCAATTAGTTCATCTTGTCGTACATCTTGTGGTTTTTCATTCTGTAATTCAGCCACTCTTGCTTCTAGTTTGAGGATCTATAAGCATTCAATCACTTATTTTTGTCGAGTCGATTTTAACAAACAAAATAAATTACCTCATTTCGTAAGTTCTCTCCCATTGTGGTTCGCTCGTGCGAACAACTTGGTTCCTGTAAACGTGCCTTCTGATCACGTGCGATGATATTACTCACTGTAATATCTTTGACGTCCTTGTGCACCTTATCGTCTTTACCAAACCGTATTACCATATAATTTTGTTCTCGCACAGAGCGTTTCTTTTGAATTGCATATAACTGTTGTGCAATTACATCAACTGCCAAATTGCTCTGAGCACAGATGAGAATTTTCTTATCCAACATACGAACCTCATCTCCATAAAGAAGTTGTATAGCTAAATTAGTTATTAGACGAGATTTCCCCGTACCTGGAGGTCCCTTAATCAGTGATATATTCGGATCAAAATTATCGATTGTTTTAGCATAGGTTTTAAGTAAAATGTCCGTTTGTTCAGTGTTAAGAACGTCATGACCTTTGTATTTGATGGGTGGTCTCCTATTTGTGTTTACATTGAGTAATTCCAAGGGATTTAATATCTTTTGAAATAGTGGCGTCTGCTCTAACTGATGGACTGCGTTAAATGATCCGAAGTGTACACGAATTCCTTCCATTATCCGGCGAATTGTGATTTTCGTTGCACTTTTCACCATATCTTTGTTCATAAGGTTCTGACTTACCTCAATTGTGATACAATTGCATGTGCCTATAAAAAATTAACAATAGTCATTTCGTCTCTATAAGAATAGGAGGGTTAATGGAATAAGCATATATTTTTAACTTTACTATCAACCAAATGTTAACATTACGGCAGACCTTGGATAAGACCTTAGAATTTCAAATCGATTTCCATTCCCTGTTCATATATTTTAAAGCCACGTATGACCTTATATATAGCTTTCCCTGTCAAGTATGTCCGATTGTGGAGGATAACGATCAGTAATGACCCGGCCAAGAGCTCTGATGTCAGACAGTTCCCGCAAACATCGTGAGAAATTCACAATCCAACACAAGAAGAGTTATCTCTCATAAATCTGTACAAATACCGACATTTACTGATTGCATTTTAATACTCGAACGAACACGGCGAAGTAAGTAGCAACACAAAAGAAAAAAAAAAACAAAAAGCGGAATCTATTAAATGGAAGACTTGTTGGTCGGGGAACAGGACTGGGCCCCTACTCTGTATTGCGATTCTAATATTCGGATCGTTCGAAAGCGGAAATCTTGTATGGGCAATTTGAAATGTAATTCATAAAATCCATACAAAATTTCCCCTTTGGAACGATCAGAACTTTAGAATCGCAATACAGAGTAACGCCATGGAAGGTGATGTAAACAAAAAGTCGACACATGCTGCGAATTGTTTTTTCTGAAAACTGTAGCACCAAGAGCTGAAGATTTCTTTGGTGGAGCTTGTACTCGAGCCAACGTTTTTTCGCTGCAAGAGTTTAATCTGTCATGAGAAAGCTATTTAATCCGCTGCTCGAAGTTGGCAATAAAACCTACATTCGTGCGAAAAATTAACGTGAACATGGATGGGTGCGAGAAGCTATGCCTTGGCTCTACAAATTACAGAACAAATTCCTTTATGATAGAAACTGATTAACACATTATCAGCAATAGCAATAGCATCAATGCTTTACAATGGAACAGAACACAGTAATAGGAACCACCAGCCGGCGGAATAGATGTTATCATTGATAAACCACTTAAAAGGCACTAAATAGCTAAGAAAGCAATACACTCTTCGAAACATAAAAAAAAAAAAATTGCTAACGAACTCAAATCTAATTTTATCAACGACCTACAGGACTCACCAGTTTTACGTATACTACCGATGTAACCAAAATATTGGCTTGTCGAAGAACCAGCAATAACTTCAATCAAAGCTAAATCAGTGGGTCCCAACTCCGATTGTTTTATCGGTGTGGTACCTATAAAGTAAATCATTATCATATTTATATAAGAAAAATAATGTTACAACGTACACTTTGCAAACAAAAGCTCTCTGTCCTTGTAAACAGTGAAATAATCAATTCGAATATCATAGCCTGACTTCATGGAATATCGCTCCATGTATCGTTCCAAATGTGAAAGGAATTCGATTTTCAGTAACGGGAAGACGGTACTGAAAGTAAATCGAAAAAAAAGTCTTAACATGTTTAATTTAAAAAAAAATACAAAATTTAATTTACTTTTTATAGTTATTGATCGAGGTAAATTGATTAGTCATGGGAAAAATCCTATTATCAGATTCGTCCAATCGGTTATTCTGCAGCCATCGTTGACTCCATATTAGCACTTCGTTTATCCCATGATCTGTCTGTTCTACAAGTGGAAAACGCGCGCGAATGACGTTTCTTCGCTGATTGAAAGTCGAAAGTTCTTTCTTATTAACTTTGCGTGTAGCACTTAATACAGGCTCAATGTAACGTATTTGTGGCACGTCATTGAAACGAACGGTTTTCTTTTTCTTCTGATTTGCGATGGGACTTTTCATGCTGGAAGCCTTGGCCAACATAATTTGGATACTTTGCAGGCGGTTAGTCTCCACAAAATGTTGCTCCATAGCATCGAAAGTAAGTTTTTTGTTATTTCGACGCGGTGGCGCCCGTTCTCTTTGATCGATTGGTAGGTCTGTACTTTTCTGTCGATCACGGGATGCTGTTGATGTTGAGCGCTTATGATTATTCTGAAGAATCTCATCGGCTTTTAATAGTTCCATGGAAAAGCTTGTAGCAACTTCCGTGCTGCTCTTTCGCTCTTCTGTGGCCTTTGTTGGTGTTGTTATTGGTTTGGCTGTTTTTGAATTGGACAGCTTTGGTGCCGATGATGTTTCACTTGATGTGCTTGATGATCTGGATAATTTGGCGGAAGCTTTTGGAATTTTGTAGGATTTAATGTTAGCTCTAGGCGTTTCTTCTGTGAGAAATGCTCCACGATTAACTTCGGTAACTTTAACATTTTTAATTTTGACGGCATTTTCGTGGTCATTCTCTCTGACTTTGACTTTAGTTTTGGTATGAGTGGCATCTGAATTTTTTTTATCTGCTAACTCTTTGAGTTTTTGCTTTCGGTCTTCTTTGATTGCTTTGCATTTCATCTGCTCCTTTCGTTTGGCAATTGAAGGTTTCTCTTTCCATTTGCGTTTTAAATCATTTTGCGCTTGTATTCCCTTTATGGATTCTATACATCTTTTCTGCACTGCTGAAACTCCTAAAAGTTTAAAGAGCGTTTTAAAGAAATCTTAGAAAACAACTATCATATTGGATAAGAATGTAACACAACAATATTCCGGCATCAGAAGCCAACATGTCTTACCTCTAAGCTTCCCTCGTTTAACTGGCATTAGTGGTGGAGTGATAATTGCAGGGGGACCTCGAATCATTTTTGTTTGTGTCGTGTTTGTTTGCTCTGGCTTTTTGGTCTCTTTCTCTTCGATATCGTTTTCGTCTATTTCTTCCAGAAATGCATGATTTCCAAGTGATTTTCTCCTGGCGATTGTAGCTGACATATACATTTTACTACTAGACCCATCGGCGGCTGAACTAGATCGACGATAAACCTTCGCATTATCAGCACTATCCCTTGATTTCGTACGTTTATCAGTTTGCTTGTGATCACTTGGCGATGGTCTGCTTTCTTTTTCATCATCCCTAAGCTTGTCGAATAAATCATTTTCAAGGGAATGGCCTGTGGAGCTTTGGGAGTCTCTTCGATCAGAACTTTTCGATGATGAACTTTGTCGGCGCGGTCTTGGACCTGTAGTATTTTCTGTTTCATTTCCTTCAGACTTGCTACTTAAACGCAGTTTCTTTTGTGGAATCTCGTCAGTGGTGCTTAGCTTACGTGTATGAACTTCCTTTTCGCGATTTTTCGATGATGATGATGGCTTTTTATGCGTATGAGGTGATTTCTCTTTGTCATGATCTTCATCGGATGAGGATGATGAAAATAGAAATTTCGTATTTGAACTTCGTTTCCATTGTCGCACGATCACTGAGTTTTCTTTATCTTTCGGTGAAGGAACAATAGGAATGCTGACACTTTTTTGAGGTTCATCAACCTCTTGGTCCATTTCAACATTTTGTTCACCATCAGTCCCTTCTTCATCATCATCCTCAATATTGATAGATATTCCTTCAGTTGTCGCTGCAGGTATACAATCCACATCGTCCTCATATACTTGGGACGCGCTGAAGCTATTCGAGAAGCTCTGCGAGAAAAGTTTATTGGACCAGTGATTTACTTTAGACTCCAACACCTCGTCGTACTCATCGTCATCATCATCTAAATTTATAATGTTATCTGCACTTTGTGAAAATTTCTCTTGCTTAACTTGTGGCATTATTAAGATGCCGCTTTCGTCCACCTTATAATCAGATGTAATGTCATTATCTGAATCTGGAAGTTCCTCCCTTAAGTCATCAAAGAGCTTTTGTGTAAAATAGAGTTCTTCCTCTTCGTTCGCATCGACATCGTCGACTTTTGTCGTCGACGATGTTGCTACTGGGCCTGGTATGTCCATTTCATTTAGGACTACGGTGCTAATTGGAAGGGGTTGTGCAACTTCAACAACTTCTATTTCTTTTTCCTTTTCAAGATCCACGGAGTCGTCATTGTTGAAGGAATCTCCAAACAGTTGTGGGCTTTTAACAGTCTTCTGCTGTGGCTCGTCGTCGCATTCTTCATCACTGGAAATGCATATAATGTGATTTGTCGTAACTATGGCGGGTTTGCTGACGCTGGCGGCTTCTGCAATTTCTCGTGTGTCTTTCGAAAAATTACTGAGTAATTCCGGGTTTAAATATCCAAATATGGTTTGAATATTCGCTGAGACAATACTTTTTCTTTCAGAATCTAGCGTAACTGATGAGGATGATGTTGCCGGAGTTATTAAATTTCCGTTTTCAAGAATCTTATAACTTTGTGGTTGAACAAAGTCGTCTACATCATCATCCTCATCGTATTCATTGTCTGATATGTCCAGCGGTGCACATTCGTCATGTATATCCGCTTCTACATCTGAAGGTGTTGAAGATCGTGGTATAATCTCTAGATTTTGTTCTTCAACAGGCATTTGTGGAATCTTATTAGGCTTCTCAATAATATTGTTTTGATCAACTAAAGGTACATGTCTTAGGACAAACATTGGATACCTTCCATCTGAAGTTACTTGATCATCATCGACTGATACTCCAATACCTATCCGATCTCCAGCTTGAAGTTTACAGGCGGTATTGTTAAACTGCTTACCGTTAACAAAAATTCCATTTGTGGATCCCTACAGTTCAAACAAAATTAATTCTCATCGGTACACTATGTATACACAAAAAAAAAACTTACCAAATCCTCGATTTCGATATCTAAGCTACCGGGTGCCACTTGAAACTTTGCATGTACGCGGGAAACAAAGTCAGATGCAACAGTGATGTCACAACTAGTATTTCTTCCAATTTTAGTTTCTCCTTCGTGAAGTCTAATCAATCCGCCGATAACTACTCTCTCCAGGACCCACATTGATTGTGGTATACCTTCCATTTCGTTTTGATTTCCACTTGTTCATTTACATCGCATTCTGATGAAATCAAATTAGCTTATCGGGCGGAAGATCATATTACAAGCCAGGACAAAAGATTGTTCGGTGGAGTGGTATCCAATGTGTTTTGCTTTATACGTGATTTTGTCGATCAGTTTAAGTGTGCGTTTGATTTTTTCTTTTATTTAAAATTGTCTGTTATTATAAACGTGAAAATGCAAAAGCTAGTAAATTGTTTGTAAAGGATATTTAAGGCGTTTAAAGTAAATTTTGTTAAGGTAAACAATTTTCCGATGAGAGATGAATGCATGAGAAATGTCAGAATATTTGAAAAAGCCAGTTGACTCATGTCATTTAAGTTTTGACAGCAGAAAAAGAGTGGATGTGTTCATTGGGAAATACAATTTTTTATTTTTTATTTAAATCAAGTTTGTTTGGATTCAAACTTAAAAAAGGAACACATTTGGAACGTTCTTTGTGTTGAATCAGCTTGAAGGCTGACCCTTGGAATCGTTATCGTATGATGTTGAAGAATATAGGGTGTACTGCACTTTATCCCTGATGTATGAAAAAAGATAATTGCGGCATGCAATGAATTTACTTAAGTCGATTGGATTACCGTCGAAAGTGGGTATCGTTGAGGGTGATTTTGAATTCCAGGGGTACGGCTTCGAAGAGCTCTACCGCGTGTTCCTTTCTACTACGGGTTAAAATTTTTAAACCGGCTTAAAAAAGGAGTGCTACAGTGAATGTAGGGGTTTTTTAAAGTTTTTTTTTTGTGTTGTTTAAAGATAATAATAATATTTTATAATAAAATTACCTGCTGTAGTTGTTGTTGTTGTTGCTGTTGTTGTTGTTTCTGTTGCTACTGTAAAATGCTGGTTGCCAGGCAAGCTTCACGCCCTACAGTTGGAATTAAGACCTTGTCTTTCATCACTGCCTACAGCGATGACTTGCGGTCGTAGAGCTTTTAAGTCGATTCCCACTTTTCTGGTGTATAGCCCCAGAACGCCTCAAGAGTCTTTATTTACTCTTGTTAATGGCAGTAGAGATAGCGACCTATGATCTATCCTATCGCTGCTAGCATGTAATTTTCTCGGGAAGAGAACGAAAGAGAGCAAATTAAACTAGTTAAGTATTTTTATGTTAAGAATGTTTATTATTAGGCCCGCTGTCTTTAGCTTGGCTGCGACCTTTCAGTATAGTTTATTATTAGGCCCGCTGTCTATTGCATGGCTGCGACCTTTCTTAGTGTGAGTTAGTGTTTAAAATGTTCTGCCTATTTTTTCAATCCATTCCCTTTTATACAAAATTTTATGCTAAATCAATCCCCACTTCTTAATTCCTTATCCAATAGCTAGTACCCAAAAAATGCATCCTCAGCACTGTTCCTTTGCATTAACCCATATCGTTATAGTTTACGATCATTACCCTTGTTTATGTTCATCACCCCTGCGTTCCCGCAATTCAATATCGTGACATAATTTATGGTCATTAGACTTGCGTTCGAGTTTATGCTCGATCTGCATTTTCAGCTTCATCGGTCAGTGGTATGTGATCGTCACTATTTGTTTATTCTGAAAAATGCTATGTGCGCATTTGTCGCGCGTTGACATATTAATTATGGGCGAGTGTGATATTGGGCGAACTCATTGTGGTGAACTGAGTAGACGTATGGATGATGCTATGGACCTATGGTGTTATATTGCAATGCATGGCGTAGATATGTGACGTGCGCCTGAGCTACGGTGTAACATTGTATTGCGGTAGAGAAGGAGGATGAGAGATGGAGTGCGGGGAACTAGTATGGTGCATGAAGTGTGGAACACTGCACCAAGTTTAAATCTAATATGAAGTCCCACCGTAATTCCAGACTTTCCCAAAAACCTCGACCGAACTAGCATTCACTCATATCAGAACCTTAATTTGTTTTACTCTTCGTACTTGCCTCAAAAGTGACGAGTTCACCAAACTTGCCCATGCCTTCAAAGCTGGAATAATGGAATAATTTGTTTTAGTACCCCAACAAAGAGTTTTCATACACTCGTTACCAGACGTGAATCACGTGAAAAATCTTAAAATAATTTGGCGTCCCGCTGCACGTTGCCACCATAACCACTAACCTCAAAGCTATGACCAAAATACAAATGAAGTAGCATGAACTGGAACAACTAGTGCGATGGAAGACATTTTTAACCTTCTTCCTCTACGAAGCCGCAGTGAAGTGTGCTTTCAGAATCAGCCACTCAAAGCACTAGAGAATGAATCCGTATGGACATGCCAAGATAATAACACTAAACAACTATCTTGGTGCTGTCAACTCGGAGTACACTGTCCAAGATTTGGACTTTGAGAGACCCTTGTCATGGGTGTTTCCAAGCAAATAATAGTAGGAAAATAACAAAGTGTCTAAGGAGTGTAGACGAAACACCAATGGGTCAAAAATGGGCATAGGCAAAGGAGCGGATCTTTTCCCAGACTGGCTCCATAAGACTCCCAGATCACAGTAGCGCTTTCCAGATAGAGTTCTAGCAATGACAAGAGCCGCCCAATGCTAACAATATCACGGGGGGATATCAAGATTTACATCGACAGCCAGGCGGTTACACAAGCAATAACTGTTACGCAGATATAATCGAAGCTTATAAACTGTTGCCGCGAAGAGCTTGGGGTTTTTGGGATGGAGCACCAGGGTAATGGAACAGCTGATGAATTAGCTAGAATGAATTCAGCCGTAGACCGAGAGCAAGTAGATTATAAGAGAGTTAAACCTCCATGTGAAGTATCAAGAAGTTTTTTGGCGAGTCTATGACAAATCAAGTGGAGCAGCAAGTTTATACAAAATTACAGGAAATCGCTATCAATGCTGGTAGGAGTGCGTACCGGCCATAAATGCTTACATCTAAACGATGACGACATACATTTATATGCAGGGGATGCGGCAAAGAGGAGGCAATCGTGGTCTTCCTATACTACGCTGTCTCTCCGCATGGATTCGAAGATCCATCCATCCACCATTTCTAGGAAAATTACCACTTTTCCAAGAAATAGTAGAAAGCGTCAAATCAGTGCTGTGCATACGATGGTCTAGCATTCAAAGCTGTCAGAAGTGCAGTTCTAAAATAGTGCTTCTTAGCCATTAGTATTATTTTGGTGAAAATTCCATACAGCAATACGTCCTGAAAGAAGTTCTATACCATCATAGGGGGCATTTTGATGACTACTTACCTAAATATCAGACTGACCCTGCTCGTCACTTTTAGAGATTTTTTTCTTCATCCTAATTAAGTTAGTAATTTGCCTTTGGTTCTCATTTTTAAGAAATTGTATCGCTTCAAATATAAATTAAATAGATTGTGACCACTGTTTAAGCACAGTTAGAATCTCTTCCGTAATTGCTGTTAAATCGCACATGATGACCAGTTGCATGACTGTGATGACCTTAAATCGCCGAATGCCGTATGCTTTAAAACATAAAACAGTACAAACTTATTCAGTTACCGCTGGAACTAGATATAATGCAAATTCCTGTCTTAACTGTCAAGATCTGTTAGGTAAGACCGCAGTTAGCGGTCCTCAACCCTTTTCGACACCGTTCGACCACACCAACATTATTTCCAACTTACAAGACACCAAAACCAAGCACCCCAACACTAACCAAGAACCCACTTATTCTCATTTCATTAAAATAAAACCAAAAAGGATTTAAGTTCACACATTTTTTTTATTTTGATGAAAAAAAAAAACAAACGATTTAAAATGAACACAAAACATAAATTCAGTCTATAAGATGCTCTTCTCAGGATTCAGCAGATTGACAAGCTCACTTCTTGTTACCATTTTGCGATTTATCTGCAACAGCTCCAGGTTCGCTAGTCTTTTCTTGTTGATTCTCCTTTACGTTCAGGTGAGCAGGTCCTGTCTGTTGAATCTGAATGACCTTTGCTTTTGATTTTTCTTCCAATACTGGCTTTGGAATGCTAACGGTTAAAACACCATCCGATGAAAGACTCGAGACGACTTTCTCTGAGTCGTAGTTCTTTGGCAACGCATAACGGCGAATAAAATGTCTAGAGATGTAGCCATGCTCATCTTCCCGTTCTTCGTGGGTACCTTCGACGACAACACAATTATCCACAACTTTCACGGTTAGTTCGTTGGGTTTGAATTGTTGCACATCCATGCAAACTTGAAATCCATCCTTGCCGATATTGGAAAGAGGCCTATTAGCTTCCCTGTTTGGGCGATTGACCTGGAGCTCGTCCAAACGACTTGTAACAGCAGTTGGTAAACGGAAAACATTTGGACGTTGGTACCGATGAATATGATATGGGTTTAGGCCAACACCGAAGTCACCACCGTAATATGGAGACAGTGCCAGACTATCTACATCACCAGTTAACAAATCGAAAAGTAATGAACCCATTTTTCTTTTAATAAATAGAACAAAATTAACAGTAAAATTCTTTTGGAAAGTATTTAAAAATCTTTAGAAGTAATTGTCTTCTTAACAGCTTCTTACAGAATGAATTGATGATCTGCTACGAACAGCCGCATTTATACAAAATTTTTAAACGGACCAGAAAATTCTGGGACTATCTCGAAATAAAAGAGACATTTTTCCGTTAGTTTACTCTTTTTCAGCGCAGAAAAGGGAGAAATTTCGTTTAGAAAAGTATCTCTTTCTTTTGTTTCTTTACAAAATCAGCTCATTTTCTCTTAAGTAAAATGGAAGAGAATGAGTTAGTGGTTTTGTATGCATGTATGCGAATATAAAGTGTAAAAGGGAAAGTGAAAAAAAAAAATCTAATAAAAAAAATGATGCAACAATAATTTATTTTCTATTATTTGTTGTGTACACAAAATTTATAGATTACGGATTAGGGTAGGTTAATATCTTTAGCAGGGAAAATTGTTTATGATTTGAAATATTCTAGAAACTTGTGGTACATTCGAATCTTTGTGGGTTCATCTGTACCTAGAGAAGTCTTTTTGTACCGTAGGTAACCGTTAATAGGTAAGTAGGTACACACTTTTTTTTGGAAATTGAAGAGTAGGTTATACGGTTATACCATCACAGATAGGTTGCCATGTGACCGGTTTTTAGATAATTTTTCTGGTTTATTCTAATTCTACATGACCGTCGTCACGTTATCCGTAAGCGGTTCAAAGGTCTTTGCAGTCAGTCAGTTCTATTGTCTATTTCCATATTATCACTTGTGTGTGCCATTTAACGTGGTATATACTCTTTTATTCCTACGTCTTTCCAGAAACCCTCCGAGATTGGGGAGCGCTGATGGTAATATTTATTTAGTCCCCATGTCTTAGATATCTAAGACAATTCATTATAGGTATGTAGGTAGGTAGAAGTGGCTGTCTGGTAGTGCTAGTTTCCCTTTTTGATACCACAGCCCACGTGACCTGGCTGTTGGTGGGTTTGACAAGAGGGGAAGTTTTCAAATCCAAATCCTGTGGAGAAATTCCTTTAAAAAGGTGTAAAATGTCTGGTTCTAGTTAGTGCCAAGCAGTCACAAAAATGTGGAATAGGGTTTCCTTTTGGTGTGTATTGTTGCAGCTATGGCAGTGAGTGTTGAAGGGAATGCCTATTGGGAATTGGAATTGGAATGCCAATTGGCTAGTGGCCTGTGCTAATTGCTAAAATTCGCACTGTCTCGGTGAGAGTTCTGTTAATTTGGTCGTACTTCATATTTTTATTGTAGTTTGGCCATATTTGTCTGGATATGACACAGTTTTCTACCCCTGTTCCACACAGAGTTTGCAATTGGCGCATTAAAGGCTGGGATATTCTAGACTTAATGAATCCCATCAGGGAACAGGCTTACTCCACGAGTGAACCATTAAAGGCTGAGCTGCATCTGGCTAACCCGTCTGCTCCCACGTTTTCCTTTATGTTACTATGGCCGAAAACTCTTTACACTATTCTACTAATTAAGAGGATTTGGTCTGTAAATGGAGCGCTTCGATGACAGCTTGTCAATGAAGATTTCTATGTTGTTTTCGAATGTGGAACTAAGACTTTGTATGTTGCACACCTCTCTAATCGCTAATACCTACTTCCTTCTGGAACATTCTAATTTGTTTGACAATGTAAAACGTAGCATAAGCATAGTTTGTTATTAAATCTTCTTTTTTTTTGCAAGCATAAAGGTGGCTAATACTAGTCATCTACGTGTTTAAAACTCAAGACTTCTTGTCTAAGTTTGTTTTTGATGACAAATTCCTTTTGAATATAAGTACTTTAGAAAGAAACTCTTACTCAATTCTAGATGTATCAGCGCTGATCTGAAATGTCACAAAAAAGGAAACACATACCCTGGTCTTTAAGGGTATCCCTCAAGAGAATCTATTATCTTTATTTCTATGGATTTTACGGGCGAATTACATCTTTATGAAATGAGGTTTTAACTTCTAAACTTCTCAATACTCTAAAGGTAGAAGAGAATATGATGAAATTCTTTTACGGAATGCCTCAGCTTCAGGAGAACCAGAAAAACTAAACTCGTTATGTGCTCTTAAATGTTTGGCTTCCAGCTTAGCTTCCTATTCAGTATAAGATAACTGGCCTTGTCCGTGGTGAGCACCAAGCTGGTGTCGTTGAAGTGAAATAACAACTAAGTTCCAGAGAAGGGGAGATAGGTAGATAGAATGCCTGGGGGAATGCCCCTGTCAACAAACCTTCTATCTTCTATCAGAAGCGTCATCTAGCTTAGTGTTGATAATCCCACTACTTAGCCAATTTTATGGTATTGAGGTTTGGAAGTAAGAAAGGAATGTGATCATGATGGTGTTATATGTGAGAGAAGTTCCAAATTTTGGTATTTATTACGGCAACCCAGCTTCTTCTACAGAATGCAGAACTTAGTACTTTCGATTATTTCTGTAAACTTCCGCTACCTCAAAGTGGAAAAAGTGAAGAAATCAGAAGAAGAAAATGCAAAAAGTGAACCCGAAGTGTACAATGGAAAGACTCCGAACTCGAAAATTCAGAGAAGCCTAGCTTAACACACCAATAAAGCATGCACAAATGTGCTGTTTCCGATAATAAAATCTAGTTTCATTGTTCATTTCGACAGGAGCAATCTTAGAGGCCTAACTGGGATTTTCAGCGGACACTACCACCAGAACAATCATCTACTTCGAATGAATCTTGCCAACAAATTTATGGACTCTTAAGGATGAAGAGACCTCCATACTTATTCTAGTGAAATCAGCCGTCTTTCTACTCAGAAAAAGAATCCTTGGTGGCGAAGTTGTCCCAATGGAACAGCTTGCTGTTATCCACCTATGAAAGTTTCTTAACTTTCCGACATCCTTTGGAGTGAAACAAGTTATCTAGAATACTTATGTAAGTGAAGGAAGAGCCAAGGGATGTAAACCACCCTCCCGAACACACATAGCATAATAACGTCCGAAGCTTGTAGAGCGACTTGAAGGAAGAAGGCCATAAATAATCTGGAATTTATGTAGAGCACGCTTTAAAGAACTGCTTCACGTTAATAAACGACTAACAAGGCGCTCCATGGTTGACGAAGAAGTCAAGTTTAAGCTATGGCTTGAGTAACTCTGAATACTCATTCCAATCTTGACAGCAAGTGTAACCAGCTATTGAAAAGCTGTATTCTGATACGAGAAGAGACGATTTGGTTACGAAATCCAATAAAATCAAATTCAAGTGCTTTTTTCTGAGTCCTTTAGGTTCGAAATTCCAAATTCTCAGGGCAACTCATAGTCGTAATCTTTGACTTTTTATTTTGTTGAGAAGGCACATTATGTAGTGGCTCCTCATCTAGTAAAGATAATTCCCAAACCAATTTATTTCAACCTGCGAAACCGTTTTCTTATTTGAAAAAAATCAAACAAACAGATTTTATATGATCTCTTATTTATTTATTTCTTTGAATAAAAACTATTTTTAACAACTAAAATATAATTCTAAAATTTGGATGGCAAAAAACATGTCAAATGCAAAAGGACGACGATAATTTCTTATTTATCACCACTGGCACCGTCTTGCGGATCAGTTTCCTTTGGATTCTCCTTCACATTTAAATGAGCTGGTCCAGTCTGTTGAATTTGTATAATCCTCTCCTTGGGTTTATCTTCCAGTTTTAGAGGTTTCGGAATACTGACAGTTAACACACCATCCGAGGACAATGTCGAAATCAACTTTTCAGCGTCATAGTCCTTTGGCAGAGCATAACGTCTAACAAATTGCCTTGAAATGAATCCATGTTCGTCTTCACGTTCCTCGTGTTTACCTTCAACAATCACCGAATTGTCGACCACTTTTACGGAAAGTTCACTCGGCTTGAATTGCTGGACATCCATGCAAACTTGGAAACCATCTTTTCCAACAGTTGAGACAACTTTTCCTTCTGGATGGCTGCGGCTTCGTTGAAGATCGGCCCAATACGTGTTCAAATTCAATGGTACACGAATACTTTGTGGATATAACCCCAATCCTAGATTAGATGGTCCGTAAAAGGTTGGAGACAAGGCCAGATCATCCAATTGGTTAGATAAACCCAGAATCAATGGTAGTGCTGACATTTTTTTAATGTGTATTTTCACTTTCACTTTATATTTGCAATTGAATTAGCGTTATTACTTTTATCAACTAAAGCTTCTTGAACTTCTTAAGTATTCACTTATAGATGTGTTTTCAAACTGATACCGTTTTATCGACTAGCCGACTATTTATACAAAACAATAATGTGAAAAGATATTTCTAGAACTTGAAAATTAATTTGGATTTCGAAATGACTTATCAGATATCTCTTTCAGTTTTGTTGCTAATTTAAGAGTATGAATCATCATAGAAATTTCTCTTACGTTAATTCGTTAGCGTTGTTTATTTTGCTGTGTTTGCTGCCCACTCTCTTATTATGTGGTACTCTTCTTGCAGTTTGCAGAATGTGCTCGTACCTTCGGGTATTTTCTTTATTTACAAGAGATGGGTATGTATAATTTTTCATCTGGAAAAGTCGTTGAACCTTTAAAAAAAGTATCTACACTGTCGTAAAGTAGTTTTACATGAACTTCAATGCAATTCGAGAGCGCGTTGGCGTTTAGTGTGTGTGTATTTGTGTGTAAAATGGAATGGAAAAGGAATAAAATTGTTTTAATGATATGAATTTGTTTATTTTTTTTTTTTTAGGCAAATCTATGTAATAATCAGTTTGAATCATGATGCATGCAATAGATATTATGCAACAATATGTTTATATTGTGTAAATTATTTCGATGGGTGAACATACAATTTCCAAATGAGTAATGTCATTGACGATGTTTTTATGAATTAAACTCCCTCAAGGTCGACAATGACTTCACCGAGACCTTCGACGATACAAAAAAAGGTTTAAACAAGGCGACGATCCGTTATTTGATGACCAAAATAACGAAGCAATGTAGAGTTGTTCGATATCAGTGTTCTGGCGAAGAAAGACCACGATATAACTTGATGTTGGAATTCAAAAGAAAATGGCTAATCATATAGAGAAACTTGTTTGTCAAAGTCTAGATCCACCCTAAACTGTCGTAGTAAGCTAGTAAGAAATCGGGAGAGGTTAAAACTTCTTGCTTCTAACCACACTTCTTGGTGAAACGATAGAATTCTCAAACAAAGTTATATACATACATATGTTGGCTCAAAGCTTGATCAAAAACTGACCTGGAATTCTAACATCACAAAGGCCATAGACAAAGCCTTCTTGGCAAAAATTGAGGCCTGAACCCTAAAATTACACTGCGGCTTTGCACACCGGTAGCTGTCACCAAATGTTACATATGCAGTACGCTGCTCAACGAAGCGAAGATATAAACAAGACAAACTCAACAAACTTCAAAGACCAGATTTTTTTGATGGGCACACCAATAAATGTGGACAGAACTAGCTGGCATTAACGATTTACGAGCATATGGTTCCCCGGTACCACGCACCTACGTACTAAACCACACCTTTGAGCAATATCATCTGCATCTGCCGCTTTGGCCTTTCTTAGTCTTTTGATTCTTCTCAGTTCATTCCATACGCTTGTGATGAAGGAACAGATCTCCAACCAGTAAGTTTGTTAGAAGCTGCGAGCTTAGCCGTTTTTACTCTTTCATCTGCGAAGCGCATGCAGTGGAAAATTGTGTGTTCCGTGTCTTTCTCTTCATCTGAAAGTGTCGATAGCCGCCGCCGTGTCTGGAAAGGAACTGTATAAGGTGTGAGTTGCAGTCAACACATGCTCTCTTTGTCCGGACCTCGATAGTGGGAATCCATTTATGGATCCATCTGCCTTTTGCCAAGTTATCCCACCTGGCTTGCCACAGAGCTGCAGATGTTGCCTTTTCTTTTGCTTTTTCTCTCCTGGTAGCAATGATCTCTTGCCGGTTTACGGTTCGTTAAAGGTGTACCCTTTGGATTTCGTTGGCGAGAATTCCGATAGGGAGCAATTCCGGCTATAACACAGGGTGCAGGGTCCAAAATTGTTCGGATACCGCTTATTTTTCCGCCCTCACTCAGACCGAAGCAGGATATAGAAGGATTAGGCTTATCGCTCTGGAAAGCAGAACCGGAAACGCGCTACTTGCATCTGTGACGCCTTTTTGCTCAAGTACTTGACATGCGTTTACAAGTTCAGTCTGTTGTCAAGCATTACTCCTCTGGCTCCCAAACCGGAAATTTGCTTTTTTCACCGTCTTTCAGCTGGTTACGGACAGCTTCGGCCTTGTGGTCAGCTAGTTCGAGGCCGGCAGACTCTTATCAATTTTTAATCCCGGTGAGTGCTCCATCATGAATGTGTCTGGCCATCGTAACCGCGCACATATCGCTAGCAAAGCCGATCACTTTAACTTCTAGTGATAGCGTTAGTCGCAGAACTCCGTCATACACTGTGTTCCATAGGAGAGGTCCAAGAACCGACCATTGTTGGAGTTCACCTGAGTTGTGGCATCGAAAAGGTGCATAACTGCTACTTGTGTTACTGGTGGGACTTACCAGGCAGTCATTTCTACCTATTAACCTAACTAGGGGGCGAAATTTTATTCTAGCTTTACATTTTGGTTGTTAAACCCACACTGGTATATGCTGTGGTGATCTTGTGGTGACCAATGAATCAGCCACAGTTTAAAACGAAGTTCCGGATGTCATCCTGGGTCTCATCTCCCACATCTATTGAAATGGAAGCTTGGTATTAATGTCATCGTACCCAAACATCCTAATGCAGACCATTTCTATGTTGAAATAGAGCTTTGGATGTAATTCTCAACTAATTTCCATCACAGGTAGCACCCTAGCAAGTGCTTCAAAACATGTGTTTCACATATTGAACTGTAGAAGGATCCGATCAAAATGGAAGTTAAATAACCAAGGGGACTAAGTAATCATTTGAAACAACACACTTTGTTTTTTACTAAATCATTTTATTTGGAACTTGTTTAAGTAAAAAATACTACATTTATCCGTTTAGTGGATAACTACAATGTAAATTCTAAGGTTCTATTTTACGACAATAAGAACTAGTGACATATATATGTAACTAAACTTCAGTGCTGATAAAAACCAGTTACTGATTAGTGATTACCATTAGCAGCACCCTCAGGATTCTCAGACTTGTCCTCTGCGTTCGGCCTTACGTTCAAATGTGCTGGACCGGTTTGTTGAATTTGAATTATTCTTTCGTTAGGCTTCTCTTCGGCTTTGGGCTTTGGAATGCTTACAGTCAGAACTCCGTCCGACGATAGTGTTGAAATAACTTTATCCTCATCATAGCCCTCTGGCAGAGCATAACGTCTGACAAAGCGTCTGGAAATGTAACCGTGATCATCCTCTCGTTCCTCGTGCTTGCCCTCAATCACAACAGAATTATCGACAACTTTCACCGACAATTCATTGGGCTTGAATTGTTGCACATCCATGCAGACTTGGAAACCATCCTTGCCAATGTTGGATACTACATCCTCGTTTTTAACTCCAACTCGTCGATCTCCTAGTCTACCTGCAGCAAGGGCAACTGCTAGTGGTAGACGAATAGAACTTTGTATCTGTGGACGATGAATGTGACGTGGTTGTACACCGTGTCCAAAATTTCCTCCATAAATTGGTGATGTGCTGATGAGTCCCAAGTTGTCCAAATCTTCGAGTACACTCAAAAGCAATGGTAAAGAAGACATTTTCTTAATTTTTTATTTTTTTTAAAAGTAATTGAGAAGAAAAATTGTATATTTTAGGAGAAACTTGCTGCCGTTGGAATTACCACGATGAATAACTGTTCGAAACTAATTCCAAAAGTGTTCACGCCCAAGTATTTATAGCAGACATGTCGACAAAAAAGAAATTTACAGATGGTTCTTGAAAGAGGGAGTTGCATTACCATTGTAGTCGTCTCAAAACCATTTTAGTTGTTAGCCCTTGTAGGCGTATATATATACAAGCTCTTAATTCAGCTATAAGAAACCCAACTATGCAATTCGTTCTCTTTACCGATCATCTTCTCTTTCCCTTACAACGCATACCTACAATTTGAAATGCAGCTCTATACATATGTACAAAAAGTTTTAATAAACATTTATTAATTGACTACCTAGATACACCTATTATAAAAAATATATGGCCTCTTCCAAAAAAGTACTACTTCACATCATAGAACATCCACAATGCTCTCTTGAAGATTCTTAATGAAGGTCAGTGAAATTTTGTATCTTGATGTCAGTTACTGGTATTGGTGTACATGTATTGTCTTCCCACAACCTTAACTGGAAGAAAGAGTTCTTCTCATACCACCTTTTGTTGTAGGCCATCGAATGCGATTCACATAGTTAATGTATCTGTACTGTACCTACGTTTTCGTAATATGCTTTGGGTACAACGACCGGTTAGCAGATGCAGCCGGCTTTTTTAGTTTTATTATCTAAATACTGTTGCATAGCGCAGACTCGCTATTCAGCAGTTAGGATGTATACATGCAAAAATTAACCAAGGTAAGCAATGCAACAAAGAGAAGATGCAAGCGGTACAGTTGGGTAATAATTTATTGCATTACATTTTAATATTTAGATTTTGTTTCAAAACTGAGGTAAGGGTTCAACTCAAACTAAAATTGTTCACTTTTAGTGTTGCATACACTTTCATTTAAGCAGAAGTGGTCACTTAACAGGTTTAATCCATCGTCCATCAGTTAAAGAATCATCTTCACATTTTTAGATTGTAGCAATTCTTTCTGAGTTTAAGGGAGTTAAAGCTTAATAGCGTTTCACATTCTGCAAGCAATGCAAGGTCTTGTCAACCCTTGTGTGGCTTTCATATAGTTCAAGCCCAACGAACTGTCAGTGAAAGTTATCGATGATTCTGTTGTGGTTAAGGGCAAGCTCGAGCAGCGAGAGGATGAACATTGGTACATTTCTAGACACTTTATCATACTTTATGCTTTGTCAAAGGGCTATGATGAGGAAAAGATAATTTCAACACTGTCGTCGGACGGTGTTCTGACTGTAAGCATTCCAAAACCAGAAGTCGAAGAGCCCAACAAAAAAATCATTCAAATTCAGCAAACTGGCCCAGCACATTTGAATGTAGAGCCGAACGTAAAGGACAAGTCTAAGAATGCTGAGATTTCTTAAAATAATACAAAGACATCCACAAAGGATTGCAATTTACATTTGACAATGGCAGTCACCTTTCACCATCAAAAATATGTACTGCCAATATGCAACAGCTGTAAAGACTGTACACGGACTCACCAACATCTTGCCTATAGAAGCAGGTATATATCAAGACTCTGCTCTCAGACCGTTCCTTTTCAATCTAATAATAGACATACTAGCAGCAGATATTCCGAAATAACTTTCATGGAGTATCTTATACATGATTGTTGTAGTTCTTGCAGAAGAAAACAAGTTAGAGCTAGAGAAAGGCCTAAATAGGTAGAACTCCACATTACAGAATAACCGATTGCGTATCTATAAAACCGAGTACCTTCACTGCATCTTTAGCCACCCACACTTAATTGACCCAACTCCTGAACCAAGTGCTTCAAATATCTTGACTCAATCATATCCCACGATGAAAAAATAGACCATAACTACACACACAGGATAAACACGGGCTGACTGAAATGGTGTTCAGGATCAGGAGTTATATGTGACCAGAAATGTGGCGATCAAAATAAAAAGTAAAGTACAGTTTTGAAAGTTGGGCAGTCCTTGGTGTGGACGAGCAAAAACTCCATACTCCTCAGATGAAAATGTTGAGTGGCGTTAGTTTGAGAGATAAAGTACGCAATGATCAGATACGAGGAGCACTTAATGTAGCTTAATGTCAAAGAGAAGTTGAAAGAAAATGGGTTGCGATAATACGGGCACATATCAGGAAGAGGCGCTGAACATAGAGTAAGAACCGAGGACCATTGGTCGATAAAAGGTAACATGATTAAGGGCCATTGAATGTGGCATGAGGGAAGGCTACTCGAATCCAGATAATCTGAAAAAAGGAGAAGAATAAGAAGAAGAAGAATGACAGTCATCTTCCAAGTTATCCATACATTCAGCAGCACTCATTCCACACAGAAATGGAATGTATCTGATTCATATCTGATTCTGCTGTCAAATCAAAACGCTAAAACTTCACTGTCCTTGCCAAAGGTATGGTGTCCTTCACTACCTGGAAAAAAGGCATTTTGAAAGCTACAGATGCACCTTTTTGACATGAGGTGCCACAATTGCATTAGCCGACCAGTTACGTCTAGTAGCAGGTTCAGCATTCACAAGTACCTGTATTTTGAGGACCTTAGTTTATCGACTATATTTTATGCTTTATTGCAGACTCTTGGTCAGAGATCTACCTGTCTATATGCCAACTACAGAGGTAGCCATCTCTTTAAATTAGACCAATCTATTTCTTATTACAAACCTCACCAGTAATACAAGAAAAATATCCTTAAAATTTAAAATTTAACGTGTACAGCTTATTTTTTTAACCACTGTCATCAAAGTATCGATTAATTACTTTGCTGGCTAGACAATTTATTAAGAGAAATGCAGAAAATTTTGCAATTCAGCCCTGCAACCCTTTAAAAGGGCAACATTCAGCAATTTACCAGCATAAGAAAGTCAGTAATCAAGTGTGTCGGGCGTGTTCGTCGGTTCATCCAAATTTAAATAAATTACAAAAAAATAAAAAAAATTGTTATTAATTGCATAAAAAAAAAGAAAAACAAAAACATGTCTCTCATACCATTCCTACTCGATTTGGCCGATGAAATAAGCGAATTTCATCGTGGCGTCGATGACGATTTCGGGTTCGGTATCTACCCCAATGATTTTCATCGACCATCGAAGACAGTGTCGCAACACTGGTTACCTAAGCATCGTCAGCATCCCTATGCGAATATTCGTAATAAAATTGTTAAATCACCAGAAGACAAAGAAACCAATAACGACGAGAAGGAGTACTCACCAATTGGCAAGAATGGCTTTCAGGTCAGCATGAACGTTAAGCAATTTAAGCCGAATGAGCTAACCGTTAAGACCATCGATAATTGTATCGTTGTCGAGGGCAAACATGAAGAAAAAGAAGATGGTCATGGTTTAATCGCTCGACATTTCGTACGCAAGTATACCCTGCCAAAGGGCTATGACCCAAAGGAGGTGGCATCCACCCTCTCATCAGATGGCATCCTTACAGTTAAAGCACCACCACCAATCAAATCGGGCGAGGGTAACGAAAGAATTGTTCAAATTCAGCAGACTGGTCCGGCTCACTTGTCCGTTAAGGAGAATTGCAAAGACGCCGTTTCATCGGAGGCCATAAAGCCACCCCAATGCGAGAATGGGGACAAAACGACCACAGAGGAGATTTCTAATTAATTTTCATGGACATCCATACGCACTTGCGTGTGTGCCAACAAATTCCTATTTTCATTGATGAAAAAAAAAAGACTTAAAAAAATAAATAAATTTTAATTTAAAAAAAAATAAAAAATAAAGAATGAAGATAAAAAAAAATGAATAAAACATTTCCATTCCAATCGTAATTTCTTTTTGTATTACTGTATGTTCTTAATTTATGAGTAAATAAAAATGTTCAATAAAATTGAAACTAAATGTGTTTATTTTTTGCATTTCAGTTCAAAATTTCCACTTCAATGGTTTACAGATCATGTTAGAGGGTGGCGTCCATCTCGAAAATTTTCACATTTCTCTTCATGGTAGCTATGGCGAATTTATGTAGGTATCTAGAAAATTTGAATTTCAGGAATAGGTACAGTTACTATCAGAGATGCAGTTTGCCCACTCTCTCCTCCACCATTGTACATTTGTGTTGCGCACTGATGCACAGCTACTACAGCTATTTAATTTGCGCTTCACTCTGTATCGATTTTTTTCGTTTCCAGGTACAGAGATGGTTTTAATTCTTTTTTTCTGTCTTCTTTTTGTTTTAAATTCAGGTGCCAATTTTATCCAGTGGTTGCACTTAAGACATAGCGCCGTTCATCAGATATCATATTTCAAACCATTGTCTCGCGATTTCTTTTTTTCACGCTTGAAGAATTTCTATGCACTCGTAGATAGGTAGACCTGTGTATACCTTTCGATATGTAGGTAGATGCTAATTGCTTAACCTTTTTTTTTCAAGGGAGGGTCAATGTATGCTTCGTAAAGTTCATTATCTATCCGATGAGGGTTCAATGTACATGTCATATGACTGAACCTTTACAAGAAGGTTTTACTAGCCTGGATTAGGCTAGGCGCGTATTTGTAGGGTCATTGGAGTATATATGTTTGTATCTAGGAACAGAGCAGGTACAGCTCGCATCCACAGAAAAAGGATGAATTGTGCCAACAACAGAGGAATTAGTCTCCTAAAAGTCACATATAAGATCCTGTCGACTCTACTGTGTGAACGCGTAAAACCGCTTAAAAGCCTTTATCAGTGTGGTTTAAGGCCAGGGAAGTCAACCTTCGATCAGATAATCACATTCCGGCAGATATTAAAAAAAAAAAAAATTCATAGATAAAAAGAATTCATAGATCGACACCCATCATCTCTTCAAAGTCGCCCATGATAGCGTTTATAAAGGCAAGCTGTATAGAGCCATGTCAAATCTTGGCATCCCTGCCAAATTCGTCCATCTGGACAGAATGTCCCTAAAGATTGGCAAGAGCAAGAAGCCTTTGATAGCGAAAAGGTTTAAGACAAGATGAAATTCCCTCTGAATCACAGGGGCGTGTTTCAGGTGGAAGTTTTAACAATTGCCGAGGCCTCGCGAGTCAAGAAGGCCAAGAAGTCACATTGACATCTACGTAGACAGTCAAGCAACCATCAAAGCCATCACATTGACAACAATCAGATCCAGACCTGTGAAATGCTGCAATGACGAGCTTTAGGCACTCAGCGCTAATCATGACGTCACAATCATCTAGGTCCCGGGGCATAAGGGCATACAGCGGAATGAAAAGGCGGAGGAGTTCGCAAGAATAGGCTCTAAGATGGATCTGATAATGGCCGATGACTCAGTCCTTCCCCCATTAGAACTTCAAAAGTCTAGGATTTCGTGGTGATAATCCATAAAACTCGCGAACGAGAGATGGACTTCACTCACAACATGCCGCACCTCAAGAATACTCTGGACAGAACTAAATAAGAAAAAAAAAAAGAAAAAAAGGGAAATCATCGCACTCAACAGAAGTCAACTATCACTTCTTATAGGTATTATGTCAGGTCACAACTTACTAGCGGCCCACCTAAAGAGAATGCGTTGGAGCACAACAGAACTATGCAGAGGATATGGCGACACAGATGCTGAGGAGGACACATTCCACCTCCTATGCGAATGCCCGAGCCTTAGCAGAAACAGAAAGACAACCCTCGGAGAACATTTCTTCAGTGATCTGAGCAAACTGTCAAGCTAGCCACCGAGAACCATCCTACAATTCTTTCGGAACTCGAGTTGGTTCGGGGAGGCCAACTAAGCCACCCCTACAACCTAACCTAATTGTACAATGCCAACATTACGTCGCAAAATGACATCAGCAAAGAGATCAAGAGACTTGCCAATCGGTGCTTCTTTAGGCTTAAAACGCATTGAAGTAAAGCTCTCTATCGGATGACAAAGGATACTTTATATAAAACCCTTATCATCCCGATCCTGCTACATGGCGCAAAAGCATGGACTTTGCGTTGAAAGGAAAATTCGTCGCCTGATATTCGGTCCAATTTGTATCAACGGAGTATAGAGGAGAAGATTCAACAACGAACTTCGAGTTATACAGGGACGTCGGCCAGATCAAAAAGTTGCGAGTGCATGGACATAAGTGCACCGACCCGTCGAGTCTTTAAATTAACCCCAGCGGGACAATGTAAAAAAAAGTAAGACCATAATTTAGGTAGCGCGCACAATTGAAGAGTGACCTCAAACAAATCGGAGGCAGTTAGCTAGCTGAAGGGGCATATTGGTTGAGACTATGGTCCACCCCGGACTGTAAACGTCATTTGGGAAAATCATTGAGTTAAAGAACAATCGACATCAGGTTGTATTAAGGGCATTCCAAAATGTGGGGGTAAGCTGAACAGGGTTTTCAAATCGAGGTTTGTCTTATTTGAATTCCGAGTCTCAGAAGAAACATAGGCAACAAGATCTTGGATGCATTAGCGAAAGAGGAACCAATCTCAATCCAATCAAACCACTCAAACTTTCTGATGGTCCTCCTCTTTAAACAGAGATAGTCTAGCTTAATTCCTTGAAGAACCAAGTGTTTTGTTTGCCTGTTGTGACTAAGCCTAAGCAAAAAAACAGTCATCCGAGGACATCAACCGGAATGAAATTTCGATTTTCGCAGCCAAGTCACAAACCGAAGAAGGAGTGAGTTTCTGGATTTATTCTTCCGAACCACGGAAAGGTGTTCCAAGCGAAAGTCCTAGCTATCGTCGATTCGGTCCGATAATATGTCAATGAAATTAGTTTCTAGGACCATTTCAACCACAGTAGTAAGGTCAACGCTTGTAAAACGTTGCCGTGAAGAGCTCAAAACACTCACACAATGGTATGGGACACAATGGTATCCACAGACAGGATATATCATTGGTCGGTGAGTCAGTATTTCCCCCCTAGTACTCATTAAACCCAACATAACACAGACCTTCCAATGACAAACTGACGGATGTTCGAGTCAAGGCTGCATCAACTTAGAACCTACTTACCCACCCTACATCTGAAGACAAAATTAAAAATAACTTGTTTAGCGGCTACGAGTAGCCCTTAGTCATCTTTGGCAAGATTTAGACAAAATCTATTTATGAAAGTCTAATCACATCTAATTTTGTAATTAAAACAATTGAACTTTTTTTTTTTTATTTATAAATTTAAATTCTAAACAAAATTTGGAACGTTCTACATTCAAAGTTTATCCTTAATGGCCAATGTATCATTGCTTTTGTCCTTAATCGCCGAGTAAGCTGTTCCTGTTTCCTGTATCTTAATAACTCGTTCGTTACCTTCAATGGCCTTTTGTGGTGGTGGTGGTGCTTTGATAGTTAAAACTCCATCCGAGGAAATTGTGGAAACAACTTCTTCGGGATTATAACCGTTGGGTAACCAGTATTTACGTACAAATTGCCTTTGAATGAATCCATGATCATCTTCGCGTTCTTCATGCTTGCCTTCGACTACAACGTAATTGTCGGTAGTTTTTACTGTCAATTCGTTCGGTTTGAACTGGTTAACATCAACAGAGACTTGGAAGCCATCCTTGCCAATGGTCAACTTCTCCTTATTATCCCTTAGTGCTGCCAGTTTATTAAGGCGTTCGAACGGATACTGCAGGAGACGAGGATCAAACAAAGCTCGTGGTAAACGTGGTGTTTGGAAGATCTCATGAGGATACAGTCCAAATGCGAAATCATCGAAAAGTGATTTATTTGTCACGTAGCTGTCCATTTCACGGGCTAGGTCGTACAGAATCGGTACTAGAGACATTTTTTTTTTTCAGAAACTCTCTTAAGAAATTTCACTTGTGCAGCTATTTAAGCCGATTAAAACTGTCGAGTTTATTCTCTATTGTATGGCTTCGCAGCTAGAGCGATCGCGACTTTTATATGCTTCTGCAAAGGAAACTAACACATTTGAAAGTTGTCGTTTTTGTAAAAGTTTGTAAATGAGTCATGACATGAATAAAAATGTAAACAGAAAAGAGAGAATAATTTCTCTTTTATTCAGCTTTAACGTGTTTGTTTTTTCTCTGCATGAAAAGAGAAAATTCTTCCGATTTGTACTCTTTTCAATTTATTTTTAAGACTCTTCTTTGAACAACCCCAACCGGGAAGGAAAAGCAAAGATAAAAAGGAAACCCAGAGAAACATTTAATTCCAAAAGAATATATGTATGTATATGCACACATAATGTATAAATAAACAGCTGTGCTGTGTATGGATTCGATTTGGTATTCTAGAACATTCCTCTTATTTTGTTCTGTTTCTGTAGTACATGTTTGTTTTACATGCGGATATAACACGCACACACCCATCGATGGAGAAATTTCTAGAAAAAGAAAGAATATGTGCAGCGAGATAATCTAAATTTTATTGTTTTTAGGATGTTGAGCATTTGGCAAACTTTAGAGAATAAAGTAGAACACTTTGGGAGCCTTCTTTTTCCTTTTCATGTCGGTAAATATGTTACTCTGTTAAAGGAGACTTTCAGTCCACAGATTTGTCATTGCAGCTGATATTTTGGTTTTCAGTGGACACATTGTAAGGGGCAACATCTTCTTTGATAGCATTTGTGATCTGTAGAGGCCGCTGTCGTGTGACTTCATTAATCTTCTGCTGGACCAGATAGTGCGAAAGGCCGGCGTAAACGCAGAAGGCATTTTATTTAACAAATCCATCCAGCTGCTGGGATACGCAGACGATATCGAATACATCGCCCGTTTCCAGCGCCCAATTATTGAGGCTTTTACGGCAATAGAAGAACAAGTCAAACGAGTTGGTCTCCTGATGAACAAGGAGACCAACCGCTGCTACATCGGTATGTCCCAGCAACTAGGGCCCAAACTCCTAACTCAAAGTTCCAAAATCATGCTCTACAAAACTCTGATCTTGCCAGTCCTGCTTTATGGATCTGAATGCTGGACGATAAGTAAGACAGCGAATATTTGCTCCTGTCTGCGTAGAAGGCGAATGAAGGAGAAGATATAACCGTGAACTCTACGAGCTGTGCAAAGATGTGGATGTAGCCCGGAAGGTGAAAATCCGTCGACTACACTGGCTCGCCCACATCGAGCGAATGGACGAGAATGTTCCAAGAGGATCTTTGAATCCCAGCCACCTGGCTCACGAAGAAAATGGAAAGATTGAACCTCCGGTTTAAAGATCAGGCAATCGCGGACGTCAGAAACCTTGGTCTAGTAAACTGGAAGCAGTGTGCCCGGGACCGTGAAGGATGGAAAGCGGCATAAGTTCAGGCTCAGACCCTTCAAGCACAAGCACGATGCTGACTTCGATCTTGTTCGGCACCATAATCTTCTCTAATTAAAGCAGAACTTTGCTTGGCAAAAAATATCTTTTAGGTCGCAGTACTTTTCTGATCTTCGCAAGATTATTTATTTATTTATTGTTGGTTAGGCTCTGCGACTGACACAAGTGGCACTGGGATATGAACGATCTATTGTGATTAGAGCCAGTTAGACAAGGAGAACCTCTATCTTCCTAATGAAGTTGAGGATATCTCCAGTCGAGGCATTACGAATGTCCTCCAGTGTTAGGAATTCTTTGTGGAGAAAGTGTTTCCTGACTCGGCAGACAGCCACACACTCATATAGAACGTGTTCCGCTGATTAGATCGGAGGTCGCTTAGAGCCTAATTCTGGAAACCTAAAATAGGTGCATTCTAAGTCTGAAGCGAAGAGTTCTTCATTGAGCCAGTGGATGCAGTGTTGGACCACCATAGAGATCCTTTTGGTACGAGACAGTGGTATGCATGATTATTACTCAGCGTATCATCGATTTTTTTTATCCCCTTCTCGTTATTTCGAAATGTTGGGCTCATATCAAGTCTGTAGGTACTCGGGGAAGCCAACATGCTCTGCAATTTGGGTCTACTCAGATGACTGTTGGTAAGGGTTATGTGACATGAGTAGTATATTCCAGCCCCCGATTCGTTCGCGATATTTGAACCGTCTGTACATAGTGCTTTTCCTTCGCTATGTCCTGGGTTGCTGCTGTGTATCCATGACTCCTTCGAGGAAACAACCGCTGAGAGTTGTTGACAAAGGTGAAGCTCTTGTCGTCAACCTCAAATCAGTTATGTGATTTCACGTACCATCTTACTGCCGTGTATACAATTTGTTGTCGAAGTGGCCTAGGGTTCTCAGTCTGACGGCCGAGGTTGCAGTTTGTCTCTTCGCTTTTAAGAGTATGAAATGGTTACAAGCCCTCCATCGGAAAACGAGTTTCGAGTTAAAGGACTAGAGAAAAACAGAACCTTACGTAGAAAGAAGACGAAATAAATGTACGTACATATATAGTAGGTACATACAATACATACATATAATGCATTTGCATAAATTTCTTAAAATGAATTCATCTGTACCTACACAAAGCTATAATTTTCATACTCAAACAAGTCAAACAATGAATCACCCACCCATTATTATCTGAACATACTCACCTCATCTCCATTCATCGTCATGTATATTGATTAATTTTCAACTGACCTACCTCAACGTCTTTGTCTAATTTTAGATACAAAACAACAACAAGCAGCAAATACTTATGTACAGAGACGAAAATACAAAAGAAAAATCTGTTTATAGATTTCAAAGTCGCCTATGACAGCGTATATAGAGGCTCATAGCATGGACTTTTTTTTCTGTCGTTCCTTCAATTCCCTTAGGGGAATGGATAGAATGGAGCTTCATACTCGATTGAAATTAACTCCCGGGCTAAGATATCCAGCCTGGGGGTGCTCCAGCAGCGTAGAATGTGGCACAGGACAGACTCCAAAAAAATTATTTTTTTCTCACCGCTTGACGCGGTGAAGCCTTGTCTGAACGTTGGTTGAAAGCGTGTGTCAGTGGCAGAGCTGTAAAAGAATGCATTCGTTTGGGAATGCATTCACTGAATGCACCCAATAGAATTCATGCGAAATGAATTCATTCATTGACTTCATTTTTGAATGGTGACTTATAAGTTTAAATCACCATTCATTTTGAAGTCATTGAATGAGCATTCAATGAATGGCAGTCAATATTTCCATTCATTTGCATTCTTTTACATTCATTTGCAAATCATAGGTCCTCCTTACAGCGTTCGAAAGCGGATAGCGTGGTCTTTGTCCAAATTACGTACCTGCCATAATAGTCTTGGAAAGAGCTCCCTGAAAAACGACAAAAACCTGAGGGAATGTCTGTTGAATTTGGTTTCGCCATACAAAGCTTATCTAATTCGCCTTGTTGTTGATAACTCAAGCGAAGAAATCCACCAAATATTGGTTTTTGGATCTGCTAAGTTGTAGCTGAGACACTGATTCGATTATAGTGGTAGAATTATACGAAAAGTTGTAGCGGAGAGATACGAGTTCGTTACCTTCAACTCGCCTAAATGTAGGCTACTTAATACTTTGGTATTTCGATAGTAGGACACTAAACCAAATTCGAAGAACACTTTTCTTTCAGGTTTTTATCGTTTTTCAGGGAGCTCTTCCAAGACTTTTATGGATATATATGGATAATCACAAAGTTAATACACTCCTTTGTACTATTAGTAATTACCAGTTGCTTGCTGGACTAGCTAATCACATTTGATTCCTACTAGTCGATTCGAATGGTGGCAACGTGCCACCAGAATAATCCTCCGTATGTGAGTATGGATCCAACTATCGCGTGGGACGTCCATAGTGTTATTCGGGGTCTGAATCCCCAGTTTTTCCCGAAGAATCTACTGCAGGTATAGAAGCCGACTGATGCCTTTGTTTTTACTCTTTGCTTAACACGTTGAGTGCCACATGAGACCAATGTGGCTTCACACAAATTTGGGACACTTGTGCCGCGTGAGACCAGTGTGGTCTCACAGTAGGTTTATATAAATGAAGCTGTTTAGTACTTTATTGGACTCATAAGATGTACCGAACTACGATCTTTCGTAAATTACAGATACATCCAGAAGAGCATGTGTATGACTGTGTCCTGGGGCGGTCAGTCGGCATTTACTCCACAAATGAAGGCCGCTTAAGACCAATATCTCACCGCACAATAATAACTGTAAAATGTGATCAAGGACGTAAAATTACAAATTTCTAATACCGATTCCTGCTTATATGAGCTATAATTGACAAGATCCCGCAAAAAAAAGTTCGGCCTGTGGGACCCAGTTTCTCGGATTGTATGGTGGCACTCAACGTGTTAATGTTTATTTATTTATTTATTTTTACGCTTAATGCAAGCTAAACAAACTTAGAACTAACGTAAAATTAAACTTAAAAATTAAGACTAGTTGGAGTGGTGGAGGAGATCGAATTGAGGGGAAGGCGTGGAGCGGTTGAGGTTGAAGATGGCGGGGGTAGAGTATATTTATTTATTTATTTAAGCTTAAAACAAGCATCTTCTTAAACTAGAGTTATTAAACTGGAGACTAAGGTTAACTGAATCAAACAGGGATAGATGGAGGTGAGTTGAGAATAGTCAGTGGTAGGATCAGAGGGAAGAATAGGTGTGGTGTAGGGCCGCGCGGAGTGAGTTTTTGCTCGTATTAAAGTCAAAAATGGGTTAAGCGTTATTTGCTTTGCGCAGCATCCTTGCCATAGGTTCGTACTGACCATAATCAGTACGGTGTAAGTCGAGACGAAAGAGAGGGACAGATCTGAGGTTGCGGGGGTTGGTGTTAAGGGAGATCATTTCCAATAACGCGGGACAGTCAATGTATCCAGATAGGAGTTGGTGGACAAAAAGTATGTCTGCAGTATCACGACGTGATTCCAAGGATTGTAGGTTTATAAGTGTGAGGCGATCAGCGTACGGGGGTAAGTTGAGGTAATCAGTTCAAGGTTAGCCGCGTAAAGCAAAGCGAAGGAACCTTCGTCGGACTGCTTCAATTCTCATGGAGTTGACAGATTCAGCTTTCTATGTGGCCTAAGTACCTTGTCTGGCAAATTCCACTACATTGTCAATCTTCCCGCAGAAGTTACGTTAAGACTAAGAACATCACAAATCATAAACATATAATAAAACAGTAGAACCCGGTGTGTCTGTACATTGAAGAAAAAGTAAAAAAAAAGGAAGGGGGCGACCAAAGAAGAGTAATAGAACACAAATTAGCGATTTTTAGAATTCTTTTCTGTCTGTCTGTCTGTCCGTTTGTTTGTTAGCACACATCTCCGAAACTACTGAACGGATTTTCATGTAGTTTTCACAGGTGGACAGAGCATAATTTGGAGCAGCATATAGGTTTTGTTTGATTACAATTGGATGTCGGAAAAAAATGTTATCGTCATTTAAAAATTTTTGGAGTTTACTTTTGTATATAAAAACCAGAAACCTTTGGTTAGAATTATAGAGCGTATAAAATTTAGTACATAAAAATCAACAGGTGGCGCTGTTCATTATTGGAACGCGCTATAGACATTTTTGCAGTAATAACTAAAAAAATTGTGACTCCTTCAAATATTCCACTCTAACCTCTCCAAAAGGAGTATAATCGGGGGGGGGGGGGGGCATTTGCTTCCAAATGCGATAAAATAGCAATTTGATAGGTGGCGCTGAACACTCACGCTGTTAAATCATGACGATCCGTTTTATTTTGTTGGCCAGAGTGTAGTTCTTGCACAATCTTTGTCCACGCTGGGTATGTACATATATGTGATATTAAAATCGGCTCAATAGTTTTAAATTCACAGCTGATGGGTTGGTGAGGAGAGGGGGTAACACCGTGTGCTAACAGGGCTTCAGTTCACATTTAAGGTTTCTTCGTCATAACTTTCAACAAGTCCCAAGCTGCTTGACCTGAAAGCTGTTAATGTAGTCTACCGGCAGATTCAAATTGAATATAATTTAACGCATGCTGAGCTGCGGGTACAGCTATGTTTAAATAAAACAGAAGCATTTATATTTATTTTAAAATGTGATTTTTTATTTTATTTTTTATTTTCATACTAAAAATAAGGTTTGTAAATAATTATCAAAAATCTGTACGTAACCCTTTTTGGTTTTATTTTTTTTTATTTTTAATTTCTTGTTTCGCGTTTGATAATAATACAAAATACAAAAAGGTAAACTATAATTTGTATTGTCATTATTAATATTTTTCACCTTGTGACGTTAAAAAAAACTATAAAAAGAAAAAAAGTTGTATATTGCATGCAACTAATGTGAGAACATAATGAAAGTACATATTTCTAATAATGAAATTAAGTTTTAAGTTATATGATGGTTGGTTTGTTTATATCCTAAAGTAATTTATTTAACAATGATTTTATTTTTATTTTTATTTTTTATTGCTGAATTAAACGTTTAACTTTACTTCTAAATGTATATATTATCTATTTATGTATATGTATGTATGTACTATATGTATTTGTGTTTCTTGTAAGTGGAAGTCTTTTCATAATGGTCACACTATGTGTACAATAGTTAGGCATAAATGGAAAACATCTTGTGGTTAATTTGGAAAGTAATATTGTAGACTAGGACTAGGTTTATGTGTAAAAAAGTTTTTATTGATGTTTTGAGGATGTTTTGATATTCGGTTTGATTTGCCAGGATGTTTGTGAATGTTTTTACTTAGAAGAAGGGCTGAGAAAATGCTGCTACGCCATATCCAGACAGATTTGGTTCACCTACAATAAAAACAGAACGAACGACCTTATCAATTGGAATCGCATCGAGACAGCAAGAATCTAGCCAGTTGGCCCACACGCTGCCTAGTAAGGCAACCCCTACTGCCATAGTTGCGACAATTCACACGAAAAGGAAACGCTTTTCTATTTTTTCTGTGACTGCTCGGCACTTGTCAGAGCCAGACCGTGGACTCTCAGAAAACAATTTTTCAACGAACTCTCTGAGATTTCTAACATAAAATTCTGCAACATTATCAATTTTCTGAACTCCACAGGATAGATCTGAAAACTACATTCTTAGCTACGCCCATCAACATCCAGGTCACGTGAGTTGTGGTATCAAAACGGCGCATCCGCGCTACTTGTGTCTCTGGCAGGTTCACCAGTTTTTTCTTATTTTAACTTCAAGTGGTAGCCATCGGATACTTATTGTTGTCTATCCCGACTCGACTTGCTAAACTTATAAGTCCGAGTGTTGAGCAAGGGACAAAAAGTGAACGATTTCCTCTAATGGAATTAGCGGTAGCTTCAGAACTATCAGAATGAAAGTATAAGGGTCTACGAGGGGCTACTTTGATAAGGATCTCCAAGAATATATGAGTGTCTTGGAAAAGAGATGGTCGCGGATGAGCCAACGGCAGCGGTCCTATCCCCGAATTAGGTCACTGAAATGGGATTTACCGGCACCTCGTCCTACAATGAAACTATAGACCTCCAGGTTGAGGTTTATGCCATCGTCGAGCTAACTTTCTAACCACATACAAAATAAAATAAAAATATAATTAAGAATCTTATTTATGTTTTTCGCATGAATGGAAGGGACCTACTGTTTTATTGCCGACTCCGAACGGCGGATAGAGAAGCCTTTTCATGAGAGATTGCGTGCGTGCGAAGAGGTAGTGGTGTTAACAACTTTTTGGTTGTTTTGCTGAGACTCGAACCTGTCTCGTCTCGCTTTGTAATCCAACGCACTAATCACTAAGCCACTAGAGACATTAGCCTCGGATAGAAATGGATCTCCTCATTTAAGATCAGGCTCCGGAATGACCATGGAATATAATTTGAGAGTATGCACCGTCGGGAGCGGGAGCTCCTTAAGTAAGTTAAAACAGTTACGATGCAATTGCAAGAGAACGCGAGAACTTTCGTCGTACATGCAATATGGAATATCTTAACAAGTTCTTTGCCGCCAGCATTTAGTGACGAAGACCGCCAACACAAAACCTCTGGTTTACAAAAGAATGCCAGCGAGCACATGTAACAAAATAAGAATCACAAGGGGTGCTTAGAAGCTCTACGACCATAAGAGGCGGGAAAAGCATGAAACTTCGTCACAACCTGAGTGACCCAAATTTAACACTTTCCAGCAGATCCTAGGGAAAACTCAAGAAGTCCAAATTAATATCCACTAGGTACCTCTTTATAGATTTTAAGGTCGACGAGTTAGTTAGTGAACGACGTCAGCGCCAAGATCAAAAGAAGAATAACTCTCAGTTAGGTATGTCTAATGTGGCAGCACCAACAAAGTCATGCTTATGTCAAACAAAGCATCTGGCTCAGAGGGTCTAAGATATAAATTGCCTAAGGCAACAAGTGATGGCTTGGTAGAGATCGCTTGTCTGTAAGATGATCGAAAGTAGAAGATCACAAGATCCCTGAATTTGTGAAGAAGTAAGATACACTTGTGCCAACTTTAAGGATCTTGTCTGGTATACTGTGTCAGTGCCTAAGACCGTGTAGATCGATAAGCTGACAATCGACAAGGACGGCTGATAATTCTCCCCCATGACTATGGTCTATAAATCATGTAGATCTATGGACTTAGAAGGAAATTGAGTAACAAGTCCATCTTATGACAAGCCTTTGTCAGTCGAAACTAAAGATGAAGATTTGGTTTAGCAGAGGCAAGTGGTCCAACCGAAACACAATTAAACCCTGCGCTTGGGTACTAGGTGCCCACGAAAAAGATATTGAATGAGGAGGTTTATACGTAAATCCCTCTTAGACTGAGTGAGAAGAGTTTTCCGGGACAAGGGGGGTACTCTATTGTTATGACAATCGTCAACATGGGTCTGCACTTTAGGAGCAATTTTCTAATGTCCACGGAGAATAGGACATATGACAGAAAAGGCGTGGAATGGTATTCTAAAAATACGGGAAGAGAACAGCTCTGGAAAGACCAAACAACGTTTTCAAGATCTCGGAAGGACGAACAAAAATAACTCCATAGACTGAAGGACGGATTTACAGCGATTCATCTCAGCTGAAGTAATCTTGAAGCTAACAAAATCTGAATGAGGTCATTAATCGGATGAAGACTATTAAAACAGAGACTGTGTGACAGACACCTTGTTAGAGATGCCACTGTTTAAGGTGCATCCAATGAACTAACCATCCGCTGAATCCATAAGACAATGTAAGAAGCCTAAAGTAACGCTAACAACTCTTAGCTCAACTCTGCGAAGAAAGTAGCAGATGATCGATCTTCATCGTTAGCTTTGACACGAACCAATTGAAAAATTCATTCAGATTTCCAAGCAACGATTTAGTCTTTATCTCAACCAACTTTAAGAAAACATTCACAACTATCAAGGCGTTTTGTTTTTGTTTATAAAAAGCAAGTTTACCGATTACAATATTAAACTAAAATAACAACTATACCTTCGTTCTATTGTCTACCCAAACCCTTTGGAAGATTTCACTACGTTCATTGTGTATAATTTTGTTTGGATATGTCTACTCTCTATGGAGCTCCTCCTCTACGGAACTCTGTTATAAAACATAAAAAAATCTTAGCCCTTCAGGCAAAAATCACATAAAAAAAAAACAACTACAAACATGAATCAAACTATCCTGTGATATGTATTCTAATCTAATACAAAACAGGGATTTGTCCTCAGACTATATGATATTCCGAAAGGGAATTTGAAAAAAAAAAACTCAACACGATGACAAATCCCTTAACAATCACTCGTTCTAAATTTTCTTTTCAATTTCCATTCAACTGGAAGCTAAAAACACGTTCAACAGCACAAAACCAAAAAAATAATCGAAAGGACATCCAATGAGACTCTATAAACTTACATCACACTCTTTGGGATCATCCTCAGATCGGTCCATTCCAGCTACTACACCGGCGTTGGCATCATTGCATCCCATCACAGAATTGAACACACAGCAAACAGAGCAAACACAAAGAATAACATGGCGACAATATCCTTGTGAAGGCTTCGATCCCGGTAGAATGGTCGTGTCGTGTAGGACTCCTTGCGAGCTTGGTGGAATAACCACAATGGTATCACCAGCTGCATAATGTCAGGAATCATAAATCCAATATCGCGTACCACTTGATGGGCATATCCTTCGCCTCGGATCACATTCATTATGAACTGGTCAAAACTGCTGGCCGCTATGTGCAGCAGAGCAATGCCAACAATGCAGAAGACCTTCTTCGATGTGATGGCATTATTGGTGCTGGCCAAGTGCATCACCATTACAGTTGATATCAGTTCAGTTATCTGTAATTTAATCGAAGAGAAAGGATATAATAAAAAAAATTGTGGTTTGGTTCGTCCTCAGGGAGTTAGAGTCTCAGTTAGAGACACATGGGTTTGGTTAAGGTGGGGCGGTTGATTTTTGCTCAAGGATATGCCGTGAAGGGGATTAGAAGTGCATTTTTGTCCATCCTATGTCAAATAATTGGAGGAGTCCTATGAAATTCTAACACAGTCAGGTCCGAGTGGTTGCCAATGCAGAAGAGGCAAATTCCTGAGCAAGATCACCGAATCGGTCCTAAACACCATAGAAAAAAGATGTGTCTCAATGGAAACCCGTTCCAAGTTTCAGGAAAGGTGAGATACCTACGGTATATGCTCGACCGTAGACAGACAAGGGAAGATAACACTTCGGAAAGGATAAAGAAAGCGTCAATCGCCTTTGGTAACAAATGGGGAACTTAACGCGGAATCATTCACTGGTCAGACCCATTCTGATCTATGGCTGCCTCGTCTGGTAGCAGAAGAGACCACAAACCTGGCGGAACTTACCAAGATTCAACGACTAGCGTGCATAGGAACTGCTGGCGCCATTAGAATAGAACCACTCCAACTGCAGCTCTTGAAACTCTATACTCGTCCTGATTCCAATACACCTTTATACCTAAAGGAAGCAGCTGCGAAAAGTGCTGCTGGCAATATTGGCAACCGTAAGATAGCAAGGCTAAGCGTAGAACTAATCATCCCCTCAAGAGATGACTAGGCTAGAGGAAAGGCTTTCTATCAATCCGAATAAAATTTCGATTTTCAAAGACGTAGTCAACAACCGAAGAAGGAAGCACTCACTAGAATCCAACATTGACCGATCAATAAGACTATCGAACCACAGCAGCGTGTTCCAAGCGAAAGTCTTAGCTACCGCCAATGCGGTCCGAGAGTTAGGCTTCTAGGAAATTCATTGGCATTTACATAAGCAGAAAAGTAACCTTTCTCTCGAAAGAAGCAGAGGAAACAACCGAACTGGTCATAGCTCAAAACCGCATTCAGTCAAAGGTTTATCAATGAGGAACGTCTTGGTGGTAGATGTTCACCTAAAGTAAGTGGAGCTGCCTGTAGAGCCCACCAATACCCCTTAGGTTAGGTTGAAATGGCAGCCAGCTGAAAGCAGCACTCTTAGACCAACGATAGGTCGACTGTGATAAAAGATAAATCTTGGAGAGATTCTCCTTACTTATTCGAAGTAGATTAGGACACTCTACACTTTCTTTGCCACTGTCCAGCGCTCTGCCAAATAAGATTTAAAACCCCAGGAAGACACTTCTTTAAGGAGCTAGAAGAATTGTCCGACAAGTTTGTGGTCGACATAAATAGATTAATCCGCGCCTCGGACTGGCTCGATAGAACATAGGCTTATGGTTCCTAGTAAGGGTGGTTGAATCCCCAAGGGTACCACAATGGGTCTATATTGACCTAAGTGTGACGGATATAGGACTTCCTTTCTCGTCAACCCTATTACCTAACCTAACCTACTTATTCGTTAAACAAGTTGGGACTTCTGATGAACGGTAGGAGGTTTCTGACATCTGTGTACAGATCAGATCGCCTAGGTTGTTCTAGTAGGATTTTCTTAAGTGAAGTTCTCTTTTCCCGGAGAGAGCTGGGCAGCTACAAAAAAGGTTGGGAATAGTTTCCTCTTTTAGTTCGTCCATACAGCTCCTAGTTGATGTAAATTTTGCAGAATTTAGCTTCAACAGCACTGGTTAGACTTTTGTGTCCGAGGGCTTGAATGGCCCCCGATGGATAAAAAAAATGAGAATGACCACCTGTAATTGCCAATACGCAGATGGACATGACAGCATCGTATATATTTACTAAGAATCCTGTCTGCAGGCCCGGTATCAGTTGCGTGCTCAAACAATCGCAAGATTGATTGGAAGACTTCTTTCAACATGGCACTGCCATCTCCTACCAAGTATCCTTACATCCAACACGATGACTACATATTTCTATTCATTTAACAACTTTGCCGTAAACAACTCATAAATCAGTGAAACAATTCGAATCTCCAACAATCGATCAAATAAACAAACAACTCCTGATTCGAACTTGACACGCAACTCTTTCCAGTAACAAACAAATCCCAAGGACTCAATCGCCCCAAAAACAACAAACTCCTTCACACTTACCGTAAAAAACAATTGATGATTCCACTGGTGGTAGTAGTCATCGTTATAGTAGTTGATATACGCCCACCATGCGTAATAGTGCGAGAATATCGACAACGAGAATAGCAACATCATCGAGTACCGTACTCGGTTCTGTAGAATCAGGATAATCAACTGTTTGATGCACTCGTAGAGTCCGATTACAGCCAAAACTGTCAAAATCCACATTTTCATTGAGTTCTGTGTCGCATTGAAGTACATGTGCTTGTAGGCGGCAATTCCCGACTCGTAGGGTCCTTTGAATACAGTGTCCCAGCAGGAGCACGAACAAAACCGTTTATCCACAAACCTGGCATAGTTCTGCCAAAAATACCACAAAACAGCGATGTGAGCGGGCGGTATCAGAGCTGGTGCCAAGCTGCCACAGGCTGCGGGCAACCACTTTGTGTCAAACATCTTTAGTTCCACCACTTGGCTGTAACGGGAGAACAGGACTAGAATTGAATTCAAATCTATAAATGGATGTGACTTACCTGTTGAGAGTGCGGAATTAACTGCAAGGCAATGACTATCGGGTAACATGAGTGGCCTTCACATCCTCGTGTGGGGAACACTTGAATTGATTTCAGCTATACAGGCGTTCCAATTTAACGGGATAGCACTACACGGGCAAGTGTGGAAGAGAAAAATAAAACAAAAAATTAGAGAAAAAGAGAGAGAAAAGGAGAGCACTTTGAAGCTTTTTGACACACTCGCATGGAATAAATAGTTTTGTGCTTGTGACACCGGGGACGCGGAAATGTATTCAAATTGGCTTGACAACGCGTGGGTTGTTGGATAAACACCGGCTCTGTATGATGGTGGCCTCGATTCAATGGAATCGATAAAGTCAAACAGGGTTTAACTGATTGTGGTTTGGGTGGAGAAGAACCACTGTATGGGTTCTAGTGTGTACACAACATGGTAGTTCTCTTAAGCGTTTGTTTGCCCCTTTTGATGGAGGTTAAGTTCCTTTCTGTTTGCATACATATGTACATAAATGGGGGGTAAATGAGCATCCAAAATGCATGCGGCTTTGAAGAGCCGGCTTCTTATGAGATTTTTCTTTGATCTGAGTCTGAAATATTCGATGAGTCAATACGCTTAAGCCTCTCGGTTAGTATTGGCAAGTTCCCTATATTCTAGGCAGAAGTTCTGGACAGGAATCAATGTATGAAATTATGCTGGCACTTCAACACTTGGCAGTCAGCTATCCTGGTTATTTTCCACTGGATTCTGGGCCTTTAATGTATAATTCCTGACCTGCTGGTCAAGATAAGTGCAGTCGGCTCATTTACAGGTCACGAACACTGATCCCACCAGTTCTTCTGTGTAGCATCGAGTGCTGGACGAAAAGTCTGAAAGCAATACTTCGTCGGATTTTGGTTCTATTTGAAGGAGAAGCTCTGAGAACTGCACCAAGAAATGGATGAAGCTCGAAAATCTAAATCACAAGGAATATATTGGCTTGGATACATCGAGTAAATGGACAACAAAGCTCTAGCCAAGAAGATCTTCGAATCGAAACCATGAGGATTGAAACAACGAAAAACTGGCAGCGGCATGCTTGGGATAAAAAAGGATGGAAGGTTGAGGTATCTCAGGAAAATACACTTCATGGGTCGAGTACCAGAGTAAGGTCCAACAAAACTATCACCACAGACTAAATCTTTCCTGAACCTTATCCGTAGACTCTGTTAGAAGGGTTTCGCTTCTTTTTTTTACACAAGGTAGCGGACGTAGGACCAATACTGATCTTGCTGTCATTCAAACGAAAAAGCTCATCAAGTTTCTGACACAATTCGGAGTGAGTAGGACCCTCTGTGAAAATCTTAGGAATGTCAGCAGCTTGCTGGCCTTTTAGCTAGCCAAGCTGTTAGCCTTAAGTAATACTCCCTTAATATCCCTAGGGTGGATGTTTTTTCTTAAGTATTAATAGAAGAACTACACGGTTTGTTGAAGCCGTTTGGCAGGGCAGTATGCCGGCTACAACATTGTGGAACTTATTGGATGACACACTGGTATTAGGTTTGTTGATAAGAAAGCTATTCACCGAAACTTTGCCAAGATTGGTAATCATGTCGTTAATACACAAAGGCACATATGTTGGGCATTGATACCTGATACCTGATACCTGAATAAGGATCGAAGAACATTATTACAGCCACCTCAGCAGTAGAGAGAGATGAACTTAAACACCAGTTCCCAGTACAAAGGGATCCACATCAACGCATTACTCTCGAAGTTGGAAAAGGCTGGAGGTAGGGACAATTTGGATAGTCTACTGTCTGCAGCTCCCGAACTTAGAAGTCGGAGAGAAGACTTTGTCGGTTTTCTGAATCACTTATGCCTAATGTAACAGCAACCCAACCAGTCGACATTGATGGTGATGTGCTTCGTGTTCCACCGACGACATGACAACTTATACTTGAAACATCTAGACTGTACTTGTCTGGTTTCAAACACCCGACAAAACAAAGCCTTGAGTCATTCTAACTCAGTTAACTTCACACTGCTGAATATCCGATCAAGCAAGCTGATAACCTTAGGAGAACTTTTAGAAAGAGCTATCTCCCCCAAAAGGGAGCGTCGCGTAGGCAGCAAAATAATAGAATTGAAGCCATTTATCCTGGAGAAATCACAATTGGGCTTTAAGCGACCTCTTTAGAGATCCTTATGGAGACCAGAAAAGCACTGGAACCCAAAAGATCTTTAGTGCCAAGAAGAGTTGTCCAGCCCGAGAGAGTTGTGAATCCGAGGAAGAACGAGGTCCAAGGAGAAACCTCGAGATCATACTTGCGGATGAATGGTTCGCTATGGCTGGGGCTATGAACTCCCTGCCGAAGTCCTTTTGTTTGTTTCACACAAAACATTCTGAGTTGACTCTTCATCTTCCAAACAGATAACATTTCTGGTGAGAAAGTCCGTAAGAAGCTTTGCTTTGTGTAACTTGCCTAGCGTGAGAATTTCTTGACATCCCCTAGCTCAAGACTTCTTTTAGCTTGTCGAAGTCCTGTTGTTGAGTACAATTTTGCAGATCTTCTATTGGGGTTTCTGTGAATTGAGATCCAAATTTCTGGTGACTACAATGAAACCCTTGATTTGGAGTAAGTGTGAACTTTACCAGCAGAAGAGGAATGAAGTATTCGTTTAAGTCTCATGTTATCCCTTGATTGTAGGAATCATCTAATAAAAAATCATCTATCAACAGGACTTCGGAACAAGCTACAAGGTATCAGTTTCAGAAAGGAACTTCATCGCAAAAATATCAAGAGAAATCAATCGATATTCTCTCATGGCGAGACAAAGCTTTCAAATCGTCGTTCATAGCACCCTTTAAAGGCGCTAAGAAAGTCAAAACTTAAATCAATTACAAGTCGTTAAAGTGGAAGAGGATTCCGCTTGCTCAACGGAAAAGCCCTCTCATGTTTTAATTTTTTTTTTCATTTTTCAAAGAAGTCAATGATTCGCATATATCCTTCCGCCGCTAGCGGAAAGGAGGAACACCTCGATGTAAGTTGTTAGCTGTGAGTACTCGTACTCTCACCGATGTGTTGTCCTTTGGCAACAAAAACGTTCACTGACGTGTGCTTAATCGAATCACAGTGCCATTTCCTCCACAGAACAGGCGGGGCTACAATGTATTCTCAATTTGTTTTCACTTGATTTAAGTTTTGCCAAGAGACTATTAGCATCGAGACAGGGTAAAGGATCTTTTGTCCTTCAAATGGAAATGGGGAGACATTGAAATTAAGTGTTCACTTACGAGTAGGCCCATATAAGCATTCGTGTACGAGTAAAGTAATCACACTTGAACGGGAGTCACGCGATGACCAGGATAAATGAGTTTGAATTTAACGGTGTGAATAATTCATGTGGACATGAACCTGGGAAATCAATTAATGAAGTTATAAATGTTGAACACTAATGGAAACGAAGGATTAGCGAGGGCATCCAGGGAGGACTTTTGAAATGATTTTTAGTTAATTTGTCTTTGAAAGGAATTAGTGCGGAAAAGGGAGTTAAAAGTTGAAGAGAATAGGATGGAGAAGCACACTGACTTATGCCAATAGGCTAGTCTTGGGAGACTTGGTTTTGTTAATCTAACTCATTCGTTACAGGACGAGAATAGTTTATGAATGAAATTTATGTCGCCACTTTCTAGGAGGGTACAAGATCAGATGAAATTCAATTCCGCATATCTTATGATCGGAACGATCAAACTTATCACTAGTTTACGTCTTGTTTCAGTTGGAGTGAAGCTGGCAGACAATCAAAGTTTGCGAAGACATCCGTAGATACGCCCGATAATAAGGTTTGTGTGGTTATAACAAGACTAGGTACGATTTATGACAAAACCAAGCTTTGTGACGGAGTCCACAAGTCTCAGTTTGCTGTCAGAGAGCCATAAGTCTGGAACAAGACTTAGATCAAACAGTCTGTTTGAGATCGGAATGACCTGGGACTTTGACGGGCTTAGCAGCAGTCCATTTCTTACTGACCAATTGAAAATTTCACCTAAGTCTTCATTTAAACAGCAGACAAGTTCAGAAATTTCTCTTATAGGCCGGCCCGAGTATAGCTGAACGTCGTCAGTATATAAGTGAACCAAAGGCATGCAGAACAGTATTGGTCCCAGAATTGATCCCTGTGGTACACCTTGCTTAACAGGTCTCAGCGCTGACGAAGAACTACCGTTAAGAACTCTTTGTATTCTATTACTTAGAAACCTGACAAGTAGGTTTAAGGCCCTCACACCAAAACCAAAGAGATGCTGAAGTTTCCAGCCAAGGATTTCATGATGCTTTAAAGAAATCAAGCAAGAAGAGGAGCCTAACATTACCCTTGTCAAAATCAAGCCTTATGTCATCCAGTATTTTGACTATAGCCGTGGAGTAGCTGTGATTAGCACGGTATCCGCACTGGAACGGGCTCAGGAGGCAGATGATAGACAAGTGGTTTGTTATCTGCTTTGCAATGAGTTTCTCAAAAACCTTTAACAAGTATGGTAAGATGCAGATAGGCCTATAGTTACTTTTCGAGATAGCATTAGACTTTTTGGCAACATGAACAACTCTGAGTTAGGAAATGTCGAAGTGATGTCGTTCTCAGTTACCACCTCAAAACCAGGCAGTGCAGGTGTCGATGAGTTATCAACATCAGAGAAGTCGAAACTGTTCACATTTACACTACTACCAAGAAAATATTGATTAAGATCATCAGGATCAAGATCACATTTTGTGCAACCTTTCTTGACGGAGGCTCTTATCTGGTGCAGATGATTCCACAGTTTCTTGGCGGGCCCTTGACGGGCGATTAGCTCTAGATTTCTGGGAAGCAAAGAGAAAACAATGACGCGTTCGACTAGGGCTGACAATTGACGGTGGGGGTTTCTAGTGAACATAATTGAAGATGAGTTGACTCTCTTGGACCCACACAAACCAAATAAATACGACGACTGTACAAAATCTGTAGGAGTTCTGTAAGAATTTAGTAGAAAATATAAGCGGCCCCCAGTAAATTATTCCAGTGGACGGATAAGTTCGACCTTTCAGTTAATGCTGCGAAGACCAAAATGGTCTTGTTCACAATAAGGTACAAACAAAGTACCATACTTCGTCCCTCCAAGGTTAAATGGCAACGTACTTCAGTTCGCGGATCATGCCAGATACTTGAGGGTCACTCTTGATAAGAAACTCAATTGGAGGCTTAATATACTGGACCGTGCCAGGAAGGCCTCTGTTGTTCTTTATTCATGTCGCAGAGCCTTGGGCCCGAAATTGAGCCTTCAGCCTTAAATAGTGCACTGGATCTATACAGCAGTAGTGAGACCTATCCTGATGTACGGAGTACGAGTCTGATGGACAGCACTGGACAGGAAGAGTAATGCGGATATTCTTAGAAAAATCCAAAGATTGTCATGCATCTGTATAACGTGTGCGTTAAGGACAACACCTACTGATGCGCTGGAGACAATGCTCCACTTATTTTCTGTTGACATTTACGGGAAACAAATGGTGACTAAGGTAGCACTACGGCTTAGGGAATCCTCACAGCTGGCTAGTGCCAATACAGGCCACTCAAGGATCCTGGATAGCGACACTCCCATTACTGGTAAAACTGATTACATCGTCCCTTACATTGACTTCAATGTGAAATACAAGACTAGAATTCCTAGCAGAAGTATCGGGGAATCAGGGGGGGTTTTTAAACGAATCCACGACGGAGGTATATACAGATGGATCTAAAACAGCGTATGGTGTGGGGGCAAGAGTTTTCTCCAGTGCACCTGACTTAAATATTGCCAAACGATTGCCGGATCACTGCAGTGTATTTCAGGCGGAAATTACATAAGGAGAAGCTGTGGCAGGCATGTCAGCAGATACGGTGTTCCCTCTAACGAGTGAACGAGACAAAGAGGAGGAGAAAACGACCCTGCCCTGCCCTATCAAGGCTAAGGAGGAAAACCTTAGAAGAGTACTTCTTCAATTACCTCAATGACCTAGCTAGGCTCGACATTTTTGAAATTAAGAAATTTGTATGTGGATCTTATTGGTTCTGCACTTAGTGTGGCACAGTATAGGGTTTACGGTTACCCAGAACTTGAACTTCAACCTTATTCTTCCTCCCTAAGGAAATTACACAGGTCTCTGATACTGGTCACCCGGTTTTTCTACGTCTTATCACAACGGGCCATGTTCTGGTCTAAGTGTGTCCCTGCTTAGAAGGGACAGCCACTCAACCTAACCTTACTTAACCTACTGTTTGTTAGACTTAAGCTACACTATGCCTATGAAGAGGGCGAAGCTTTTGCTTCAAACAGATGGTTAGGTTTGTTTAAACTATATTCCTTAACGCTAGACCCCCTAAAAGTCAATGACTTGCTAATTGCTTCCTCATCCATAAGATCGAGTCGAAGGTTATCGAGATATGAACTAAATACACAACAGTTTACACAAAGTTTTTACAATAAATAAAATTATTTCTCCTGTTTCTATAATTACAATGGAATGTGACTGTGTGTGTGTGTACATTTAAATTCATTTTCCTCGCAGAGGTGAACAAACGTTTATTTATAGCGTACGATGGGTAATTGTGCAAATAAAATGGAAAAATGCCATACCGCCCGGCATCCGCAACAAGATGCGCTTGGGAATGCGATTACCCAATCGGCCGAGGCCATCGCAATAGATTCTTTATCCTTTTGCCGAAATATAAATACACACTTCGTAACAATACACACACACACGTCTAAATTGCTTAATAACAATTGGGTGTTTGCGAACTATAAATAGCAAGGGCGAGCGCACGGTTAAATAGAACCCGAGTAAAGTGGTTTGCTATTGACGTAATCGATTCGAAATTGAATAAAATTTCTGATTAAGTGGCGGGCAATGATTTGGGTGAAAAAAAACCCCCCAGGGGAGCACTGCGTGTGTGTGTGTTTGTTTGAGTTCATTCCTTTGCATTTTTAGGAGATTTTCTAGGGCAACAACTACAAGAAGGCATCTGGTATCGAGAAGTATTTCAAAAGTGAAAATTGCAACTTAGGGTGTAATCAGCATGAGATAAGAGAAAAGTCCAAGCGAATTTGTACTGAAAAGAGAAGATCGAAGGATCTATCAAAATGCAGAAGGGTTTCCAAAAGACGATCTGCCTTGGTGGGTCGGGGCTTGGTGTATTTCATGCGCTTTATATTTATAAAAGCATATGACACTTTTGCTCTGTTATGGAAGTTTTTCAAAGATACATGGTTCAAGTACAGCACAAGAAAATCAGAAGAGCTAAAAGGAATAGCTTCAGGAACTTCTGTGAGGGCATAACCTCCACCCATAAAACTTCAACAGTAGCCAAACTACACAAGGATCTAGCCAATTGCAAAGTAGAAAACGTCAACTAACTTCAAAGGCAGAATGGCAGTTTCAATAAAGAAAAAGAGCAGAGGGCTCTTACTACTAAGGGAAAGGCGTTTTTGTCGAATCAGAGACAAAATCCTATAGGCTTGCCAAATAAGACTGGAAGATTGCAGCCACAATGTGTACACAACAAAGACTGGATTGAGAATTGAACTCCTTCCAAAACGGGGCTACTAACATTGGTACATCCAGTTCCTTTCGGTCAAAAGAGCACCACTAAAGGGGTAAGAGGTTTTGCCGCCTCGAGGTAACTGTCAAAAAGATCCAAAAAGTCCACTAACCGGGTGCTGCTCAACAGAGTACCGGGCAGACATTATTGCGATCCTGGAATGCCGAGCGAAAAATTCTTCATAAGATATTCGGCAAAACAAGGGAAGATCGAAAGATAGCAAGATGGGCAAAACTAGAAACTGCCTCGGACTACCGCACACCATCTCCTGACTTCAGCCTAAACGATCTTCCCCTCAAGAAACGAGTGGGGCAGCGGGAAGGCTGTCAATCCGACGAAAATTTCGATTTTCACAGACGGGTCAAAAACCGAAGAAGGAGAAGGCTAGAACCCAAAATATAGCGGTCAACAAAACTTCCGAACCACGGGAGTGTGTTCTAAGCGGAAGTACTAGCCATCGAGGAGGCAGCCCGCGAACTATCAATAAAGCTAGTCCCTAGAAAAACTATCGACATTTATATAGATAACCAAGCAGCTATTGAAGCCATTTCATCCACAGTAGTTAAATCAAAAATCGTGAAACGCTGTCGCGAAGAGCTCAAAACCCTCACCGCAAACCACAACGTTACAGTCTGGTGGATCCCGGGACACAAAGGTATCCACGGGAATGAAGTGGTGGATGAATTAGCCAGGAACAGGCTCGGGACAGGACCTATAACTGGTTGATCACTCAGTTCTGCCCCTCTAACTCTCGTCAAATCTACCAGTGCACTAGACTTCCAAAGACAAGCTGATGAGAGATGGAGCGCACTCTCATCATGCCGCATCTCAAGGAAACTCTGGAAAAATATCAACAAGAAAAAAACGGGGCACATTCTCGCGCTAAACAGATCAACTTAGCTCTCTTCACAGGGATCATCACAGGCCACAACTTGCTGGAGGCCCACCTTAGAAGGATGCGTTTAAGTACAGACGAGTTATGCAGAGGCTGCGGCAATACAGACGCGGAAGAGAACACAACCCATTTCCTATGCGAATGTCCTATACAGAACAAGGAAGACGAGCCTCGGTGAATACTATTTCAACGACCGTGGCGATCTGTCTAACAAGCCAGCAAAAGCCATTCTAAAATTCACTACGAATTCAGGATGACTAAGGGAGGCCAAATGATCGTAATTGCACTCACCTAGACCTTCAACACAATGGATCCGTTAGAGATCCGAGTGAAGGCTGCATAATGCGATGCACACACCCTTCAACCTACCTACCTAAGATATTCGGTCCCGTAAGACCGTTTACGGACTCTGGAGAAGGAGATTAAACGACGAATTATACGAGCTGTACAGCGGCATTGACCCAGTCTTAAAACTGTGCGTTGGTCGTTTGAGATGGATAGGACATGTAGAGCGAATGGACACCAACGTTCCGGTCCACAGCAAAACGGTGACCCAAGTGGCGCGCAAAAACGGACCAACTAACTTGGCGTGCGGATTTTAATGCGGCTAGCTAATGATCGAGCTGACTTAAGACCATTGTTGGACAAACGATGTGAATCGGTTCTTAGGATGTTGGAAGCAGGACTGGATTAAATTTGGTTGAAAGACTGAATCTGCTAAGCCTTGTCTGGTTCTCTGATCACAACAGCATTACGGATTCTCCGTGTTTGAACCCATGTTGCATGAGCTCGTCTCTTCGGCTCGGCTATTGCTTCCATCGGTGGTTGGTTTTCCAGCAAACACAACTGCAGATGACATGACTCTAAAGGATGCTGGTAAACTAAACGGATATTTCCCGACGTCTGTCAGAAGTCCGTGGCATTCTTGTTCTTTCTCAACAGAAAAGACTGCTGGAACACTGAGCCTTTGCCAAACATGCCAACGTATTAGGTTTATGTGACATCATTATCTGTGATGCTTGTAGAGAGGGCGACGACACTGCGGAACACTTCCTCTGGGATTGTCCTGCCTCTGCTTGTATCAGGTGGTCGACTTTTTAAGCTCTTACTCGACTTTTCTAGAAAGACTTGAAAAGGTTGTACCTGCTGGTAGTACAATGGACTTGTTTTTGTGTAGGTACGTGTGCTTTAGCGTGGGGTTCCAATGATGAAAGTATTTCTCCAAAATTCAAATGTATATCAAGCAAAGCGATAGGACTTGTTGATCATTCCAGCTGCATCAACAGTCAGTCTTATAAGAATAGTATTTGGATTGGGAACATAGTCTCCAGTTGGTTTAAACTTTGGATTCTTCTGCGAGATCAGAGATCAAAGAACTCATACAGAATGCGGAGAGAGGCAGAATGATTTCTTAGCATGAAACCGATAAGGTCTTGCTTATAGAATTGCACCAAACGACCATTGAATTGGCAAACACGATCGAATGATGAGATCAGTCTAAAAGCGATTCCTTAACCCGACAATCCGGTACAAAAGACAGCTGAACAAAAGTATTGTATTGATCAACGGTGGTCCCGAGAAGAATATATTCACTGCCTATGGATGGAGTATGCCCTGTGTAAAAGGAATCTACTAACACGAAATGGAAGAAAACTAGGTCCCTGTCGAAAGAATTGGAACAAGATACAGTCTTGTCAAAAGCAATGCCAGAAGGAATCACAAACGATAACGCACGAGTGCCCCACGCATCCATTTATTCTATCATGCTTCCATCTGTAGCGACTTAGATTTAACTCTCATAATCCACTCAACGCAAAATCCCGTTACCAATCGCCCATCTAAGGTGAAACTAAACCTTTATAGATGCAGCCTCACCCAATTCTAGTCGTAAAGATTCCATTCAACGTACGTGACAACGATATACAAGTGGAAATGGCCTTTCATCCTTGTAGTCACATTCCACAAAGAAAGAAATGCACTTACTCCTTAAGGGACACCGGCACCCGAAGTCAAAGAGCCTCCTCGTCCACATCCCTAATTCCATTTACATCTCTATATATCAAAGGAAGCCTCCATACACACAAGCACAGTGTAGCACGTCGGATAGGTGTTTCCAAGAAAAAACATACAAATGAGCATAATAACAGTAATCATGATCATTCCGAAACAATCACACGTCAAATATGAAAACAAACAAAACTCGTGAGTGTTGTGACGTCTGGATGGGTGTATACGAGAGCGCATTGTGGCATTTGCCAGTTTGAAACGTGCAGAACAATGCATAACAATCGCCACCCCTCGACAAGACACCGTTGTTTGTATGTGTGCTTTGCAAATCTAAGGGCGCACACTCTCCCGTTGTTAGGTTCCCACCCCCACCTCATCTGTAGAGAAAAAAACGAAAAAAAAAAAAAACTTGATGGTCACAATAAAAATAAAATTATCGCACTCAGGCAGGGGTTCCCTTCCACACAAGGGTGAATAGATTTTTTCAGCCTCCCCTCCGTTGCCAACTGATTTATCTTAGTTGGAAAAGAATTTCAAAACAGCGGATGTAAGTATCCATCCATTTTGCGTAACACATCCACATCACAGACGATTTTCTTACCCAGACAAGAATGTATCCGATTTTTTTTTTATAACACCAGACTGACGACGTAACGGGTAAGGATTTCTTTTATGGTTTTTGTCGTCACTTCACTTATACTTTTCTCTTTAAGGAGTTTCCAGGTGTTTAATTAGATTTTCACCGCTGATTGGAAAACTAGTTCACAAAAGACCGCACACACCGACCGGTATCGATGATTCCTATGTGGGCGGTGGAAGCAGAAAGCGAAAAAAAATGTATCTTTCACGTGAATCTGTGCACTGCACTATAAGCACTATTATATATTTTGAAAAATTTTGAAAAAATTTTGAAAAAATTTTGAAAAATTTTCACGCCTAGATGGATTTTTGTGCGAATTTTCAACGAAAACGGCGACGTATGGTGGAGGCGGCGCGGCGTCCTACTTAGGTTGGCACTTGCAATATGTGGTTTTGAATGATGAAAATGTACTGAGCACCATCACGGCGTAGTTCCTCTTTTCTCGGTTAGGTACATCCAAGCGGTGTATCCACTGCACAAAGGTGGCACATAAAGGAGGGAAACTTTTCCCTTCCATACAATTTTCTCTCTCTCGAGTTGTGAGTGTGTATGTTTTGTTTATGCGCGAAGTTGAGAGTTTTTGGTGGCGCAGAAGACCATATGATTGGTTATGTATCGGTTGGTGGTGCTAAAGGTGATAATCATGATGCTGACGGTTTGTCTGGAGGGTGTTGGCATCTTGATGCGAGAGGGATGTAAGATTGTATTTGGACAAGACTTACTTCGATGCGGCGCATGAAACAGCAAAGTGTTGCGGATTTGATTGCACCTGTTGGGAAATTTAATGGGAAAAGCTTATTGACGAGGGTCATGCGCAATAGAGAGGAGAGCTTTCGAATTTCGAACAAAACGTTCGAATTTGAAAAGGTGGATTTTTTTTCGAAATTTATTTCTTCAGCAATTACCTACTTTGGAACTGCGTTAAGCAATTACCGATGCAGGAGCAGACCTGAAGGTAGATAACAGCTTACTTGGCACATTGATCAATTTTCTGATATCTGCTAGAAGATCTATCAGCAGAGGCAGCAGACATCCTACATGTCGACGCCCTATCCCATTTTCTTCGGAGTACTGGGATGTTTTTCTTGTTTTCAAATAGGACTAGGTCCGTGTTTAGGAGGTTTACGTTAAAACTTCATCTTTTCGCATAATTGCTTAAAGTGATGAGATCTGACGTGATTGTGAGTAAGACTACATCATCGGTTTATGCAGCGACCCTTATTCCATTGTTCCCCAGCTTCATTTGCTACTACGACCTATAGGTATGCTGATAGGACTCCTCCCTGGGGGTGCCTCGATATAGGCCAAAGCGTGTAATTGGCATTTTCTAAGCTCATTTTGAGGGTACATTCTAGCCAGTCAGCCAACATTGGCTTTATTTGTAGCAGGTCCAGTGATGTTCCTATAGCTTCTGACGTGACGTTGTTAAAGGCCCCTTCAATGTCTAGGAAAGACGCTTCAGTGAATTTTTTATAGTGAAGCGTCTTTCCGATCGTCGTTACTACCTCATGCAGTGCTGTTACTACAAAAAATGTAAATGTGTATTAATCTTTCTAAAGTTTTTAGGAGGAACGAAGTGAAGCTTATTGGCATGAAGTCCTTGGAAGCTGTGTGGCTGTGATAATTACCCTGCCTTCTCGCTAGAAGTTGTCTTCTCAAAATCTGTAGAAGCCAAGGTAAGATGTACTTCCTGGTATTCTGTAGGATGATTGGTCTTGGTGTCTTTATATAGGGAGAAGGACCTAACTGTGCAGGGCACTGATATCTGATAATTTAGGTTGTTCGTGTTATTGTTGGTGGTGGTAAGGACCATTTTCAAAGGGGCTCTGCTGATGAAGGATTACCTCAGAAAACAGGTTTTGATAAGGATCTAAGTGTTTCCAGGTTAAATTCTGTCCAAGAACCAAAATCCTGAGATAACGTAGGTTTTTGACAACACTCTTCTTAGGTTAGGTTAGGTAGGAGTGGCAGGCCGCAGGTTGGAACCTCACTTAGACATGATAAGGTCCTTTGTGTTATCACATGGATCTGTATTTCACCGGAAATACTACCCCCGGAACCAGCCGGAACTTGTTATGAAGCGCTGGAGGCTACCTATGTTTATATCAGCCAGTTCACTTAGGTTGTGAAAAAAGCTGGCTCCTAAGTATGCTCTTTCTTTAAGCTGAGAGGGCCGGACATGTACAAAGAAGGTGGAGAACTGAATCCTCTTTCTCTTCGTCCATGCAGCTTCTGCAGAAGTCGTTGTAAAGGTGGCCCAGCCTAAAGGCTTTTTTGCCAATGGTGCAGTGTTCCGTTATGACACCGACTAGGGTGCTTATTAGCAATATTTTCCGTCTGATGAGACAGTGGGAACGTTTGAGATCCAGTTTTGGCCAAATCTATGATCTATGATCGGCGATGTTGATCGCATTCGTTTGAAAGGCCTATCGATGCCATTATGAAAAAGTCTAACGGGGTCAAATTGCACGATCTCGGTGGCCAGTTCGCATCACCTCCACGTGAGATGACCATGCCGTCGAATCGCTCGTGCAGAATTTCCAATGTGGCGTGAGCTGTGTGTCGTTGGTGTCCATATCATCCAATTCAAGTCCATAGAAGTTGGTAATGGTCTATAGCGCTTGCCAACGTCGTGTTCAAAGAAATATGGACCGATGACGCTGCGTCCCAAATTCGACAATTTTGTTTGTTGACGTACCCATTCATCCAGAAATGGGACTCATCGCTAGAGATGATTTTTCGATGAAAATAAGGGTTAGTTTCCAACTGCTCCATAGCCCATTCAGCGAACACACGTTGTTGTCTATGGTCGTTTACCTCAGTTGAATTTTGTACGGGTGTAGACCCAAGTTACTACGCAAAATTCGCCAAGTTGTGGTCTGCGAAGGACCAAGTTCTTGTGAGCGACGCGAAATCGACTACCTCGGATTCTCCTGCTCACTCTCACGGACAGCGGCGATGTTTTCGGCAGATCTTGCGTTTCGTCGACGTACGGGTGTTGGTTGATCGTTTACTGAACCAGTGGACTCAAATTTATCCACTACACTGCGAATAGTCCTCTCGGAGGGACGATTATGGCGACCGTAAAATGGGCGAAGCCAGCGGAACGTTGCCCGAACAGAATACCCATTTTGATAAAACAATTTTATTATTTGCACGTGTTGTTGAACGCTATATCGGTCTGGTGATTTGGCAAAACAGACTGAATAAATGACAGCCAATTTGACAGATATAGCTTTAGCAATATGGCCTCTATCAACTGTCAAAGTTCGGAAGTCCCTATTGGAAGACACTTTATATTCCTTGTAGTAAAGGGTTTTTTCGATTATACATAGAACCTCATGGGGAGCCGTCTCTGTTATTCTATTCTGTTCTGAAAATCAGCGAGATCAGTTAGTTAACATGGTTATTTCCTTGGTCAACCCATCTAAAGTATTCAAACAAAATGTCTTCTCTATTTTAAACATAAATTCAAAATCACATTTATTAGCAATACTTTACACGAATTAAAATTTACATACATATGTAAGTCATTAAACGTTCTTACTACTCAAATCAATACATATACACTTAATCATATGATAAATAAATCTACCTATATACATAATATGTAAGGATCTACATTATCCCTAATCTTTTCAAAATAATTATGCATGCATTCTAGTTAGTAAGAAGAGTGGCCCTCCAACAAGAGGTACTCTTAGATCCAAACTAGGTCCATTGTGATAATTTACTTCTATAAAATTATATTTTCTGTTAAAAGAAAGATAACCTACAAGAGTATTCAATAAAATACTAAAGATGTGTAAAAAATATCTATTTTTTCATTTTTCCTATAAATATTTGTTTTTATACAAATTTCTATGAAAATACTTTTCATTTATACTTTCGTTCACAATCAGATACGGACATTCACTTAACTTAAAAAACGAACAACATTTCCTATATTTTATGTTACATTCACCACTTAACTTATCTACATAGCTTAACTATTTTTTGTAATTATTTTTCCTTAACAATTCTATTAGTTACTTCTTGAGATTATAGTTGCTTGGACCGTATCACATCCCAGTTCCTAATCGTATTTCTAATCTATTTCAGGTATTATTTCGTATTTTTTTAAAACTAAATTAATGTAATGAAACTGTTCATGTACATATATCTGGTTTCGGAAACACACTGCCCCCTATGTACCCAATATAACTTCTTTCTTAGGTTAGGTAAGATTTGGACGAAGTGACTTGTGATCTCGACTCCGGTATAAAGGGGATAACCATCAACATATTCACCGATGGTCAAGCAGCGCTAAAGTACTGAGTTCTAACTCAAAGGCCGTTTCAGGATGCTTAAATGCTCTCCAAGACATCTCAAACCAGAATAAAGTCAAGCTTTGGTGGGTACCAGGACACAGAGGCATTGAAGGCAATAAAATTGCAGACCAACTTGCCAGGAAAGGTTCTTCAGAAAGATATATAGGTGCTGAACCCTTCTGCGGCATCCCTACTTCCGCGTTCAGAACGAGTCGGGACACCTGAGAAAAACGGAACTACTTATCCTACTGGAACAACATTCAGGAACTTACTAACTTACTTACTTAAGGTGGCGCTACAGTCCAGGGTGGACCTGGACCTCAACCGACGAGCGTCTCCAGCCAGCTTGATCTTTAGCTAGCTGCCTTCAGTTTCGTAGGCGAAGTTGGTGGAGGTCCCCTTCAACTTGCGTGCGCCACCTGAGTTGCGGTCTTCCTCTACTCGGGGGCGGATTCGAAGATTTTTCGGACCGGAGCATTGGTTTCCATCTGCTCTACATGATCCAAACACCTCAGTCGTTGGACCTTCAGGAATTTAGACAGACTCATCCCATCCGACTCCTGAACAAAACCACAAACAAAATATTTTCAATCACAAAAGGGCTCGTCGGCTTCCTCATCGGTCACTGCAATCTCATATATCACATTGTAATACCACATGGATCTGGAGAGATCTCCTTACCAACTCGTTGAACCAATTGGAGCTTCTAATGAAGCGAAGAAAATGTCGGCATCTGTGTTTATCAGCTTGCTAAGAACGTTGAAGTAGAATTCTCCTAATTGGAGATTTTTTTTGCGAGCGAGAGCTGGGCAGCTACAAAGAAGGTGGAGATTGGTTTCCTTCTCCGAAAATACCTTCCTGGTGGAGTACGCAGACGACATCGGCGCGATGATTACAGCAAGACACACCGAAGATGAACAAAGAAGACTAAACCAAGTAATAAGACGGGTACACGCCTGGCTGAAAGATCATGGACTAAGCGTGGCAGAAGAAAAGACAGATATAATCCTACTGACTAGGGGACAGATCTCGGTGGCTGTGGAGTATCAATTAGCAAAAATTCTGTAAAGTAGCCTCAACTCCAAACTCACATTTTGGCAGCAGATAAAGTCCTCATCGGAGCGAACTGCAAAGGCCACTACATCACTAAACAGACTCAGTGCAAAGACTTTGTATGTCGATTACGCCCAAGAGAAAAATGGAAAACAAATGGTAGCAGCACAGAGACTTGGAGCCCTCCGAGCAGCGAGCTCTTTTCGTAGGCTGTCGGAACCAGCCTTCCTCGCAGATGCGTAAGTGACTCCCATTGATCTCCTAGCGACAAAAAAAAAAAAAGATTCGTCTACGAACGTAAAACTGAAGTAGGAATGGAAACAGCGACGACAGAGGCGAAGGAGCTCACCAAGTAACAATGACATAGGCGATGGAGTTCTCAAAGGAAAGTGGACGGGGAGACTGATTGGGGTTGTTGCTGAATGGATGGAATGGAAACATAGCGAAGTAAACTGCTACTTCAGCCAGTTTCCAACCGGAGATGGAAATTTCAATGGGTACCTCCATAAAAGATGGGAAAAGTAGGGAGACTGGCTCTGCAGTAGATGGGCAGTAGAAAGAAGCAAGCCGAAATTAGAGACAGACAACATCACTTTAGAAAATGCCATGGGAGTAATGATCTCGTGTTACAACAGATGGAACCAAAGAGGCTCCTTGTAAAGGTAAAAAGAGAGAGGAACACGAGAATAAACCCTCATAAGAACATGGAAACAAAACAAAATTCGGAACTCTATTGGGTGTAAAGAAGAGAGTAAGAGGACATTGTTTATGAGCTCGTTAAGAACTGGACGGTGCAATCGTAACGTCATCCGCATATGCAACCACAGCCAAGTTTTTTACTAAACTTTTCCTCTGGCAAAGTACCACAATTTGTTTGGGTTTACTTCATACATCTATTCTTGTTCCATTTTTCCATTATCCTTCATTTGTTGTTCAAGTAACTCCTGGCAAGAGCAAAACTTAATGGAAGTATCCTTTCGCTGTGTAGCTTTTAAAATTCAATGAAAAATGAGAACTAATGCCGTCCATTGTGTCCTTTGAATAGCGCATACAATTACAACCACCTATTGTTTCAAAATCCACTCCACTCTTGTGAATAAAAAACGGTGAAAACATAAAACACTTTAACCGTCTAAAAGAAAATTTAAAAATTGTGATTCCTAAAATTTACTCTGATCCACCACAGTTACAATGTCAATTTTGCAGTTCTCCTCATCCACCTCTTCGTCTGGATTCTCGCTGATTTTCTGCAAACTACTGCTTCTGTTTAGCTCCACATCCCGTACCACTCGATGCCGTCTACTTGATGAATATCTTGTCGGAAGCGACGATCGATATGTCGAAGTCCTTCGAATATACCTCTCACCGAAGAACATCCTGCGAAATTCCATACGAAATCTTGGATGTATCACCGCATAGATATAAGGATCAATGCAGGCGGAAGTCTTACAGAATATTGCTGGAATCATTGAGCCCAACGGTGTTATCATATTCTCATTTCCACTGATGCCCAACAGTGCCACTATCGAGTACGGTGTCCAGGCAAAGAACCACAGTCCAATTACTCCAAACACAATGCCGGTCAGTTTCAATTCTATTTTGTTGCGGTCCTTGTTCGATTGGATACTGTCGGCTTGTGAGACCACCCTCAGAATATAGAAATAACAATAGGAGATGATGCCGAAAGGTACTAACCAGGCGCCCACAAAGAAGACGAACATAAATATTCGTGCTGGTATTGATTTGGATAAATAATCAAAACTGCAAGTAGTGAGGAATCCTTCGGGAACGTATACACTGAGTCCGATGTCCAGCGTTGGTATCACAGCAAAGGTGAAGCTATACAACCATATGAAGCAGAGGGTCATACGGGAACGTAGCTTTGTTGTCGAACGAAGGGGATCCAATGGATATACGACGACATTATAACGGTCGAGGGCGATAGCTGTAAGAGTTATTATGGACACAGTACCTGTTAGTCCACCGATAAAGCCATACAGACGACACCCTAAAAAAAAAAAAGATTCAATGGAGTCGTAGACATTAGTGGGCTGCAGTGGACCTTGACTTACCAATGTCACCGAGTGCCGGTCCCAGTTTGAAGCTATTGTATATGGCGATGGGACATTTGGCCAGCATGCAAAAGTCGCTCACTGCTAGGTTAATCACAAGAGTATTGGCATGAGTGCGCAAGGATTTGCATCTGAAAGGAAAATTAAAAAAGAAAATTTAATTTAGACGGTTAAACAGTGTAGGCAAGGGACATGGAGCAAGATTTAATTAACTTAGGAAAGTGAATCAATTGGAAATCCTTGTGATTTCTCATGAAAAGGACGGGCTAATCGAACAATTGAAGCTTCCCTTAACTGTAAGCAGAGCAGTTCATGTTGTACGAACTTGTCTCCATCAATATGGAAAAGGATAATGAGTTTCAGGGTCCACAACCAGTTTTGTACGAAAAAATATAAAAAAATTTTCTATACCAAGTTGATTAGGGCTAACTTCCACTTGAGGTCTATTTTTTCTTCGCTGTTTTACCACGATGAGCTCGTAGACTTTACTGACTTTCGAATTCACTTGGTCGATATAAGGAGCCACCAGAAACACTGAATGTGTTCATGTGGTATATTCTACTGAATTCGACAGGAGTTGTGGAGGCAAGAACGAGGAATGCTTTGAATCTTGTCCACAGAGATGTCTTTTGGAAGCTTTTTTCTTCGTGACCTGACAAATAACACTTAGAGCGAAGGCTTGTTCTTCAGATATGTGGAGGCAAGAACGAGGAATGCTTTGAATCTTGTCCACAGAGATGTCTTTTGGAAGCTTTTTTCTTCGTGACCTGACAAATAACACTTAGAGCGAAGGCTTGTTCTTCAGATATGACTGTAAAAGTTGTTGGAAGAGGGCCTCAACCATTTTAGGGCGGGAACTTGGAAGCAGCTAGCTAAGGATCCAAATGGCAGCCGAAAACATCAGTCTCGTCGTCTTTTAGACACAACCTTCAGGTATCGTCTTCTAGAAGATCCATTTTCCGTAAATGGTAGAACTTCCCTCTTGGCTTGTCTATATTTTGCCATATTTCCCCATCTTTTCAGATGTCCATTCGTGATCCACTTATTGATCTTGTCTTTCAACATTTCTCTACCGACGGCGGTGGAATTAGAGGCTGACCACAGCATCCATATTTTCGGTTCCTACGATGCTTGCGTCTAACCCAAGCCAGTGTAAAGGCATTTTGAATTGCACAGTCATAGAGTTTTTGATCACATTCCATTGCCAGTATCGCACTGATCTCGGTCTGCTCCAAGCGTTATTTTTACCTCGCACCTGACCTTCACAAAAGTGCTCCAACGAGCTTAGAAGCATCTCGACTTTGTATACTGAGGCTTTAGTCACCAGACCGTGATGACAGGATAAACTGAAGAGATACCTGCTCCCGCTTGTAAAGATGGAAATGTCTTCTAACCCTGTTTGATGAGTCAAAAAGGCCTCGGAAGCCTATGAGGTATATTAAATCCCAAAATGAAAAAAGAACTGGCCTAGGAGTGACGGTAACTGGATAAAGAAACCATCAATTTGATGAACCACGTTGTGATCGATGGAAGGCAAAATACAACTGCTAGATCCTTCACCCGTAATCTCTAGAACAACACAGTGCCTTCACCATCAAGCGTCGAAGACTGATGTGCAAGGCAGCCACTAGAGTTTGACGAAAAGTGTCGACTAGTCAAAGTAGCCAAGCAAAACGCTACAAGGTTTTCGCTGTAAAGGCAAACGAGAGCTGCTTGTGAAGCCTTCAAACAAAATAGACGGGAGAAAGGGTTGAACACCGACTTCTTAGAAAGAAAACGAAAGGTCATGGGAAGAGTGTAGTTGAATTTTTTTAAAGCTCCTACAGTAGGGGTGATGTTTGAAACGTTTACCCGAGAGTAACAGAGCATTCCAGGGGTACAAAGATCAAACAGAAGCCTGTACAGATGAAAGAGGAAACTTCATAGTAGAGTCCCAGTCAGTGCCGAGGATTCGGAAGGAAGAATATTTATAAAAGGCACCACTCAGCATCCCTGTTAGACGGCAAAGAAGCATGGACTCTAATAGTAGTAGAAAAGCCACAGATGGACGCCAAGTATGTAGGTGTGCTTAACTTTAGGCAGTTATCTAAAGATCCAGAGTCTTGTTGGTTGAAGCCTTTGTTTATAGCAGACTGTACCGGCATCTGAAGCATGTAAAGTATTGCTTTCGTTTTTAATTTCCGCGTTCAAAAGTTAACGTGTGGCGTACAATGGTGCGGGCTCGTGGTAGTCAACTGAGCTCAACATAAAGGAGCTGTATCCCAAGAAAAAACTAAATTTAAGGATGCATGAGATGACGAAGACGAGCAGAATTTGGTCGTTTCGACTACTGTTCTTTCAATGCTCTTTTCCTCTAGGATCCGGTCACTGAAAGAGCCAGGATCCTATCAGCATCAACTTGAGCCTGGACCCTGTTCCACATTCGCCTCCTCCGACGCAGGGACAAGCGACTCGTGTATTAATAAGTGTTATCTGCGGGACAGAGATTCTGTCTAATTGAACGGGCGAATCTACAGGACCTCCAGAATGTTTCTTGCCTCTGAGGGCATAAGAATACAAGTAAACCCCTCACCCTTATTAATTTTGCACTGTCCTGTCCCGTCTATTTGCACGTTCCAATTAATTTAATTGACTCATACCAAGGTGCATTAGCTCAAAATTCCATGCCCTCCATACTCTTGACAAGTCTTTTCAGAAATCATAAACTCAAGAATTTTCAAGGAGCAATGTCAAGCATTCTCAGACATCATAACGAAATTAATTTCTCAATAATCCTTCGCCTTTATTAAATTTAAAAAAATTCTCATGGCCAGTTCCTTCTTAAGGAGCAAAAAGTACGCAACATGCTTCTGCTATAACTTTATGAATGATGATCCTTGGCGGAAATTGAATTGTATTTAATAAATCAATAGACATGTTATCCTTGCACACAGATTTCATGGGTCACGTCGATATACTTGTAGACTCATATATTTTTATATTCAACATCCATTTTCAACAATCAAGTCAATTATCCTTCGAGGGGTTGGCATATAGAATGATGCCTAGGTCGTACATATGATGTCCTCAATTGATTGTATTATTTATTCAAGTTCTTTTGCTGACAAATGGTGCAGACAATTTGCTTTTAGGGACACCTTTGTGCCTGCAGCGTGTGGGTAACTGCGTAGTATGTCTTGAATATGGTAGAAGGATAAAAAGGCTCCACACCTTGTTCCATTGAACTGTATTCGAAAGCCTTTAGAGACTTGTAGACATTCATTGTATTGAAGTTGGCGTTAACGAGGATAAAGGATGGTATGGTGACACATTCATAAGAACTTATGTCATCTGTAGTGACGCTTTAGCATGCATGTAACAAAGCAGACGAGGTATTAACCTTTGTTTATCAGATCAGAGTGCCTAAGTGTGCTTCAGGATATAAATTGTAAAAACAACTTTTGTGATGGGAAGTGCTAAGGTGGTACAATAGGTCGCAGTGCATAATACCTTCCCACAATAGGAAGACAAGTGGTGCAACGTGTCTAGCGACAAAATGGATTTGGCCAAAGCTGGTTCTGGAACGTTCTAAGAATTTCAGAGAAGGCTGGATGGCATGGAGAAATGGAGGCGCAATTTTGGTTGCACGCAATTTCAACGTCAAAGCACTGGAGTGCAAAATGGCAATGGCGGAGTTCAGACTAGGAAATGGCCACTAAGGTAAGACTGAATGTAGTGAACGACAGAAGCGCAACCACCTTTAAAAGACCCAGAAATTGCCTTTGATCTAAATTCTAAAAGGAGACCGGCGCGTGCTTTACAGGACCTTGAGACGAGTACCGAAGTAGACGATTGGAAAACTTAAGTAAGAACTCCTGACAAACGTGATCGAGAAAGGGAAGGACGCGATGCTAGAACTGACAAGTACTGCTGCCGTAGCCAGTAACTTAAATGGATGGAGAAAATCGGTATACTAGTGGAAGAGATCGCGGGACTCAAAAGGACTCTTATACTGAACCACGAAATCCGAGCTCAAGAGCGTCATCAATAAGAGCAAAAGAAGGAAATGGGAGTAACTCCGACAAGTCGTCAACGGCCACTCCTGGAGATTCGGCTATAAGGTAGTAACGCGCAACTTGGAAGCACAGGCTCTGTTCTGAGCGATGAATAAATGGAAAACCTCGTGTTGTTGGTAGCCCTCGATGTAAGAAATTTCAACTCGGCCAGGTTGAGAGATATGATAAACGCGCCCGAGAACACATTCAGGATACCACAGTAACGTAAAGGACTACCTCAAAGAGCAGGAGCTGTAAAACAACACCGAGGATGGCTCCCAAAGAAAAGCAACCAGTGCAGGAGCAGCGCAGGACTCAATTCTAAAGTCAGATATCTCTCTCCTCCTCGTATGGAGATACTGGAAAATACCTTCCTGGTGGAGCACGCAAGAGAAGATCGAGCTGGTTGGAGATGTAGGCCTAGGTCCACCCTGAACTGGATTTTGCTACACTTAGCCTTGATATGACAAATTTAAATCCTAGCCGTAACTCTACTGACAGACCGCAGTGTATCAAAGGAAAATGGTCGCCAAAGCTACAATTTGTTCCTTTTAGTTGAAAGGTTTACTTATTTTGAAAGTTGAATTCCGTATCGAGATCTTCCCTTGGTCTACGGTTTTTCAAACCCTCAGTCCTCAATCCTCTTTATCACTTTGCTTTGACTTTAGCAAGTGAAAGTTTCCTTCAAATTTTCAAAATTTCATTTCATTTCGACGTGTGTTACGAAAATCCTGCTTGCATGTCCTTTTCTCTTGAAACTTCCTCCCTCCTAACTGCTTTTGTAAATATGTCATTTCTAATGTCTTACCTGATAAACATATAAATGACCAAAGCGTTGCCAAAGCATCCAATCGACGAGATAATTATGTATATCACCGCCATGATGTAATAAGCCTTCGGACTCGGTGGACTGAATTCCAGCCAAAACGAGTTAATCCTTGCAATGTACTCCACATCGTATTCACCTTGGAAATTCTCCAACGCTGGGAACTCTTTGATCCTAAAAGAGAAGAATACAAAAAAAAAAACAAATATGTAAAACCAGGACTACCAACGGCAAATGAATAAAGTATCTTTTAGTCTGATTGACCGGATGTGAGATACTTTTTAATCACTCTACACTCGGGCTCTTGTTGGTAACTTACCGTAGTGTGTGGTTTGTCATGTCCAAGGACATCATAAACAAGTCCTCACTGGCGGTAGTGGTGGGTGTTGTTGTGACTATTGTCTCCTTCATAGTCGACACGGCCATTGATGATAATGACACCCTCGTTGTCCCCATGGTATCTGTAATGGTTGCGACAGTATGAGAATCGATGCTGTTTGTTGCAAAGATGCTACCACTGATGGATGCTGTTGTAAGGAGATCCTGCTCCAGCTGTTGAGTTGTCGTTGCAGTTGTTGTTGTGGCGATTGTTTCCATTTCAGTTTTATTTTCTCATCCATTTGCCTTGTGAATCCGGCTGATTTATTGCAGTAACTTGTAGGTTGTTGGGTGTTTGTGTTGTTGTCACTTGGATGAACTTATTTCCTTGCTTTGTGTCCACTTTAAGCTGGAGGTACCGAGAATATAAGAAAATAATTGATATTAATTATAATTAACACTGAAAATGGATCTATTGATGGAATTATATTTTGTCCACTTCCAGGGGTGGAGGTGGTTATGATTTAGACGGTGGTCTCTCTAGATGTGATGATGTTTATTGAAGAAAGAATCTTTAAAAGGATGTGAATGAAATTGGGTTTTCTCCTGGATTTCCTTTCTGCATGTGTGTGTGTGTGTGTTGGGGATTAGTATTATTCACTGACTGGTCCTTGCGAATCCACTTGGACACTTTAATACCACGATAAAATAAGACACAGTATCCAGCACTGGAATATGTAACATATCTGGGTAAACTTTCTCAAAAGGATACATGTGATGACACACCAAAGTAGTGAAGGATATCACTGATGCAAGGAAATAAAAGCATCAGCACTCACTTAGGAATAAATGCGCATTTTATTTTCGAAATTATATTTCGCGTTCCTAATGTCTGTCTTGCATAAATAGGTGCATAAATAGGTGTTGCAAATTGCATTTTGTCGTAAGTGGGGGGTAACCAAAGGCAGTTCTTTAGCCAACCACAAAAAAAACGGAAACGAATTATGGCATTACGCTTGATGAAAACCTAAGTGAGGGTTGTGTATCTACTACATACGCACGCATATCCTACATTTCCTTTTGTATTGCACAAAGGAGTAGAAAATCAAAGTCCAACAACAACTATACACACAATTGTCAATGTCAAAGCTGGATCTTTTGACGTTTTGTGTGAATTTGTGATTGTTTTCGTTAGACTTCGCGAGGGTGAAATAGTGCACGTGTATCCTTTTTTTTTCACTTTGAAAAGTGCTTTAGAGCTTAGAGTTTCAATAACAATGCTTCAGTGCTTCGCATCAAAGAAGTTTGGATTGATTCGAGAAGGACTACTTATCGAATGCAAGAGAGAAAGAGAACTTAAACCGAAGGCGCTGTACAATTGGTTGCACAAGGCTGAAAGACTGTTGATTTTGTGCTAATCGAATGCCGGATAGAATCCAACGTAAGGTTAATGATCCTCATCTTCTCTGTTTGTAGATCTGTTGGATTGGATGAATCGATAAGCCTAGCATTTGGCTCCCAGTTAAATTGCTACAAGTTGGAGAAGGCATTTCTCTGTACCGAAAATTTCACATTGACAGCGTTTTTCGTTGAGAATGTTCAGTCCTCATATGGGGATTCAGATTTTCCTTTATTTGTCTGCCTTCATGCGTGAAAGTAGTCTTTAAGCTAGTGCTTACATTAAGAATCCAGTCTTCCAACTCCTGATTCAGTCAAGTGGCGATCAAGGACAGTTCTAATCCTACGATCACCTTCAAAGTATTAGAAGACTGGTCATGAAGGTAATTCGGGAACTTTAGACATTTCGGCAGACACAGATGTTAGGAGACGTGCATAGACAGAGCAAGACAACGTACCTTCTTACCCTGGCCAGACGTAGTTTGGTCGTCACGCGTTAAAGTCTTTCAAATGAGCACCTGAAGGCTATTGATTCCAGAAGCTAAAGCAAATAAAGCAGGGAATTGAATGCCAGAGTCCATCTCTCAATCAGAACGTTTAATATCTTCACAAGACCCTGAGGTAAATCGCTTAAAACACTTGCAGTAGCAACATAGTTCAAAAGCAATGGACCTTCAGATCTAAGTGCTTTGTTATGTGCTCTGTAGTCTGTACAAGATTTGAGATCCTAGGAAGGCAGCTTTTCCAGGATCTAGAAGAACTGCCCAGCAAGTCGGTGCTTGACAAACACAGATTCATCAGTGCTGCGGGTTGGCTTGATAGAGCTTAGGCTTATGGTTCCTTGTAAGGGGGCTGCAACCCCTGGGGGCATCACAATGGAAAGGATTTCCTTCCCCGTCAACCCTCCTGCCCAACCTTACCTATGTGCTCTATGGTTCTCATTAGTAACAAGTAACTTGGCCAGAAGGGATACACCATATAACCTAAAGAAGATGGTCACGAATGACTTCATCAACAGGAAGTTGAGATACCAGACCGACGACGGCGTTAAGTATTACAACGTAACAGCGGTAGATCCACAAGGGGCCGTTGATAGACCTCCCCTGTGGAACAAAGTATGATGGAGTTTTGGGACTAATTCTGCCACAAGGAGTTGAGGTGGTCGGTTTTGCCGTGGTTACCGTGGCCAAAGACATTCACGAGATAGTGTCCGCCACGGATGAAGCAGATGTGGGAATCAAAAATGTTGCTGGAGTCTGATGGCCAAGAAGGACCTGACAAGAGACCAACCGTGTCTTAAAAACCAGCCGAAAGACTATAGAACATGCAAAATTTCCGGGTTGGGAACCAAACTATAAGGTCTAAGGAGGCATTAAGATTCCTATGAGTAATGCTCGACCGTCACAGATGCCAGCAGCATTTTCCGGATGCTACCTCGATACGCCGGACGGACCTGCAGATCAGTCAGCTTAATCCTTTTATATCTTGCCTCGGTCTCGGAGGGGCCGGAACAATAAGCGGTTTTCGAACAATTTCGGACAGCCTGTGTTATAGCCGGAACGGTCGACATTCTTGGCAACGAGATGCAAAGGGTTTACCTTAGGCAAACCGCGAACTGGTAGGAGGGGGGTAAAAGCAAAAAAGGGCAACATCTGCAACATTGTGGCAAGCCAGGTGGGATAACCTGGCAAAAGGCAGATGGACTCGAAAATTTATCGCCACAATCGAGGTCTTGACAAAGGGAGCACGCGGGGACTGCAACTATCACCTTAAGCAGTTCCTTTCCAGTCACGGCGGCTATCAAAATTATCTCAAGAATATCCAGAATACGTAATGTTCCACTGCAAGCGTTTCGTAGAGGATAATGTGAACCTTCCAAGCTCGCAGCTCTTAATAAGGCGTATGTTGAGGTCACAGGACGACTGGTTGGAGATCAGTTTCATTATAACGGGCGTACAGAATTAACTAAGAAGAATCGAAAGAATAAGAAAAGCCTTAACAGCGGATGCAGATCACATGACATGGCATTAGCTGGTAAAGAATCCCGTGAAGTAATACCTACCGGCAGTCCCGCGGGAAGAATGGTAGAATAGTGCAGATGTATGGTTTAGTACGTAAGTACCGGAGAACCATATGCCCACGAATGCGGGCCAACATCTATTGGCGCACCCATGAAAAAAGCAAGCATAGGCTCCATTGGTGTTATTGGTCAAAGGAAGAGCCCTTAACAGATGTATCGTCCAGAGAGTCTTTTTGGAAACAAAAGGTGAAAGACATTTGCTTTCAAACCGATTGTTGATTCTGAATTCATTGTACAAACTGTTAATGGAATTTAAACTCTGTATCCTGACTATGTCTAACCACACTGCCATGGAAAGGACTCGTATTTCAACTGAGGTATGTAAATCACTTCAATAAAATCTCAGAACTCATCAAGAGTGTACAAGTTAAAGTTGATTTAACATTTTATTGTGGCCACTTATGGGATTAAGATGAGGTTAAAATACAAGCAGATAAAGGGGTAACATACCCCAGATCAATGAAATCCATTCAAATAACAAGGTAAGGTCATGAACAAAAAGTTCAGCTGCTCGTAAAACCCGATTGTTTTCTTAACAGCAACCAGTTGATGTACCTATAATAAACGTCCTGACTAAGAATAGCACTCATGATGATATTGAATGCATTTGTAAGGATCCTTACAAGTGTGGGAACCCATACCAATTGAAAGTACAATTTCTTAAAAAAGGATTTCACAGAATTTTCAATTGTTTCGATTTGGATTTTTCAGGCCAAAGTACACAATAATGCACACACTTCAGGACACTAATGGAACGTGCATTTTACGTCAAAAAACATAGATTTTAAGTTTTGTTATTTGAATACAGCGTGGGGTGAATCCTTTTATCCTGATCCTGATACCTCGAATCGACCTTGTTTTGCTCTAATCTACTTCCGACTGATTAATTCATTTATCCTTGTTGTAATTAATTTATTCGAAAAACATCGTTTAAACATTGTGATGGGTTTCAGAGACTCAACTGAAGTGATGCGCATTCATTCAGTCTAAGGATATGTTTACGTTACCAGTGACTTATGGCAGTCTGTAGAAGGTCAAGGCCAAACTTCTCGTATCGATTCGTGTTGGATGTCCTATATTTTTCACAAACAACAAAAGATTAACAATCAACCCTTTAAGTGCCACTTCCGTGCTTAGGTACACTTCGATATGCACTTTTAATTAGATTGAAAGAAATGAAAAAGGAGAACGATTTAAACAGATAAGGAACGGATCATACATCTAGTATAATCGACCACTGAACGTACTGAGAACGATGGACAGTCAACCAGCGTAACATGTTTGGGAACCGACTCGAAAAGAATATGAGACAAAACGCTCTGAGTTGTCTGTCCTCCAAGAAGAGGTCCTTACTTACACACTTATGAGGCCAGCGACTCTTGGAGGGTCTGAGCCTGAACTAGTGTCGCTTTCCATCCTTCACGGTCCCGGGCACACTGCTTCCAGTTTACTAGACCACGATTGCCTGATCTTTAAACTGGAGGTTCGGTCTTCCTTTTCTTCGTGAACCAAGTGGCTGGGATTCAAAGATCCTTTTAGCTGGAGCATTTTCGTCCATTCGCTCGATGTGGCCGAGCCATTGCATTCGACGGATTTTTACCTTCCGGACAACATCCACATCTTTGTACAGCTCGTAGAGTTCGCGGTTATATCTTCTCCTCCATTCGCCCTCCTCGCAGACTGGACCAAATATTCGACGTAGAATTTTTCTTTTGAAGGATTCCAAGATCTGGTCCGCTGTCTTACTTATCGTCCAGCATTCAGCTCCATTAAGCAAGACTGGCAAGATCAGGGTTTTGTAGAGCATGATTGGACCTTTGAGTTAGGAGTTTCGACCCTAATTGTTTGGACAAACCGAAGTAGCAGCGGTTGCCTAAGGTTATCCTTCGTCGAATCTCCACTAGGGTGTCATTTGTGGACAACCCGAGATAGGTGAACTCCTTCACTACCTCAAAAGTATAGCTGTCAATTGTTAGGTTTTGACCTAGACGGTGTTCGACGGAACGGTTTTTGATAGAGAGCATGTACTTTGTTTTATCCTCGTTTATCATGAGACCAATTCGTTTGACTTGTTCTTCTATTGCCGTAAAAGCCTCAATAATGGGACGCTGGGAACGGGCGATGATGTCGATATCGTCTGCCTATCCCAGCAGCTGAATAGATTTCTTAAACATTGTGCCTTCTGCGTTTACGCCGGCCTTTCTTACTGTCTGCTTAGACACAAGATTAAAGAAGCCACAGGACAGTGCGTCTCCTTGCCGAAATCCGGTTCTGTTCTCAATCTGTACGGTGCATTGCAAGTTCTCTAGTGTGGTGCGACACAACCGGATCAGTTTTCTCTGGATCCCGAATTCGGCCATCGCGTTATATAGCTCGGTGCCTCGAATGTTGCCGCATACAGCCTTGAAGTCGATGAAAAGATGATGAGTATTGACTTGGAACTTGTTGGTCCTTTCCAGGATTTGCCGCAAAGAGGTACACATAAACCAAAAGAAGGTCCATTGTGATACACACACCGGATAGTAACTTTGTCTTGGCCATGCCATACCGGCTTTGAAAATGGTCCTAGGCCTCGGAGAATTTCTTTATTGAATGGAATAAAACTAACGTGGCGCATGTGCAGGAACAGAGCCAAGCACTAGACAGAAGAGCTTACTTTCTCCTAAGTAGTAGTTGACGAGGAACTCATCTCTATCTCCTTTTCGAAGCTTCATCCATCCTCTAGACAGAGTATGCCAGAAAAGGACTATTGAAAGGAAGACGATAGCATGTACATAGAAGCTTCCCCCATTGGTGAGGGCACTGCAATAATAACGATCTATTGTACCACCTAAGTCAATATTGAGTAAAGATACGTGCTACTTTTTTGATGAAGGTGAGCCTAGCCTCCAGGCACCAGGCCGTAGATTTATCCTTCTCTAGAGTCATCAATCGATGCCTTGAAACAATTTTATTTGGTTGAGATTTTGACAGGGGCTGTGGAAGATCACAAGTCTTTTCTCTTAGCCTACCTGAGTATCTGCGTGTTATTTCCTTAGGAAAGACTTACAGATATGTTTACGTTCTACGTATTTAAGTCTTCCAAAGTCTTTCTAGCTGTCTGGCCAGCAATATTATTGAATTCATGTACCAGTATCCACTAGAGATTGACTTTTTTGTGACAAGCTTAGTCTTAAAGGGCATTGTGGCAGCACTCAATGGATTTTTAGTTTATCAAATGGGAAGTTAGTGCTTTAAGAGTCGCTTCAAGTCTGAGATCAGATCAGTATTGGCACATAGAACACGCTAGGCCAAGAAGTTTCGATATTTTGCGGAACAAGAATTCATTTAGGTAACAGACCATCAGTAGCGCATGTATTACAAGTTAGAATCTTGATCTCAAATAAACTGCCAAAGCAGAGTAATTTTGGCATAAAGTCTGAAAGCAAGGCTCACTTTTGGAGACTGACCTCATTGCGTATTGACATTGAAGGGAGCTAAATAATAGGTTTTTGAGCTGCCATAGGGTAACTTCTCTGATACCAAGATGTGCTTGTTTTTAAAACCGTTATAGCTAGTAAAAAAAAGAAGAACTTTGTAAAGGAGACTCTTCATGAATTTGCACGCGTTGCCTTCAAACACGGCACTGATCATGGTGACTACAATAGCTCAGCATGGTGGGAGAAAACAACTTCGTCGGCAGCTTTTTGCCGCTGATCCCGTTATAGGAACCCCTCCAGAGATGGATGTGATTCTCCATCTTTTAAGAATCATTCTGACCCATTTATTGGAGGCCCCTGCATCTCATGGAATGTTTGACAGCTTCGAATCCTTTATTATCGAGGGCACCCTCAATTCCGAGCCCCTGGAACAGCCAGAGTGGTAGGCTGCCTTCTATTTGTGAGCCCTCGGTAAGCTTAGTTTTCATTAAAAATCAAAAAAAACATGTATCCCCTATACATGTTAAGAAAAAGGGAATCTGACATCTTGGGACGTCCGCCATATTGGTTTAAGAAAGACGATTGTCTGTTACCAAGGTGCGAAGTTCAGTAAAATCGGTTAAATAAGGCCAAGTTTCGTATTTAAAATGTTAGCCATAAAAAGTCGTAAGATAACAGCGGTCAAGTTCTTGCAGAACTCTACTGGAGATGAGTAAGTTGAAGCCTTATGCTCAGTCTGGAAAGTTGCCACCTATAGAAAAAAAGGAACAAATCAATACTAGTGACTGGAGTCAGTAGCTTACTACCACAAAAGGCATTTCTAGGATCCCTACCACATCATGTGCAAATTAATCTTTTTCTACCCTTTCAAAGCAAGCCTTCCAAAAAAAAATTCCACAACAGTTTTGCTAATTGCTTATTTGAGCCATGACCACCCTAAACTGGTCACCAACTTCCGTTGATAAGCTACAAAATTGAGAAAAGTTTCGCAACACCTAATGAAACTTTGACGTAGGACAGATAGGGCACATAGCAACGTTACCACTCATCCTTCATCCATCCAAGTTGGAATTTGTATAATTAAATTATCCGTACTGTACTTCAGTTGTCATGACTTTCTCAAATGACTTCGCTAGAACTTTTCCATCACCATCAAGGTGATAGCATGGGAATCCTGTTCATTCCAATGTTGAGCGTGTAAATCCTCTCTAGCACCGACATGTTTCGAGCTAAAACGTGCAGGATTTCCACTTGAACCAGAAATGAATACCGCATGAATGCCAAACAAGATAGAAAGGACTCACCCACTCCATACAGGACATATGTAGCTGAATTTCATGCCAATTGTTGGCGAATAAAGATTTCCTAATCAATGGAAGCTTGGCGTATGCCATGCATGACAAGTTGATAGCAAATGACAGCCAAGTACTCGGGCGACAATCGACACGAGACAATATAATTGTTATTGTGTGCAGCACCCCACAGACATAGATTTGGAAGTTTGCAAATTGGATCATTTGGGAATCCTTTGAGAGGATATTCAAGAAGTGAAATAATTTGCAAGGAGTTTTCGACATCGACAAACCGTTGGGGTAGATGTGAGTAGTTTGTTTGAAAAGGGTACAACGAATTTGAAGTTGTAAAAGGACGATACAATGTACACTTGAGACTTTGAGAGTTGCAGACATAAAGAATGAATCCAAAGTCGAGTCAAGATACAAGGTGCATTGTGATATAGTCATCTGCTGGCACTGGCCAGAAGTAGAAATCTACTAAAGCAACAGCTTCTGCTTCCCAATTTTCTGACGTTGATAATTGAAGTGCCTTGTCCAAAGTGTAAGGAGGGTATTTCGAAACCACATCTTCGATTAACTCAATCCTGTCTGTAAAGCTTAGACACTTAAGTGTGCTATGTATGGCGCGTCGTAGCCTAGGAACACCTTTAACTTTAATGGCTTGTTAGATAATTTCCCATGCTTCCATTTTGTCCACCACTACTAGAATCTCTTTTTTGTTGCCTTCGTTACCCGTGCTAAATTTCTACTTCCTTGTAAGCCTCTTTCGTCATGTCATCAATAACACACGCTGTATCATAAGAAGTCATCCGAAAGTCGTTGCGTTAGGTAAGACTATCTGCATTCTGAGTGAAACGTTGTACATTCCTAATGTCCAAAGGGTTCCAAGTCAAGTTTCTTTCCAATAGAGAGCTTTGTTGACGCAGCTAATGTGCAAGTCGTTACGAAAAATGCCAGGATTTGAGTGCCAGTGTATTAAGATAACACTTACTGGCGTACTGCTGACACGCAATCTTTATAGTGAAACCAGACAGCTTGAGTGTTCCTTATCTCACTTAGGCTATCCCAGTCTGGTAACATGACGTATTTCATGCAGTTTTCCAGGGACGTTCAGTTTTCCACCGGCTGACTGTCTTAAAAGCGTTCACCTTACTTACTTAGGTTAGGTTAGGTTGGGCGGCGGTCCCCAATAAGCAGGGACCCACTTAGGCCAGAATGGAGGCCCATTTTGATACCGCGTGTAGAGAACCGGAGACCAGCCTCAGTTACTTACTTACTTACTTACTTAAGGTGGTGCTACATTCCGGGGTGGACCTGGGCCTCAACCGACAAGCGTCTCCAGCCAGCTCGATCTTTAGCTAGCTGCCTCTAGTTTCGTACGCTAAGTTGGTTAAGGTTCCCTTCAACTTGCGTGCGCCACCTGAGTCGCGGTCTTCCTCTACTGCGCTGTCCCTCGGGGGCGGATTCGAAGATTTTCCAAACCTGAGCATTGGTGTCCATCCGCTTTACATGACCCAGCCACCTCAGTCGTTGGACCTTCACCTTCACTTCTGGCTAAGTCGATGTCGCTATACAGCGTTCACGTAAAATTCTAAAAAAATTATTTTGAGTGTTTCTTTATAGGAGACCCAGTCTAGAGCGGTTCTTGAAGTTTGATTTACTTTTGATGCAACTTATGAGGGAGAAGATCGACTGACCTCAAAGGCGCTTGTTAGTTGTTCAACGAGGCTGTCAAGATATTGTGTGTTCCTCTGGTAGCTAGGTGGTAGAGACTCGGTTGTGACAAAGGTCATTCCTGGAATTCGCAAGCCGGGTGCTCGAAACTGAACCCTGTGGCATTTCATGTCTTTTAGAAATAGTCCGTTATCAAAGTAGCTTGACGCTATTTGAAGAAGGTGCTCTGGCACTCTCTTGGAGTTAAAGGTAGTTCTTAGACTTTCAATTTACCAAGATGAAACCATTTGGCATTCGGCCTAGCACTGCTTTCTCAACTTGAGTGATTCTATTCAGAGAACGTTGGTACCACATTCATCCATGGTGACATTCGACACGTAGAATCACAATCTCTCTGTTCCATCAGTGGACTGATACTCCCCTTGCGGTGAACTTTAAGCAGCGCCGTGGACTTCTTGGATCTACTTAACCTGAAGACCGACGAAAGCGGCTTACAAATCCTTTCATCAAATTCTAAACGGAAGCTAGTACAACAAATATTGCTACGTTCTCATCTTATGAGCATGCTGCGTTGAACGCAATATTTCCAGGTCAGCCTCTACATAGGTAGATATCAAGTTGGAATCTTAGGGTACTCGAAAAAAGTGCCCAAGATATGATGCTTAAAGAGAAAAGCAGAATATTTTTGTCTGTGATTGTCTGACCTTTCAAGATATTAAACGACACATCTTTGAAGCCTGTTTGAAGATCCTCTTCCAATCTGTCAATCTTTCACCCAATACTTGGATAAATTTACCTCATTTTAGGAAGACCGGTGGCACAACAGAATACTCCGTCACAAGATATGCGGAACATTACTCAAAGAGATCTCCTTAAACCACATTTTTATGCCATAAACCCTTGACACACTACAGAGAACCTTTTAGTGAACAATATTACTCTTAAATGGAGGAACACTTGGCACACTTTTTGAAGAGTGTTCTTGTGTTTATCACTCGTAGGATTGTGTCTACTGCAATTCATATTTCCCATGAAGGACATTTCTTGAAATGCAATCTTTGCATTTGTTTTTGTTTATGGAAAGGAAGAGACCCTGTACAGGTATTTGGATTGTTTTGAATGTGTCACAGTCCTCGTTAGGAACTTCCAAATTTTATCTTGTTTCACAACAAAAGATTTAGAAAAATATTGCAAGAGGGCTACAAAGGAAATGAAGCGATTTGGAAGTTTCACTTCTGCTTCTTCATCAAAGTGTGTTCTACAATAGATGAGTGTCCATTTCCACACAATGTTTCGTCATTGTCAACTATTCTCATTTCCTTTTCATTTTCTGAAAGACTTCGTTTCTTTGACCGTGAAAAGTTTGATGGACTTGACACCGAATAAGAATCATCCAAGGAGCTACTTTCCCCTAATTGGATTTCATCTGGTGTGTGTTTGTTGTCTTTTGTTTTTCGACCAAGGAAGTCTGTCAGTTTGTAAGGCAGTCTCTATGCAGCCTTTATTAGATTTTACACTCAACCCCCTCAACCGGTGATATCACTGGACATTGCAAGCATGCAACAAGGCTTGGCGAACACTCAAACGATTTTGGTCAAGCTGTGTGGAACGAAGAAAAGTAGGCAACTATTCTCCACCTTTTTGTAGCTGTCCAGTTCTTTTTCTTAGGCGTCTTATAACAGGCGATCTGATAAACTTACTTAAGGTGGCGCTACAGTCCGGGGTGGACCTGGGCCTCGATCTGATAAACACTGATGCCAAAAACCTCCAAAACTTCATCAGAAGCTGCAATTGGTTCGACGAATAGGTATGGAGAACATCGTCAAGATTCATGTGGTATCACAACGAACCTATCGCAGCAGTAGCTGGTAGCCACTTCAACCTAACCTAAACTAAAAAAAAATTAGCATTAAAGTTAACACAATATTTATGCGACATTTGAATCCATTTCATTGACGTACACGTCTTAATTACAGATTACGTGTGCTTTGAAGATCAGTGCTCTAGATTATCTGCGGGATTTCTAAGAATTCAAGTGGAACTTGATTTACCTGAAACAAGTTCGCAGTTTCGAATTGAAATTGGCTTTACCTAGTCTTGTGTTTAGTCTTATTGATTTTATTAAATACGTTGGTATATATTTTTCGGCTCACCTTAGACGTAAAGACTCCTTGGAATGGTATCCATTGACGAGGTGAACTTCTGCGGTGCACATATGTATATTGGTCTTGACACAAACCTTATCACTTACGAGTGGGGAGTACTTGCTCAGAATAGTAGCTTACAATTGTAACTAAAGAACGTCAGATTGATATCGACTTGAATATTTGAAACAAGTTTAAATAATTGCCCCATGACTTGCTATAAATGCATACGCTGATGAGCAATTAAATTGTTTTATAATTGTAAGCTGGTGACTTCTACAGTGCATTACCATTTATAATTTAAAAGAATAAATCAACATTCATCATGACATTTAAAATGATTGAGAGTGGTAAACATGTTTATTCCAAGTAGTATTCCAAGTGTCTACATCCTTCTCAATCCACTGTTCGGAGTCGACAATAAAACAGTTGGTCCTTTCCATTAACGCATAACATGAATTGTTGCAAGGAGCTATGAAGGCCCAGCTCTCTATGAGTTTTCGCGCCCAACATTTGTCACTCCTACAGTCTTGATCAAGATTTATAAAGGATATTTTCAACTATCAGCTCTTACAATGTCCGTGTTCCCCCCAAAACGTGACATATCTCTTCAATCAATTTATGGAATCATGCAAAGTCTATTGAAAAGCTGCTCTTGTTCCCAAATAAACATTGTTTTCCGAAATCTGTGTTTAATTTTTTTTCCTCTTTCATTTTTAATGAAATGAAAGGACTCAACTCTTCCTAACTTCGACTTTCCCTTTATGCAAAATCTCACAAAGTACAACTTTGGTTTAGTATGCAATACTGACAAGAAAAAATATTGACTTCCTTCTCGGATGGTTATTTCCATGTAAAGCATCTTCATGCACATGTATGTGCTTTTGAGGATAAGGAGCAAATTGTATTCAAAAATCGAACAATATTTAAGGACATAAGGACGAACCTCAGTTGAATTATGATTTTAAAGATATTTCATGCAGCTTTTTGTAAAGTTTGAAAAGGACAAAGTATTTTCCAATTAAAAAATAATATCCTGAAACTAATTTTCGACATAAAGACACAAAGGAAAGTTATGTGTATTCAAAATCTAATCCTGTTCTTCCTATTTCTCTACAGGCTATGGATTCGTATACATATTATGTATTATATTTACAAAAAAGGACACCGCACAAAATACTTCAATAAATTTCTAATGGTTACCAACAGCATTTAAGCATTTTTATTTGAGAACTATTTTTCAGTTGAATTCCTTTCATCCTTCTCTACCCAGAAGGACACTAGTATCCTTTTGAAAAATTCATAAAATATCCCAAACATTTTAGAAAGTTTTATTGACTTTAACAGCTTAAGGAGCAAAGTGTAGTGGTTACGTTATAGAGTGTGTATATTCTTTTGAGTAGATATCTGTATTTTCTACGATGAAGACCGAATTCGATTAAATCGCTGCAGTGATCACCAAAGGAGACATCGAAGATTCCCAAAAACGGTTAAAACGAGTCATGAGATGCGTTTAAGACTATAAACTTCGCCTAACAGCAGAGAAGACGGAGATAGTCCTCTTTACAAGTAGGCTTAGATGGAGTGAGACACAAAATTCACATTTTGGCAGTAGGTCAAGTCGGCTTTCGAAAGGACTGCAAAAGTGTGAGGACCGAAGACAACTCGTCTACATAGACGGTGAATGGAGGAGGAGATACAATGCTGTATAGCCCGTACAGTTGGGCTATGCAGCGACATTGACTTTGCTAGAAGAGTGAAGATTCAACGACTGAGATGGCTGGGTCATGTAGAGTGGATAAACACTAAAGCTCCCGCCCAAGCGAAGTAGAAAAAGACTGTGACTCAGGTGGTGCACGGAAGTGGATTGGGATCTCAATCAACCTGACATGTGAAACTGGAAGCAGCTAAAGATCGAGTTGGCTGGAGACGCTTGCTGGTTGAGGCCCAGGTCCACCCAGGACTGTAGCGCCACCTTAAGTAAGTAAGTAACGGCAACTTGATGAACAATTTTTATGGTAGAGACGCATTCTGTCCTTTTGAGATCTGGCCTGATGGGCTCAACCAAGAAAACTACAGCAAAGAGGAGCTCTCCAGGTGGCAAGCTCTTACCGAACAGTGCCAGAACTAGCTTTTCTCTCGGTCAAGGGAGTAATCCATCATTAATCCATGGCAAAGGTTGGGAAAGAAACGGCAGCAGCAGAAGCCAAAGAGATCATCATACAATGCTCCCCGGATAGCTGCCTTAAGTGTTTTTCTGATTTTTTTGGGCACTTAAGAGCGGAAGTTACCTATCCGTACCCGCTTACATTGCTGAAAATTGTTGAAGCCCCAGATGTTTGGTTAGCAATGCGAGTTACGCAGCTGGCTAGAACGCTGAAGCAGAGAAACCAGGGGAAGATGGGCAGTAAGACTGATCGCAGATTGGTCGGAGCGTAAAGATGGAAAAGTCAATTTCTCTCTTAAACAATTACTTACCAGACACGGATGCTTTATTAGAAAGCCCAGCATATTATGACAACTTGACTCAAGACGTCGCATATCATATGACGAATACACTAGATGGCATAGAGAAAGACAGAGACTGCAAAAGGAAGTAGGTAGCTCATAGATCGAAGAAGTACTGAAGATGAAAAAATAGAGAATGGGACATGTAATAGGACTGCTTGAGCTCCATAGTGGCTAAGGAAAATGATACCGAATCCTGAAGTAAGGCTAGAAGCAGTTCCACGATTGAATTGTTTCAAAGTGGAAAGGGTTTAGTCGGTGGTAGTCCGGCATAAGGCACTCCCTCTTCAAAAAAAAGGAGAGGTCCATCGAACGACTGCGACTACCAGCCGTTATAACCGATTTTGTTTTTTTAACGATGCACAGCCTGTCGAAGATAAAGGGTATGGGTAAGGAACGACTTGTAATGTATAAATTAGATATGACAGTTTGAATATCATAAAATTGGTCCTGTAAGGCTTTGAAGTGGGTAAAATTAATTTCCAAACTTCTTTCGTGGACTCTGGCATCATTTCACACACTTCCATAGAAACTTTTACAAACATTTTTCGAAAATTTCGCTGCTCACAGCGAAGAGGTACGTACTATTTTTCTAAACAATTCACTGAACTATGTAGCCGAATGCATTTCCGTAGACCACTTTCCGTCCAAATTCAACGTACACGGTTGTGGGTCACAAGGTCCTATTCACCAACTGAAGAACTAATTTGTATTCTTTTTGAAATTGTATTCTTTTTGAAATGTACCTATACTTCGTTGCTTTTCTATCGAGATCCTTGTACAGAAAAATCAATTAAAAACTTTTTGAACACAGGATTCTTATTTGTAAATGAAAAGATTTTTATTTTTTACAACCACTGGGAGAGTAAGCTCTTAAATATATTGCCAGATGTCATCATAGCTGATTTAGGCAAACAAAACACTCATCAGGACTTTCAAAACAAAAAAATGTAAAGAAGCTCACCAGATACTTATAAAATCATGAAATCCTTCGAACGTACTCGATTACCATTCCGTATTCACACTTAACCCAGATCCACATTGTTTACAACAGACGCGACACAATTTTCAAATCTCACAAGAAAAACCCTGTCACGAGGACATCATTAGGATACATTACCACAAAAACCAGAAATTATCACGCACACGTCCTTAAAGCCTCGACGAAAAGTTCAATTACAATTTAGAATGAAAAATTAACACGAAAAGGATAACTTTGAGATTTCTAATTACGGAGCGAATGCATCCTTACGGGATGCATAGCAAAACTCAACTGAATATTATTGTAGAACAACGATGACGCAGGCATTTTTATTCAACATCGGATCCTTTGCGAAACCCAACAGGCAGTGAAAACAAGGATGCTGGTCTTGGGTGCCTGTCTACTCGGTTCGATTTGGATGGGGGGAAAAAAAAAATCGTTCATTCAGCAGGCATGTGTGAGAAAGCGCTACAGGACTATGAATGAAAAGGACACTTTTGTCAGAGAGGGACTAGTGGAAGGGTGGGTTTTGAATGTTTTCTAGACATTTTGTGGGTGTGGATAGCTCTAAATTGAGATATTTTCGAGCTACGAGCTACAAAAGCAACTGACAGGAAGATTTACGCATTTTGACTACGAGCGGATGTGTGTCCGTCTGCTGATGAAATAAGTACATGTTTACGTTTCTACCTTGAATGACTTTTATATGCTTCAAGGATTGCGTTTGTATTTATATTTGAAGGATGTCTTATGCAGTGTTGCTTACTAGCAATTCACGTGGGTTTCCTGAAGATGTGATTGGGGGTGTTGTAGTTTTAAATTCTAAAGCAAGGGAACCAAATAAATTGGAAAGATGCTGGTTGGAGAAAGCAATTCAAATGGCAGTTGTATCTGTCACATTTTGGTTGTCACTCCAGTGCGTTCCGAACATGTTATCCCTACCAATCGTATATTTTTATGTAACTCTGCCAGTTTTGAAGTGATATGCGTTCATGTCATCTCCATGTCATCGTCCGGAATTGCAAAGTAGAACAAAACGAACGATGAACTGTATGTCGTATTTGTACGTCATCAGGAATGGCTGGTAGACTTCTACACTTAATCCACTGATCCTTCGTGATGGTGTAATGGAAAGTTTTTCACTCAGACGCTCTTTGTAGTTGCTGGCTACACTTGGGGTCCGTACACGCTCTCAATTCAGGATGTTTCAGCAGAGTCTTAACGGTGCCGACGAATGGAATCCCGAAATGAATCATATATCCTTGATGATGCAGACCAACATTACACTGACGTCTCAGACAGACCGTCGCCGTAGACAGATAAAACTCTGATGTAGTTAGGGACTTCGTCTACCTAGGCTTCGCTACTAATTCAGGCAACGACACCAGCTCTGAGATCCAACGAAGAATAACTCTTGTAAGTTGTTGCTTCTTTGGGAAGGCAATGAAAAAGCAAAGCCCTCACTCAAACAATTGAACTGACCCTTTATAAGACCTGAACTTTCCCAGTCCTGCTCTACGGCACAGAGGCATGGACTTTGTCAAAAGTGGATGAAGTTGCTCCTGGCTTTTTTGAGACACAAATTCTTCGGGTGATTTTCAGTCCTTTCTGCATAGACGGTGAGTGGAGGAGGAGATACAATGACGAACTGTACAGGTAATACATTGACATCGACCCACCAAGGGGAGTGAGACTTCAACAAATGAGGTGGCTGAGTCATATAGAGGACGGATGGACATCAATGTTCCGGCTCGAAAATTCTTCGAATTCACCTTGGAGGGGTGACGCAGTAAAGGAAGACTGCGACTGAAATGCAAGTGGAAGGGGACCTCAACCAACTTCGCATGTAAAACTGGAGGCAGATAGCTAATTATGCTTGTTGGTTGAGGCCCAAGTCCACCCGGGACTGTAGCGCCACCTTAAGCAAGTCACCAAGTAAGTTTCAGTAGAGTCGCACTCTGACACACCTTTTGACCTTTTGACCTTGCACAAGCTTAAATGCATACATCCGTGGTTATTTTCGAACAATGACTGACTGACCATCTGAAAGATGCAACCACACCTATAACAAGTGTCATAGCTACATCAATTGACTCCTATAACACTTATATGACCGATGTGAGGTACCACAAATGCCACTCGAAGAGCATTTACTCCAGTCAAACTTTTACAACATTCCGCACAATAAGCGCAATAAGATGAACAAACTTTCCACCAATAAATTCCTCCATCCACTTATATATACTTTTAGGAAATTTTCCACTTCAGTTGGATGGGGGGATTGGATGCAGGTTTTCCTGGAACTCATTACCGAGCACTTATCCTCAGAAGTAGCAGTAAGTTGAACTTGAAACTTTTTTGTTTGCCAAATGATATAATCCGAATGATTATTAAATATTTCTGAACACACTTACCGAATCCGTTGTTTCTATTGTAAATATATCCAAAGTACGAGTACGTACAATTGTTGTACGAGAATTTCTGGTCAAGACGGTATGAAATGTAACCACCATTACACATTTCCATTCTCGAAATGGAAATGGAATTTTCGAGTGCGCGGCTATAAATGCAAACAAAATGCTAATGGAATGCACTTTACGAACACACTCGCGAGTCGAAGCAACGGTTTAGTTATAAAATTCATTTAAAAAAATATAAGTTTGACCGTTCACTGAGGATGGCAATGACCCTTTGGCACAAAGGGAAACTGATTAAAAGGTAGAATGGAACTTTTTCTTTTCTTTGTCAAGTTTGTGGAAAAGGTTCAAACTTTGTTGAAGGATAACCAGCACTAAGGATCGACAACAAACTTGTTTAAGTTTTCTTAAAGTTTATCCTCATTTATGTAAACGAAACGTTTCCGATTATGGAAGTGCGTCGCATATTTTTTCTGGATCATCGACCAAAAAGAATCCAGTGGAGCAGATCCGATTTGAATTTATTAATATTAATTAATTGGAAATAGCAACCTATGTAATCTCTAATTACTGACTACGGAAGAGGTTCAGAGACATCCATACTTTCAATTATTAACCTTGCAACTAGCGGTAACTAGCTGCATTCTTAATCAAATAAGAACAACCTAATGCCGGAATTTTGGCAACTCTTAGTTTGGACAGCATTCTTGGCAGCGAACTATATAACGCGATGGTCGAATTGATCCGGTTGTGTCGCGCCACGCTAGAGAACTCGCAATGCGACATGCAGCTTTGGTACAGAACCTCCGAATTATTCCAAACATGGACTGGATTTCTGAGCAGATAGGGCGAAAGGCCGGCGTAAACACAGAAGGCACTATATTTAATAAGTCCATCCAGCTTCTGGGATACGCAGACGATATCGAAATCATAACCCGCTACCAGCGTGCCATTTTTGAGGCTTTTACGGCAATAGAAGAACAAGTCATGATGAACGAGGATAAAACAAAGTTCATGCTGTCTTCCAAAAACCGATCCGTCGAACACCTTCTAAGTCAAAACCTAACAATTGACAGCTAAAATTTTGAGTTAGTGAAGGAGTTTACCTACCTCGGGGTGTCCACAAATGACACCCTAGTGGAGAGTCGACGAAGGATAACCTTAGGCAACCGCTGCTACTTCGGTTTGTCCAAACAACTAGGGTCCAAACTCCTAACTCGAAGGTCCAAAATCATGCTTTACAAAACCCTGATGTTGCCAGCCTTGCTTTATGGAGCTGAATGCTGAACGATAAGTAAGACAGCGGATCAGATCTTGCGATCCTTCGAAAGAAAAATCCTACGTCGAATATTTGGTCCTGCCTGCGAGGAGGGCGAATGGAGGAGAAGGTGTAACCGCGAACTCTACAAGCTGTATAAAGATTCGGATGTAGTCCGGAAGGCAAAAATCCGTCAACTGCACTGGCTCGGCAACATCGAGCGAATGGACGAGAATGCTTTCTAGCTTAGAGGATCTTTGAATCCCAGCCACCTGGTTCACGAATAAAAGAAAGACCGAACCTCCGGCTTAAAGATGAGGCAATCGTGGTCTAGTAAACTGGAAGCAGCGTGCCCGGGACCGTGGAGGATGCAAAGCGCTATTAGTTCAGGCTCAAACCCTCCAAGGGTCGATAGCCTGATAAGTAGGTAAATAAGTGGTTTGGAAGTAAATAATCATTCCACTGACGTATTCTAATGCAAGTGCTCTTCCTGATACCAGTGTCTCCGTCATTCTTCTACTTCTTCTTCCATTAGTGCTGGCCACGGTTGGCTATCTCTTCAAACTATTTAGCCGAACTTTTCTTTTTTGAGGTTATTTGTGTCAGCTAAACGGACTGGTATAGCCTTTTACTTACATCAGCACAACAATACGTGTCAATTCCGGGCACTGCCACGAAACAAAGATAGGACCCTTCTCAAACGATTTCTCTATAAGCTGTACAGACAAAGTGGAGGAGGGGAATATCCTTCACCGCCTTTTTGCCCTCTTCCCCAAAAGGAAGATCTATTTCTTCAACCCTCTTTGGCCCAGCAGACAGCCTGATTGGTAAAGAATACCTTTTTTGACATATCTTCGATTTAATTCCAATTTGTCATCCCAGACTTTAGTATCTCATTACAAAGATTTTGAAAATGCAAATCATAAGGCTTATGGTTCGCCATAAAGCCTTCGACATTTTATTTTGTCCTCATTAGTCTCTTTACAGTCGTACAGAACCTACATCTACAGTGGCCTATGGGATATCGATTGATTCAATGAGTATCTGCGTGCGTAGTCATAATGTCAATCTGAATGACACCGATAGGAGTTTAGATATTGGATTCATAATTGTTTTTTTTTTTTTTGTTGATGCATATCAGTATCAGATACGATACTGTATCTATACATATAGTGAGACCTTCACAGAATCCGAAGCACAAGCTGAATCTGCAGATGAAATGAATGAATGTGGATAAGGCCAGCAAGGGTAGCACACGTTGAAGTGATATATAAAGTTGTTTCCCTCTGTTGCATCTGTCTGTGGAAATAAATTTACGTGTTTAAGTTTGGAACTTAATTTAATTCATGTTTACACTCATAGCCATGTGTGCTGAAAGTTTGAGTACACTTTTTGCCGTTTCGCTGGTAATTTGTTAGTCAAAACGAGCTGGTGTGTCCTTTTTGTAGATAAAGCAGTGCAAGGCATGCTCTTGCTTATTAGGATGTCGCCATTTTCATATCCAGTGACTGGTAAAAGTTTTGACTAATGGTCTTGTAGTTTAAGCTTGTTTTGAACTTTGTATTCCAAAAATGAACTTATTCGTAACAATCACCGGTAATTATGCTTTACTGTGTCAGGAGTCTCACCAGATGAAGGAGCACTACTAACTGAGGCTATTCCTACCGACTATGCATTCTAAATCACTTTATCTAAATGTTGTAACAGTTCCAAATGCTGTTTTAGGCAAAATAATTTTTTAGATTTTAGTTGGTAAGCGTGGATATCTCTTGGAATTTATAGGAAAATCACTTTCCAGTTCAGAAGTTTCTTCAATCTTTGAGGAAGTGGCCGCCAAGGTTGCTTGATCTTCTGTTTAGCAGAGCTGGTGCTGAACACATGTTACTGGTTCCCACAGTTGAGTGCTGATCGTACAGCACAATGTCTAGTTATAACTCCAGAGAGGAATTTTTAAACATAGCCGCTAAGGTTAGCTAAAGAAACAAAAGTTTTCGCAATGTCGTAGCAGTTGGACCTGTTGGGTATATTCTTCATGACTATTTGACAAGGTAAGAAGATGGGGGTCACACTAGCTGACATGTCCAAAAAAACCTTAATAAGCTGCCTGAATGTCGATGTAGACTGCCAGATTCAATCCATTCTGCAATGAGTTAGTTGCTTGGTGCATTAGTGCCTAAGTTGAGTGGTAAATTTGATTTGTAATGTCCAACGGTGTCACAAAGAAATACCCATGAAGGGCGGTGTGCCTTCTCCAAGCCTGAGTGCGGTTTGCCCTGCTATATTGATCCCATTTCTCGATCTTGTAGATATAATCAGTCCAATACAAGGTGTTCTCTGGATCATTATTGAACTTGAAAGGTGGAACCTCTGTTGTTTCTTATCGTCTTTTTGCATGCGTAGAAGGTAATGTGTTTTGTCCGTTCCCGAAGTTGGGAAACTAATTTTTCGCAGAGTTAAGTGTCAGACATTAGCTCATTTGTCTTAACTCTTTATAAGTCTTTTGCCATGCCAATTGCAATTAGGTAACCAACATTTGCCATGAGTCTACTGAGCTCACTCCTATCAGGGCTTTATCTGCTGTCAAAATTTGAGTTTTGAGGCGGACTCAAGGGGATGATTTTAGGTACTTCACAGCAATTTTGCTGGTTTTTATCTTCGAGCCTACTTGACACTTCACAGCCAGCGGAGTGTCTCTTAGTCAGTAGGACTATCTCTGTGTTCTCTACCGTCAGAATAAGGCATACAAGCGTCTCATAACTGGGTTTTATCCTTCTCTTTGCATCTTCGATGTCTCGGTGTACCCCACCAGAAAGGTGTTAACGGCATCTTCATTCGAAGTGTACCACCGTAAGCGATATTCTAAAGGTTTGAAGTTCTAGGATTAAGCTCTATGCTGCTCCTGCAGTGATTGGATTTCTTTGAGGCCATCCTCGGTGCCGTTTAACAGCTCTCGGTATTTGATGGAGTCCTTTAACGCGATTAGCATATCTCTCCACCCGGCTGAAGGAATTTCTTATATCGAGGGCTACCAACAAGACGATTTTTCTTGGGCGGTAATTACCCTGTTGGGCGTCCTGGATCGCCTTCACCACTTCCTCGATCGCGCCTATTGTGGAATCCCTGCTGTCTCTCGGATAGGCTACCTACTCCCTGGATAAGTCGGAAAGAGCATACTAGCTACGTTTTCCATTTCTCCAGCTCTCAATACAGGGCTGGCTGCTTGTTTGCTTGCATTACCATCTTAAAGCCTAATCCCCAGGGGTCGCTGTTAACGTCTTATCGTGACCAGTTTTAGCGAATTAGCCATACGCCAAAGGTTGATGAGGTTGTATCTATTCTTATTTTGTTCTGTGAAGCAAAACAATCCATAAGGCTTCGTAAATCTTCGTTTTTTTTTTTTTTAATAAAATGTCCTCTTCCATCCATTTGCGACTCATCAATATCAACAAGGATGCTTACCGTGAAATTAAAATGGATTCAATTTCCACTACACCGAAATTCACTTTAGCAAATTTTTGTCAAAAGCATGCGCATCCCTTTGATGAAGCACGTTGCATCCCTTTGCAATCAGGAATTAATTAAATTTTCTAAAATCGATGTACAGGCATAGAACGTTTGGGACTAGACCATTATCCACTTTGATTGCCTGTCTCTCATCGGGAATATGGGACGGAACAGCTTTTTTGTTTGTCAAAAATTAATGGAAGTTTTCTTCTAAAATAAGATACAAGTGAGGAAAAGGGCGCAGGTTGTTGAAAATTAATCAAATGCTTCGAAAAACTGTCAGTTACGAAGGCATTCCCCAACTATCACTCAGGAAAAGAGGCATTAGCGGAGTTGTTACTGGCCATCGAGTGAGATGTAACCACCGCTCAGGCATAGATGTCAGGGAATACAGAAATAAATACATCTTTGCTTCCTAAAAAGATGGAGAATTCCAAGCAACTTGTCCACAGAAATGGTTGCGCCAAGTTCAAAGAATACCTACAAAGTCAAATGGATTACGTATGCGAATGTCATAATAGAAGAAATGGTCGTCAGATGGAAGTCCAAGCTTACATTTTAGGGTGCCGCCGAAGGAGCGATCATCTTTTCTTTCTGAATCATCAAGAGATGAAATAGGGAGTAACGACTTTAATCAGCATTTCATACGGTTTGAGGACGGCAAGGGAGCAGCAGTCTTCGAGCCATAAACCAAATTTCCTTTGTCAATGTGAATGTTCTTCTGGGCTTCTTTCAAGCGGAAGTCACCGGATCCATGAAGAATCTTTGTCTGAGATTCTGCAGCCTTCCATCTACATCGATCCCTAATGGGCTTCTTTTAGTTCTCCAGCCTAAACTTTCTGGCATCTGTGATCGCTTGGTCTTTCTAAAAGAAGTTCGATCTTCGTTTTCGTCTCGAACCTGCTCCTGTTGGCTGGAGCATATATATCGTTTCGCTCTGTGTGGTCAAGCCAATGTAGTCGAGTTTTGGCCTTTTTTTTGACTGAATCCCCATATTGTTACAGGTCATAGGGCTCGCGGTTCAATTTTCTCTTCCATTCGCCCTCCTCACACGAAGGACTAATCATTCGACGAACAATTCGCTTAAGAGTGCTTCATATCTGCTTTGCTTTCCTACTTATTGATCCGGGTTAGGAGTTTTGAATCCATTTGTTCCGCCAAAAACAAAGGAAAAGCTGCGGTTTCCCATGGTAAGTCTTCGTTGAATCTCTACCGAGGTAGAGTCTGTAACTACTTCGATGCTACTGTTGTGAGTTCAACTTCCGTTGTATAGTACTCAAGACAGTGAATTCAATCGTATGGAGGTTAAAAATCGACGTAAAGGTTGTAGACGTCACACTGGTATATACTGATAGGTGTGCTGCAGCAAGGCTTAAAAACGTTCACAAAGTACAAAATCAAGCTCAGAGCTAGAGAGTGCTTAGATAAACCTAGAATGCTAAGCAAGGCATCCTGGGTTAAAGCAGTAGAACTCTTCTGCGCGGATAGGAACACACACAGTATGAGAAAAAAGCAAAAACACTTCCAAAACTAGTGCACACCAAGAAGCGTTTTGGAAACTTTTAGTGGAAATGGTCTAGGACTTGTGTCAGTTTAAACAAAAACTGACATAAAATGCTAAAGCCTGTAATCTTATAAAACATCTCAAGAAGTGAAAGACGGCATCTGCAGAAAATAGCGTAACTCCGGACCATTTTTTTCAAAAACTATGTGGCCACAGACTCACATTTGAGTTAGCTTACTAAGGACTTCAAAGAACATAATGTCAGCACAGCGTTAAGTCATCAGATCCTAACCAATTTCAGCGCCACCCAAACTGTACAACCATCTAAGTGTCTATGAATGTCAAAAGCTCATTGAACTTTAACAAGGTGACATCGTTTGTTGATATCATTTTCAATTACATCACACGAAAACATTTACAAATTAACTTTGACTCATGTGTAGCTTGTATCATTGAAACCTAATGAAAATGGACACTTCAAGATCAAAGCTTTGTAATCACTCGCAACCGTATAAAGATCAGTCTCTCCTAAAAGGTTACACTAAACACACTGTATTGAGTGCAAAACATCGTATTTACAAAAGTAAAACGTTCCACAATACACTCGTTATCTGTAAACAAACATACTTTCGGGTTATTTTCGTACACATTTTCGTTTAGAATTCCAAACTTTTTCGTGCAATAAGTCATGAAACGACGCGTGATTTTACGGCTCAGTGGAAGCGTCTTAGTTTGTTTGGACTCTTTTTGGACGTTTAAAAGCGTAATTTGTTGAACGTTTATCTGAAATTATATCAAATTCTCGCGGTTTGACAATACAGGTAAAAGTAACACCTGCTATAGACGTGAGTCATGTTTTGTATAAATGTTTTACGTAAGCAAAAACATTTAAGTCTTTTGTTGATGATTTTTTCAGCTGTCAGTAGCATCTCCCTTTTGATTCCTTTAAACTTATGTTCATTTTACTCGCCCTCCATGGTATGCCCTTTAATCCCAATCTTCGATCATTAAGATGTCGTAAGTAAGGCAACACGCTTTGTCATACTCGGTCTTTCTGTCCTTATTACAACTCACAGCTATTCAAAACCAAATGCACATCGGAACCTCTTTTAAAGTTTTCTCACACACCATCTTTCAAGTGCCTGTAAGTTATAAAAAAGACATCCAGCTCAACACTCTTATAATTTCGAATCTAAGCTATTGCTTGAACCGCCCTAAGGCAGAAAGGCTCTCAGGATGACATTCTGTACCCGGTTTGCATACAACTCATCTTAAACCACTGAGCTCAATTAGACATTGGCGTTGGTGCAGGAATCTTCTCCCAACCGCTGGGAATCAGAAAATCTGTCTGCCTTCCGAACCACAGCAGTGTTTTCTCACCGGAGGTCTTAGCAGTGACAACAGCTGCCCGTGAGACGTAATACCGCGTAATGATTTTACCTTTTTCATTGACAGCCAGGCAGCAATAAAAGCAATTTCTGCTATGAAAATAAAATCGAAGCTTGTGAGGTTCTGTCGAGAAGAGTTCAGGGTTGCAGCACAACACAAGGTTACGCTCTGCTTGGTCCCTGGGCATGAGGGCATACCAGGGAATGAGAATGCTGACGAATTGGCTAGAAAGGGCTCGGCACTAAGTCTAGAACAAGCCGACCTCACGGTGAATATCCCGCCTTGCAATGAGCAAGCTCGAAGCAGGGAAAAAAGCTCAAAGAGAGGAAAATAGCAGATAGCCTTCATTAAACACTTGTGCTATCACAAGGAAGGAGCCGCCAGACTTATACAAAAGGATCGAAAATCCTTCTCCATCCTTGTAAGTGTAATTACGGGTCATAACACTTTGCGGGATCACATGAAGAAACTCCGTGTTACGGAAGAAGACCTATGTAGGGACTGCGGAGACGAGGAAGTCCATGAGGACACAACCCACTTCCTCTGTCACTTCCCCGGCCTTTACCATCTAAGACACAAATTCCTCGGGCGACATTTCTTCTGAGATTTCGAGGAATTATCTGGCAAACCGGCGAACGACCGAACGGCTTTATTAAATCCGCATGATGGTTTGTATCACTGACGCAGTAAGTAGTTACTACTACACTATTTGTACGGGTAGCGTTTAAGGGTAAGATTTCCCCTTATGGGTCTCAGATACGTGAGTGTAGCGTAGAGGAACTCCTGACACAAGCTGACAGAAGTTGCTATACTTTTCGAGCAGTATAGGTATAAAGATGGAAATGTTTGGGCAGGTGATGTCTCCAAAGGAGCCAAATATGCTTTTGAGGAAAAAATGGCGACACCCGTAATAAGCTTCGTGCGAGCAAAGATCAAAGGAATTCATATTTACAGTTGATAAGCATCTCCAAATAGTACCCTTAAAGAATTCCAGAGAATGCTGAGCAAACTCATAGATGTAGCTGGAGGTCGTTGTCAAACAATTACAGGTGGGGACTTCAATGCATGGACCACTGACTTGGGTAGCACAAGAACCAAAAGACGTGGCGAGACTCTGGCGTTGGCACCGTAATAGACATCACACTTATGAATAGTTTTCCAACGAAAGACTCCAAGTGGAAAGCCAGTGGCCAATGTACCCACAGCGACCACATGAGCATCGTGTTTGAGATAAAATTGGGGAGAGCGACCCAGGGGTGGCCGTCGAAGAAAGCACAACGAATGGGTTGGAAAATAACTACACACCCTAAACTAAATAAGATTTCAAGGCCTGGGACGCGTCCATGGTTTCGAATCCGCCAACAAATCTCCGGGTACCAGTTTACTTGTGGAATCATGAAATAGCAGACCTTAGCAGCAAGTGCTATTGAGCGATAACATTATTCCAACGATCCACAGGTTCGCCTTCTTAGACATGATGCTAGCTATCTGAAGAAGCAAAAAGAACAGCTTCTGGTCCCTCCTTCCACTTTGCTTTGGAGGGGCAAAACCTACAACGAAACTTTTTTTGAAATTTACAAAGCCTGTTCGAGATTCAACTAGTTCTCTTAACAGAAGGTCTAAGATGTTTACTACCACCGTAAGGCTTGGCTGTTAAACTTCATGAAATTTGATGTCGTAGAAGTATATAGGCATGACTAGGGAATAAGTTGAACACGGAACCAGAGCTCCTGTGGTGCCTGTATTTGATGTTCTTTGCACTCTTCTAAGTCAAGTCTTGCTTGAAACAGGGTAGTAAAGTTGCCGTCCGTAGATGAGTGTTGCGTGGTTGGATTTCTTGCCAAAGATTAAACTTGCCTTCTTGACCGCTCTATTTTCAGTTCCCAGCTTAAATGACACCAAGAGTGTAAGAGTGGTAAGCCATTCAGAAGGGAAAGAGTGTAATTCAGACTTTTAGCATCAGTACAGTTTTTCTCTGCTTGACACATAGTCCGCAGCATAAGACCCTGTTTAAGGTGTCAAGCATGCATCTTAGTATTCTGAGAAGGAAAGAGGTTAGACTGATAGGTCCACTTGAGGTATTTCATCTGTCTCTTACCACTTAATTGCCACATAAAAACGGGCCCTCTTGGGGTTATATCCTGGTTCAGGAAAGCATAAAAGATAGTCTCAATGTTTCTGTTTCTTCCTAACGAAGACTAAGGCTTACATTGCCTAATTCGTAGAACACAATCAGAGATAGGTGTGCCTTTTAACGTTTGTCCCAAAAAAAATGCAATTTCAAGCTGAAACATATGAAAGACTGGCAGAGTAGCTACTTTGCAGGCTTTCTTTCCAGATTCTAACCTCAGGAATACTTACACCATCGTACAAGTATATCACGATTTGTAGAAGTTTCACTGGATATACATACATACGCACGTGAATTTCACTTCGTCAAGCTTTATCTTTTTATTATTCCATTCAACTCACTTTCCTTTGCATTTGTTTTCTAATGCGTGCCTAACCCCCATTACGAGTACACATCCCCATGCAAAAATGAACCTTCATCTCATCACAAAGACATATTATGAATTTTTAAAACACAATGCCGGATGTGCTTAGTACTTTATGCACTTTTGAAGCTATTCCTGTTCTAATCACTGACCAGACTAAGTACCGACTCTCTGGCTGAGTAACAGGTTTTTCTTTCTCATTTCTAGAAACTATTTGGTATTCTTGGCACAAAGTTTCCTCTTCACATAAAGGAAACTACGCTACGTCTGGTACATCCTGCTTCTTTGCATGCCAGTCAGAGGTATTTACATCAAGTACAGTGAGTTAAATGTAAACGCTGAGACTTTGATTGATGTCTCTGTACGGTGTACACTGTTTTACATTTGTACATGTCTTTTCCTCAAGAGTACTTTAAAGGTCTTAAAAGTTATTAGCTTGATTATTTTCCTGTTTCAGATGGTCACGCAGTACGGAACAGAACTGGGATCACTGTCAACAAGTCAGAAAGATCGTAAGCCAGCTGCCTCCAGTGATTTTTTGTTCAACCCTCTCCCACTGATCCGGGATAGCAGAATAGAAAGCTAAACCCTTGAAGATAAATTCATTACTTTTCTAGAAGATATAGGCTCCATTTCGAAAAATCACACGTCCAGGAAAATTGCCACGCAAATTGCAAACAATAGCCCTAGTTTCACCAGTTGTGTGGCCGTCCTGCTAAAAACAAACATCGTCCACGTCCATATAATCAAATTCAAGCAAAAAAAAAATCAGTCAACATCGTTCGGTAACGCCATCCATTCACTGAAACGGTCGCACTAGCATCATTTTCGAAAAAATATGACCCAATGACATCGCTAGCCCTAAAACCGCATCAAACTGTCATTCGTTGTGGATGGAGAGGTTGTTCCACTATTTCTCTTTTTTTTTTTATAATTCATAAGCGCTTAAGGGGTTATGAATACCTAAATGATGCTATTTACCCAGCGCTAGTGTTGGTGTTGTGATTTGGGTTTTCGGAGCCAGTTAACACGCCGCACGACATCGTAGGCAAACAACGAACTGCATGGAACCGCCGAGTCAGCGGATTCGCCGACAGGTGCGAACTCGTTCCCACGTTATACGGGAGGGAGTTGAATTGCATTCAGTGCACGAGGATTGTGTTGCTGCACCGAACCGGACGCGCGTGTGCGACGAATTGATGACTGGGCAGATTAAGGCAGATGGAGCGGCAGTGTTGACGACATCAGGAGTGGCAGTTAGTAGCAGTTCCGAGTAGAACTTGACAGCGAACAGTACTTAAATTGTAGCGATAAATTAAATTCGAAATACACAGAAATTTTATAACGTGGTAAAAAGGTAGTTTTCTTTCGGACAAGTCTGTCGTCCGTTTTTTTTGGAACGCTTACAGGAGGAAACGTTAACTGAGCCCCAGATGCGATCGTTTTGTTTGTTTATGTACTCAGCACTCAGAATAATTTTGTGTAGAAAATCATGATCTTGTTCATTCATATCCAGCACCCAATCAAAGCGAAAGTACGGCGTTGTGCTGGCTTCAATTTGTATGTCAACTGAACCTTATAAGCATGTAGCTCAATATCTTTATAAAAAATACGATGCAAAGTGGTTGCAGATAGGCCCAATTCCTGTGATCGTCTCGAAATGGACACACATGGGTTTTCAGTTACATTCTCAGCTACGGCGGCCATATTTCGATCTGATCTTGCCGTACGAACACTAGTTGGAGTTTTCACATCGACAAACTGTCCGAGACGTTCAAATTTATCGATCAAACTCACTACAGCTGTACGAGAAGGGGCTTCATGATGACCAAAAGCGTTATACGAACTTTACGAAACGTTTCCGCCATATTTTCACCGATTTTGTAGTGAATTTTCATTATTTCAACACGTTGCGCGAATGTGTATCGATGCATATTCTACAAGATGGCGCAAAAGTCATCACCCTGTCGGAAGATGCAATAATTCGTTGGTGGTATTGGCGCAGCGTGAATTTCGGCGCAGATTTCCCGGTCGTCCCACACTAACTGGAAAAACACTACGATGTTTAGCCGCTCGCCTAGAAGAGTATTAGACAACACGAGATGCTTTCAGGTCTGGCCGGCTCCGGAGCACCCGTTCTGCTGACGTGCCACGCAATTGGGATTAAATCGGCGGTCTTTACAGAGAATTTTGGTGAACGTGTAATATGTTCCCTTACAAAGTTCAGACAGTGCATCAGCTGTTAGCTGTTGACCGGCAAGCGCGTGTAACCTACGTTTAAGCCAATCTCTCGTTTTGGCGATTTGCACTGGCTGACAAGATCGCCTGATTTAACCGTTCCAGGCTTCTTTTTGTGAGGTTTTTTGAGGTCTATGTCAAAAAGCCTCAGGCTCTTGAAGTCTTCAAAGAGAATATCCGTCAAGAATGCGAGGATCTATCGGTGGAAGTTCTGGCAGGAGTGATGGAAAATGCCATAAATGGGGAGCGAATGGTTATTAATTCCTGCGGCGGCCACTTAGCCGATATCATTTTCTCGACTTAATGAAAAAAAATGTAAAACTAAACATAATCCAAAAGCAGAACCGAAGTTTTCATTTGTATAACCTCCTAGTTTTTGACAGTTCAACAATGGCGTGAAATTTAAAATGACACCTCTTGATGGATGGTCCTTTCGTTGTAGACTCGGTATTCTTGCATGCTTCCTGTGAAGTCTGAGTCTCTGTTCTTAATTGCATCAGAACATTCGTTAGTCACTGTTTGAGGAATTCGAAATGCATTTAAAAAAAATAAAAATCTCCTGGCTTCTGGTAAACATGTGTGTACAATATGCCATATCGATTTTTATTAACCGCACCTGCATGCCCGACTATTTGGAGTTTATAAGCATCCAAAATGAACACAGGTGGAAGGATTTGGCATTTAAAAAAAAAAACTGCCAAGGACTCGCTATTGAAAACCTCAAATTCCATTCAATTGAATTCATAAGCACACCATACCATCATATTTCTTTGATCAGTGTGTGTTGCGGCATGAGAATTAAATTTGCTTGATGGCGTACGATTTCCTGTCCTGAAAATTGATATTGATTTCGTTTTCATATCAATTAATGATGGCCAGTTGGCAAAGATTATTTGCTGCGCAATTCTTTGCTCTTCCAAACCAAAGAACGGGCGTATGTTATGCGTTTGTGTGTGTGGTCAAAAATTGAAAGATGTACATGGGGCACGTGTTCTTTTGGAACGATGATCAATTAAGAGTGGGTCATGTGACACAGAACAATTGTGTGACAACGACTAGTTGAGGGAAATATTCCATGAGGGTACCGGTACTCTAAGAACGCCTTTGATCGTTATGTAAGCCGACCGACGTTGCGTGGTCAATTTGATCGATTCTATCACGGGATAGTCCACACATCGGAACTGGTCTAGAGTTCAATAAAACCGAGCAGCCGTTCGGGTTGTTTAAACCTCTAATTGCATAGATGCCATAGATGAATGGAAGGAAGTAGGTAATTGTCAGTTGAGTGCGTTTATAATTATCATATTGTCCTCGATGATGAACGCTTCAAAGATTGAATCGACTTTAGCATAAGAAGTTCAAGTTTCGTAGGAAAATGTAACCTTATCCTCTTTTATTTTGTTTAGGCGGTTGTTATGCTCAGACTTCCCTATGTTATCTTCGGCAACCGCTCGGGGACCCCTGTTGGCATAACTTCAGGGAGGAGAAGAGGATGTCTTCCTTATACCCAATAGTGTTCTGATTTGATTTCTTCCATGTCCTTATGAGGATACATTTTCGTCTTCCTCACTTTGTTTCCCTTGCAAACACTGATTTGATAAAGGAGCCTACTTGGTTCCATCTGTTGTTGCTTTAGAGCATCATTTCCATTACCTGGTTCAGCCTGGTTCTTTCTGCTGCCCATCTACTGGATAGTAGCCATATCGGCACATTGGGCTCCCTACTTTTCCCCTCTTGCATGAGAGATGTAGTAGTTAACTTTGCCATGTTTCGATTCCGTCCATTCAGCAACGTCTCTCATCAATCTCGCCGTCTATCTTCCTCTAGTTTCAGAACTTGGTGAGCTGCTTCGCCTTTGTCGTCGCCAATTCCATTCCTATTTCAGCTTTATGTTCCTAGGCGAATCTTCTCTCGGCCGCTTGAGATAGGCGGGAGTCACTCCCGTGACTATGAGAACGGCTGGTTCCGACACCGTACGATAATTACTTGCTACTCGGAGGGCTCTACGTCTCTGTACTGATGCCATCAGTTTCCTTTATTTCTCTTGCTTGAGTGCATTGGCCCAGATCTCACAGTTATACAGGAGAATGGCTTGCGTGATCGACAGAAGAAGTCCTTGCCATGAGCCTGCTGAGTAATGTAGTGACCTTTGCAGCTCGCTCCAATGAGGACTTTGGTGAGTTTGGAGTCAGGGTCCTTCGTAGCATTTTTGCTGGTTACTATTTCCGAGCTTACTTGAAACTCCACAGTCACCGGGATCTGCCTCCTTGTCAGTAGGACTATCTCTGTCTTTTCTGCCGCCAGGCTAAGGCCATGATGTTCTACCCATTCGTGCACGCGTCTCATTACTTGTTTTAGCCTTCTTTGTGCATCTTGGGTGTCTCTTGCTGTAATCACCGCTCCGATGTCAGTTTGAATAGGTCTTGTTCCACTTGTGCGACCATGGGTAAGTCGAAGGACTGTCTATGTAGATGGGTTTCACTTCTTGACGCAGTCAATGTACAGACTTTGTTGCATGAATATGATTCAGGTATTCCAAAGGAAGACTACGTACTTACTTAGCAAGATCTCGACGCGTGGAGGGTCCCTGCCTGTGACACTACAGCCTTTCATCCTCATTGATTACGGGCACGGTGTTTCCAGTTCGCTCGTCAGCTGAAGTTAGTTAGTTTGAAGTGGTCCTCTGAGAAAAAGTGTACCAAGAGCTTTTGCTCTTCTATTGTGATACCACTGAAAGTGCTGGGGATGCACCCCTGTCTACTTCTGAAACCGACCGTGCTGGCAATATACAGGTCATTAAGATAGTTAAAGAAGTATTCGCTTAAGGTGGTTTCTCCTATGTTCGCAAGAGCTCAACAGATTCATCCTCTTTCTTGTTGAGCATGCCTTCCTAGACTAAGGATGTTAATTAGTTTCGGGAGCTAGTCCTTTTTTAGAAGAATTAACGCTCTCGATCTCTCAGATTTGAGAACCGGCCAAACTAGCCTAGCATTGTTGCAAAAGTCAACATGTTTCCATCAATGATTGGCTTTCAACGAGCATCGGTGTAAATCACACAAAAAACATATGTAGACGCTTTGACATGGTTGAGCTTCCTACCATCTGTACCTTGTCTGGTTAATTCGTCAGCCCCGGATTGTCATTGTGATCAGGGACCCAATAGAGTGTCATATTATACCTACTGGTTAGGAATCTCATTCATAGACACGCGGCAGTCCTTCACTGCCTTAGATTTTGTTGTAGAAATCTGTTCGCTGTGCACAGCATCTTTGCGTTATACTGCGTTAATCTTCAGTCAAAAGGCGGCCTGACTGATAGCTGTGAGTTCGACTTGGAAGACACTACAATGATTGGGGAGACTGAAGGAGTGATGAATGTCAAAGTCTGGACTCTTCCGGCTTTCTTGGAGCCGTCCATGAAGTTAGAGATAGACTTATTGAAGAAAACTTCGCCCTGATTCCAGGCGCTTCTGTCCGGTGTTGTGTCGCTTTAGCCTAGGTTAACGTCAGTTTTAGTAGCCCGCACATCAGTAGGAAAGCTACAGTGAATCAATAGGAATTTGGCACACATGCCATTTGTGAGATTCTCTCAGTCTTATCATCGCGTGGCTTGCTACATACTATAAATGTCTATTGGCAGTAGGTGTTGCATGTGATGGGAACCATCTCATTGTTTAGCTCTTCACATTCTGCATAAACTTCTTAGAATTCTTCGTCAAACCATAGTTTTCGTGGTGGTATAGCCTGGTGAAACACAGCACTGGGAGTTGTTAAGAGATTTCGAGATACGAATTCGGCAGAGTTTTCGGTTGACGTTTGATCTTTTCCCAATAAATCCGCTGCATGCTTTGTATCGATAGCTTAACAATAACTTTTATCTTTTAACAAATAAACACCCTAAAAGTTTATTACATTTGCAAACATAAAAAAAAATTAGTTTTGCAAATTGAATTGTTAAGCTAACGAACAACTTTTCCCATTAATTAAATATTATTACAACTAGTGCATGCATCCAAAAGGGACCGAACAAGTTGTTGCTTACATCAGAAGACAATCCATCCATCTAAGTTTGACCATAAAAATCTTCTGCACAAAACGAAAAATAGAAAGTTCAACAGATGTCCCTCTCTCTATCTCTCCGTGTCAAACAAATGGGAATTCCCTTTGTCGATTGTCATCAAACAAAAGATTGCAATCAACAACAAAATATCCATAACAAAACCTCATTAGTTAACTGCCTGTAAGTTAACCAACCCTGACCTCTAATACGTTTGTATATACCGTTAAGGTATCCCTAACAAAAAACGAACCACATCATCATTCATCGAACCTTAATTACTTTAAATTTTTATTTAATCTTCAACTTTTATAGCACCCAACGGGCAATCAAATTAAGTAGCTTTCTGCAATAGGCTTGCAAAAAATTAAAAAAAAAAAAGAAAAAAAAAGTATCTAACACCATGGGAATTATAAAATCTGTGCTAATAAACCGTAATACCGAAGAAGCACGACTAAAAAGAACCACTGACAATCACGCACATGCATATTGCACCACGCATCATGAATGTAAATTGCCTCCCCACAGTATAGTTTGACTCACACTCATCGGACGTATCGGACGGATGTATGATTCTAGATACACTCGTATGTACTTATGTGCAACTCAAGCTTTATCCAGTTCAATAGCTTAAAACTCTTTTTTTCTTTTAAATTTTCGCGTCAATAATTGTTTTGTAAATTTTCACATGTGTATAGCTAGATACATGTGAAAATAAAAGTATCTTTCTATGCAATGGTTGTGCGTCGGCCGCCTTCCCACCTCGTCGTCATTAAACTTGCGACTATCATCACACTTGGGACTGGGAAACTACTAAAGCGGTGAGTATACGGAGAGTACTGTGCCTGTACTCCCCATCATCGGTTGTGTGTCGGCGGTGACGGCGGCGACGGCGGCCCGGTCATTGTGGGTCTTTTCAGCGAACTTTGTCCATTCATTTATCCACTGACAGCGGAACTGTCTTGGTCGTCATAGTCGTCCATCGCCATCATCATCATCATCGTCGTTGTAGTCGTTTCTTGCTGTTAGTCAGCTGTTTGCGAGCCCTCGTCGGTATCTATTAAACGAATATTTAAAGTTTCAAGTATCTGCAAATGTTTGATTGTACTCGTATGTCCAAGTTGAATAAGACGTCTTTATCGTGTGAAATTAGCTAAAAATACGGGAAAAGATACGAATTTCTATTTTTATTTACCCAGTCTCTAGTCAATTTGAACGGAGAGTGTTTCGTGGTGCTACTGTGATACAACACTTCAAGTGCAACTAACCGTTGCAAGTTGTTAAGTTTTTATCAAATATTGTCAACAGATACAAGAAAGAAAAAAAAAAATGCTCTCTAGACATATCCAATCCGTGATAAAGGCAGCGTTCGTTGTGATACTCTGTTATGGTAAGTGGAAGTCTACATGAAAAAAAAAACTGAAAGTGATCAAAAATTGTTGCAATTATGTTAAATTTTAAACCGTTCGTCTGATAATTTCACATTCAAGTCGCATATGACAACAGTAAAAGAATTTCTTTCGAGCCAAATAAGTATTTGCAAATGTGTCGTGGTCGTGTGAGACTTTAATTGACGACTTATGTTCCCCTTTTCACTTTTATTTTCAAAAAAAATAAAACGTTCTCATTCACTATGACAAATTATAAGTAACAGCTGAGAGTGCTTATAAATTTATTATTACGCGCGCTTGAGATAGATACTTAATTCGCGTGAAGATTGCGAATTTCTCAAGAGTTTTTCACTGTGTTTTACTGTTAAATGTTATGTGAGATGTTGTAATTTACTTGTACAACAAACAATTCGACATAGAATATGCTTTGATGGTGTGTGAAATAAGACTTTTTGTAAGAGACCGTGCTTATGGTGGTGATCTGGTTTGGTAACCCCAAAAAAAAAAAAAATCCATTAGTTGTCTGTGTTATGGATTCATGCAATTTTTTTTTTATATCTTTGTTGTGTCTGTTTGGGGTTTTGTTCCCTGGAAATTAGTGGACAAAAAGGAATGATGGGATGCGTCTGGTGAAACTATAGGGAAAAAACTGGTTTGCTGTCATTGTTGTGCGCGGGATGATTCCTTTTTTTTTGTGGTCGAGAACCTGTTTTTTTTTTTTTTTTTTTTTTTGCGAAAGAACACTTACTCTTGTATCAACAACATCCGGGAAGAAAGACTTTGCTTTGTTGTGTGGGTCATGTTATTTATGATTCTGATCCAGGAAATATAATTCCATAACCCATTTACTGATCTAAATTTATTGCATTTCCCTTATGACACTCGGCCCTGCTTTCTTTTTGTTGGATTCGATCAGTTAAATTTATTACAAACCCATCTGAAGGCGATCAACATGTTGTAACCTTATGATCGTCTCGTAATAAAGTTTAATGATACGATCAACTGATCGATAGATCACACTAATAAATCATGAACTTTTGAATTTTGATCGCAATTTTCCAGTTGTTTGAGTAAATTGTTTTTAGGCAACACTAAGTCTATTTTATGGCTTGTATCATAAACACAATACACAACTCATAAGACGAAGGTATACATTTGTCCCCATTCTATAGCTTAGACTGCGGTAAGAGTGCGGTTTAAAATCTCATAAAATTAATCAACTATTTGATGTTCCCTTGAACTGTAGTTTGCCTATAAAGTGACGAACGGCTTAAGTAATTGTAAATTTTTTTTAGTAAGACCCTTCACGTAGAGTTAATTTCAAATCACTTGTCAGATCCCTCCAGTGAGAGCAAGCAGCTGGCAAGTGAACTCTAGTAAGGAACTGGAATAGTTTGCCTATAAAGTGACGAACGGCTTAAGTAATTGTAAATTTTTTTTAGTAAGACCCTTCACGTAGAGTTAATTTCAAATCACTAGTCAGATCCCTCCAGTGAGAGCAAGCAGCTGGCAAGTGAACTCTAGTAAGGACATAGCCATAAACTCTCGTCAATCCAAGGCAAGTTCTGTCCATTTCAATAAAGCTTGCAGAAGATTGGTAGAAGCTTTTGTCACCCTTGGAGGGTAGGTTTAAAGTAAAACCTCCTTCAATCCTTCACGGTCCCGGGCACGATACTTCCAGTTTACTTGACCAAGTTTTCCAGTGTCCGTGATTGATTGATCTGTTGAAGCGTAGGTTCGACCTCTCTTTTCTTCGTGAACTAGGTGGCTGGGATACGAGGACTCTGGAGCATTCTCATCCAGTCGCTCGATATAACCGTGCTGAATTTTTTGTTTCCGGAATACGTTCACATCTCACAGTCAGAACAAACATTGAACGTAGAATTTTTGTTTCGAAGAATCCTTACTTATCGTACAGAGTAGTCAGCTCCATAAATCACGACTGATAAGATCAAAGTTTCGTAGAGCACCATAGGCTTCCAAAAATAGAAGCAACGACAGTGGAGATATAGTCAATCTAACCTGCTAGAATCGATTTGCTACATAATTGTCCGAAACCTATAGTACGCCACCAGTGATCTTGTATTCCTTAGGGTTAAGAGTTATGACTAAGAAATATGGCTTGGGTTTCTTTTCTGTTGCTAGACTATATTGTTGGCTCAAAGGACCTCATTTAATTGCTGCCTTTAGCCTATTATAGGTGATGGTCTCTAAGGTAGTCTACTAGCTTGTGCTCGATCCATTGGTGAAGCATTTCATCGGGTGTTCCCTGAAAGTTTAAGATTATTTAGTTGAGTTTTGTAATGAAGTTCCTCACGAAGTACAGTGACATATTTGTCAAGCGAAGGGCTGGACAGACCATTTTTTTTTTTCGCGTTGGAAGGTAGGAATCTTTTAAAGACGAAACAGGGCCCGTACCCAGTAACAGTGTGGAATTTCCACCCACTAAACCCACGTCCCATTCTTTGCCCTTTTTCCCCACGGTACCGTCATCTTGGCATTTCATTATGGGGGGGCGAGCAGCACCACGTGCTAACAATCTTGTTAGGACTTCTTCACTTTGTCACCTTTCTCGTTCGAGGTGTCTTAGCTGTGTCATAATCTGTTTTACACAGTTGCTTACAACGTTCCATGTCTCCTGTGATTAGGTCATACATCGTACTAAGTTTTTGGGGGTTAGTATTTCCCCAAGTTCATTCTTCAATGTTTGTCTCTCGATTTCAAGTCGTGGACAGTGGAAGAACACATGCTCCCTTATCCTCCTGAGCTTCGATACAATACGGACAATACGGAGAGTTGCCGTGCTTAAATCTGTATGGATACGCGCGGAAACATCCATGTCCACATAGTAGCTGCGTTATGTAGAAGTCCACTTCGCCATCCTTGCGGCTTGTCCATGTCTCAATAAGTGGTATAAGTCGATGGTCCATCGGCCTCTGCTCGATACGTTCCATCGCTGCTGCCATTTCGCCATGCTGTTTGCTCTTTCTGATGAGTTTACTTCGCTGCCGGTTGACCCCGGTTCCTAGTTTCACATTCCTGCTACTGATTAGTACAGCTTCCGTCTTATGTGCTGCTAGTTTCAAATCCACGGATTCAAGCCAGCGTTGAACAATCTCGATTGTGTTGTTGCTTATTTGGACAACTTCTTCTAATAGCTTAGCGACTACGACTATCGCAATATCATCCGCAAAGCCTACGATCCAAGCTTCTTCTGGAATAGGTAGCCATTGTCCAGTAATAATGTTGGCATCTACCCAAAAAAAAAAATGCAGACTACATCACACCCAAGCTACCTTTTAGTAAACACTACCAAGTTACCATCCCTTCCAGGACATTCAAGGAGAAAGATGTATTTCTAGAAGATAAGTCGATTCACTTCTATACCGACAGATCAAAAATGTAGGCGGATGTGTTTTCTCTGAAAGGCTTAATCTCAGTCTCTCATTCCGTCTTCTTAATCATTGCAGTGAAGAAGTCTTATCCGGCTGAAAGCAATCAAGTTTTGCGAATTATTTTTCCTAAACTCAGCAGAGTAGCTTTAGATTGCTCATCTTCTTTCACAGAGATAGAGGAGGTGTTCAATATTCACCATTGTTAGGGGACGGGGCTAAGAGACATTCAAGGAAACTGTAAAGCTGACCAACTCGCCAGACACGAAATGACTGACTGTACACGTTCTATCAAAAAAATGTGGCGATGTAAGGATTCTATCGAAAGAACAAGGTTTTAGGTGAACAAATGGTGGAACGTGCAACAGATTTGGCCAAGGGTGGATCTGAAGTGCTCTTAGAATTGAATTTCTCTTACTAGGTGCCATAGCGGGACAGAGTCTTTTAGGAAAACATGAAACGAAGCTTGGTGTACACCAAATGATTTTTGTAAAAGGAGGAAACTATTCTCCACTTCCTTTGTACTTGCCCAGCGACTTGGCCTAGCCTTCATCAGAAGTTCCAATTGGTTCAACAAATAGATAAGTAGAAAATCTCCAAGATCCATGTGGTATCACATTGGACCTATCATTGGCCTAAGTTATTTTGGCTTAAGCTGGCAGCCACTTCAACCTTACTTAACCGAAGTTTCTGGAACATCTCACCCCTAGGGAGTTCAGAGTTCAACTAAAGGTGTCCCTTTGAACAGAAAGCAGGGCTCACTTCCCTAAATTGAAAGATAATAGTTCTGGATCTAGCTTGCCGCCCTTATCCACTTACATACGAGAAGTCCCAAGTATCAAACATCTAAAACTCTCACAAATAATAACTTCAAATAAATTTTATCGTTTTTTATTTAATTAAAACTCCTACAGCGTATCTCGAACTAATTATCACTTCAACTAAAGAGAAAGCAATGAGTTAACTATCTACTGCTGACAGCAATTTCCTTAAAACTTTCCTCTTCTTAGGTTGTATCCACCTAATGGCCTTTGTGATGCAAATTATGCGGACACAATGTGCAACTCCTACCCGGCTTTCATGTTAAACTGTTTGGAACAGTGCCTTTCACAGCGAGTCTTTTGCAGATGTCCATACGAGTATGTAGGACTTTAATCGATTTCCAATTCCAATTTCCCGAGTGAAATATTTAACAAAATGATTTGTGCCTCAGCCTTATCCATTAGGTATGCAAATATAATGGAGTAGAGGTTGCCCAATCAAGTAATTCAGCATGATTACGTTTGCACGTCATTTTATAAATTTTTAACTTCGATGAAAACGGGTACAAAAGCAACAGTAACATACTATCTCTTTCGAATTTGAAGTACAAAATTTATGGCCATAAAAATCTTTAGAATGCACCCATGATGGTGGGATTCGTTGACATCGAAGGAGCTATAAAAAATGTCGTACCAGGGGAACTTATGCGTGGACTCCCAAACCTCGGAGTGAAAGTTTCGATTGGCTGTCTGATAAGTCAGTTGGTTACAGACTTGACTCAAACTGGGCGAAGCAACAGTTCGGAGGTTCATTAGTAGGGGGTATACGCCACGTCTCTGGAAACTGGTAACTTCCTATGCAGATGCCTCAATACGCTTAGCTCTCTAAATTAACTGAAGAATGTGACCTTGGAGTCAATCGGCAAAAGACTGAGTTAGTCCTTTTCACAAGGAAATATAAATTTCCCCATTTCGGTAGCAGTCTTGTACTCGTAGACAAGGCCAAATATTCTAGATGGGAAGCTCAGTTGGAAATCTAACACCTTAGTGGAAGTAAAGAAAGCCACCAAACAATAGGATAGGAAGCAGTGAAAGCTTACGACCAAGAATCTTTTACTTGCTCAACGTATCTGTCATCAGGCCAATATTGACGTAGAAAATGTCATCCATCGAATCTATCTTGGCAGGTATATGTATCAGTGGAGCCCTCACCATTCAAATGGCAGGTCTGGACATACTGTTCCATCTGATTGACAGCAAACAAGAGGCAGCCAGTTCAGCCATACACCAATGGTCCAGTCTACTGGACACTCCACCGCAAGACACCAACTTCAACGACTTCTATTCGACAAAAACTTCTAAACCACAATCCCCTCCAAACTTGACTGGAAGGATGATCTTGAACTATAACAACAGAATCGAGAGTCGGTGGAGGTAAAAGTGTCTTCTTCCGACATGTTGAACGCACTCGAAAACAATTTCGACATTCTTGCGGATGATGAAGGACAATCTTGAGGACCGGGAGCACAGAAGGCAGGGAAACCACAGCTGAAACAGCGCAGGGTTCGATCCTGGGACTTGATCTCTGAAAAATATCCTACGATTGCAGTCTTCGTATGGAGATGCACGAAGACGATATCAGCACGGTGATTACGACACGAAGCACCGATAGATCAGTAGGAAAACCCAAGCGAATCATAAAACGAATGCATCTCTGGATGTAAGAACATGGTCTAGGTCGGGCCACAGAAAAGGCGGAGATAGTCTTTCTAACGAAGATTTTTGAGTTGGATCAGAAGTGATAACCAACAAGGAAGCAATGAAGTACCTAAGCCTGGTTCTTTCTATGAAGCTCATTTTCTGGCAACAGATAAGGTCTGAACAACTTAGTGCTTGAAACTGCTTAAGGACTTGTGTGGGAACAGCGTTAACTCAAAAGCTCATTAGATAGTAAATGCGACTTAGAGTACCGATATTGTTAGGTAAAGGCGTGGTATCTCCCTTGCGGGTCCTTTATGAGAAGACAAAAGGTCGGAGAGGACCTCCCTGAACCATCCTGATTTTATTTACAATTTGTTTGAATCATTGAAGTAGTGTACACCGAGGATTAGTTTTCTGGTTCTGCTGAGGCTTGGATATTGATATCTTTATTGAGCGCAGGTATGTATGTATGTTTATCTTACCATTCTTGCTAGTTCGTCAGTCTTCTGTGCTGTATTTTGTGCTCAGAGGATACGATAGCTTCGATCGCGACTTGATTATTAATACATACTTACTTATTACTTAGGTTTTGCTACAGTTCGGGGCTTCTATCAACAAGCCTCTCTAGTTAGCCTTCTACTTGTGCACACCACCTTTGTCGAGGTCTTCCTTTACTGCGCTGTCCCTCAGGGTTAGATTTGAAGACTCTCTGGGGTCTACATTTCCTAGACATCCCAACCGAACAATACGCAGTTTTTGATTAGGTCGATGTCGCTCCTCCTCCAAAGCCTGTCAACGCAAAAGGTACCGAATATTTTTTGAAGTTACTTCATCCGCCGTCGATAGAGTCCATGTCCCAACGCCATACAGTAGGATTGATTAAGATCTTGTATAGAGACTCTTCAGGTCCTTATTACTCAATTGCCTTTTCTGACCAAAGAAACAGCAGTTGATTTCTCATAAGATGTCGTCGTCAAAAGTGATAGTAGAGCCAAGGTAGACAAAGTCATTTAGGAGGGAGCAGGAGAAAGAGGTTTGATAGGGCAAGGATGTCCTTCCTTTGTCACACTTAGGTCAATGTAGACCCATTGTGATGCATTGTGACAAAGTCCCTTACTTTGACCGTCTGTCCAATTCATCGATGTTAAATGTCCTTGTTGACAGCCCTCTTTAACCACTAAACCAATTTAGTCCACTTCTGCCTCAATTCTCGGGAATGCACCGGTGACAGCTAGCCGAGTTCTGCCGATAATATCAGTATCGTCAGCGTATGCAAGTAGTTGCACAGACTTTCAAAAGATTGTTCGTCTGCTATTGGCTTGTGAGCTTCGGACAAGTTGTTCAAGTTAAGGACGTTGAAGAAGTTGCATGACACCTCTTCGCCTTGTCTAAATGCTTTTTTGACATCAAAGGCATCGTTACCCGGCCTTGATGGAGCCACGAGCATTTACACATCGTCATCCAGCAAATACCGATGAGTTTGGGAGGGATGCCAACATTAGTAATGGGTCTGTTAAGCGTGTCTCTATAAATTTTGTCATAGGCGGCCTTAAACAGGTGGTGTGTACCGCTTTGGACTTCTTGAGTCTCTGTAAATGGCGCCATTGGCGGCCTTGAAATCAATAAAAAGATGGTTTATACCGATTTGAACTTCTTGGGTTTTCTCCAGGATCTGGCAAAATGTTAAAATTTATTCGATTGTGGACTTTCCTGACCTGAAACCGCACCGACAGGGGCCAATCAGGTTGTTGCCGAAAGGTTTTAGGCTCTTATACACGATGTTTAGGGGATAAATGCCTCTACAATTGACACATGTACATATATACGTATATGTATGTCAATATTTCTTCTTGGAAGCATGTATGAAGATAATTCCACATTGTTGTGGTTTGACATTTTTATTGACAAAGCCATAGCAAGTTCGACAGAGTAGATTCCTCATCGGTGTAGTTCTTCAAGAGCTAACTATGCTGATAAATGTAGAACCCTGGATTGTTGGTGGAGTCTTTAAGTTTCTAGCTTTCCTGCATCTGGTCACCAAATTGCGCCTAATAATGGCAGTACACGTCAAGTGGGTGGGTGGTCATGGTGAAGTGGTTGCATCATCGCTTGTCACGCTGAAGGTTCCAGGTTCTAATCCCGATGTCAAAAAAAAAAAAAAACTCGATCAACTGCTAAAAAAGCTGACGTCAATTCTACTGTATAGGCATAACACAACCAGTAGGGTGGTCATATGGTTTGAAAGTGTTGATCGTACTAATGACATTGGGATGTTCGAAAGAAATACTGTGAATTATAAGCAATCTCAACAGAATCAATAATTCTCCCCAGTCATTCTGGACACCACCCTCGGAGCAAAAATAGTGAAACCTAATACCACCTGAGTTTCAAAACCACTACAGCAACACTGTGAATAACATCATAAGGGTATTTATAACCCCTTTAGCGCTAGTGAATTATAAAAAAAAAGTGGATAGGCTTTTAAGTTGTTTCCAAAGATTCAACTCCATCTATTGTCTTCAAAATTTCGAGGTGTGTTCCGTTTACCATCTGTCGCTCAAGTGAGACAAGGTGACAAGGTAAATTAAATCGTGTCGCCTACAGTTCAATGAAACAAAATAATGTCAATTGTTATACGATTTATTCAAATCAAGTTTTGTAGGCACACAAATTACATGGCAGTTACCTTTGCATTCTAGTGCATCAAACAATTAAACTTAATTTGCATAAATCTGTTCAAAGTATCTAAATGCATTAAAATTTGATTATTCACAGATTATTCGCTGTCATGCAATGGCAATGCCGATTGTCGGATACGAATTACTCAACAAACATCACATTAAGTTGTTAAATTTTGAGTGCGATTTTGTTTATTTTTAAATAAAAAAAAAAACAATCAACGGGACAAAGTATCTCAAAGACAGATTTCGAAGCTGTAGCTTGACTGTTGCTAATCATGGGGAGTGATAAAATAATTACTAGTATGGGAGATTGGTCATTGGAATGATAAATCTGTCATGTCGTTTATCATCCAGAGGAAGTTGAATCTCAACTTTGTTGTGGTAATGCTGGCACGGTGGGACTTTTCCAAAGTGTGGGGTTTTTTTCTTTTGAACTTATTGTGTTTGGATGATGAATAAGGGTGTGTGCAGTAGATTAGGTTACATGGAAATATGGCTATCGTAATACATACAAAATATTCATTGGAATTGTTACAAAAAAATACTTTATGGTGGCCAAAGTCATCACTTAAAGATTGCAAAAGTGGTCAGCTGGTTGGTTTTAACATTTCAATTTCAACAGAATGAAGCAACGCATTGTGTCAATATTTGAATTCAACAGCACCATTGAAATGTTTTTCTTGAGTCATAAGAAATCGATGGAAGTCTCTTTACCTTTGTCTTTCTTTCAAGTCCTTTGCTCGATGAAAGCTCGATTATTAGTCGGTTATCTGCAAGAAATATCATCAAGCTCCTGCATCTTCTAGATTAAAGCCGGAAAGAGACCTTAGGTAAGGTTAGGTTGTAGGGCTCAATGGATCCATTGTGTTCGCCGATGTTATGTGGTATATATAGGGTAGATGGAAAGAGACCTCACTTCTAGAAATACGCTTAAGATCTTCGAGCTTATTGGATTAGAAAGTACTTTTCAGGACGTTCACTTCAAGATTTTTTTGCCTCAAACTCTTTTCTTATCTTTTATGTAACAATCTCTTGTTCCCCTCAGTGAGCTAAGGGCTAAGGTGGCGATGATGTAGTGGGTAGTATGACCCGACCTATTCGAGCCCGGTCGGTGAACAAAATCTGATTTCCTCAAATCACTACACCAAAAAGGAGTTGCTGCCTGGAAGTACAATGGACCGAAACGAGTTTGAGTGCTCCCAGGATTTGGAAATTTTCTATAAAAAAAAGAAGAAAAGCTAAGCGCTTGGGCGCTGAACTGAACGTATGCTATTTAACACTTACCGCATATTTTATACTCTATCTTCTAGTGCAAGGTACTTTGACAAGGTACAAGTGCACTACGATCAAGTACGACAGAAGCTCTTAACGTGCTTTTAAACATCCTGCCTCTGGACCTGCACATCAAATACATCGTTCCGGATAGTGCAATTAGACTCGGAGAATCTGGTTTCGAAATTATGTGGTCACAGCAGTTCCCCTGATCTGCTGCATAGGACTTCGGCTTCGACCATAACTGGCTATACCATACCTAAACTCAAATTCAATAGTTACATTCTGACCGATCTTTACCGACGATCAGGTGTCTTGTCAGTCGAACTTTATGCATCCAAATCCTACCACCTTCCAGACTCTTCAAGTGTATTTCAACCGGAGGTGCAAGAGACTAAAGAGACCTGCAAATGCAATATTTTAAGTACTAGCTTCACAACCAAAAACAACATAAGAATCTTTATTGACAGCCAAACTGCCATCAAAGCTCTCGACTCACACATTTCATCCTCTAAATTAGTAGAACAGTGTAAGCAAACATCACATCATCACTCTACTCTGAGGTTTCAACATATAGGGAAACGAGAGGGCAAACGCGCTAGCCAGATGTGTCTCAACATTTGGTGTTATCAAGGGTAGAATTGTCTTTCAATTGCCCTAGGTGGAACAGCCTAGATAGCAAACAGATATGACCCGCCTACAATAAAAACAGGACGAACGACTTAATCAACAGAACTCGCACCGAGGCAGCAATTAGCACAGTTCATTGGCCAATTGGCTTACACGCTACCAAGTTACGGATCCCCTTTAACACTCACTGCCACAGTTGCAATAATACACATGAAAAGTAAACCTTATTCCACTTTCTCTGTGACTGGGCATCTCACACTTCGCAAAGCCTTTCTCGAGGGTTTCCTCAACTCGACAGGATGAATTAGAAAACTACCCCTTTTAGCCACACCCATCAACATCCTGGTCACGTGAGTTCTGGTATCTGGTATATTTCTGGCAGGACGTACCAGACAGCCGCTTCTACCCACCGACCTTGTCGACGAATTATAATTCAATTTATACCCTCGTTGACGACAATACCCCCTCAGTACCCCACGTCCTTGCTCAGCGAAAGCAGAAGTGCTAAACTCATTAAATTCCATAATAAAATGGGATTCTACAAATGGAGTGGAATTTAATGCTTCTAAAACTCAATGGTGTCTCCTGTCACTTAAGTGGAGCGAGGGTGGCTGTTGTATAATGGTAAGCACCTTCGCTTGTCACGCTAAAGGTTCAAGGATATTGCCACTGTTGCTTGGTGAGCTCCTTCGCTTCTGCAGTCGCCGTTTCCACTCCTACTTCTGTCTTTTTTTCATGGACCTCACTTTCATTAGAAGATCGATGGAGGTCACTCCCACAACTAAGAGGACAGGTGGTTCCAATACTGTTTGGCGATAGGAGCTTGCTACTCAAAAGGGGTTAGCGTTTGTTTCTACTGCCTTACAGAAGAATGGCGTGCATCATCGGCATGAGAAGTTTTCGTTTGCTTACCATTGGGCCACCTACTATTGCCACTAGTCTGCTGAGTGTTGTAGCGACTGCTTCATCTCCATCTTCTTCGCCGTTAACCTATGACTATGGGCTTACATTCAGACATTTACGCGTCTTATGACTTGATTTAGTCTTCCCCGTGCGTCTTATGTGTCTCTCGCAGTAATCGAAGAATCCCATTGTATGAGATATTCCACAGGTCCGGTCCAAGTATTGAGCTAGAATTGCATTTGTTTTCAAGTATCGTAGCGACTGAGAAGAACTCTCAACCCGTTGTAGACAGTCTCCCCAACTGGAAACCCTTGTATCTCCACTAATTACTAAACTTAACCGTTAGTTCCGTTCTGTAATTATCAACTTTCCCACGCCGCCGACGACTTCCACACCTACGCCAATTAATTGATGAAAGAAATTTATCGCTGTCAAGACACAATTCTCACAATAAGTTCTGTCGTCCATCTCGATCCAAGCTTATCTGTATCTACTCACGGATTGAAGTCAAACTATGATAGCAAAAGCTTGATCACACACCTCATTTTTGCAATAATGTACCTCTCGACCCAATTCTGTGAAAATCAGGTAATGGAAACTCTAGTGCTACCAAACCTAATCGCAAATTAGATCATCTTAGCATAAAAACCCATTTATCACGTATCTAAGTACTCATAGTTGGCCATTAAAATGCAAACGGTGTACCGTTCGGAAAAAAAAGTGAGAATACCTACGGGGCAGGGCAGTAAATACTCATACAATCGTGAGGGGGGAAAAAATGCCGACTTTGTCGTGGCTATAACAACTTTCGAGATTAAAATCTCTTCCACTGGTGTGGTCAGGTCAGAACAGCTACCACACGGATTCAATTTGTGTTGGGTCAGTTGGGTACGAGTATCTAATTGTTATTCCTTTGCCACACGGTCCACTAGCTGACACAATCTCATTAATCGAACTGATTCATTTCGTCGATAATAATAATTCAAGCATCTGTATCCAAGTATTTGGCAAATTCCATTCATTCCCCGTGTGCCATCTCTGAAGGGCGTATGAATTATTTGGGCAAACAATTGAACCAATCGGTCTAATTAAATGAAAACCACGACAAGCTTGTCAGCTTCTGTGAGACGACCTGGACCGTTGTATCTGCAACCGATTGAATTGTGGATTAATTGTTTTTTCAATTAAGCTCCCCATTTGTCATGACACTTTCGTCGGTCTCTGACCAATGTCATCTTGGAAGTTTCCATGTGCGAACTAGATGTCGACGTCTATGTTAATAGTTCACAAATTATCATCGTCGTTGACAGATCATAATTGAAAAGGGATGCGGGGGGAGACAAGAAAACGTTCCTCATTATAAAGGAGCTAGTGTGGGTTAAATAAGTCGACTGGCTGGTATTAGATAAATCTTTAGCTACACAAGGTGTTTCTTCTTTTTTTTTTCAATTTAGCAAGCATTTATTGTTTAGCCTAAGTGTATGAAAATTATAACTAATGAATGATAATGATAAATCTAATTATAAATAATTTCACGGGGCTATTTTGCTATGACGAAGTTATTTAACTTATTCATTGTTAGCAACTTCTAGGTAACGAACAATAGAAGATTGAATTGAATAAAGTTGCGCTTTGAAAAGGAGATGATGGTGTCATGGGAAATATTTGAGACTTAACTTATTCCCCAATTAAAAAGAATGAATACGTGTGAAATGAAGGGAAAAAATGGACCAACTGGAGCTAAGTCGGATCGAGGATAAATTCTGGAGATGATTTAACTTATCGTGAAAAGAATTGAGAGTAATTAGGATCGTCCTGAATGCCTAGTTCGATGCGAGATTCCAGAATAGCTTCGGTCTGGAAGTTGTTGAAGGCACCCTCTTTGTCTAGAAAGGTTTTGATTGTCCTCACTACCTCAGGAATAGCCGACTCAACGATGGAGTTTTGTTTACATTTTTGCTATATGTTTAGGTATGTCTTTCACGTACTCCAAGGATTTTAGTACTCCAAGCTTTTTGATCCGAAATCCTTCTGGGATTCATCAGCTCGCTTTCTCGAATACGTCTCCTACCTTGAGGGACACAATTAAGTTGTGGAAAATGGACGCCAGTCACGATGACCTTTGATTTTTGCAACACAATAGGCCGTCGAAGATCGGTGCCTTATACAAAAAGTACGCGTAAATCGCACAAGATATATTTTCTTCAGTCAAAGGGAGACCAGTAGTGTAGGTGTTGGTTATTCGATTTTGGAACATCTGTTGAAACCGGGCAGTCCAATAAACTTCTATAGGCGGAAGAAGAAAGTCGACTAATGTCGCGAACAGAATCACTCCTGTAGGGTAGTTCAATGTTGAAAGGCTGCAATCGCAACCTAGAGTTCTGGGAAAGTCGGCCGAAGACCAGTGGCAGCACTGCCAGCAAGCTATCAGAAATCCTACGACTGTAGTGATAGTTTTTATCCGTTCAATTTGCGAGACAGCGGTTGTTTGACGATGAATGCGCACAGACAATGGCTGCTTATAAAGCGGCACTGGACAAAGAGGACTAGATCAGCTTGTCAGCTCTACGAGCAGAAAAGAAGAAACGAAAAGAACGTACTCAGCCAAAGGAAAAATGAGCCTAAGAATCGTGAGATCGAAGAGATGTAGAGGAGGAGCAGGAAAAAGATCCGACAAAGAGGGTAAAACCCAAGGTTTCGCTACCCAAAACTGGACCCTAAAAGGACAAAACGGAAATACCATAGTAAAGAAGCAGTAAGTGGTGAATATACGGAAAGACTATTTCTGCGGACTGTTAAACGGTCAGGCGAAGTTAAGAAGATTGTTTTGTTGTTAGGCTTCCATTTAAAGGTGAAATTCGGTGAGCCGTTATGTGATGCAGAGGGACGATTTAATCCGAGTCCTAGAGTATACAATTTGATCAAGGATTGTGTTTATGAATTTCTATGAAAAAGATGGAAGATTCGATGAATCTTTGGATGGATTCAAAAATCGTGGTGTATTGGCTAGCTAAACACCCATCGACATGGAAAACCTTCAGAACAAATCGGTTCTCAAGAATGCAATAAGGATCAGTAAGACCAACTTCTCTTTTTACTGTCGGGGTGCTGAAACACCACGCTGGAACATACCCAGGCACAAAAACTGGTCAATGGTACTACCAGTAGGTACAAGCTTTCAGCTGTGTTTCCATTGTCTTTCTAAACAAAAAAGTAGAGTACGAGCTTAGGTTACCAGCACTCATCACATCAGCTCTAAAAATCTGATACGAGCAAAAGCACGACATAAAAGTATTCCGCAGTGTCGTCGCCCTCTTCACGAGCTTCACAGATAATGGTGTCACCTAAGCCTAACACGTTAAGATGTTTGGCAAAGGCGTCCCCTTATAACGCCAAGAATTGTCTGCAGTCTTTTCTACTGAGAGAGAATTCATTTCCGGTAATCCCGCTGTGTCCAGAGAAGCAAACAAGGCCTAGTAGATTTAGTCTTTCAATGGAATTCAATCTAGTCCTGCATTCTCGAATTATTTTGGGTCGAGTTAGAGGAGCAAGGCCTTAAACGCAGCCTGAATGTCACTTCAGATGCAGACACTTTGTCCCCTCTTCCTGAAGATGTCATCATTTCAAGATGCAGAACATGTCTCCTGAAATAGGGGTAGGTCTAAGCATTCGTTAGTAGATTCCATCCAAGTCCGGTCCAACTTTTATTTATTTATTTTTATAAACAACAGGTTAATGTAGAATTGACAATATAAATGAACAATTCAAAACTAAAGTAGAAGAATCCCAATTATAGTTTCGTATCACTTTACCCAAGTAAGTACCGTGTAGACAATTAAAAAGGATAAGTGCTCGGACAGTAAACCAAGTCAATTAAACCCATTATAAGCGCTTTAATGCGGACTTCTTATGAAAGTCTGGTGGAAATTAATTTTAACTTGTACAATCTCTTTTGAGCTTACATCACAATAACAGGTCTTAGGTAACTGCCCTATAAAGAATGCAGATCTAATTAAAATAAAAGCAAAGTAATGGTGGCAATTGTTGGCTTCAGAGGTTCTTTGTGCATTTGTTCAAGGTTACAATATTGTTTTAGTTAAATTTATTTATTTCCTTGTCTTACAAGATAGCATGTATCTTTTGTTTTTATTTATCACTCATTGTTTTATTGTCATGCATAGTGTTAAGCGACATGTAGATGGATCAACCAAGTTGTCAACATAACCATGTTGGTGTCGATCTTGGTCATCTGTAGATAGGTTGACAATTTAAATTCTGTGTTTGTAGCGAACTGTGTTGGGGTTGACAACCAAGTTGATTGTCTGTATGCCGCTTTGTTGTTCGTTAGCTGTTGTGCTGACAGGTGTCAAAACTTTGTAATTAAATAACATTTTCTGAGTAATTATTCAGTCGCTTATTTTAATGGGGTCATTATGATGATTAGTTGCCAAGTCATTCATTACCGATGAGTTCTATACAACTTGTGATTTTTGTACATGTATTCGGAATCGATGTCTAATTTGTTTGTGCAAAAAGTTTCATAACGTCATGGGAATTTACAACTTTAAGGGCCAAAATCAAATTTTTTTTTGCCAAGGGGGTGGTGGAGAAACGCTAATACGCACGAGAAATAGTCCCGCTTTGTTTCAAGTAGTGTGAGACTTGTTCCTACTCACTAAAAAAACACCTTTAACCACCTTTGACACCATCCACTCCGGGGCCGCTTTGCGCATTACTTCAGAGTGGTGTCGTTTTCTTTCCCCACTGGGGACCGGCTTTTTCATATTTTTTTCTGTTCTGTTACGGGTTGACTCTTTCTTGCCGGTGAGGCTTTTCATCGAGTTTGTATAGTTTCGTGAGGGGTTTGGTCTTCCTCTCGCTATTTTGTTCGAGGTGCATACTCGTTTCCAATTCTGCTCATTCGCTTACATCTTTGCGGCTATAATGCCAATCACGGATTCCAGTGTTCTTCTTTCAGCTTCCAATCTACTGCAGGCGAAGAACTTGTGGTTTGGGTTGTCCACTTGAGAGTTGCCGTAATAGCAAGCTGGACTGCTTAATTTGCCTATCTTATGGAGGTACGCGTTGAAGTTCCCGGTTAGAAACTGCGTGACGTAAGAGTTTACCTCACCGTTTTTCCATTCGGCAATGTCCATCGCGGTCCATCGCCCTTTGTTTTCTGCACTCCATCTCTCTTGCCAATGCTGTTTTGTAAGCTCTTTTGCCTCTTCTGTAACCGCCTCTTCTCCTATTTCCGTCTTTTTGCCGTAAACGTACTTACTCTCTGCCGCCAGGAGATGGATAGGAGCCACTTCTCTGTATTGCCCCCATTTGCTTCCTGTATTTCTCTTGTCGCAATGCTCGGCCCATATGTCACACCCATACAGGAGAATGGCGTGACAAATTGTCATTATAGGAGTCTTCGTTTGCTGGCTGTGGGTCCACCTATATTTGCCATCTGCTCAGCGATATTGTGACATTCGTAGCTCGTTCACATGCGATCCTTATCTGTTGCCAGAAAGTGATCTTTTTATTAATAGCTAGCACGAGGTACTTTACTGCTTCTGTGCTGGTTATCACCTCAGACCCAACTTGAAAGTCGACGATAGTCGGTATCCTCTTCTTAGTCAGAAAGACTATCTCCGTCTTTTCTGTGGCCAGACGTAGACCAAGTTCTCCCATCCAGAGAAGTACCCGTCTCATAACCTGGTTGAGTTTTCTTTGCGCACTAACGGTGTCCCTTGCCGTAATCACCGCGACGATATCATCTGCATACCCTTCCAGGATGGTGTCTTTGGGCATTTCCATGCGAACTATGCCATCGTTTTTTTTTTTGCTCCGGCACTGACCTCCTTTCTTCGCGTACCTGCTGTGGTGTTATATAGCAGTTCTCGGTCTTTGAGATAGTCCTTCATTATCCGCAGAGATACTTGAGAATATCAAAAATGCGCGTTCAACATGTCTTCTCATCTGGCTGGGTTGGAGGCGTTTCGCATATCCAGAGTTGCCAACAGTACTATCTTTTTTGCATGGCGATTGCCGACTTGAGCTGTTTGGACGGTCCTTACCACTTTCTCTATTGCTCCAATAGCGGAATGCCCCTTTCGGAAACCGTCCTGTCTTCGAAAGAGATCTCCTGCGCTCTGTAACGCTGCCGTGAGCCTTGATTTACCAAAATCCACTTCGCCGAGTTGCCTTTGGTCCTCTTCAGCTCAATGCTGTATCGATTTGTGATCTTTGTGTCCAATCTCACTCCTAAGTACTTTACCGAATCTTTAGTGGTTAATGATTCCAGGCTTACTTGTACCTCAAAGTTAATGAGGATCTGCCACCTATTCCGGAGGACTATCTCCATTTTCTCTATTGCAAGGCTAAATCAATTATTTTGCATCCAGGATTAGATGCGTTTCATGACTTGGATAAGCCGGCATCTTTCTTGCCTCGTGGAGTGATCATTGCCGCGATGTCAATGAAGAGTAACCGACCAAATACGCATTTTCTTAGGGTTCTACCGTAGGAAATATTCCACAAATCGGTTCCTAGGATTCTTAACCTTAATACTCAGCTAACTCAGACACATGTCCTACGTTGTTGCATCCAGATATTGAACAGAACAAAATCCAACTGGCTCATATGTCCGAGTCGCAAAATTCAGTTTTCTAACAACCTAGATTCTTAGAGGAACCTAGGAACCCGCAATTTATAGGATAGAGCCCTCTACAGCACTCTGTGGTGTCATAGATTAGCTCTTCATCTCTGAGATAACTTTTCACCATCCTTAGAAGGTATTGTGGTGCGTCGAAAGTGTTCTCTAAGGCATTCAGCATATCCCTCCACTTGGCTTAAGTCCACCGTTTCTTATACGTCGAGGTCTGCCAACATGAAGACATTTCTTAAATGGCGGCTACTGCGCTCGGCCTCTCTCTACTGCTCCTATAGTTGAGTGTCCTTTTCGGAATCCGTGTCGCCTGCTCTCAGAACTGATGCTGAAATTCGTGGCCTGAGCATCCTCTCTAAGAATTTTCACATAAGAGCCTGTACTTGGAAAGGGGGATTCGTGTCGTTGTTTGGCGAAAAACGCCTTCCTGTAGGCAGCGATTAAAGTTGGAGCTCTTAAATTTCAAGATGCTAGCTAGTATAATACTGAAGATAGGGGGAAAAACGCCTTCCTCTCTAGAACTGATAAAATCCAATCAATACCAAAGCCAGAAGAATGACTAATAGGAGGTGGAATAATATCAACACCTGTCTTTCCTCGAAACAGATCTGGCCTAACCTGGCTCTGAAGCGAACAAAAAGACTTTTGTCCATAAATAGGAAACAACAAAGAATTATAGTAGGGGTTCTCACAGGGCATTCCTTGATAGGCAGATACGCCACTAGATTGGGCGACCCTTCCAATGATGTTTGCAGAAGCTGTAGAGACAAGGAAGAGGAGAAAATGGTCACCCACTTTCTTTGTGCCTGCGCCGCTCTTTCAAGGCTAAGAAGGCAAACTCTAGGAGAATTTGTCTATGAAGGTCTAAGCGATCTAGGCAAGCTTGATGTGATGGGTCTAAATGGTTCTGCACATATTGCGATACAGAAAAGGGTTTGGACCGTGCTTCTTCCTAGCAACAAGGAAATACATCGTGCTAGGTTCCCGATGCCGATAATTTGGTATCATAATGCTCTAAGTGTGCTCTTGCTTAGCGGGATCAGCCATTTAACCTAACCTAACCTAACCAGTAGCAATGCTGTAACGCAGTGCTGCAACAGGTCATTATTAATCTTTTTCTTATGGATGTGATGACATTTACAAATTGGTCCCGACGGAAATAAATTTTGCAACCGCATTGCTTAGAAGGATTTCCTTTAAACCTTGATACCTTGGCTCATTTTTAATGCAAAAAAAATGTCCAATTAGTAATTTCCACCACGTGTCCTTGACTTATGCAATAAATCATCAAATTCCATGTTTCCCTCCAACCTTATGCGAACTAATTGCGCACTAAACGTTTTTTTTTCCCCTGACATTGAAGACTCCTCTTTTTGAATTCTAATTCGATTAATTTTTTACAAATTGCATAGCGGCATATCCACCTGAGAAATATTGCACATTTCGCTGCGGTCAAAATGGAATATAAACTATAATTTTCCAATCCAATTGTTTCCAATTGAATTGAATTATTTATTGGATAATAGAATGCACCTGGTGTGCCTTTTGAACAACCAAATGCGTCGCATTACACGCATTTAAGTTGCATAAATCGCTGAACTTTTATAAAATTGAATTCATTTTTGAGCTGTGTGAACTCTTTGTTTTGAAATGCAAAAAAATACTAAAGGTGACCACACAATATATCATCATCAATACATATAATAAAACAGTAGAACCCGGTGTGTCTTTACATTGAAGAAAAAGAAATAAAAAAGAAAGGGGGTGACTAAATAAGAGTAATAGAACACAAATTAGCGATTTTTAGAATTCTTTTCTGTCTGTCTGTTTGTTTGTTCGCCCACATCCCTGAAACTACTTAACGGATTTTCATGTAGTTTTCACAGGTGGATAGGGCATAATTTGGAGCAGCATAAAGACTTTATTTTATTAAAATTGGATGTCGGAAAAAAAAAGTTATCGTCATTTAAAAATAATTTTTGAAACTACGCAAGGCTATCAGTTTGCCTTGAGAAGTTCTTTGAAGAACAATCTTCCACAACAATCTTAGCAAGCTGCTTTTATTGTCAAGCCTTGACAACTCTTAAGCAGAAACAGTCTACATTTCCGCTTTCAAAAGAAGTCTATTAGCACACGGAATTCGAATACAATAAGGACACCCAACAAAAGAACTTCTCAATAGAACCCGCGCAGATGTTACCCGGCTTTCGACCCTAAGCACGGATGACAGTGTTGTACTAATCCATGCATTCAGTTTGGATATTCCTTAAAGTACGCTTTCGTAGCTACAAAGATATCAATGTGGCGCAAACCTTGACCAATTCCTTAGTCTGTGTCCTGCTTTGACTCAAACTAGCCACTGTAAGTCCTACAGTCACCGCTACATTTTGGTCTATTGAAAGGCTTCTAGACTTAAAATGTTGTATGCCTGCATTTCATGTAAAATTTGGACATGTCTTGTGTTACTACAGTTCTATTACGATGGCTCGATCAGTTGTGAAGTGAAGTCAAGTTCCTTACCAAGTCCGTGGCAAGGGAAAGATGTAGCGAAAGATTTTCATAGCCTTAGTAGAAGTGTTCCGGAAAGCACTGGTTAGGCAAACTCATGGTAGGTAGGTAGGTAGAAGTGGTTGAAACTGGTGAACCTGCAAGAGACACAAATAGCGTGGGTGCGTCGTTTTGATACCACAACTCACGTGACCTAGATGTTGATTGGCGTAGCTAAGAATGTAGTTTTCAGATCCATCCTGTGGAGTTAAGGAAATGTTGCAGAATTATATGTTAGAAATCTCAGATAGTTCCTCGAAAAAGAGTTTTTCAAGAGTGTGCTGCCTGGCTCCGGCTAGTGGTGGGCAGTCACAGAGAAACTGGAATATGGAATATGGTTATGGCAAACTCATGCTGATCTCTGAATCTTTGTTTAGGACAGGGAAGAAGATTATAATCCTTAAGCATTAGCAATATAAGACAGCATGAAGTCTCTAAAGCCTTTGAGTTTACCAGGTTAGATTACAATGACTGCCAGCCAAAGCCAGTACACTTAGACCAATGAAAGGTGTGTTGTGATAGCACATGGATCTAGGAGAGATTCTCTTTGCCTACTCGTTGAACTAATTGATGCTTCTGATGAAGTGTAGGAAGTTTCTGACATCTGTGTTGATTAGATCACCTACGTTGTTATAGTAAAATTATCCTAAGTGACGTTTTCTTTTGCGGGACAGAGCTGCCCAAGTACAAAGAAGGTGGAGAATAGTTTCATCCTTCTACAAAAATCATTTGATTGTACTCCAAGTCTCCAAGCCTTGTTGCATGCTTACCTTTTAGAAAGTACCCAGTCACGATCTGTCGCTTTGGCCAAATCTGTTTTGTCGTTGACACGTTGCACCACTTGTCCGCCTAAAATTTGTTCTCTCAATAGCATCCAGCTTAAAATTAAGTTTTCAAGCAGCGATCTGTATACCTAGGGTGTCTTAATCTGGTAAACCGGGTATAGTTATACCTCTTTATGCAAAGGTGAATATCAATATGCTTCGCCATCTCTGTGAGACACGATCAGCGATCCAGAGCTGCTATTGAGTTTAGAGAAAATGATTCCAAAGATTGATTGCTGCTTGACTTTTCAAAAAGGTTCCAACATCTATGGCATATATCATGTTTTACTTAGCCCAAGATAAGACTTCTTCAATCGCCATTACTTCCGCTTGGAAGACAGAAAAGGTGGTTGAGATTACGCCTATCAGAGGAAATACCTCCACTTACACCGTCATTGGTTTTTGATCCGACTTGACTTATCTCCTAGAAATTAGACATTAAAAAGTGATCAATTCTATAAAAATAAAAGTTCTGTTAGACGGGGGAAAATACATTGTAAACATTTAAAATTTTTACAAATTACGTTGATTGCCGAGACGAAAATGGTTTATTAAATCACGAACTCTACCGAGAAGTTGATAGATAACTATAAGGCATTGCCTAAACGCCCTCGCCCATAAAAAAAATAAGTAAATAACAAACTCATTTAAAATAGATGAAATTCCACTAGGTACTTATGTTCTTGGAAATCACGGTAATTTATAGCGTTGATCTTCAAATTATTTTTATTAACCATTACTTTTCTATTTAAGTTTAGTATGTCGACATAATTAAGAAGCTTTTGTGTTGTCACATACTACTATTTTTGTGAACTTAGAACTTTAGAATCTTAGAATCTCATGGTCAAGCGTTGATAATGTTTGTATGTTTTAAGTAATTTCAAATTAGTTACACTTATTGTGGAACTTTAACGATTAACTTGTGCTTAAAAATTACGTGCTCTACGGTAGTCTGATCAATGTTTTACATCGGTCATTAAGTGTCATCATGTACGCTACAACTTGGAGCCAAACTGTCAAGTTTAAGTACAATATTTATAAACGTCAGAGCTAATTGAAAAACAAAAAACTGGCTAACTTGATCGACCTTACTGTGTGCTAGTTGAGCCATGTAAGGGGGTTTGACAATAGGAAGGTAACCTCATTTACACAATATAGTGTAATTGTGATATCATTCCGTGATATTGTTAGCATTGAACCCCCGCCTTAGGCCTGGCTCCTCGAAGAAAAGATCCGCTCCATTTTTGAGCCATCGGTTTAGATGGATTTGGAGTCGTTAGACACTTCGTTGTTCTCCTACTTTTGTCGAAGTGGAAGTATGGGATAGTGTAGTCCGAATTGACATTAGCGTCCAGATAGTTGCTTTATATCTAGGTATATCCATACGGATTCGGTTTCCAGTGTTTTGACTGGCTGATGCTGAACTTATTCAGTCTTCGTTTTGGCATGTGCTGAAGGAGACAAATCTGCGGGTCTCAACTTGTGACGGATGTGCATGTACATACATATATAGCTTTTCGGATGATTTAAAGACCAAGAAATGTAGGCTTCGTCTAAAATCCTTAGGTTTTCCTTGAAGAAGTGTGTAATTAAAAAGGCTACACCCTAAACAGTCAAACTTTTCACTGCAGGCTCTGGAATATTCTCTCAAAGGGTTTTAGCAAGGTTTAGAAACATTCCGCATTGAATGTTAACTTTCCATTCCCAAAGACGACTAACTTGAAAAAATGTACCATCACCGTCGAGGCTCAGTCTTAAAATTGAAGTTCATTATGAGAATCCGAGATAAGTGAACGTTTGAGGTCCTCATCTGGGGAGTTCTTTGAACAGCTAGCTGCCTAAAGGTATTAAGACAGCTCCAGGCAAGCCTTGAATCAAAAAATAGGCCGACGCCTTCGGTTGGAGACTATAAGGACAACTTGTTCTTTCCGTGTCTCTTTAAGTGTTTCTTTAGCTAAAGTAGAAAAATTCGGAAAAGCATATCCAGATCAGTCGGGCTATGTATCCCAGTCCCAGCCCTAGAGGATATAACAACTCAAAAGCTAAGATAAGTTTGACCAAATCCTATGAACTCATCCAGAACTCAATTGTAAAATGGTCCTGCTTTAGTTTAAGGCTCAATGAGGAGATTACGGATTGCACCATGTGAGCAAATGAAGACCCTTCTACGGGATTTCAAAATGTGAGTTGGTATACTGACGGATAAAAGATATATATGAGCACAGATTCAGAAGTTTTTTGACCCAAAACAGCCACACTATGACCATATAAACTTCCAAGCTGAGATCCGTGCCACTGAGATCTGTGTAAAAACGTCATTCACATCTTCTTAGATATTCCAGCAACACTGAATCATTCACTTATGATTGATAATTAGACCACGGATAAACATCTGAGAAGCTGCTGAAAAGTCGAACTGTGCTGGGTGTCTGGACATCAGAATGTCAATTCATCGGAGGTTACCAGATAACACTTGAATCTCGAATCTCCAATCCGACAGGCCAGAAGGCTGATTGAACCATATTCTAACAGGGATATCTTTAGGCTGTCTAAAGACAATTGTTATAATTTCCTTCTGTTTGAAGGAAGATTCGACCTTAAAGAACATTTTATGACCTGCGTGAAATGAGGTTAGGGGAACTTCCTACTCCAGTTGAATTAGAAAATAATCCTGCAGTGGCATTTCTCGGGTTTTCTAAAAAAAACCAAAAAGAAGTCTTACAAACTTACCAACTCATAGAGAGCCAGGGCCAAGCTTCTCGCAACCATTCACGTTGCACGTGTTATATCTTTCGCACAAGTGGAAGGGGCTTACAATTTGTATTCCCGGCTCCTAGCGGCGGACTGAAAAGCTTTACCAGCCTAATTAAGACATTTTCGGTCTTTTAGGTCGTCTTTTGAACTGTCTGATGGAGTTCAGAATTGATGTTTGTTTATTTTTACATTTTCTGTGTCTGTTACAATAAGACTGCTAGCCATATGATGTGGGTACCTTTAAGTCAGTCTGTCATCTTAACTCAAGAAACATTATTACATCTAAAAAGTTTAGTTCCTAAACTTATAAACCAAAAAAATTTAAAACAAAAACCAAAACAAAGCACTTTACTATAAATTTGTTATTGTGTACTCTACCAGTCCGAAATCAGTCTTTGACAACTCCAACCAGTTCAATTCACAGCTTAGTTGCAAAAAAAAAGGTTCAAAAATATCTAATTTTCATTGGCCAATTAGATGTCTAATTTGATTAGGTAATGGGACAGAGTTATCCCATTAAAGCTCGTCATGTTTATCTGCTTGACGCGCACGTTTTTCCACATAAAAAAAAAAAGTTGTATCAATTAGCGGATGTGTTTCGCCAACAAAAAGTCCATTATACTTGTACACGGTTAATTACGTCAAAGAATGTGTTCCACCTGAGGGCGTACAGACAAATATTTACAAATAAATTTCCCATAGCCGATCAATGAGCTCCAATGTGGCTAGTTTTTCCGGGATCACATCGAAAACGTCACAATGTCAAGGTAAAAATGTCGTCGACCATTTCCCAGTCAAAATCACATTACACACGATATTTGACAATTATGTTCAATTACAATGGCAAATACTAGTGACATTGACATTTGGCGCAGTATATGTGTCAAAAGCAACTATACACGTCTCCCGGCGTGGTACAATTGCTGCTAATTAAAATGGAAATCAACGTTTTTTTTTTGCAAAAATTCGCATGATGTCATGTCATGTGGAGTAATGTGTACATAATTACACACATGAAATTCTATTTAATCGTGTCATCTGGTATGCTAATCGTGTGACAGTTCTTACCAATTACCACAAAGTGTGACATCTCGCGCACTCAAATTTCACAAACAAACAGATTGTTGGTTATTTGAAGCCCTGAAGGCGTCGTCGATACGATACGGTCAGGACAGACTCGCTAAAAATAAATTGCGTGATTTATTTCTGAATAATTTCGATTGTGAATTTTATTTACATTATCAATCAAACTATGAGCGGAAGCTACGAAGTCTAGCCCAAGTCAATTAGCGGTATACAAGCTGTCATGTATGATGTTTCAATACTGACTGACCGGTGTTGACTTTTTATTGGAACTACTGGATGGCTGTTGAAGTGAGTTCGATAATTCACCGATTAAATTGTGAAATAATTAATGATTAGAGGTTTCAGATTGTTAGAGCTTGTAGATTAGATATATGTTTAGCATTCGGGCAAGTGATGAGGGAGGGGACTAATGACTGCGGAGACGGAAGCCGGCATATTGAAGAGGTTTTAATTACACATGTTAATTAAATCGAACTAAAAGTTTTATTATGTGCTAATTGGATAAATTGATTATATGGTTGGCTACAGTTTTATTTTTGGCAATTTCGAATGATGCGATTAATTGAACTTTATGTGGTAGTCAGATGACTAATTGTCGACAGATGGTGACGGGTTAATAGAGAAATGATGCCGACACAGTGTAGTTTCTGACATGAAGTGGAAGCATGATCATTTAAAAAGATTGCTGTCACTTAACAAAACCTTTAATCTGAAAGAATTGTCAAACCCTTCAATGTGGGAGCATTACTTTCGCTATGTCATCGTCTATCATTCATCTGTCTTTCTATTTTCGAGTGACGTAATAATACACCGCCTAAACTGTGCTCTTAAATAAGGGTCTCGACCAAGGGAAACTTTTTACTCATAACATTGGCTAGCACAAACAGAGTCCATCTCATTTGGGTACCGGGCCATAGCGGATATGAAGGTAATGAAAAGGCAGATGAACTAGCCAGAAAAGGTTCTGCATCAACTTTTATGATGCCAAGACCATTCTGCGGCCTCCTTACAAGCATAGCAAAAGGCTGTATAAACAATTGGCTAAAAGACAAAGCACAACATTACTGGACAGCAACGGAAGGTAACAGACAAGCTAAAGCTTTTATACCAATCCCCTCCCAAAAAAGAACGAAACAACTTCTACAACTAACAAGAAGTCAGATTCGAATCGTCACAGTATCTCTCACCGGCCACTGTCGGGTTAAGAAACACCTCATGACTATGGGAATAGCACAAGACAACATATGTAGAATGTGCAACGAGGACGAAGAATCAGCAGAACATATACTTTGTCACTGTAACTGCTTCATTAAAACACGTCATCGTTTCCTAGGTAAACACTACCTCGAGGTGAAAGACATAACCACCAGCTCAACCAAAGACATCGGCGGATTCAGAGGACGGATAAGAGGACATCACAATAGGCCCATCTGTGGTCGCTGTGATAAGGGACTTTGGACCACCTCAATTTTAATCTAATCTAAGGGAAACTTTGTTGAAACCAATGCTCACAGCAGCGGTACAGAGAACAGGCGATTTATCCGAAAGACACCACAGTTTCAGGAATTGCCATTCTACAATTAAAGCAATTGAAAAGAGGTAAGGACCGCTCAAAAGGCTCAATGGGGTAAACACAATTCAAGAAAGATCGTATTGCTAGCAACTCTAAACGTAGGTATTGCCTGAAACTTAGTCATGCTGAATGCAGACGATATCTCCACGATAATTACGGCAAGAGACACCGATAGCGCACAATCAAAACTCAGCCAAGTCATTAGACGGGTCCATCTTTGGATGGAAGAATATGGCTCACATCCGTTGATCCTTTATTTCCTGTTACGTTGCTTAAAATGCTTATCCAAACTGTGGTTATGAGTCTTTTCATTCCTTAAAAGAAAAGATGCGTATATAACCAGAATGACAGGGTCTCTGAGTAAAATGTAAATCTATCTATAGCCATGACGTCCCTAACAAGTTCTTCATGTGAAGATGTAGAGGTCTTACTTAAGTCTCTAACTTGTTGACCAGCTTTACAATTCCTAACTAAATTCCCATTATTTTTCTCCCTCTTACAGATCTCAAGTCCACAGATGCCCAGGATTTTTCCTACGACGGTACAATGGGTAAATATTTCTAGCTTATTTCCCACATTATACCTATACATCGTTTGACAACCTCCAAATCTATGTAATTCCAGGACCTGATCATTGGGGTGAACAATATAACGGCTGTAGTGGTAAATTTCAAAGCCCTATCAATATAAATCTCCTAGAAGTACAACAGCATGCATTCGATGAACTAATTCTCGAGGGATTCAATGAGAAACCCATTAGTGGTGACTTAGTCAATAATGGACATACAGGTATACATGTATATCCATAATCCTTAATCAAAACACAAACATTAACATTTTGTTGTGCAGTTTTAGTCCAATTAAACTATGAAAACGAAGAGCCTACAGTAAGGGGAGGACCATTGGCTGGAAGCTTTCGTTTCGCGCAATTACACTTTCATTGGGGCGATAACGACACCTATGGCAGCGAGGATCGGATAAATAATCAAAGTTTCCCAGCCGAACTTCATATGGTCTTCTATAATCTGAAATATGACAGTTTCAATAGAGCCCTTGGCCACAGTGATGGCGTTGCGGTCTTAGCATTTTTCTATTCGGTAAAATGATGACACCCATCATTACCCGGTCAATTGTACTAATTTGAACACTCTTTTCCAGCTTCAAGAGGATGATAATCCATTTTATTCGGATTTGGCTTTTCTCTTGGACTCACTTCAAAAACCAGACCTTCATGTACCCTATTTGGCTGCGCCATCACTCAGTGAACTTGGCAGCACTGATTATCAGAAATATTTCACCTACATTGGATCATTGACAACGCCACCTTGCAGCGAAGAGGTAGTCTGGATTGATTTTGAGGAGCCAGTTATGATTTCACGAGCTCAGGTAATTAACTGCATCCGTTTGAATGCACAATGCACATGCACGTTGTATAGCTTGACATTAACTAATTACTGTAATCTAACGGTATAAATGCATAAGAAAAGATGGACGCACTTAAATCTAATTTGAAAATTTCTCATTTTTGTTTTAAGAAAATTGACTCATGAGTGGTTGGGAATAAAGTAGGTTAACAATGCCGCTGTGAACATTTTAACTAATTTAGCGGGTGGATATTCTCGCATATTTAAACGGTTTAATTATAGAGCTTATAATTACGAGCGACTTAATGACTGTGTACTTAAATAAGTTATTAAAAATGCTATGAGTGAATTGTTAACAACATTACACCTACGGTATTTAGTTGCAGATTGAAACGGATGCTTGTTGAGTTGAGTTCAAAAGAAACGGAACTAATTGAGGGCTGATCTTGATCTTCAATGAGTTCCAACAATATATTTGGTATTATTTCAATAAGTCAGCTTTTTAAAAGATGTGTTTTGCGGGCTTCAATTGCTTGATTCACTGATGATGGACCCGAACCCTAAAGATCCTTGAAGGGGAATAATTGAGTTGGAATATGAACTTAGCATAGAAGGTCTCATGGTGGACCACAATAAGAAACTTAAAAAAATGTAGTTGTCTCTAGTTCTGCACACCAAGATAGATAAGGTCTCTTTCATACTATGCATGCCACTTAAGATGCAGGTCTTCATTTCTTACGTTGTCCCTCCGAGTACCCCAATAACTTGAAGCCATCTTAAATGTTCAATCTCAGTCTTTTCGACTTTCGACTCTTGACAGTGTTATTCTTCTGATCACAAGCCGTTTCCGCCTTCCTTAGGGGCATATACGCTCTTCGTCAAACCACTCATTTCCTTGCGCTCGCTAACTGAAACTCAATGCATCAGAGAAGGCATCCTTGATGGATTCTTGGCAATATTGCCCTTGGTGTTCGTCATATCTAACGGTATAAGGCTTCTCGAAAGGTTAAGGGATATTCGTTCGGTAAAGGCTCTGGCAGTCTCTTGTGATTGTAACCGTTCGACATCGAATCTAAACCTATTTATGGATACGTTATTATGTCGGCTGTGCTCTTAAACTACATAAAAGGATATTCATCTTTGGTTATGTGGGGACTTCTCGGCTTAGCCTTTGTTTGATTTTAAATCTTTACCCGAACGCTGTTTGTGTCGCAGATCTTAAATTTTCAAATATTTGATCCATTCCATCGCATATCCTAGAAGACAGTAATGCCTGCTTTTTAGCAGTCCAGCAGTTTTCAGCAAGTCGATTGAGGCTGCAGACGACCTGTAAAATAAACGGCTTTTTTCAAGTATGATGTTGAAGAAGTCGCATAATAGCGCGTCACCTTGTCTGAATACTTTTACCGACCTTTTTAGAGCTATGAGCATTCTCCATCATCATCCTACATAGATCGACGAGTTTAGGAGGGATGTCAAAACTGGGCATGACTCTGTATAGTTCGTCTCTATAAATGTTATCAGAGGCGGCCTTAAAATCGATAAAGAATTGGTAAATGTCGATTTGGAATTCTTAGGTTTCCTCCAGGATCTGCCGAAGTGTAAACATTTTATCGATTGTGGATTTTTCTGTCCCGAAACCACACTGATAGGGGTTGGTAACAAAAGACTGAACCCATTTACTTGCCGTAGTTGCCGACAATTCACAAGAAAAGGAAACGTTATTCCACTTTTTCTGTGACTGCCCGGCATTTGCCAGAGCCAGGCAGCACATTATCGGAAAACCCTTTTCATCATCAACTTTCTCAACTCCACAGGATGGATCTGTAAACAACACTTTAAGCAACACCCCCATCAACATCCAGGTCACCTAAGTTGTGGTATCAAAACGGCGCATCCGCGCTACTTGTGTCTCTGGCAGGCTTACCAGTTTCAACCAATTCTACCTACCACTATGGCAGATAAAATCTTGTCCACGATGCCGAGTAGATTGATTCCTCCGTAGGTTGAGGCAGCCTCATTTCTTATGGATCTGAGATTCCATTCATCAGGCATAAATTCGTGAAACCAAATCTTGGATATGAGTTGGTGTATGCAAGTCGTCTCCCGCTTCATTTTGGTCAGATGAGCGGAAGTTTTGGGTATCATCATCTAAAGTGAATGGTTCTTCCTGCCTGACTACGGTACCCGGTTACTTTGTGCAGCAAAACTATGCTGAACAGACTTATACCCACATACCTTTATAGTTTGAGCAGTTAGGTAGTCCTTGTTTCTTGAGGATCGAAGTTCGACGTACACTATGTGTGTTTTTAACTAACTAAATAACATGCTTTACTAACCCTAAATTAATCTACAGCTTCGACATTTTCCATACTATCATTTTATTTATTTCTTACATTTTTATTTTTATTTTATTTTTTTATATTTTAATTTATAGATTGAAAAATTTCGTCACATCTATAATCATGCTGGTGAGCCTCTTACTCACAACTTCCGTCCAATTCAACCTTTAAACAATCGAATTGTGTCGAGAAATGTTGCAGTACCTGAAAACTATAATAATCTTGACGAGTATACAAATCCTAACAATGGAACACCATCGCCAAGTAAAAGCGTTCTTTTCTATAAGGAAACAAGTTCCAGCACTATTTTGACCTCGACAATTCTTACCGTGCTGTTGATTTCTGTTTTAAATCTTTTTATTTAATTTTCAATGAAAATAAGCAAAAGAAGCTTTAAAAAGTAAAAGTATTATAATGTAGAATATATCTATTAAACAGTTATGTAAGCAATATAACAATGTATTATTTTAAATGCATTTTAATTATGTATAAGAAAAGTTTAAAAGTTGTTCGTTGTTTTTTTTTTTCCATTCAAAAAGACATAAGCATCTAGACTCCTGAAAGCCCATCTGAGTCTATAAAAAACGACTACAAATTGATGCCTATGTTGGGAGCAACTATGTAACAGGAGATGGGGATAGTGTCTCCACTAAGGCACTCTTCCTTGAATCCAAATGGCAACAGAAGAATGTAATCAACCGTGGAGTTTACAGTTCCAGTTGTGTCGAAGCAAGTCACTATTCATACAGACACCCAAAAGGTTTTCGCCTGCAAGAATCCAGAGAAGTCTGATTTTACACACCAGGACAAGCATGCTCAAATGTGGTTTTCCCGGTACCGTCACAAAATATGTTTGTTTCATTGTGCATATCGATAGAAACAATCCTAGAGTCTTAATTTGGATTTTTAAGTTGACACTGCCGCCTTAACAAATGTCAGCATCATATGAATCTTGCAACAAATTCAAGCTTCAGGCTCTGTCTTGAGAGTGAAGAGACCTCTCTAAACATACATCCAAACCGAATGCTCAGCAGTCTTTGAACTCAGATAGAGGATCCTTGGTGGGGAAGTTATCCCAATGAAACAACTTTCTCCCATTTCCTCACATTCTCTGGAGCGAAACAACTTATCTAGAACACATAAGGGAAGGCACAATATGATTCTGAAGACAAACCGCAGCACCAAGGACGGAATACTACCCTACAGAACACACAACACATAACAAAGGTCGAACTACTTACCATTTGGATTTTAGGCCCATTTGTCCGTTCCTGAGTACTCAAAAACTTAAAAATCTTGTCCTCCAAGTTAAGGGTTATGCGGCTTTGCCCTACGATGAAAAAAAAAATCAGGTACTTCAATAAAGAGCTTTGGAAAAGGATAATTCTTCTCTTAACGACACTGGTTGATTTCTAGCTATCCTGAGACTTAATAAGACCCCTGGAGAGGCGATTTACCCATTACCCATTGGAGTCTATATGAAGACGACCAATATGGGAACCATCTAGAAAGGTATGCCAATCTCAGAAGTTTCTTAAAATCAGCGATTTGAAGGTTATCCAATATTTTCGCCACTAGCTCGAGATAGTCGCAGAGCTGGTATCGTATGGACTCTGTTGTCTTTACGTGCAGCTTTTATAGTAGTCGTTGGAAGGTGGACAAATTCATGTATAAGTAGGCATGACCTTAAAAGATCACTACCAACCTACAGCCAAGGTGCAGACAGATGTAACACAGCTGAAATTGCAACGGACTACCTGATCCTTTATCGATTTAATGGCTCTTAAACTCTTTATGACTCCTTGGCCATTAATATCAAGATCAACATTGCCATCGATACCATCGATAAATCCTTGGTGTCCTGTATAGAAAGACCAAAGTCAGTCTTGGTCTCTATTTGCAGAAAAAAAGGGAGGAACACCAACATTTCAGAAAGAAAAAGGAGAAGCTCGGGAAGCCTGTGATCATGAAAATAGGAAGATGTTGTTACTGAAATTGTATCCACTTCCACTTCCTCGGCCATATTGTGATGTCTATTGGTTCCTGAGCCGTTTTCATTTGGGGCAATTCGGCCAGAAAATTATCAATAGGTAGACACGGGTTACAGTAGTGATCACTGACTTAACGTTGCAACAGTGTTTAGTTTAGCCTTTGAGTTCGTCTTTGGTAGGTAGGGTAGGTAGAAGTGGTTGAAACTGGTGAACCTGCCAGAGACACAAGTAGCACGGATGCGCCGTTTTGATACCACAACTCACGTGACCTGGATGTTGATGGGCGGAACTCAGTTGGAGTTAAGCAAATTGATAATGGTGCAGAATTTTATGTTCGAAATTTCAGATAGTTCCTTGAAAAAGGGTTTTCCGAGAGTGCTCTGTCTGGCTCTGGCAAGTGTCGGAGAAAGTGGAATAACGTTTCCTTTTCGTGTGAATTGTCGCAACTACGGCAGTGGGGGTTGGGCGGGACACCTAATTTGGCAGCTTGTGGACCAATTGGCCAGTGGCCCGTGCTAATTGCTGTTATTCTTGCTGTCTCAATACGGTTCCTATTGATTAGGTCATTCGTTCTGTTTTTATAGTAGATGGGCCAAATCTGTCTAGATATGGCGCAGGTTGCAAGAATTTTCCACTTAGAGTTGGTAATAGAGAGAAAGTGTTGGAAAATGTTGCTCTTAATAAGTCCCATCGGTGGAGTTTGCCTTAACTTTCGTGAAATTTATTTTCAACTCTACTATGTCGGCCCCGGTTTTCAGGTTGTGAGATATTTGACGTAGGTGCATAGTTCTATGTGAAAGCCGATAAATATCATCAGCTTAGTTCAGTTTTAAATAAGACGTCATTGTCCTGGAATTTTTCCCCTCAAAACTGCATGGATAAGATCACAGATAACCACCAGGAATATCCTGAATGGAAGCCAGCCTGTTCAACTTCGAAATAAAGATACCTAACCCTTCCGTCCTCGTTGAATGTCAGTGGGTTGTGGAAGTTTGCGATGAAGTGATAGAATTTGGAATGACCTACATTTCCCTCACGACAAGAGCATGAGTTTAAAACTCAAAGCAAATTCTTGATCGCTGAACTTTTGAACCTTCTTGTTAGTTAGTTAGTTTAGTTTAGTTTATTTCAATATTAATTTAAGAATTTATAAAGCAGAAATAACATTATTTAACAGAATCAATTTAAAATTAATAAAGTAGCTGCAATCTATAGTTCTTAGGGAACTAGAGGCGAAAGCAGCAATACTAACATAACAATATAACAATAAAAAATACAGTACCTATGGAATGAAATGAAATGGGGTCATAACAAGATTAAGTACACATTTTTTTAAATAAGAAAAGAATAAAACAATTATACAGTTACACCTAATAAATCAAAAACATCTTTGTAGTTAAGGTCTAAAAGCCATAATTTTACTTTTTTGAGGAAATTGGCTTCATTTCTTAAACTCCTTATGTGATAGGGTAGTTTATTAAAAAGTCTCGGAGCAGATGACGTGAAAAAATTAAAAAAAATTTGCAGATTGTGATGAGGTACTAAAACATGATGGTTAGAAGAAAACCTATTTGAAAGATAGCCTGATCTCGCGAAGAATAACTTTAAAACTTTATAACAATAAAGATGTTTCAAAGGTAGTACTTTGAGTCTTCTGAAGAGCATTAAACTATTAGTATGGCGAGTTTTATTACAAATTAAACGAATAACGTGTTTTTGAGAAATTAGAATTGGGTACATCTTGTTGTAATACGTACCACCCCAGGAAACTATGCCATATTCAAGCTAAGAATGAACTAAGCCATAATTTATACACTTAAGAAGATCCCGTGAGCAATATTCTTTTAAAAGGTAAATCTGCCTGGTGGCAGCCATAAGATACTTCTTAAGTGCATTGGAATGGGCCGACCAGCTCATCTTCCAATCCAGCAGAACACCAAGATACTTAAAGGACTTAACACTCTCAATATTGAAACACTTGTCAGAGCACGAACGTGACTCAAAAAATGTCTGCGATTCCACTTCCGAGAAGCAAATATCCTTGCAATGTTTAAATTTGTTGCAGTTTGCACAATGAAAAAAGAATGATCCGAAGTCTGTTTCCTTGCCACTTGGACTAAAAAACATAATCTTAGTTTTATCGCTTATAACCATTTTATGCATTTTAAACCAATGGCTTAAGACTTCCAGGTCATGATTAATATCTGCGGAAAGATTTAGGGGAGAGTCACTATGAAAAGCACATGCCATGTCATCAGCGAATGCAATAACTTTGCTACGATATTTTTGGAAAAGCAGCGAATTAATAAAAACTAAAAAAAGTATAGGACCAAGCACAGAACCCTGGGGAACTCCTATAGCGATAAGACTGCTAGAGCTTAGATGACCATTAACTTTAACCCTTTGCACTCTATTGGATAAGTAAGAACAGAACCAGGTATACATTACACCTCTAAAGCCACATTTGTATAATTTATCCAAAAGTAGTTTATGATCGACGGTATCAAAAGCTTTGGTTATGTCGATGAAGAGAGCCGCAGTTAAACTTCTGTTATTAAAACCGTTATTAATATTTGAACAGAAATTTAGGAGGGCTCCCTCAGTCGAAAAGCCGGAACGAAAACCAAATTGACCCTCATTAAAAAACTTGTTTTTTTCTAAAAACTTAACCATTCTATTTTTAACAGCTTTTTCGAAAATTTTTGAAAATACTGGAAGTAAAGAAATAGGCCTATAATTATTAATTGAAGTTTTATCACCTTTTTTAAATAGAGGTATCACTTCGGCTCATTTTAAATCGGCTGGAAAAACACCCTTCAGAATGCTTATGTTATAGATATAAGCTAAGATGTCACATATGTTTCTTGACAAAATTATTTGAAAAACACTCAGTTGTTGCGGAGTTCGAATTCTTGAGAGATATAATAATTTTGTACAACTCAAAAGACGTGATGAAATCATAAAAAAAAAGCTCTGAGAGGATGACTCCTCATCAGTTAAACACTCACAATTAGACGGACCAGAACAACTATCAGACACTACTTTAGTACCAACAGAGGCAAAAAAATCATTAAAAGTATCGGCTAAGACCTTGGAATTGGAAATGATAGCATCATTATCTTTCAACCTTTCGATTTGTTCGATTTGAGATGATTTGTTTTGTATTTCTTTGACTAATTTTCATTCTTTTTTAGAGTCACCTTTGATCTCACTAAACTTGTTTAAATAAAAATTGTTTTTACATACCTAACATTACTTCTTTGGAGATATTTTTACATAATTGTTTGTAAGCTGCAGTGATACCAGCATTATTTGGATGTTTAACCTTTTTCCTATAAAGCTTTTTCTTAACTTTAATTTTGTTAAGTAAATCGAAAGATATCCACGGTTTTAACTTTTAAAATTTAGATTCTTTTTTCTTGACTGTTCTCGAACATTGCTGGACATACTTATTTAAATTTTCGATAAAACTGGAGTACGCTCTGGAAGGATCATTTTCATTTCGTGTGATATCCCAGCTTTCAAAACGCAGAAGATTATTGAGCGCCACGTAATCGGTTTTAACGAAGGAAAAGTAGGAAGGCATTTTAGTAGAAGTTGTCGTTGAAACATTTTCCATGCTCAAACACGTCATGCAATGATCAGTTAACTGGAAATCAAGGACAGAGCTACTGAAAAGAATTTTTTCGGAGTTACGAAAATGTACCATTATATGCTGTACCATTGTACCATTGTGCTGGGATATCGCATAGATGTTCTTAGTTTATACTCCTCTTGTAGAATGGATTCAGTTTGGTAGTCCGATGCGATTCAACTATCCCTTAGAACCTAGAATGATGGTATGGCACTAGCTTCACCAACCAGTCGCTGGTGGATGTGGATGGTGGTGAGAGTCTTTCAGACAGACGCTCTTTATAGATCGAGTTCTGGCTTCTGCGTCGACCAACAAATTTCCCCAATCGGCAGGCTCCCTTACGTACGTAGAATAGTTGGTGCTTATGCTCATATTACATCGTTGGATGATTGGTTAACGTGGCGGTTCGTCCGAGACTCAATAAGCACACAGTTTTGTTATGACAACTCTCGTGACCTATTCGTTTGTTCGGATGTTGGGCTCAAATCCAACCTTAAAAAGATTAGAAAATCAGCAATTTTTTGAGCTTTGGACTCGAATTTTGTCAAGAAAATCATCCTGCGTGAGGAAGTTCATCTATCTGCCATCTGTGATTCGAAAGACTTTCGTACCCACACCAAGTCTTCATTTGTTGTTATCAGACCTCATTTTGAGTGGGTTGATGAAAAATGTTACGGTTACAGTCAATGCTGACATTGTCTAGGCGTAGATTAAGTTTTTTTCCCTCAAGATGGCGCTACAAGACTTACAAGCCGTGTATGAGAAATTTATCAGATTTATAACGACGCTGGAGTTGAATAGTTTGGAGCATCCGAGGCGGTGTTCCTAAAGTGCGCACTTTGGATTGCAATAGAAATACATGAACCTCTTTGTAGTACACCCTTTAGGATGGTTAGACAAGTAAGCACTTAGTTCCTAAGACACGAAGCACCTAAGCACCTAATTTAAAAAAAAAGACAACAAATTTAACTAATAATTTTAATTTTCTTTTCTTGTTTCTATATACAATTACAGTTAGACAAATTCCGTCATCTTTACACACATGAGGGTGAACTAATAACTCATAATTTTCGTCCAATTCAACCGTTAAATGGTAGAGTTGTGAAAAAACATGTCCCAGCACAGGATACATTTGACGATGATCCGATACCAACACTTGAAAGTTTCGAAATGAATCCAAATGATAACGAATATGTTACCGAATTTGATGAATTTACTGGTCATAGTATTCCTTTTCATGCTAAAAGGGAGGACTCTAGTCCTGTCACAACCAACTGTAATATACGAATCATAATACTTTTACTTTCCGTTCTTTATTTGTTTGCCTAGTTGAAAGCTAAAGGACACAAACTTTTTGTTTTATATTGTAAGGCACGCGGTATTAAAGTTTAGCATAAAGTTCCAACATTCCAATCAACCTTTATGCAAGGATTAAAGAGAAAAGGGTTGGAGGAATTAAAAGAGGTCCTGTTGTTCGATTTAGGACTATTGATTATTGAAAATTGTTTGCTTAAGACTTCACCCTTTTCTTGCCAACTTCTGAGGCGGAAACGTTTGGCTTTAGTTTCGATATCGCTACCTGAATGTTTATTCTCTCTGAGAGTGGAAGACGGTCCTAATAGGCTCAAAGGGTGGAGAAAAAAAAAGGCAACCGGGTAAATCCGAACTCAACCATCAAAGCTCTCTCATAAGCTACATCCTTAGCTAAATGCTTCGAGTTTCTTCTATCAAGTTGGTTGGGATCCTGAACGAATAGTATACATCACATAAAGTGAATTCGGTATACACTTAGTGCCCGATCTCTTCGGGTAGATTCGAAGGCTTTTCAAGCCAGAACCTACATTTTCTAACTTGGATTTTTTTTTTTTTTTTTGACTTGAAGGCTGTTCCATTGTACGACCAGGTAGAGAGCCCTATTTCAATGTTTTTTTGTTTTCATCTTTCGTATAGGCAGATCGATTAGTAAGCAAGCATTCCTCTTCGTTGTCGCCCTCTCCACAGGCATTGCAGTCGCAGATAGTAGTGGTAGACCTAAGACATTGAAATGCTTAGCAATAGTGGCCCTCAAGAATGCCAATAACTTTTCTGCAATATTTTCTTCTAAGAAATAACAAGAACTCTGCAGATTTCCTATATCCTGGCGTCTTGTTCCATAGATACACAACCGTCAATAGAAGTCATAGCCGAGGACTCTGGAAAATCGAACGAGAACTCGTTTTCTGAACCTTATCTAGCTAGTTAGCTCATTAGAGATCTCATCAAAGCCTTTGTAGCAGGGCCAGTCGTAGTGGGAAAAGCTCTCAAGTTCGTTTTGGGGGACCGAAGATCTTCCATTCTCTTTCACTTGTAGATCTCGGTGTCAAACGCGGTCTTAAATTTAGCAGGGCAAACAAAAAGCGGTATTCGACAAACTAATATCTGAATAGGATACAAGGACTTTCGTACAATTCCGTACATCGAAAAAGGTAGGCTTTTAGCGCTGTTGCTGAATGTACACATTGTCTTTAGGCAAGTTAGTACTGAACTCTTCTTGATGATTGGACTTTTTTAGCGAAGACTTTAGCTTTAATACTTAAGACGACCAGAGTAGTTTTTTTTTTTTAAGTGGAATCTGTATTAAGATACTCGGGCATTGCCGTTTTAAGTTAAATTTGACGTGCTGAGGCCGAATTATATATAAGAAGTTTTTACAAAGGCACGGTGAGGCGAACATTCAACTTTCTTAACAACTTTCTTTCGGAATCGAATGTCCTTAGTTTTCTTTTTTTACCAAACATTGTCTTTGTTGTTGAGTGGTCTTTTTCTGTTTGGAAAATTTTAAACGACATCAGTAGGTAAGGGAGTTAGTCTTTTTTTTAAATCTAAAAGATGCTTTTGCAATTAATGAAAACACACACGCACAGTTTCAATGCAACTCACAGTGTAATTCATACATAAATACCTTAAGTTATAAGTTTACTAAAATAAGATCACATTTTCATTGAGTATTTCACGCACACAGCTGTTCAAATTCAAAACTAAAACAAAAGAATAATTTAAATCCAGCAGATAAGAAAAAACTTTCAAATCAATTGAATTATTAGAAGTGTAACTACAGAGAAATAAGTTTAAATAAAAAAAAAATAAAAACAACCTGCAACTGCATTTGTTGTTCATTTAACCTCGTTCCTTTCTAGCGCTTCCTACCTTGTTGGAAATCCTTTTCTTCGCCTTGGCATGAGTAATCATATGTGACTTCAAGTTCGTCGACTGCGCAAAGGACTTTCTACAACCAGCGACTGGACATGCAAATGGACGTACTCCTGTATGTATGCGGACATGAGTGCGTAAATTGAAATCCAACGAGAATCGTTTACCACATCCATCGAACCAACACTGAAATGGCTTTTCTCCCGTATGCACCAAGTGATGACGCTTCAATTTGGAACTCTCCACAAAGGATTTGCCACACTCGGCGCAAATGAATGTTCGTGGACCATGGATATGCATGTGCTTACGTAAGGTCGAATAGTCTTTGAAGTATTTCTGACAAGTTTTAAAAGTGCACATCAACGGTGGCAATGTTGTCGACTCCGCCGATAATGGTTGCTGTTTACTTTTCTTTGGCGATGATGATTTTTTTGCTAAGCTGTTTGTTTCAGTTTTAATATGCATTTCTGTTGGTGAATTCTCTCCATCGTTGGAGTCATCTTTGGACCACATGACAACTTTGAACTGAGATTCCAAAGTTTTAATTAGAACTTCTTTTTGCTTCCAACGTTTTCCGGTTTTAGGTTTCTCATCGTGCTTATTGTTGCGCTTGAGTACTTCACTGCAAGTCAATGGCATGCTGATAGTTTCTAGTTTAATATCATTGGAATTCAATAAAGCGTCTGTTTCGCCTTCGAGATTATTGTATTCTGGATCTATACAGTCAAAATTGTTATTGTCATCATCGAAGACAATCAAATCGCTGACATCGCACAATGGAATTTCATTTTCCGGATAAAATATGACTTCATTTCGCTGTGGATGCTCCAAGAATGCTCGATCATTCATTGTTCCTTCTTTATCTGGAGTGAGAGGTGTTAGGAGAGGTATTAATTGTAAAATAATTACTATATACTGTGTCCGTGGATTTCCAATTCGAAGAGTGGAATACCAATTTTTTCGACTTTAACGAGCAGAAATTAGCTCTTTGCTGCAGTACTGCGGATACTCTTGTTGGTTAGTACTCTCCACTCTAATATAAAATACTTTTGGAATATTATTTTTGGAACCAAATTTGAAGGTATTGTCAGTTAAATTTTTAAATTAATTGTCAAATATGGCGCAGAAAAATAAAAATGGCTGGGCTCCTGAAAATTAAGGAAAGATGGATGGAAATGAATGTAGAGTATGTTCTGTTCTTTTTGAAATTTCACAAAAAATCATATGATATCATGAACTGAGCATTGCCAGGGTCATACAATTAAACAGTTATGATTTTATAGCAAATTTGTTTAAATTGTGTACTTTCTATAAAAAGTAAGTCTTGTTTTTGTAATTGAGTTTGAAATAAATATTTGTAGAAACCATCCAAATCCGTTTGAAGCGTTCAAATCAAAAGAGTAGTCTACTGCAAGTTGATAGCCTCACATTTCAACCCCACACTTTGGAACCCGTGAATACATTTATAGATTTTTTTTATGAATACTTTCTTTTCAGTCGAGGTGTTCGAACTCCACACAAGAGCACTCAGACACAAAAACAGGTCCATTGTACTACCAGCAGGTAAAACCCTTTTATTGTGTTTTCATCGTCCAGTAAGAGCGAGATGTTTGGCAAAGACGTAGTGTCCGCTTATAACGCCGAAAGTTGTTTGCAGTCTTTTCTACTGGGACACAATAAGAATGCCGTAAACTGATCAGAGAATCCGACAATTCCGCTGCTTGCATGGAAGAAGACAAGGCTTAGCAGATTTAGTCTTCGAACTATTTTGGGTATAAGAAGAGGAGCAAGGCCTTTAGTGCAGCCTGACTGTCACTACAGACGCAGATACTCCGTCCCCTCCACTCATTCTCCATAAGTATGAATTTCATATACATCCGCTTGAAAGGCAGACGCATATATACCTGGGGGAAGACTCCTGCACCTGCGCCATCACTGGTTTTGAACTATATTCTTTACCCGGCTCAAAATGTGGCGAAAACCAATTCCGTACACAGGGAAACCCGACCGTAAATCTTCACAGTAGTCTGAATTCCGGAAACATTGCGTCAGATAGCATATCCATAAGATTTGATCTAACGATATTCCTCACACAAGGTCCTCAAAACTCCAGTGCATATATTACCAGGCGTGCTAAAAGTTAAAGTGTCGGTGCAGCCGAGACAAACCGTTTAGTGAAAATAGCAGTCACGTTTTTGCGTAAAAACTTTTTTCACCATCAAAGTTATATTCATTAGAAGTGCTCTAATCCGCAACATTTATCACTACTCATCTACGCCATGTTCTCTGGCAGACTTGCATTTGCTGTCTAAGGTCGCAGTATCAAAAGCTCTCTCTATGTCGATGAAAACGCCCATTGTGCACTCTTTCCTCTCAATGGTGTGTTATACCAATTTGATTTTGAAGACGTGTTGCATAATAGAAATGGGATGCAATCGCAGAACAAATTTGCGCACATGCAGCTCAACCAGCCTTTCCATGCAGAAAAAAAAGGAATGATGGGTTTGAAGCTTTTGGCCAGCGAGTAAAACATGCGTACCTACCGCATTCAACTGTGATGGTCAAAACGTCGACTTCTTCAATGATTCTACAGTGAATTTGGACGTATTCAATAAACTTTATATGCGCTCACTCTGTAATAAAAGACAAATTTTAGAGATTTTCTGCTCGAGCGGTAAAATTTATTTCAATGACACTGCTGCTCCACCAGGTCCACTTCTTTTACTCCTTTAGAAGGTCATTCGTCATCCAATACATTTCTTTCGGAAATGAGACAAAACTGCTTTTTGAATGACCTCTTTCGGAGTTAACATATTACAGAGGAACGTTTCATGCCGACGTTCTGCTTCGTCCAGCTGCGTTTCATTGAGTGATAAGGTATATTTTGGACCACTAACTCAACTTAAGGGGCCGGAACCAATGTATACAACCAGCTTCTTGGTCTGCTTTTCCTATCTTAAACGTCGAAATCTTGTTTATCATATTTGGGATAGTCTCTTACCTGCTGCTGTATACGGGCCGGCATGTCCGCATTACATTTATCGCTTTGACGGTTAAGATTTTGAGCTCAGTTCCTTCCCCGTCTTAATCAGTACTAAGATAGCGAAAGAAAATCACATCGAGGGCAGCATTTTTCATAGTAACTCGCAAGAGAATGACTTCACGTTTTTAAGTATCGCATCATCGATTCACCCAGTCATACCATCCATCGGACTGGAACGTCTTTTTAGACAAGAAAACTACCAAAGTGACTTAGGTACTCAATGAAATTCATTTCAAAAAAAGACATTAAAAATATTGCATTAACAAATGCATTCAGTATCGTTTACATTTTCTTCAATAACAGTACTTCAGGCAAACAGATCTTTTTCAATTTCTCCTCCACAAAATCCTCATGCTTATGCTTCAAGGGTCGCTCGTCTACAGTATAATCGGTTCTATAGAAACGTATCGCCTTCTTCTCTGAATTGTATTGAAATTGTAAACATTTACAATCTTCAATCAAAGAATTGCTGCTGTTATAGAGAAGTAGTTTTCGTAACCAACTCACGGGTACAAACAGATGTCTACTTTTGTAGGCGGCGAAGAATATAAGCAACATTTTTCTATGTAGATTTAAGAATTATGATATTGTGACTTGTTTAAAGTTAAAATGAAGCAACTTACCTTCGAATAATGTTTATTTGAACAGTAATGACTGCAGAGAGAATATGAGGAAGATTAGCTATCCCATGGAACACCTTATAGTAATTCCCTTGATGGTAATTCATGGCAATAGCGGCGACTTTCGCAAAGAGCGGATCGATTTTCATCCTTTTGGGAAGCTGAACACATCTAGTTAGTGCCTCATTCGAACCGAGGTTAAACAATTGATAAAGAGATTCTATAAAATTTCGTCTACGGATTTTAATTTGACTTTTTATAGTTTTACTCTGGTACACCTCGTCGTAGCATACGAGAACCCTCTTTAAGCACTCCTGCAAATGTTCCTCGCAGATTTTGGGATCGAAATTATTAATCGGCTCTTCACAGAGGCTAAGGGTATGACTTTAGCGGTTATTTCGCACATAAGAAAGAGGAAGATATGCCTATTACCGATATCGACTATATGCAAGGAACATAATCATTGGCTCCAGAAGTCTTATTGTTGATTGTGAACTGTAGTTCTGCATCACGATCTCCTGTCGTATCGCTCTCAAACGATCAAAAATAAAGTCATATGCATAGTTAAAAGGTCTTCTCTTGTCTACGACAATGCTAGAGAAATAAAATTACCATAAAATATTACCATACATGAAATATTAACTGAACTTACTCCCTTAAAAGATATTGCAGGGTAGTCATCAATGCCCTCTCTGTACGGAGATCTTTCCGTTGTGGAATGCTTATTCCAGCCGCTGAACGTGAAAAACATTTCACTAGGATACCAGGTACATTTTTCTGTCCAGATTTATATTCATAAAAGTGTAACAAATGTTCTTTTGTTCGCCTAATTGGAAAGATTAAATGTGAATGCATTTAGGATTTATGGAATACTTACAGTGCAATTTCTTCATCCGGACACATGTTTGCACAAGTTCCTTTAACAAAATCTCCAGTTCCAGATTTCTTCTCCATTTTGATGAAATGAAATCTAAATTGTTTATTTGGATTTTAGTAAGAGAAAAAAAGAAAAAAAAAAACAAAAAAAAAATTAAACGTCAAAACGGAAGTACAGTAAGAAGTGATTCCTGTTAAATTTGTATGAGAATGCCAAAATTTATCAAAGCTTCTTTAATTTTGCAAGAAATGGTTTGGAGTAAATGATTTGAAATAAAGATCAGTCAGCGATTGCGATGGATTCAAAAAGGTGCTTAGTGCAAAGAACTATAAACAAATGTGCAGAAAACTAGCAAATGCACCTATAAATGCTAATTTAGCGCCTTTTAAATAAAAACATAAATACTAGATACAAAATTCACTGAAACTGAAGATAAAAAGTTAACTCTTGCATGATTAAAATTAAGTAATTTATTTATCTCTGGCTTTGACTAAGAATGTCTAACATTCTGAACGCACCCATCTTCTTTCTTCAATTTCAGCACACCTTTTGACAGTTTTTTTTTTTTTTGTTCCAAAAGTTCAATGAAGTGTAAAGTATTTTAATTAACCGCAATGCACGGAATCATAACACAAATGTTATAATTTTTCTTTGTTCATAGGAAGAGCTTATATATTTGCCTCGCTTAATAGGTGGGTAACTTTCTTTAGAATCGCCCTTTCTTGTCAAAATCAAACTTTGTTTAAAAATTACGAGAGATGACATTTCACCACTTAAGATACGATTTTAATTTGCAGATGGCAACACCGGCTGTGTGTATTTTTTTTTGCCGCTTGCCGTCAGTGGAAATCATTTCGTATAGCACTAGCACCTTGCTGTATCTTAATTATTTTTCTTAAAGAGTTAATTAAAATCAAACGTTGTGATTTAATGTATCAAAATGAATATTCTCAATTTACCAAATGTTATGCTTATCCAGATATTCGAGTACTTACCGTACGAAGAAGTGGCTAAGAAACGTCTGGTAGGCGCAGAGATTTTTTTCTCGATCTTTTTTTTTCTAGTTCTTCCTTTGTGTGTTCTGTTTTGTATTTTCTTCTGTTTTTGTTTTCTTGTGCGTGTTTTAATTATACATTGAATTTTTTTTTCATTTTTTTGTGTTTTTTTCATGATATTTGACAAGCTTTGCAAAAAAATTGATATGATATGCCAGCACATCCTGAATTGTGGATTCAACAAAGTGGTCAAGCAACACACAATCAGTCTGAAGAAGATAAAGGCGTTACTGCCGCGAAGGGAATCTGAAAGAAGGTGGGTAACTGGGTTTGCAGGATCTTTGGTTGTTGCTTAAATTGTGCTAAATTTCAGAAATCACTGCCTGGCTCGTCATGCGGATATACTAACATGCATCGAGACACGAATTTCGATGCTATCGATGACCTATTCGAAGTACATGGATCTGAATTTGTGCTGTTTCATTCCCGGACGGGTATTGGATGAAATTTTTCGAATTCTAAGATTGATTTCGAAGACAACCAAACCGCTGCGACCGCATGAGGTGCTACAAGAATTGAGAGATATCTCGTCCATGGCCATTGAACATTTTGATGAAAAGATTTCACATTCGTTGAAGAAATCTTTTGTGGACACAAATACACAAATGTATATGAGTAGTGTCGGAGCTAGTGGATCTAGTGTACTGGCGAGTAGTTCAAGGAATGTCTGTTGTGATCAAATGAGACAGAAAGTGAATTTACTGCTCGGATTGGGACAGACTACAATCGAAACTACACACGTTTCTGTTCAGACAAGAGTGCCGCAAGCAGTCGAACAGCCATCCTTGCACGGAGAGCAAGGTTGTGAGGAGGCTCGTGCCACAATGACACACTTTAAGAAAATTGAACAGGAGTACAAGAAGGGAATCGCTAAGGTAAGTTGGAAAATGTATTGCTATGCGTCGTCGCCTGTGCCTGTTACAAACTAATGGCAGAATGTATATAAATAGATAGTCCCGATGCACCTGTGCATCAAGCAGCAAGTAACACATGTTAGTGTCTACATATACTCGGTTGCTGAAATTCGAGTTGTGGCTCATTGATTAATGCGTAAGACTGCTAAGCCAGCTGACGCCGGGTCGAGTCAGCAAACAACCAAACTTTTTTTTCGCAGCACCACCTCTCGGCAGGCAATGACAAACAATATTCTTTCCATTCGTGCGAAAAATATAACTTGCACAACATGAATAGTTGCTTAAAGCGAGGTTTTAGCTTTCTACACGCTGTTGTGTAAAATATTGTAGTGGAATACAGCCTTTGATCTCTCCATATGTGCCTACGTAGTTCGCTGTATAATTCGTCCTGAATTTGTGCCCCAAAATATATTTTGACATCCGTCCACCGATTTTCGACGGTAATGGATTTTCTTGATTTTACTGACCACTTTATAGGGAATTTTGCTTCTGTTGAAGCCTTTTCCAATTGAAACTCATGCGGCTTACTCAGCACTCATATGTATATTCGAAAGTCCAGTGCTTCTTGCAGACTCGGAAGACAATACCATCAACATTTAATCTTTCGTAAATCAAACGCACTGCTGAAAATTAGATACTGTCAAAGATTTGTTCAAATATTAGTCATTCATTTTGGCGAGCAAATGACGGCTGAGTCTGACTCTGAGTCATCTACGTCCTCAAATAAATCTACGTCCTCAACGCGACTTGTTGATGTGAAAATTCTTACGTAGGTATACCCAAAGATAAACAATTTTCTTTTAATCTCTTCTTTTCAGATGAACAGAATGCTGCAGGTACAGACCAATCAATCACGTCGCTTACATCAGAGTCTAGCGACCATCGCCGAACTGAATATGCAGATTATCGAGCTAAAGAAACGCATGGAAGATATCGATGCTAAAAATCGTGAGCTATCAGCCAGTATAAAACAGCTCAATGGGGAATCAACGGCACCGAGTACACCTCAGTCCACTGCCACTGCAGCAGAGTTTTCAAATTCTGAGGAGGCATCTGATATGATGCGCGACACTACTGCCACTCCAAATGGTGATGATGATATTACTGCCACTGTCAAACGTCGCCTTGATGATCCCCTAGAAGAAGAAAGCACATCTTCCGCCACCGAGGTAAACACTGCCAAGAAGGCAAAAGTTGAATGAGAACTGTGCAAACAATTCTGTGTGTTGTACATCATGTGGACGTACCAATACCAACTATTGAGTTGCTAACCTTTTAAACTCGCTGGGAGTGTTTGTTTTTTTCTCCTTTAATATTAGTGATTTAATTAGTTTATGCCTTGAACGAGTGAAAGAGACGCTGAGCGAAAGAATTATTATTTGTGTGTATACCAGAGTTGATTACCCCAAACAAAAAAGTTTAATCAAAAATATTTTTATTTTCCGCGCGAACCATTTAAAGATATTATACCTGAGAATAAATTGTGCATTTTTATCATCAATTTGTTGTTTGTATTATTGAAGATACATAGTTGTGGGGTTGTGGGTGACTTCATTCATCGATAGTAGATGGGGTGTAGTCTGTGCTTTAGGTGATGAATAAACAGGGTCAACTGAGAAAACGCATTACTGACACATTTATTATGAAGGCTGGAAAATTCAGCCGTCATCTATCTAGACTAGATAGAACGCCGTACTGCATCTATCATAAAGTGTGACTTCTTGCACTAAATATTCTAGGAAGAAAATTAGGAAATTGCAGTTCCACCACTGCTACTTGTTTGGTAAACACTTTTATCGCAAAGTTGCAGTTTCCAGTTCTAAAATCAACTTTAGAAAAACCACAGAACAAATATCTTTAACATCCGGTTCATAAGAAGCACATGTGAAGGCTTACCTCATGGTTCTGGTACCAGTACCAATCAACAGAATCACCGAACGACGTCTTCTCATCATACGTTGCTTGACTAAGAAATCCAGTTCATATCTAGCCGTCTATATGTTTTAAATTACGGTCTTATTATATTTTCCATAAACGACGCTCCGCCCCCGCATTTGACGTTTATTTCAGCTACATGCATGCCCTAGAAGCCAAAATATCGAGCTCTGAAAAAATCCACCCACCCTCCCATGATGTGTAACTAACTGTCCGGCAAATTTTCAACTTTTCGTACAAACATTTTGCTGAAGTACTAGTCGCCCAGAAATTTTTGTAGGTAGGTGTCTCTCCCAATTTTTTGTCGTCAAATTTTTCTTCCACGTTCTCTAAGGAGGATAAGATTAAGGGGAGGGAAAAATTTTGTATGCAGTCGAATACTTTTAAGGTTGCTCTACAAAATGGCGTCCTTCAAAATTTGGTAAAATGTACCGTTATTTGGTGACATGTTAAAAATGAAAAAAATTGTGACAAGCGTCTCCCTAAGGGGGTAAAGTATGGCAGGAGAAGTAAATGTCGATGCAATCTTGAACCCTGGTAGTTACTTTATAGGATGGGGTCCTCCAAAATTCTGTAGTATTGAAACCTGAAAAATAAAATCAGGACGAACCTCAAACATTAAAAGACTGGTTTCAAAGTTTCATTAATATTTTATTTCTCATAACTCTAGATACAGTTTTTGTAGTGCTCCATGAGCAAGAATGGACCAAAAATGTGTAGAGATGTTCGATCGCTGCCAAGTGATTCGGTGGGATTTGCTTAGTAGAAATGATGTTTATTTAATTGGAGTCTTTGGGTAAAAGTTACTCTATAGAAAAAGTTGTCCTTCTTCTTCTATTTCGAAGTTTCATCGGCTGGTTTGAACTTTCCCATTGAGTCTACATAGTTGTCCTCATGGGCTGGATTTCGTGATGTACCAATGCTTAGATATGTTTTGAAGCGCCAAGTGGTCGAGGAGGTCCAAATTAATTGATTAAGGATCTTCACAAAGCTTATTAGCATGAACGTAAGTGTACAGCTGCAGCTGAGTTGATGTCAGGAAATTGTTGGTCTTTGGTCTGTCTTTGCCGTGGTGATTACACTGACGGTGTTAAATTGAAAATTATGATAGTGAGACACATTTTTACTTTGTAAAAAGATTTGGTAACTCAAATGGTCAGCATTTCAGCGAAGAGTGCAAGTTGGCTGGCCGTTTAAACCTGTTAACAATCGAGAGAAGAATTTAAGTAACATGTAAGAAAGGTGAGATAAAATATGTAATACCGAATTCATTAAATTGTTGTCGATGGATGTCACTCTTTGGGTATTGTCCATGATATGATATCAACTGAAGTCTAATATCTGCCATCGTTGATCATGAATGGACCGTTAGAGTCAGCCTGAAGAATGACTGAAATGAGTACAAATTAATGGGAGTCCATTGATTTCATAGTGATGCAAAACTTACAATGCATTTCCATTTTTAGAATCGTTATTTGCACCTGTGGGACCGGCTCATTTACGACCGCATTAAGGGTGGAAATTATTCACGTTGTGTGGTATTGATAAGTGTGGTCTATCTGGGGAATAAAGAAGATATGAATCAGTAAATGTTTGGCTGATTTTCACAGGGAATACTTTTCCAATTACCGCGAGGCGAACTTTGTCTTAACGCCGACTAAATTCAATCCATTTAGACAACCTTCAGTAAACTTGAGAAGAGCATGACATCAGCATCAGCTATGTATTGAATCAGCATCGCAAAAAGGAAGTGATGCCGCATGCGAAATTGTTTTATTCTTTTTTTATGGGGACATGCGCACTGTATATAAGACGAATGTTGGTGAATTTTTTTTTCTATGAATCCGCATACAAATAGTCACTGCTTCTGGTCTAGATAACAGTTTTTTATCTTCCTTTTGCCCGGTTTATCTTTTAAAGCACTTCTCATAGTGTGCTGTAGACCAAAAGTGTGACGAAACTGTAGGATTTGGCATGCATCGCTGAGTATCTAAGCGTTAATAGTCTGCAGTGCCAGTACTATCTTCAAAATAAAATCCACAACTCTTTGGCGTATTAGAACACATTACTTTTTGGTTTTTATTTTAAATGCAAAAAGGATACATATAAATTTATGTTTATCTTTTGTTTTAATACATATATAGTACTACAAGTAGTAGGTTATCTCTTCTTCGTCTACAAATTAACTTCAAGAGATATATCTCTAAATATACAATGAACAGTGCATGGAATTCAACGTTTTTTTGTTTACAACGAAAGAATCGATTTATGACTCCTTTATGACTTTTGGCCTAAAATATAATACAAACAATATTGAATAGGTTTCTTTGCTACTGTGCCACCAAACAGCGCTCATGAGATTGTTTTTTTTTTGTTGTACTAGGAGCTTATGAATACAGTGGAAGCTCGATAACTTGAAGTTCTTCCACGCTAACTTGAAATTTTCGCAACACTCTCTATGTGAATTGATAATTCAAAAAAGTAGATAACTCGAATTAATATTTGTTCCCCTTGGGTTTTGAGTTATCGAGGTTCCACTGTAGTTGTAATCTTAAGAATTAAGTTTATTCGTTGCACTGTATTACATGATTGATTGAGTTTTGGTGAATGTTGTAAGATTGGTGGGATTAATTCCAGAAATATTCTTTTATGTGCCGCGTGTGTGTATGTCTGTGTAAGGATTAATCATCAGGGAACACAGTGCCGAACTTATGGAATAAAATCTCAGACTTGTTTCGATGATTGCTCCAGAATATTGGATATGGGGGTCACTCCTAATAGACTTCCGGTGAAAGACAGCAGGACAGAGTAGTTAAAATACCAAAACAGAACGAACAACACTGCAAAGATGACATCTGAAAATAAAAACGAACAAATGAAACATTAAGGCTTACACAGATAAGATACTTTATCTTTGAGTGGATGGGTAAACATAATAAATCGATGAGCAATCGAACTAAATTCTGCGCAAATTTCCTGAACTTACGGATGGTGACACGTTCCCATTTCTCGACCATGTACAACTCGGTGACCATTAGGTACCGAAACCACCAGTAGTTAATAAAATCAATTAGTCTTTGAATCATTTTCTATAAGAGCACGCTGTTGTGTTTAATTGGAGTGCAGAGGCTAAAATCAACTAACTAGCCGATGACGAAATAGACATGGCCTCATGGTTTATAATTCAACTCCACTATCAGTTGTTCAATTGCAGGAAGACTTGACAGGTGGGTCTCCAACAGTGATGCCAATTCGTTTGGAGTTCGATGCGATGGGAATATATATTTTTTTTGTTACGTACAATTTGGAATTGAAAAGACTTTTGAATATAAGCCATATATTGGTCTTGGGATTTAGAATTTTAAATAACGTTTAATTAGATCGCAATTAGAAGAGAAATTCTGCAAAGAGCTGGCTTTGTAAGGCGCCCAATTGTTGGACGACTGCTTCAATGATTGAAGAAAGAAAAATTGCAAACGCAAATAAAGCAATTAGTCTGGATGAGGTGAACTATCTAGTGATCATACAAGTCGTTTGCTTCACTTACATATTCTGGACTCGGAAGTCGGCTTGAGGGTAAATCTAAGTATTAAACGAGCTAGAATGGGGGATTAAGTATCAATTTCAGCCATCAAAACGTTGACATTTAAATAGGCACGAATTAGAGTCATTCTGTACTAGATGCCTGATCATGGCGAGAGGAAAGGAAACGAGATAGGTTGTATTGAATTCAGTTAGTGGGTGTCCTATAATGTTATTCTTTGGCTCATTTAAGGCTATTTTCAGACAAGTAGTTTGGGAATTCCTGTCACATTAACATCTGCGGGACAGCCTTTCAAAAGTTCGTGCAATAATTCGTATACGGCAACGATATTGACATAATTAGAAAATCGCAGCATATCAGCAGTGCAGTGCGAGTAACATGGCTGAAATGTTAATCACCGCTCTGACCCGGAGGCTCAAACGCATCTCCAGAGGGACGACCCAAAAAAAGAGAATACCTTGGCAGGTGGCGCAATCAAATAGAAAAGGATTTCAACTAACCTGGAGGCCGAAACTGCAGACAGTTAGCTGATGGTGGAGCTGGCTGGAGACACTCGTTTGCTGAAGCCTAGGTCCAGGAGGTAGACTGTGGCGCTATCATGAGTGTGCATGTACATATGTTACCCAAGTTACCTAGCTTGGTAAAGCAACGACATCTTTAGTCCATTTCTTGGTTAAAGCTCAGTAAGAACTATTAGAGAAAGTGATCGATAGTTGACAAGAACGTTTTACTAGTTTAACACTCGTTCAAACAAGAATCGCTGCATAGTTGCTCTATTTATGGCTCTATCATCGAATTTTCTATACTTTAGGATTGAATACATTCTTTACAAAGGACACAGACAAGTTCTTTGAATCTTTCATGGCCTGGAATATGATTGTACCCTGTGACTCAACATAGTACCACGTTTATTAATATTTTGCTTCGGTTTCCTTTGTAGGTTTTAACCAGCTTAAAGCTGACTGCTGCTGAGCCCAAGGTTGCAACAGAAGCCTGTCTTTCAATGACCAATGCACAGATGCTGATAAAAGAAGGGACATTCACCTCCATCGCATAACGTATGATCCGACTAAGAAAACAGGAAACTTTGGAGTGCATTCCCTAAGCTAAGATTTTCTTCACCCATCAAATTCAAGATACCCTGCAATACCCACTGCCCGGACGAAGATGGGACAAAAACTCGTACCCTTCATCTGCAGCTGTCCAGCTTCGACTTAAAATATACTACGCGCGATGGACAATCCATTCATCAAAAATATATTCGAACTAGACAGTTCCAATCTCATCAGAATATTACGTTTCCTCGATCTTGCAGAATAGATCTAGAGGATTAGGCTCAGCTTTCACATGCGTATAAAATCAAGTAAGTCGAATTCGTGGTGAGATGGTGTGTTTAGTGGAAATTGGATCTATGGCAAAAGCGATGAATTCAGAGTTTGCCAAAGATGCGGTCTAGGTTCCTACCGCCGCGGCGGTCAGAAATTTCAAGAGGATACCAGCAAGTACCATCAATCACTTACGATCGATGAGAATGGGGGCGGATGTGAGTTGGGGGCTGCTAATGGAAGCACAGAAGCTACAATCGCATCACTACTACACTTTTAATGATGAACCTGGTTCTCTCGTCCGCTTGTAGTCACAACTTCAAGTCAAAATAACAGTGGTTACTTGTTTTACATAAGTTTGGCATCACCTAATCACCTCACATTACATTCGTTCTGCACCTTAGTAACCTACGATTTGTTTTGATTTAGGGTGTTGCATGCGGCTAATCCCCAAAGATATCTATCGCCCGCCTTGCATACAAATGAGTCAAATTATCATGTTTTATATATCCGGGGATTAACTGAGCTTAGATCATTTTCAGGCATTCCAAGGCAACTTACGAATAGTAACACGTTCCCATTTTTCCACAATGTACAGCTCTGTGACCATTAGGTATCGGAAGTACCAATAGTTCAAGAATTCCAAAATTTTACTCAACATTTTTAGCTAAAGCACACACGCACACGATTGGATTATGATAAGATAAAATTTTCTTCTAAAAAACGAGATTACCGGTCGAAATAAATTAAAATTACTCGAGAAAATGAGATTCTCGTGATGAATTGTTTTCCGTAAGTATGAGTGGGAGGTAAAAATACGTGGTACTGACTTTTTTTGGGCCGATTTGACAGATTTTATAGGAGATCTTTGGCGAGACTCGTGGTAAGAGAGTGTTGCCGTGAGACAATTTTGTAGAATATTTCTTTTTAAGAAAAAGTCTATAAATGCTTCATCTTAATAGAGCCAATACAACTTTTGACATTCACTCCATTCCAGTTTCCTCGTATGACGACAAGCAGTGAAAACCACAGAAGGTAAGGCAAGTTTTAAAAATTTGTCGGCAGTGTGTTTTGGAATGTAGTGACAGAGCCCCTAAAAATTTGTTTTTTCGTTTTTTGTTGCTCCCCACAGTAAAGACCAGAAGATCTTCACCCAACTTGCGTTCAATCTGAAACGATTAGTTATGAATCTGTTTTCCTGGAGGAGTTTCTCTTCAAAGAACCAAGTCTGCTCTAAACAGTAGGGCAATTCTTGACACTTGTGGTTATAAGTCGGAGGAGAATATTCAAGATATCAAAGGCCGCTTTTTTTAAACTATCACTACTCGTTACAAAATAAAATTCCACTACTACACTACCCACCACATTCGAGTATCGTTTTGGTTCACAAAAAAAAGAAAAAAACAAACGAAACAAATTTGTCTACTGTCAAAACGCATTCTCGCACTCTTCTGTCTCTGTCCCGACTGTCATTTAATTTTTAATTGTAAATTCTATTTTTTCGTGTGCATCTGTTCAATTATCCCCCAAAACAATGGCATCCGACGCCGCTAAAGAACAAAAGCCAAACGACAAAATAATCCAAGAATTTCAATTATTACGAAATGAACAACGAAATTTGGTGAACAACCTCAATACACTGGAAATGGACCTTAAAGAACACAAGTGAGTACAACTTACCCAACCCTAACCTCGAATTCCCATACAATATTCTCCATACAAAAATCTGATTGAAATATATTCACATTCCTCGTCCTTCCAGAACTGTGATAGAAACTCTCAAAACAGTCGATCAGGAAAGAAAATGTTTCCGTCTTATCGGTGGTGTTCTCTGTGAACGAACTGTTAAGGACGTACTCCCGCAGCTGATGGAAAATAAAGAATTTATTGAGAAAACCATCACAGTGATAAATGATGACCTTACCAAGAAGGGCCAACAGATCAATAAGTTCAAACAAGATCATAACATCCGAATTCGTGGCGAGCAGCTACCTGAGAGTAAAGACGATGACAAAAAATCGGACTCCTCGTCGGCTAATCCAAATCGAAATGTTCTTGTCTCCAATTAAATCATACACAAGGCGAAACACACTCGATGGCAGAAAAAAAAAGAAAAGAAAGTCAAACCATTGCAATTTCCAGTCATTGCCTCTAATTTAACTTAAAGTTTTTTTTTTATATAAATTTTAATTATTCATCATAACATATACTATAATTCTATTAACACTCACAGAATTCCCATTAATTTGCAAGGTCTTGAGGATTTGGTTGAACCAAACCAGAGCTAAGTGACGGAACACGAAGATATCTTTCTAAGACCAAGAGCTAGCAACTTCATTTATGATATTTAAATAAAAAAAAAAACGCGTATACACGATTCAATTGCAAACCGTTATTAGCCCAAGTGTTTCTTTTAAAAAATCCATTATATGGTGTTCAATAAAAACATGGTTAAATGAAAAGCAAATAGGCTTTCATGTTTCTGTGCACTACTATATTGCACGTTTCTTCAAAGTAATGAGTCATCGAGAAAACCACGAGGAACGCAATGAGGAGAACCACAAAAGCCAACCTTTTTCAATCCCGGATTTGTGAACGTTTAAACAGGAGGTACAAGCGTCTCATTAAATGAAGACAGAGTTATAATAGAAGTTGAATATCTCTTTATAACTCATCTCTGGTATTGAATGTTGACAAAACGAATGGAGGCATAAGTAACAGGGCCTGTTGACAGCAGATGGTAGCCATATCAACAGAAAAGCAGGTGGTAATTTCGATCGTGGCATTCTGCGATGCCGACTAAATAATATTTAACAGGTTCTCTTCTTCGGGTCCCTCGGCGGATAACGCTAGAAAAAAAAACCGCTTCAATCAGTTTCGAACGAGGTAGCGACGAACCGAATTTTCAACATCAATAGCAAAGTGATCGTCCAGAAGATAGAGCTATGAGGTACCTTCACTTTGCTGATTTCAACATACGTCAACTGGAATTTGTAGTTTCTGTCCCTTTTACAAAAAGGAAACATTGACAGCTGGCAATATAAGCGACCCATTGATGGGGACAAGCGAAGAGAAGCTGGTTGGCAGAAATACCATCAAAACTGTCGTCACCAATCTGTCGATGTTGCTCGCCCTTGCACCTTTAATGACAAGTGCTACAGCTAGTAAAAGTTGCCTCATCAGTCTTGATTCGAACATCCACATAAGATAGAGAGTCCTGAGCCCTAAAGAGCGATCAAGTACTCAAGTAAGACTCAGTCCTGTCATAAGACTGAGGCCAAAGATAAATCAGGTAATATGTATATACATAGTTTGTCTATGGTCTTACGGTAGCCGTTGTAGAAGAAGTATCATGAAACGCTGAGTTCTGTTAAATTTCTTGGTCGTATATCGAGTATCCATACCCATCCACCCGAATGATTTGTGAGCTCTTTCTCTTGCAGTCAATTTGCGCGCTACATTCGACCTGGCTGAACACAATACAAAGTCGCTGTAGCAGCAGTAGCAGTAGTAATAGTAATACGAGCTGTTAAATGGTGTAGCGCTACACTCATAAACTTCGCCCACAATGGTGTAGCGCGCTTATGTCAAAAAACGCCAGCTGATTCAAATTTGGTTGCTGATTTTATTCAAAAGAAATCGTTTCGCGTGTTAAATTAGTGTGCAGGTAATATTTAAAAAAATTATAGATCACGATGAAATAGCCTTTCTTATGGCAGTGATTCAGTTGTGTTACCTTGCACACAAGCTTTTGCAAAAGAAAAAGCGAAGATGGTGGGTGCGCCCGTTGAACCAAGAACGGAAACTTAAGGGATATTTTGAAACCACGTTCACCTTTATGAAAGAGCATGACCCGGACCTATTTTTCAAATCAACTCGTATGAATAGGATGCAGTATGTATTGTTGTTGAGTTTGGTAAAAGAATCCCTCACAAAAAAATCTATTAGAACGCCAATAAATCCGGAATGCAGGATGGTGTTAACACTTATGTATGTAAGTGGAATTAAAAAACAATTACCCTGATCCTAATGTTAGTTTATTTTGTAGGTATCTATCTCAAGGAGTAACACCGAACTATTTGGCCAGGTCATTTCGTATGGGTGTGTCAACAGTTCGGAACATAATTCTGGAAGTATGTCAGGTATTTTGGGAAATATTGTCTCCGGTGTACATGCCAGAACTGACCCCTTGTGACTGGAAACAAATCAGCAATGAATTTAACGATCGGTGGAATATGCCTAACTGCGTTGGCAGTATAGATGGCAAGCATGTAGAAATTAAATGTCCACCAAGTTCAGGCTCCAAATACATTAATTATAAGGGATACTTCAGCATCGTATTGCTTGCTATATGTGATGCCAATTATACTTTTACGGCAGTCGATGTTGGAGCATACGGGAGTCAAAGTGACGCTGCCATTTTCCGCAATTCTACTGTTGGCAAAAAGATATTCCTAAACGACGTGAATCTACCGCCTACAGAAGCTATCAAACTCTGAGACGGTGGTACCATATTATTTCGTTGGTGACAGTGCTTTTCCTTTACGGAAGAATCTAATGCGACCCTACCCTGGGATTTTACTCAACAAACCGGAAGAGGTTTTCAATTATAGGCATTCGAGAGCAAGACAAATCATTGATAACACTTTTGGCATTTTAACAGCTCGTTGGAGAATCCTGGGAAAATGTATCGAATTTCAGCCAAAAAATGCAAAAAAAAATCGTTCTTGCTTGTACTATCTTACACAACTTCTTAAAACTGACGGACTCTGCCACTTCGTACTGCCCTAAGAATTATTGCGATTCGTATGACATAAATGGTAGCCCCATAGATGGTATGTGGCGCAACGAAAACAAGGATTTGTTACCCATTAAAAGATGTGGAACCAACAACAGGGCGAGTGAAGCATTTCAAATTCGACAAACATTAACAACGTACTTTCTTAACGAAGGAAAAGTATCTTTTCAACCAGAATAGACGAAATAAAAACAAATTTCAACACATTTTTGAATTTTTAAGGATTTATTTATTAATCTTTTTTGGCGTGTTTGGCCTGAAGGGCACTCAAACCCCTAAGCAACCCAATTTTTGCTTCATTTCGATGCTCTATTGAAAACGTACCTAGCTTCACCATCAGGGAGCAGCAAAACAACTCATCAAGATTTGTGTTTGAAAATGGTACCACAGCTGCTGCCCGAGGTTGGGTGAGGTACTGCTGCACAGTTTGTAGTGTGGATAGCAGCGTTTCCTCAATAGAAGCATTCGGGGCCTTCCTCTTTCTAGCCTATGCTGATTGGGATGAAGTGGAGGGGGTAGAGGGTTCTTCGTCGATGGTGTCCGGCATTTGTGACGTAGGACTAAATATCCACTCCATGTCCGACGTATCGGTTGGCGTAGCAGGTGGAGATGCATCGGTTGGCGTAGCAGGTAGAGATGAGTTGGCGTCTTCCAAACCAGCATCTTCTCTGGACGGGGAGTAGTCGGTGATAGTCCTGTTGAATGGATAAAATGATTATTTGAATTATTCATTTAGATATAAATACTCACAGCCTCGGCTTCATTGAATCTTTTAGAAATTCCATTTGACTGGAGTACTTCCATGGTACGGCTTCCCCCTCGGCACTCTGCCCCGACACTTTGTTCTGACTGAGTCCCCTGGAGTAACAGTCTCGCAAACTTTTCCATTTTTGTTTTACGGCATCAACTGAAAAAATTAATACATAAGAGAACTTACATGGCAAGCCAAATTCATACGCAATCTTCTTCCATTCTTGGGCCTTCATCGTATTATTTTTGAAATTTTTATGGCGCAAATTCCACAAAATTTCCGTTTCCCTAATTCTTTCAATGAATTTCTCCACATCCATTTTTTCCATTTTTCGAATAAGCTGTGTTCGCAGTATAGGACTTGTGTGTGTTTTAACTTTTGACAGGTCTTACTACTGCTACTACTACTACTACTGCTGCACCATTGTGTTCAGGCAGTTAGTGTTCATTTGGTGTTCAGTATACTTTGGCAAATTATCAAGAAACGTTTTACGCTTGAGAAATACCTTAAAATCGTGGAAATTTATTTCAAATAAGAGTGTTCTGTTCGCTTAACTTTTATAGCACAATAAAACAATGTGTCCGCAAATAATGCGAGTCCATACACCAACGAAACTGCTCGGGCAAATATTTTAACTCTTCAATGCCTAAATGTAAGCTTTAATCGTGAGAATAGTCATTTGGAGCATTGCCTTGGCTAATGTTTTTCACAAGATGAGGCTTCATGAATAAAACTTTGCGTTATGAGTGAAGTAACAACAGACGCAGACGCAGAAGCAGTTACCGACGCTATATTCCATCGATTCCAAGTGGACATAGAGCCTGCTTGGTGCTGACAAATTCCATACTTGGTGAGTACCTACTTTCTTTTATTAAATTGCTCATTGTTTATTACCCGTTGTCTTATCTAAAGCCCCTTACTAACCCATTCAATCCTTTCTTGCAATAAAATAAGTTTCTTTCTGTCGGAAAGTTCTTAATAACCCGCCAAGATCGAAGGATGGGCATTATGTTTATGGTACGCCTACTATGAGCGCGTACTCCTTTAAATTATCCTCTGAGTCATCTAATAAAGAATAGAATTCTGTAAGTGTGTCACTTTCGACGTGCCGCCTTCCACGTTTTCTGAGGTAGTTAAGGAGTTCATCTACCTTTGGACAAATATGACACCTTTGTAGAGACGAAGGATAACCTAAGGCAACTGTTGCTATTTTGGTTTGTCCAAAGAGGTAGGGTCCTAACTCCTAACTCGAATGACCACAATCATGCTCTACAAAACTCTGATTTTGTCAATCTTGCTTTATGGATCTGGATGCTGGACGATAAGTCAAACGGCGTAACTAATCTTGGGACGAATGGACAATTTCTACCTCAAAGAAGCATCGATGATTAGCCTATATACTTACTTAGGTGTCGCTACAGTTCCCATCGAATCTGAGCCTCAAATAAGAAGCTTACAGCTGGTGGCACATCTTCTGAGCGTTCCTTGGTTGTGATTAGACCACGTTCACTTTTATCTCGAGTGGGTCTTGTCTTAGCTGAGAGAATCAAAATCGTCACTCTGCTGATTCCATGGTGGACACACTGTTTTTGATCTTGCAGAAGCTCATCTAGATCTGTAAGTTCACTTCCTGGAATTTTTAAGGCATAATGCTGGACCTTTTCTTATTTGATATGTTGTTATGTTCATTCCTAGTTGAAGCTCTAGTGCAAGTTCAACTTGCAGCTAAGTTATCCTTAGCAAAACTGTTCCGGAATCAGTCTTCCAAATTTAGTTAGAAAATGTTTTATTGATTCATGCAAGCGTTATTTGAACGAACCTTTACAAATAAATACAAATCATTTGTACAATTTTGTCCTAATTGCACCTTAATTTTATCTTAAGTATTTAGTACCCTACCCTCCTGAATGCGATCCCATAATTCTACTCTTCACGTTTGAAATAGCGTTTCCCTCCAGATTTCTCCCACAATCTTACATCCTTGATGACGATGTCATGTGATACAGCTTTGCACATGTCGTAGACAGTCAATGCCGCGATTGTTACCGCCGTAAGGGCTTCCATTTCAACACCAGTCTTTCCCGAACAACGTACTGTGGCTGTGATTATCACTGAATTCTCAGGTCTGCTCAGCACAGCAGTTACCTTAACTGAGGATAGGAAAATATTGTGACACAATGGGATCAGTTCAGCGGTTTTCTTTGCTCCCATTACGCCAGCAATTTGTGAGATGGAAAGGACATCACCTTTGGATATGTTGTTCGTATGAATTAGATTTGCAATCTCTGGACCGACCTCTACCACTGCTCTTGCGGTAGCTTGGCGATCAGAGATGTCTTTTTCCGAAACGTCGACCATTTTTGCTTTACCCTCGGCATCAATGTGGGTCAAGTGACAGAAACGTTTTTGCGCGATGTGATTTGTGCAGACTTGTGAAAAAAGTGAAGTTAAGTGTTTGGAGTCCATGTTCCATGGTGATAGTGTAGAATGTTTGAAAACTGAAACAGAAAAGGAGAACACCTTTTTAACATTTTGAAATGCATTCACTGGGCTGAATGTGAGTAATGAAGACAGTGAAGTGCATGAACTTATGAAATCTTCAAGACTAACCTTAATGGTCTAGAAATTTGAACGAAAATTTACTAATTTACGACGAATACTATCCACCGATTAGTATCATCGGCCGGTTTTCCATTTGAGACAAATTCAGCATGCCTACAAATAATAAATAACGTTTAAATCATAAATTTGGCATAAGGATGAAAGGTTTCGGAAAAGGTTCACATCTGAAAAGTTTAGGCATACAGGGTGTTCGAATATAGTTTTGCACCGGACCCAATAACGAACTGTTCATGAACTGTTCTCCTTGGTATAGGGTACATGATAGTTGATAATTAGACGGAATTGTAGACGAAGTGCTATTGCTCAGCAGTTTTTTCATTAAACTTGCCGTTATTCCTAGAGAAGCTGGTTAGGAAGCTCCTGATTTCTTCTGGATGAATGGCAGCAAAGGAAGTCATGCGTAAAGAACAGCAGGGCACTACCTCATGAATGCAACGAGCGTTCATCACTCTCCAAGCATAGCCTACAGATGGGGTCCGGCTTCGTTAGGAGGCGATGACCAGTGATGATTCTATTGGTGTTCCTGTTCACATTAATAGCCTTATACTAGCTTGTGTTTTATGCTCTTTTACTTAGCTACAGTGATAACTAGGATAAGGAGGCACCCCATCAGCTGGTGGAGTCCTAAGCATTTAATTCTAAGCGAAATATGGCTTTGATAGGGGGAGTAGAACACATAATATGTTTTTTACAGAGCTAAGCCGATCGTAAGAGTCTTGAGAAAATTGCAGCCGCGTTTTTACGTAGAACCTAGTTATAATTGGCTTATAAAGCCAAAGAAATCATTTCGGTAACAAGGCTTTTGCAACAAGAGAGCCATGTTTTTATCGATCTCAAAGCCATTTCCATCGGTCCAAAAGAGAAGGAACTGTAGAAAGAGAAATTTAGTCTGGCTTGAGGTCCTATTAGCTTTACAAGCTTGGGATTTGCCTATTTGTAAAGGCATTGACAGTGCTAATAAGAGAGATCATCTCGCGTCTTGCTTCGCTAATTATACAATGCGTGTCGATGGTGCTAGTGCAAGTTCCCTAACTAGTGTGGTACTCCTTGGTTGCTTTAGCAAAAAAAGAACCGTGAAGATTTAAACTCCGTTTGAGTGATGTGGTAGCCAAATTCGAAACTTTGATAGCGACTAAGCTAGGCTTTTAAAGCTGTTTGAGCATTGGATTGCTTTTTATTTTTAGACATGCCTGCAGGACTGTGAGTAACTCTAGGTGGACGACGAGACCTTGACATGGTGGTGGACAACAGACCTTGTATACGTTTAATATTGGCGAGAAGATTTCCATTTAGATCACATACTCCATCTTTAAGCCAAGCATGACAACTACTATATCTATTTCTCTTCTATGCATAAGGGTGGTTGCGGTGTCTTAACTTTAAGAACAGAATATACTTCGAGAATACTGCCAGGATACCTAGAACTAGCTTAATAATCAAGCAGCAAAAGAACGTGTTTCTAAAAGTCCCGGCATTTTTGTAATTAGCTTCACTGGCGTGTGTTTGAACCACATGCATTGAGCCTATAGACAATATTTACATATGTGGTTCTTAACAATTGTGTAAGAAATGTTTTTGAGTCACTGAGTCAAAGTACATCATTCTACCAGAAATCGTTGTCATAACACGAGAGAAGTCGGAGGAGACATTACCTAATCAAAACTTTACTGATAACAACTTCATTCGAACACCCTGTATATTAAGTCGTTCACAATTTTTAACACATTTCTTACCAGCATGTTGTTTTTTCTTCCGTTTCACTGCTGTCGATATCAAGGCAACCAAATCATCCTCCGAACATTTGTTTCTTATTGCGTCCCTAAGCGAAAACTCCTTATTACCGAAGAGACAGACCTGGAATGCAACTTTGTTTAGTTTAAACCACCAAAAAGGACACTCCTGACTCGTACCTTGATATTTCCATCGGCTGTTAATCTCAATCGATTGCAAGTCCCACAAAAGTGTTCTGTCATTGAAGTGATGAACCCAACTTGTCCCTTATAACCAGGCACAGCATAAGCCTTTGATGTGTCATTTGGTCCATTTGTTAGAGCTTCAAAGTTTGGCCAGGCTCTCTTGATAATATCAACTGTTTCCCTAGCAAAAGTCATCAGAATATAAAAGAATCCCTTCCAAGACTTGCATTAACTTACTTAAAAGGCATCAATCGATCTGTCTGCCATTTGTTTCCACTGAAGGGCATATACTCAATGAATCTTACATCTACATTTCGGTCCTTTGTGAACTCGACAAAATCACAGATTTCATCTTCATTGAAATTTTTCATCAGGACACAATTGATCTTTGGTTTATAGCCCAGCTGAATTGCTAGATCAAGTCCAGCAATGACACGTTCCCAGCCTTTGCGACGTGTGATTTCCTCAAATTTGTGCGGTTTCAATGTGTCCAAACTGATGTTTAGGGAATCAAGACCAGCTCGTTGCATGGGTACCAGAAGTCTGGTGAGCACCAGGCCATTTGTTGTGATACCAACATTTTCCAAGTCTGGTATTTGCTTTATTTTTTCTGTAAAGTAATGGGATAAGATTTTGACTGGGGTATCAGGTGGAACAGATTAGACATACCAATGATTTCGACAATGTCACGTCGAACTGTTGGCTCTCCACCGGTAAGACGAATCTTACGTACGCCTTGTTCGACAAATATTTTAGCCAAATAGTAAATCTCGTCTGTCGTTAGGAGGTGTGACTTTGGATTAAGAGGTACTCCTTCAGCAGGCATGCAGTATTTACCTAGTTGCAAGGTGATAAAGTAATACGTTTGAAAGTTTTTTCTAAATCCGAGCTTTTAAATTAAAGACATGAAAGAATACATGATGGACCTGCTAAAGTCTTAAGCTTATTTTGTTTAAAAATAAGTCTTGGAACTTAGTTAGACTATTACTCTGGAAGAAGAATAATCGAACGGTGCCGCACGTATTCAGGGGTCGAATTACGGCATCAGTGATCGAGTCCCTCGTCACGTAAAAACGATCATTATTACGTCGGAATGATCGTTTATACGTAATAATGCTCAATTTTACGTGACGAGTTACTTGATCACTGATGCCGTAATTCGACCCCAGATTATGATAAAGAAAAGTCATGTCCAAAAGGCTATAAAGCTTTTTCTAACGTCGCTTACGTGAGAATATTTATTATGGCTTCTGCTATCGTTTGCATCATTGCATTGTATAGGTAGTTGAACTTTAGGTCGTTGTTCTGATAGTCATTCTAGATTAACTAGGACGCTTTGAATCAAGGTTTTGGACAAGTTCAACGGATGAGCAAGTGGTTGTCAGGATTTACAACCCTCAAGTGAGAAAATCAAAAGATGTTATTTGGAACTAAAAGCAAAATTTGCATAGGGACTGAATGGGCGTGAGTAGAAATTGATAGCCTCAGATGGGAGGAGCACAATAGTCTTATTCAGCGCGGATAATTTTCCCAATTCTACAGCACCTATGCGTCATCAAGTAGGATAAACCTAACCATGTTCATTAGTTTCTTTCAGCTCTTCTGTTCTCTCCCGCTGTCGCATCGTGTTGTCTTTGGGTAGCTGGTTCTATTGCATCGATTAGGAGAACTGCTTTCATTTCAAAAATTGTGACCAATTCATTGCTATTTCGGTCATTATACTCAACTAGTGACTTATAAGACGTTATGACGGAGGAAGAAGAAAATCTTCTCCTCAACCCCTTCGCCAATCTTGGAGTTTGGGACGGGCGTTAGAACAGCCGCTACTGACACGGAGAACATGCTTCTCGATGTCAGTGACAGCTGCTCAGTCGCTAGCTGAAACCTCTCCAGATTGTCAACCTCTTCTAGACGCAGCAAATTAGGGAACAGCAAACTGACGGTAAGAAGACTACGTACGAAGGGCTGGGACGAACTGACGGAAACAGAACATGAACGACGGCATAACGCACGTGCCTATCTGCAGGATTAGCGCCTCTTGGAGAACAAGCCCACTGCTTGTATACCGATAGACGCTGCTTTTGCAGATAATACCAGCGATAGGAGGTTAATGGGGCCATCTGCCCCTCTGACTGGCAAAGACCGTTCGGGGGAAGAGTCAACCCCACCAACCAGAATAAGGTTTACAGCTCGTTTGCATCTTTAATCTAACACAGAAGCGAAATTGAATTTCCTTTCAAGGTGTTGCTTACTCTGGTAAATTTAGCCAGACTTCGTCGAATTTGCCTAGAGACAGATTTTTCAGATGATTCTTGCAGTGAACATTTGTTCGAGACCGATGAGGAATGCTAATGTTCCATCTTAGAACAGTGAGTAACCTTTTTGATCTTTCACAATCCACTGTAGTCTAGTAGACCAAATGAATAAGTTGTTCTTTGCGAGTTTAGAGAGCAGCGCGTAAGTTTATAGAAGTAGCTTAGATTTAACAAGAGCTCCATCGCCGTGCCTTGGTTGGACTGTTGAGCGAGTCGACATAGATTTGAGTCAGCAAAATAAACAAATCACTCAGCAAGCAATGACAAACCTCTTTCTCGGAGCCGTTAGGGGTTTCCGATAAAAAAAAAACAATGTAGGTCCCTATGTGGTAGGTCCCTTCGTGTCAAAGTAGGTTGCAAGAAACTAGGGCTTAGATTAAGTGTTTTAAGTTCAAAATAATAGTCCTAGTGACAGACATCAATTGGAGTTGGCCATGAAATGATATGTTTGTTAAATCTCAATGAGTTGGAGCTGGTTACGGCTATTAAATGCTACTCTTTAACAGACATTTGAAGCCAATAATTTGCGGTGCGATGTGAACAGATCAAGTGGAGTTGGATGAATTTCATGCGAACTCTGCATCAGCGTTGCGGAGTGTTTATTTCTCGATAAATAAGTTAAATATATGTCGAACATGCACTGTAAATAAAAGGAGAGCGAATTTGCGTTCACCACCACAGATATCATTGAAAAGAAATACATAGTATCGTTATAAAAGACCATGGGACATGAAAAAGTTGTGCCAATAGGTGTTCTCAGCCGTCACATCTTCGATGAGCTGGAAGACTTATTTAATAATCCAACCCACCGGATTCTCTTTCTATGTCTTCAGGATATCAATTTATGGGATCAATAGAGTTATATGTTGGTCTATGTAGGCATTAACGTCATCCGCTAGACACCTACTTACCTAACCTAAGCTATCCCCTTATAAACCATCCTTTATATCCCTCTACCCACCACTTTTATTACACATCTTTTCATTGAACTCATTACTGTCGTCTACTCATGAGCTCCCCACTGAACGCATAGATTTAACCACAAATGACCCACTATTATACATTGAAGCTGACAGTCACCTCCTTTACTTTAATTTTTCCATTAAACTGCACACTATCCGCGACATATTGCACAATATTGCATTGATCATCATATAATTGACACTATACACCATCAATCTCCATAGTCATTATACTGTGCATGTGTTCACCTTTTTGGTTTTGGGCTTGAAAAGGTTAAGAAGTAAAGGGTAAATACTTCACCTTCAATTATTATTATAAAATCTAGTTAGCGCCTATGAATAAGTGATAAAAGAAATAAATGTTTCACTTTCTGTTACGCTGACCTTCTTATATTGTTTTTCAAAACGTCTTATCTAAAAAAATGTCATTCCCTCCTTGTGGTAATGTCAAATGCCAAATATAAAACATGATTATGAGTAATTTTTGAAATTTAATTTATCGAATCTGGCAACATCTTAGTGGAGATTTTCACAACCAAATTCTCCACCTTACCCATCGACTGCTATCAGATGTGACTTTTCATTTTTGTATAGTGTGTCAATCTTATCGCCCACCGTCACCCCTTTGAAATTACATAAGCTCAAGCATCTCACTGTATACAACTTCGTAGATACATCCATATTTAATTGCCGATTTCTGAATTGAAAAATAAACTTGATTGTACTGAGTACTTACAGCGTAAATTGCATCTTTCAGTCAGTGAAATACGCAGATAGGTATGATGCCGTCCAAATGTGTCTGTTAGCGGTGTTGTCACCGTCTTTTCAGTATTCTATAGCGGTAGCAATTATAAACAAATTATAGATCAATGTCAAACGAACCATTCGGATGGGGAGTGATGTCAATCTACCTTTGTAACAGAAACAGGCTGAATTACACATGTTGAATCACCGACAGGTGGCTTCGGTATCGGGTCAACGGCTGGTTGAACATCAACTGAACTAGAGAACTTGCAATTTTGCAGCGATTGCTTATTAATTGTCGAAACTGCTCGAAAGAGACGCGGACACACGTTCTTGAGTGTCCCCATTTCAGGTAATGGTGCAATACTTTTGAACTTTTTTTTTTTATCGGCGCGACGTACCGCTTTAAGACAAACTTAGGGATCAAGTTGTTTTTCTAGTGAATTTCGAAGATAACACCCCGAAAAACACTTATTCACGTATACAATCGCGTGTGTGCGGACAAAATTTACCGAATCGGCAACAGATCCAGACTCGGGGAAGGTCATCAACAAACTAAATGTGAATCGGTTTGGTACCTAGCAAGTGGGGTCTGGTGGCAAGTCAGAAGCATATATTTTGATTAGACAAATGCTGTTCATGGAGCAGCTGATGAGTGGAGAGAAATCGGGTAGATTGACATCGTAAGCACATGCTTTAGCTGGTGGTGCAGGTGATAAGAGGGGCATACTCATAGGTCTGTTCAGTCAACAGTGACAGAGAAAAGTATTGCGTGTGTTAGACGTACGTAATTTACGAGTTTTTAAGTTTGTTTATGTTTACGATTGTAATTTGGTTTAACGCTGGGCAACTATACAAAAATCTGGATAACCTTTCGCAATCAAGTAACGAATGGGGCGAGACACCTCTTGTTGACCTGTTTGCCTTAAATGCATATCATGCAGATTATGTTAGTCACACCGAGGTACCCTCAAAAGGAGGACGGTCTGGTGGAAGCGAAAGAATTATGCAATATCTACCTTATGTATGTAGGTATGTATACCAGTTTCCTGCTTCGAGATACATATTCGGAGCTTAGGTCCGGGAGGAAATGTTAAACCTGCGTTAGGGTTGTCAAAAGGAGTGGTTATGGCGTAAAGAGAGGACCAATACGTAGAAAAAGGAAGCTGCCCCTTATTGAAATTTGTTGGTACGAGGATCTGCTGCGAGAAAATTTGTTGCGGGCAAGAGTTATTGTGACATAAAGGCCACATTTTCTAACATCAATTCAATATTTGCCCACACCTCTGCTGTAGGGATATTATTTAGAAAACTCCTAAGTTAATGGATGAGACCGATACAGGTTGCCAGTGGAGGACAACTAAAGGCTAAAGTAATAATGTAAAGGATAAAATGCTTAGATTAGGGATATGACGTACGATGAGCCTTAAGAAGTTCTTGTCGTGGCTTAGGGGTTAGTGCATTGGACTGCTCGCCGAGCACAATTCGTTGTGTTTTCGTTCGAATATTTCTCGCATAGTTTCTATGTAAGGCAGTCCAATTCCGGCTTCCTTCATCCACCTAGTGGAGCATCTATATGGGCTTAGTTTGATAACAGAGAACTCTTCTGCACAGATCGTTAGAGATACCACCACACACAATTGCACACAATTTTATTAAAGCCTTTGGAATCATCTGTTTAGAACCAATGATGAGAACTTTCGAATCCACTTTCGAGGGACTTCACTAAACAGATGAGGCAATCCGTATTCGGTGGCATGCGGCATCCTTTCCAATTGCATTCGATTAGATTCATCATTGAAGCTTGTTGCTCTCTAGAAATTCAAATCTATGACGCACAAGTATTCAAAACAAAGAAGTTCCTGTCAACTGAAATTGATAAGATTCCTTAGCTCCAACCTTGATTTGAACTAAAATAGATTTTAATCACTTCAATGAACATTTATTCATTAGAAAATTTCTTAGAACTACGATTTGCTTATCAGTCACTCGGTAGCGAATACATGTGCCCCGGAGTCTTATACTCTCATCAATCGTCACTCTCATCCTCGTTTGAACCCACCATTTTGTCGTATATCTCGGCAACGCCATACTCTTGAACAATTCTCAAGTCACGAACACATGCTTTAATTGGTGTTACCACACATAGAGGTTTTCGTCCATCGAAATACCCATTATTTCGTTGATACTCGACTTTTTTTGTTTCCAAGAACTCCACCAACCAATCGAAACAGGCACATTGCCAAGGATTTCCCTCAATGGCCACCTTCTTCAGGAACGGAAATGTTGCATTAACCTCGGGTAAAAATGACAACTTGTTGTGATCGATTAGAAGCTCAGAAAGGCCATTGAATGATTCAAGGATATCGGCAGGAATATTTTCGATGTAATTGTTACCGAGGTGCAGTTTCTTTAGCCTCTTCAACGGAGCAAAGACACGTATGTCCAACTTGTCATAGGAATTGTGTCCCAGACTGAGATAGTCGATGCTGGTGAGAGGGGCAAACACATCACTTGGCAGAGTTTTGATGTTGTTTCGATTGAGCATGAGTCTTCGAAGCCTTGGCATTGACCCCGGAAAGACATTCTTATTCAGTGTTATTAGGCTGTTCCCGCCGAGGTCAATGGTAACCAGCTGGAGCAAGTTGGCGAAAGTATTTTCTCCAATTTCTGAGATGTCATTGTTATAGACGTACAGCTTTCTTAGCGATCGTAGACCGGAGAATGAGGTGGAGTCCAGCTTTTTGATGGAATTTCCCGAAATGTTGAGATTCTGCAGCAAAGTGAGGTGCTGAAACGGTTGACCGGAAATGTCAGCGATATTATTCTGACTCAGATCCAAGTGCAGGAGTTTCACTTGACCAAAGCCGAGGAATACATTTGGCGTAAGGGATTCAATGCTGTTGTAGGACAAGTTCAACACTCTTAAGTTGGACAAGCCCTGAAATGCACGATCTTCGATTTTTCTCAACGGATTCGCTGTGATCGAGAGAACCTTCAGCTGAGGCATTCTTCCAAAGTTGTTCGATGGTATCTGGGAAACACGTACAGTTACAGTTTACATTTTACTACAAGCCACATCTCATGTTACTCACCACATCCAACAAATTGTCACCGATTGACAAGTACTCCAGCTTTGGAACTTCCCCCAAAGAAATTGTCTTGAGAAGATTATAATCCAAATTCAGATACTCCAACTGAGTTAGCGTTTGGAATGCATTCGTCTGCACTGTGTCCAGTTGGTTGTGAGAAAAGTTTGCCGATCGTAGGTTCGACAAGTTCTCGATCATGTTTCGTGTGATCACCCCAAACCGGTTATGACTTACATCCAGATACTGCACTGAGGAACGGCCATGAAAATAGCTAACTTTGAACATAGCCATCTGTGTGCCAGATATATTCAAACTTCGTAGCGAGGGAAGATCTTTCCATCCATTATCGGAAGCGATGATATTACCAGCTCGGGATAGATCAAGTTTTTCAATTACATTCAGGTATTTGGCTTCATGTTCTGAAATGAACAAGGGAACACACTAAGAAAGTTGGTCGGAGTTAAGATGGGCGACAGTGATTACCTGCAACGTAAAATCCCCAACCAACGTCATTGACAATTGTAACATCTTTCCATGTTGGTGTCATTTCTCTGGAGAGATCGGCCAATGAGGCTAGATTCGAACAGGTTACACTATCTGCATTTCCATTGGGTTGACACTTTTGTGCGTTCACAAACGAGTTCAGAATAAGTAGACAAAAAACAACAACAAGTTGCGCAGAAAGACGAGTAGAACTCGTCATTTTGTGGTTACGGGAGACCGAGTGTGTGTCTTAGTTTATATGGCACGAAGATGTTATATCGAAGGTGGTCACGAAATAACTGATGAGAATACTCTCGGTGTCAGTTGGAGCTGGATTCATCTTTCTCGATTTGGTGTTACTGGTTGTTGGCACATTTCAAAAGCGAACGAGTAAAAGAGTGCTTTCATCGATAATCCTTTGTTGTGTGCTCAGCTTGGTCAAAGGGTCTTCAAATGCCGGATATCGTTTTTGAAAAATAATAAGGGACGATTGCATCTTAGTTTGGTTCCTCTTCTTGTTAGACAAGAAATGACCATGCTATTGTTTTGCTCAAGCGATAGGAGGTTGAACTTCCGATGATTTAGACCAACTTGAGCTGGAATTCCTACAAAAATCAACATTTGTTCGCGACATCACTTCCTGATTTGTTTTGTTTTGGTTTAAAAGGTTCCATGCGAGGTGAGATCAAAGCACCTTTTCATTGATCTGGATCTTGCTCAACCTCTCACCAGTTAGCTACGCAAAGCCTTCTGGCGCCCGTAGTTGCCTGGTCTTTAAAACTTTAAATGTTTGGTCTCCCTGGATGTCTTGAGCCTTCTGGCTGGGAATCAAAAATTTTCTTTGCTGAAACGTTGTTTTCCACTAGCACGATGTATTCCAGCCAATGTGGTTCCCGTTTCTTGGCTTTTGGACTGCACACACATAATGGTGCAGCTCATATGCATAGTTTGCAGGCAGGACCGAAGATCCTTTCACTTACCTATTATAACGCTACAGTTCGGGGTGAACCAGGGCCTCAACCTCAATAGTTTATTACTTTCTTCAGTGGGAGTTGGAGCTTGGACAGTCGGGCTCTGATTCGAGCTGCTCCCAAGAAATGGGCCGAGTTGATGTTGGGCCCTTTGAACGTTTGCATGGTTGATTTGGAAGGTGGTATAACTATCAAAAGAAAGCCAGGTTACCGTGTGGAGATCTCTTCAGATCCATGTGGTATCATAATGGACCTATCACTGGTCTAAGTGTGCTGGCAATAGCTGGCAGCCACTTCAACCTAACCTAACCTAACCTACTGTGTGGATACGATTGTGAGGAAATCTAGTGTTACTAATCACCGAGCTTCGAGGTGATACGGATGTTTTCCAATTTTGGCATTAAAGTCCAAGAGTATGATTTTGACATTGTATCCTGGACAGGTTCCGTAGGCTCTCTGCAGGAAGTCATAAATTTCCTCTTTGACAGACTCCTCAGCGTCCTTTTTTTAGGCTGTCCGTCTTGGTCTTAATATGAAACGTAGAAATGTGCAACATTTTGTGACAGCAAATAAAGAAGTCGCACGGTGATCTTTTCAGGATTTCTGATCGTATCCAGCGTATCACCGTAATATCTGTCGGGTACTGCGTGAGAGGGCATTTTAGTTTTCGAACAGCTCCCGGGGTGTACAATGCATAGTCTTAGTTCATGATCCGTGAACGTTCCGGGTCTAGTCTTCAAAAACGTGGAAGAAGCTCTAATAAAAGTAAACGGGATATCGAGCTCAGCTCTGAGCATCACAGGGAATTCGTCTATCATTGCTTGAGCCAAACCTAGAGTCACGGTGCGTACTTGTAAATTTATGCGCACTTTCGCAAACTGGCTTAAGCAATGTTTTAGGCAATCGGTAGTCACCCACTCAATCGTCATTCAGTTAAATAATAAAAATGTGGTTAATGTCAAGCCCCTTTCTGTTGATGATAACCCGACAGCAAGTTCAAGTTTTGAATCTCCTTATCAAATAAAACATGGATCGTCAGCAGCGTTGCAATATTTTTTTTTATACAAATATTTAGAGGATATATTTGTATATAAAACTGGAAACATCTACTCCAACTTTACAGTAGGGCGGAGTTTTATTTAAACGTTAATTGAGAAGGCAATCCGGCAATTAACTCGTGTTTACTTTTCTAAGTTCTTTGAATACTATTACCACTGGTTACCACAATGACTCACAGTTGTTGTGCCTTCGTAAACCTGCGTTTGGTTAAGTTTGTGTTAAAAATAAAAACGGAATTTATTGCTCTTGAATGAAATTAGTAGTTGTTTACGTTTTTTAAAGTTTTGTTGTGCATATTTTGCTGTCGCAACACGTCAACGTGAATATGAACAACAACACTGTCAACTTTGCTTCAGAATATTTTTTATTACAATTCGACAGCAAGGGTTTAAACTTCGAGCAAACAGTCTTTCCTGAATGCTCTACGTCTGTTTAGAGTTCAACTCTGAAGAGTACCAATAGAAACTCTCGAAATGAAACACAACATCAGGACTTTGACAAGATAATCATTTCATGAAGAATCAGGAAATGATCAGACTTAGCGAACGTTCTTAGAGACTTTCTCACTGAACATTGCCTACTCAACTACCATTTCAACAAGTTGGACGTAAGCCCACATGGAAATGTGCTGACTTTGGGTGGAAGTTCAAGAGATTGTTAAGCACAGCTCGACACTGACTCTTAGATTTCTATAAGTTACCCTGATGCTCTACAGAAAAGAGGTTAGTAAGTCAAAATGTAGATCTTGACATAACTTCTGCGAGAAGATTGATAACACAGCGGAATCTTCCAGGCTATGTAAGATCCTCCCTAAAATACCACAAATGTCAGGTGTCATAATGCATCCAGTTGGTACCTGGGTAGACTCTGATAAAAATCTTTAGATCTGCTGATGGATACATACTTCCCCGGCTGCACACCCTTCACTGCCAATTTACCAGTTCTAGACAGCTTTACGCAACCACAGACTGATCAACTGATCTATCCAGGATACTAAGCTAAAATGGGCAGTTTTCAGTTTTGAACCATACAAAGCACCATTGTATCTTTCCAGTACAACTTCAAAGAGCCGTCCTTGATGTCAAACACATTCTAGCACGCATCCTTAGAGGCCGTCAAAATCTTGGTTCAACACCCAGTGCCTGAACTAAGGTGAAAGTTGTTTTTGTACCAAAAGAAGGCAAATCCTCACACACAATCCTTAAGGACTTTATGCCGATAAGTTTAGTACAGGTTCAAGAATCTGGTGCTATCATTCAAACCCACTACGAAATGCAGTTGCGTTTAAGCTAAACTTCGCAGTACCAACATATTTTTTAGAGTTTCGATCACCCATCGGCTCCTTCATGATTGTAGACGGTACTTATGTTGCATTTATTTGCTGGGTCTCTAGCTTTTCCAAGGATCGGTCATCGGTCAACTCTGGTTGTACCGCTGTACGTACTTTATGCTTCTCCGGTACTGGAACTCAAACTCTAACTCCTTTTACTTCTGATTTGCCTTCTATTCGAACATTTACCGAATGATAGCCATGTGCTTCTCGTCCTTCCAACCATTACACCTGCTTATGATCGCTCCTGCGTCTTCGACAAAATCTTCGCATTAATACTAATCGGAGCCATCCACCTTTTATCCCGATGTCGGTGGCCTTAGAGATTTACGCCGTCTCGAAATGTGTCGATACTAGTAAGGGTACAGCACCTAGAATCACAATCTTGGAGGAAGTTCAACGTTGATTGCCTTTAATCTCAATTTACTGTCAAAACCTAGACCGCAGGTTGTTGGCAACTATGTCACTGATCTTCCGCACTTGCTTTCATTTGACTTTTCGAAAGATCTAGGGATGCTTTCTAGAAAATCTATTTAAAAAAAGCTTCAAGGATTACAGAAATCCAGGAAATTTAGGTGGGTAAATTGAAATCTCAAGGCCTGTCTAGATGAAGAAGTAAAACAGTCGTTTCAATGATTATTTATTCAATTATCAACTCCACAAAGCTTCTAAGAACCACAATCAGTCTCACGAATACAAATATTTCGACTTCTTTGACTACACCTTGCCCTGCTCTTTCTTTATAGAGGCCTGTAGCATCTCTTCATAGATATTACCGACTCTAAACTCCCGAACTGCTTTCAAATCTCGAACACACATCTTGGTCGGTGTTATCACACAAAGAGGTCTTCGTCCATCGTAGTATCCATTGTCTCGCTGATAGTGGATTTTTTTGCCTTCCAAAAACTCGACTAACAAATCCAAACAGGCACACTGCCAAGGATTACCTTCGATGGCGACTTTCACCAGAAACGGAAACGAGCCATTGACTTCCGGTAGAAATGACAACTTGTTGTGATCGATGAGCAGCTCCGAGAGTTCGTTAAAACTTTCAAGAACATCGGCTGGGATTTCTTCAATGTAATTGTGAGCTAGATGTAGTTTCTTGAGCTTCTTCAGCGGAGTAAACATTCGACGGTCCAATTTGTCATGTGAGTTGTGCCCGAGGCTTAGGAAGTCGACGCTAACGAGGGCAGCGAATGTATCGTATGGTAGGGTTTTTATGTTATTTCTATTGAGGAAGAGCTTCCGTAGCTTTGGCATTGATTCTGGAAAGACATTCTTATTGATGGTGGTTAGTCTGTTCCCGGCGAGATCAATTGCATCCAAGTTGGAAAGTGAGGAGAAAGTATCTAATCCGATCTCTACGATGTCATTGTCGGATATGTATAGCTTTCTGACTGATCGTAGACCGGTGAATGAAGTCGAGTCCAGTGTCTTGATTGCGTTTTTCGAGATGTTTAGGCTTTGAAGGAAGTTCAGATGTCGGAATGGTTGTCCGGAAATGTCGGCTATTCGATTATGGCTGAGGTCTACGTGTATAAGTTTTACTTTGTCAAAGCCTAAGAATACATTTGGCGTCAGTGATTCAATGCTGTTGTAGGACAAGTTTAAGACTTTTAGATTTTCCAAACCCTGGAATGCACGGTCGTCGATCTTTTTCAACGGATTGGCAGTGATCGAGAGTGTGATCAGTTGAGGCATTCTTGCAAAATTGTTCGACGAAATCTGAAAGGTACAGATAAGTCGTTAAGTTTATTTTCATAGTACGGATCACTTTTATTGCTTACTCACCACATCAATCAGATTGCTATCGATCGTCAGATACTCCAACTTTGGGACTGCCCCCAATGCAATCACCTTGAGAACGTTAAAATTGAGGTTTAGATACTCCAGCTGAGTGAGCGTTTCGAACGCATTCATTTGCAGAGCATCAATGCGGTTATGAGAGAAGTCTGCCGATTGCAGGTTCGTCAAGGTTTCGATCATGTTTCTTGTGATCGCTTCAAATTGATTATGACTTGCGTCCAGTTGTTGGAGTTTGGAACTTGGAGGGAAATAGATGGCTTTAAGCTGAGCCATCTGCGTTCCAGAAAGATTCAAGCTCAGAAGATTGGGAAGATCTTTGAATCCACGATCGGAGGCGACGATTTTACCGGCTTGAGATAGATCGAGTTTATCAATAACGTCCAGATTTTTAGCCTCCTTATCTGTTTTTATAAAAATAAGTCACCTTTAGGCTATAGTCAGGAGACAAAGAGTGAATTACTGATTACCTTCGAGGTAGAATGTTTTCCCAACGTTGTTAAGAATCGTTACATTTTTCCAGGTCGGTGTCGTCTTCTTGGAGAGATCGGTCAATGAGGCCAGATTCGAACAGGTTACACTATCAACGTTTGCACTGGTTTGGCACTTGTGTGCGCTCACAAACAGGTTAAGACCGAGCAACAAGACGACAACAAATTGCGTTGAAATAACAAGCGTCATTTTTTTGTGGTTAAGGCAAACAGCCGGTATATGTCTATACGATGCGGAGAAGACGTTATCACGAAGATGGATGTGAATCAACTGATGACAAGAGTTCTGGATTGAGTCGGAATAACTATAATTGTTTTGCTGTAAGTGAGTTTGCACATTTCTAGAATGAATTAGGGAAAATATGCTGCTGTTGGATTAAGATTGAAATTATTGCTCACTTACATATGTCGAAGACGATAAAATCGGCTATGGAACCAGTGTGCGTATTCGTCGTCCGGTCAATGCAAAAAAACGCAGTAAACGAAGGTGTCGCTGAGAGTCTGAGGGATCTTTCAGAACAATTAAACATTTCGAAAGGGCTCCCTTTAACGAAAAGACTTTCAACTCCATATTTGTAAAATTCAGGAGCTCAAGCCAGCAGGGCAAGCTGATAGTTGGTTTCTATTTCTAGTCAATCAAAAGGAGAAAGATAATTATTGGTGATGAGGCGCGCTTTAAACTACATATATGTTTCGTGTGCAAACATAAACGCCCAATTTGGTGCACAGTGAATCCTCAAGTGTTTCATGAGAGACGGATATATCCCTGATGATCTCTGTTTGGTGCTGAGCCTGATACGTCAAGCCTTCAGACGCGATGTCTTCGTTGTTCTCGACTGTAGGACCAAATATTTGTAGTGGGTCACATTATCTTTTTGTAAAAGAGTCGAGATTTAATCACAATACCTCCATGTGTGCATAAGATATTGTTTCAAGAACCTGGTATTTAGAATAACTTCATCTACGCAATTGAGGACATTAATAAAGAAATCCACCAATCTAGATCTGATAGCAAAAAAACAACTGTCTGATCTCGATGTATCTGGCTGATTTCCTCCAGACTTGCTTAATCTCTGGATGCGCATCGTACAGTGCAGAAAGATTCCAAAATGGGTGAGTTCCTTTTGGCATACGTATTAAACGCTTACCTTAAACTTTGTACCTCGTATTCCAAACTAATATTTATAAACAGTAACGGACGAGGTCCGATAAGTCTTATCATTTGTCAGCAGTTTTGCCTTCAGCATATGTTAAGGTTTTGACACGGTTTTTGGAATGAATTTCTCAGGATTTTAACCTCCCTTATGTCTGCCAGAGTCATTGGTCGGAACTTTCATCGATAGTTGAGAATTTCGAGAGCACAACGGTGGAAAGCATTGCCCTCCAAGATGCAGACAAATTATTACTTTCATCCAAGCCCTATCTGCTTCCCGAAGTCCTTAAACTGCGGAATTATTTCTGCCACTAAGCCGGCTCACTAACAGGCCATTATGTTCTAGGGAACAAATCATCTCGACAAACTGTCATCGGGATAGCACAGTGACCAGATGTACATTAGAAAGATGAACATTGAGTGGCCTGCAATGGTACTGACCGCTGCGTGGCTGTCAAAATAGAATGAAGCATGAAGAATAGTTGCATGTCGATGTCGAGCTTTGTTTGAGAAATACTGCCATCGGCACTTGGTCTACAGTGGTAAGTGTTAATAAGCTAAGTTCTATGATCCTAAGGCTCCTTTCCGATAGAAAAATTCTTCAAAAGGAATTGTAGATGTCGTTCCCTTAAAACCTTATTCTCTTTTATTTCCCTTCTTACATTCCTAAACTTGTCTGATTCATTTAATTATGTATTATAGTTTCAATTTGTTTTCTTTTTAGGATGCGATAGAATCTTGCCTGTTTCACTTAAGTCTCTAGAGGTCGTTGCACCATCTACGAAGCATATTAGAGTTCTTCAGCTAGTTCCTAAAGATTTCGATGTGAACCTACTGATATTTGACACCGTATATCCTCCTGTCGCCAACTTCCGTTTTGAATGATAGAGCTCCATAAAAGATCAACACCGAATAAAGTCAATCCTCAAAACTTTTAACTTTGCTTATTAATAAAGAGCCTCAAAACAAATTGAAGCGTTTTTATTTATGGTTAAGTTGAGCTATAAAAAGCCTTAGAAATAAGGCTCCATACATCAGCTTAGGTCTTAAAGATGCATGCGCAAACTTACCCTTTCTCTCTCCACAAAATCCAGCCAATCACGAAAAATCGACCTCGAATTCTACGAAAATTTTCATAAAATACCAGGCCACCAGAAACTCAGAAAAAGCAGTAGGTATCCATCCGCACAAGAAAGTATGCAATACTAAAAACAAACAAAAATTTCTCAACTACTGAGCAGAAAAACTCATGGCATACCCTACGGCCGTTCGAAGAATCATACAGCCGTGTGGTATGCAGCATGTAATCCACAAAAATGTCGGGCAGAAAATATTGTATACCCCACGGTCATACGTTTTTCTGAATCAACAATAATTTCGCCAAAAAAATAATGCATACCCCACGGCCGGATGATTTTGCAAACGGCTGTGGCATATGCAATGGTTTTTTTTTGCTAAAATGGTAGTGGCTTTTATGTTGCATACCCCACGGCCGGATGATTTTGCAAACGGCTGTGGCATATGCAATGGTTTTGTTTTTTGCTAAAATGATCGTGGCTTTTATGTTTCATACCCAACGGCCATATAAATTTGCAAACGGCCTTGGGGTATGCCATGACTTTTTCTACTCAGACATTTTTGTTTGTTTTTAGTATTGCATACTTTCTTGTGCGGATGGATACCTACTGCTTTTTCTGAGTTTCTGGTGGCCTAATATTTTCTGAAAATTTTTCGTGAAATTTGTGGGATTTTTCGGATATGACGTCAAATATTAGAATTTTTCGTGGTTTGGTGGATTTGTTAGGTGGAAGGAAGCTTACTATAACGATTGAAGGCTTATTGACAAGGTAAGAACAGGGATAAGTCTTTCGTCTGTTTATACACAGAAACTTTAAGAACATAGCTTAACATACATCTTAGGAATAGGGATTTAAAGTATATACTGAAGTAATGTATGTTGGGAACAGGTATGGAATCCTGGTAGTAGCTTTGGTGTCGAGGGACTGTTCTGGTTGGCAGCCTAAGATCTTCGGAATTTTATTTTCAGTTGTTTGTTCACTGATTTGGGGCTTATTTTGGGCTCCATAGTGGCAACAGCTTGTTGCAATGAGCTGCTTACTTGGGTAGGAGTTTATCTCATCCTTGGTGAAGCATTATTGACTTCCTTAAGTTGTTACTTAATAAAGAAGTCAAAACACTAAACAGGATTTGCCGCATAGGTAAGGCTTTGGAGGTAAAGGCAGCTTTATTCAGATTTGTATGAATCCAAAGTGATTTCTCATTGTAGGATTTTTATGAAAAGAAAAAAGGGAAGTACAGTGATTACCTAGGTTGACAGTTTGCCCAGATCGTTATGTGGCGATGACTGTTTTGCTGGTTCTGCTGAGGCTTCTGTAGTTGCAGATGAAGTGCGTAACCTGTTTTAAGGTTGTCATTTTTGGTATTTTCCTTTGGACAATCAATCTGTTAGAAAGCGCAGGACACTGGTAAAGCAGATGTGTCAACATTACTGCAACTTTTGTAGTAGCTATTAAGGGCTGCTGATAATTAAACAGGGCCAACACCGACCACTTTAAATACGATGTGTGTGATCCTTTCGTTTTGAAGCAAAATATGTGTTGCGGTTAAAGGTCTTGAACGATATGCAACATGGGCCGGTCTGTTGGACGATATGCTGCATGTGGCATGCGGTGGGGCATTTTTCTGCAACTTTGCCATTCTTCTGTTTTTTTTTCTTTAATTGGCATGCGCCAAACGGCTAATGTCTACCTTTAAACTAGAGCACGGGTATTAAGGAAATTATTGTCGATGACAAATAAGATACCGATCCATATTGGTTTTAAATGCTTGCGGGTTGTAGTGATGAGGAAGCACAAAGCTATGTAGATCATTCCACGTTTGTCTTGTATGGCTTAAGAATGATTCCCTATATTTGGTAGTATGCTCAGAAGTAGCTGAATGCAGCTGACTAGAGCACTGTTTATAAAAGAAGTAATAAAACAGTGAGTGACAGGAGATATTTGTTGGGTGTTTAAGCTTATTTTTAGACTTCGCAATGTCCCTGCAGGACCTTTCCTTTCCTTCCATAACTGGGTGATAATTTACACTACAGGACATAATCCTTAGTGATGGGGCAAATGAACGCCTTATAGATTGCAGCCAGATGAGAAGGTGTAAATTATTTTCTGCATCGTTTGGAGAAACATTTTTCGCCACTAGGAATATGTGGTCGTTTCAATGAACACCCATACCGAGGGTAGACCGTTTTTCAATTTCGACGATTCAATTATGTGAAACTGATGGTACGCCATAGCCGAAGAAATGGATTGGACTTGACACGCATTATCAACAAAAAAGCTCGATACCAAATTTTGTTTAAAGCCTTTGAAATATTCAATGCAACTTACTTTCACCAAAGATTCGTTTCACCTTTCGGTGAGATAAATCGTCAGTGAACATGAGTTGCTATGAAAACCGTACTATCAGTCAATTGCGTTTTCGAGAATCTAGATATTCCATAACCTGATGAGATATTAGCATTAGCACCATGACGTTGAAGAAGAAGAAGGGAAGCAAGTGGGTAGTTGAAGAAAGAAGATAGGCTAGAGGCTAGACAAAGGCAGTTTTTCATTTACTTGGAATGAGGCCAGAAAAGTAGGACAGATGGAAAAGCTTACACAGTTGTTTCACCAGCGTGAAGGAGCAGCTACTTAGAACTATGGTTGAAATAATATCAGGACCAGTTGATTTGAAAATTTAGAGCTCATGCAGCTGTACGAGCGTGAAAATGTACTGTGTACAGATGGAAACAGATTACAATCTGGATGCGTTAAGCTGGCTGCTCAGCAAGCAGACTTACCTTGTTGCTAGTTGGAATGTCATTTTAAATGTTAGACGTCTGACGTTGGGCAAAACTACAAATTGCAAAAATTCTACAACAAAAGATCGCCTTTCATATTCAAATCGAATTTGTAATGATAACTTCAAAGTATCCTTCGTTGATTAAAAACACTATCTTTCATAGTATTCTGTAAACAAATCAAAAGTTCTTCTTTTTATTACGTTGCTCTTCTTCATTCCATTCAGCGCTAATAGGCATTTTCTTCATTTTTTTTTCATTTTCATTTTTCATTATTATCATTGTGTCGTTAATTCTTATTCGCTTGCTTTTACATTTTATGTTTTTACTTGCTATTTAGTCCTTCATTCATACAGCTTTTAATTAAATACAATTATATAGTAATCATACATAATTTATAATATTTATATATGTATATATATATTTAGCTACTAAAGTTTATTGAGTAATGATTTACTGTTTGTTTAATAATAATGATGAATAACAATAATAAATATGTATTAGTACTTTCATTTCATTTAATATTTTCATTTGAAATGCTTTTTTCTTTTTAAATGTTTTATCTTATGCGAAAATACATTCAATTAAATTAAAAATATAAGAAGAAAAATTCAATGACTCTTATATGGTTTAGTGGTTTGCTTATAGTTTTATGAAACATAAAAGAAATAATTCATTGGAGGGGCTTGATTTAAACTGAAGAAAAATAATAAAAATCATTTGAGAAACTTTACCCATAGTCTCTAAGTGGCAATTGTGTGGTTATAATCTTCAAACTTAAACATTTTTTGTATATTTTCAGTTAAAAAAAAAAAAGTTTTTGTTTCGATCAAAAGTGGTTAAATGTGGATGAGTGTGTGTGTTTTTTTTTTGTTTAAATTAGTTTGTAAAAGCTAGCCTTCTTAGTAAAGTTTGTTGAATAAAATTTATTTCAGAAAAAATTGTGCGGTTTATATTAGGACTAAGTATATTTCATTAGTTAACCACTTTTGATTTGTAAAAAAAAAAATTGTAGGAAATCAAAAGGTAATGTCTACTGCTGATGCTGCATTGCGTTTAAGCCTTAACACACTAGCGAAGGACATTATTATTGTTGACTGGGAAGCCTTTTTTGCTGTATTTCTCATATAAGCCTTAGGGCGTATGCACATGGTTTCAATTTGATGGACATAGTTGCGAGCTTTCTGTAAGATTGGACTTAATTTGATCAGTTGACTTTAGGAACAAACAAATGTAACAATTATTTCAAACGTGTCAATATTGGAAGACCTTAAGACTAGAATTCAAGAATTCCTTCTATGCCTTCTGTTCTGTGATGCTGGTGGTCATTTCATGATTATTGGAACACTTACAACTCTCTTTCACGGTTCTGCTTTGTGTTCAATGACTCTGGTCTTCAGAATTCAGTACAGTTCAGCAAGTGTATTTCAGTGCTAACTTGTTCTGACACTTTAAACAAATGTGTGTTGTTCTGTTCTGTACTGTGCTACTTTCTCATTCATTGAACAAAGCTTAAATTTTACTGTTTAGAGGTTTTAGAGACTCTGCTATGATGCAAGAGAACTGTCAGTAAAGGATTTAAAGTGATCTGAAGAGATGCGGATTCGACAAGATTCTTGAAAATGTCTAAAGCAATGCATAAAGAGTAACTAAGTGTGGATTATGTTCATGGGTATGTTACATCTAGTCTCAACTTTTGATGTTTCATAACTGCGGGTTTTAAACTGCCCCAAGAATGCATCAGTTCATTATAGAAAGACTTGCATTTAATTTCAAACTTATACAAGGCTGTCATTGTCTTCAAGGAAAACGATTAACTGCACCATATTGAGACACTTCTATTCCTTAGTTAGTTGGGTCTTTTCACCTATTACTGTGCGTCTTCAGTTTTTGCTAAACGTAAGCCCTCTTCTTTTTTTTTTTTTTTTTTTATAATTCACTAGCGCTAAAGGGGTTATGAATACCCTTATGATGCTATTAACAAAGCGCTAGTGTTGGTGTAGTGATTTCTGAAACTCAGGTGGTATTAGGTTTCAGTCTTTTTGCTCCGAGGGTGGTTTTTCCAGAATGACTGGGGAGAATTATTGCCATTGCGCTTATAATTCGCAGTATTTCTTTCGAATATCCCAATGTTATTAGTACGATCAACACTTTCAAGCCATTGCCTACCCTATTGTCAGTGTTATGCCTATACAGTAGAGTTGGCGTCAGCTTTTTTCGCAATAGACCGACTTTTTTTCTGTGACATCGGGATTCGAACCTTCAGCGTGACAAGCGATGATGTAACCACTACACCATGACCACCCTCCCAGATGAAGGCGTTGAGTAAAGTCGAGTGTCAAAAGGAAGAGAAATCTGAAGAACACTTGCAGTAACCTACTGGCGATGGCTGGAGACGGTATACAAAAAAGAAGGAAGGACACAGCACTTTAAATCTCTCTGGCTAGTGGTGGAAGGGCAGGTCAGATGAAATGGTATCGAAAGCTTCTTTGTTGAAATACATGGTCACTAGCAAACTTTGAAATTAATTTTCTGGGACATGCCTGGCGTTGCATAATTTTAGAGAAGTTGTTTATAAATTTGTAAGCCCTCTAAGCTTTAGCATCAACCTAAGTTTGGACGGCTTGACTGAGTTAAAAAATTCTACTGGACATTGGACAGCTTATAGAATGTACAAAATACAAAAATTTATACATGACTTTGTTCAGTGAAGTTATTGAGGCTAAGGTATGTAGGTGTGTACATCAGGGTTCGCCCTAAGCCAAGCTCCCTTCAATCCAGTTGGGGGTTGCTTTATCAATAAATTCCAAATACCATTGCCTTGGTGAATATTGTTTGCAGATGATGTAGTGTTTGCTGTGGAATCACCTAGTCAACTGCAACAGAACTTAGACAAGTGGTTAACATTTACAGCAAAATGGGCTGCGCATCAGTTGAAGCAGTTGGTGAAGTACCAAACGAAAGCATTCGCAGATGCAACAGTAGATGAGGATGTGACTCATAGAATAAATTAATGGATGAAATGGACTGGTCTGGTGTTATGTTTGAGCCTAAAATGCAAGTCAGAGCAAAAGGTGAATTATACGGACCACCTATACTATATGCTGCAAAATGCTGGACGGCAAAGAACACTCACAAATAAAAAACCTTGGCATCAACGAAATGAGAACGCTTAGATGGGCTGGTGGTGTAACAAGGTTGGACAAAATAGTAATCAAGTATTTTGGCCGGAAAAACTTAAAGAACTTCGACTCAGACGGTATGGCCTGGTCATAAGGAGACCAAAAAGTACTTGAAATCCCAACTGCAGGGGAACCAAATAGACCAATCGATAACCCAGGACCGGAGATTGTGTACAAGGAGACTTGACCCCATTTAAAAGAGGAAGAAGACATGACTTTGTTGCGGGTCTTGTTGTGTTTTACTGATCTTTCTCTAACTTGCTCATTACTCTGCTCTTAGGAAGCACAGCAGGGGGGGTAAGTAGACCATTACAGATTACAACAAGAGATTATTAGAAAGTTTGAATACATTTTAAAAATTGTTAAATTCTCAAAGCCGTCTTACAAATAAACCATTTTTGGTGGAAAAAAAAAAATTAACATTCTACTTGATCTTCCAAATAGATCCTTGTGCATGCACCCTTACTTTGTCTTTTGAAAAAGCTATTTTCTTTTTTTAATTTATAATTATTTGTTATATCATTATTCTAAAATGATTTAATATGATTTTTTTATGTTTGTTTTGTATAATGAATCATTTGTAGATGATTTTTTATTTATTTTTTTAAAATTTAGTAATCAAGAGTTTTTAAATTGCTTGTATCTTGTATGTTTTTGTTTATATAGTTCTGTTTAATACTTAATGTCCTATCGAGTACAAATCACTAAAAGTCAGACTATCGTAACAGTAGGGGTTAAATTTTGTTGCTTTTGTTGTTGATTCTGTTGCATATGATGATGGTGATGATGATGATGATGATGATTATGATGTTTTTGTTGTTGATTATGGACTTTTTGATGATGTTGTTGTTGATTTCTGACTTCCACTTCTTCATAACCATTTTCCTTGCCATTGTAATGGTGATGATAACCATTTAATAGATTTTTACGATTCTCTTCATCAATACTACTCTCCGAGGAACTGTTACTTCTTGAATCACCATTAAATGATGTTGTTGAGCCATTACATTTCCTTGCTGGTGATGTTGACATTGTATCACCAATAAGAGTTATCTTAACCGGTTTATAGACTACAGTGGCGGCATTTGGACGCTGTTGTTCCCATGCGATTGATGCTCGCCTTGGTGATGGTGAGATCTGATTGTAATTGGTGAATGTTGTTGAGATAACAGTATGGCGGCGAGTTTGATTTGTTGTTGGTGTTAATGCCTCCGTTGGTGATGTACTATTACTGTTATTATTAGACGATGTTGTGGTGGTGATTATCGTAGTGGCAGGGAAATGTGTAGTATAACTTGTATATTCAGGTTTACTTCTAAAAGAGAACAGTACAAGTAAATTTGTTTAAATTTAGTTGTAAAATTTAATTTAAGAGGAAGCAGGAATTAAAAGCAAATATTTTTATTTATGCGGTTTTGGTTGTTGTTTTGGAAAGCAGATTTTATTTGTTTTTAAATTTTTTTTTTTAATCAAGAGTTGACATGCAAGTCAGGGATAAAATATTATTAAAATTTACCTCACTGGACTACAATTTGCAGCATGCAATAGTAATACGTTTACCATTTTAAAAAAAATTGTCTGTTATACTTTTTAGGGGGTATTTTCTTAGAGATTATTATGGATATTAGCTTAGTAAGGACTTAAGGGGCTTGTGCGGGCATTTTAAAAAATTAACAAAGTTAAATAAAGAGAAAAAAACATTTAAAAGTATGGTTACACCTGACTGAAATAAATGCTAAACTTTTTTTTAAAAAGGGACTGTGTTTGGCGGTCACAATAAAATTCGATTTTGAAAAGTAGTAGATTAAAGTCTTTTATAAAGCTTACAAAATGTTAAATTCAGATTCATGACTATCCTGTTGTACCAAGCCGACATGTTTGCTATGAAAATATACATCCGAGAAAATACAGATTAATCTATAATCAACAGAACCGGAGCAAAAACAACAAATCTGAACATCCTTTCGAAGATTCAGCGACTGGCTTGCGTAGGAATCACAGGTGCAATCATAACAACACCGACTGCAGCCCTCGAGATGATGCTGGGATTAATACCTGTGAATCTTTACACAAAGGAAGTGGCCGTGAAAACTGTGCTTCACCTACAACAACTCAACCTTTGGAAAAAGCCCTGATAGGTCATCTAGCAATCACCAAGTGGGTAAACATTGAAGCCAAAACTGACTATTTACCACCGATCCAGACCTGTAAAATTTCAAGTACAAGTACAAATGTAATTCCTTGGTAATTGTACTTACAGAATTTGATAGATCAGGACAAGGACTTGCACTTGTAATTCCTTTTAAGTACTGTTAATTCAATTTAAGCACTTTCAATTCAATATAAGTACTTAAAATTCCTTCTCAATTCATTTTCAATTCCTTTTCTTTGAATTGAAAACCCTTTACAGGCATTGAAGTACTTAAATTGAATTGAAAATGCTAAAATTGAATTGAAAGTGCAAGCCCTGGTCCTGATCTATAAAATTCTGTAAGTACAATTACCAAGGGACTTGTACTTGTACTTAAAAACAAATAAATGCAAAGGAATAACATTTGTACTTGTAATTGAAATTTGACAGGTCTGCACCGATCCCGGAATTCAGTCTAAACCTCGAACTCAAAATTCCTTCCAGAGAGAGCTGGACAGAAGGAGAGGTCATTTACCCCTACCATATATACATCTTCACGGATGGGTCAAAAATGTATGCGTTGGATCAGGGATCCAAACATCGCCCGGTCTATAAGACTTCCAAACCACTGCAGCGTGCAATCCCCGAAGTCTCGAGAGAACTATCTCAACAGGCACTCCCAAGAAGCTACATTGACATATACATTGATAGTCAAGCAGCCATCAAAGCCATCACATCCAAAACGATTAGATCCAAAATAGTGAAACGCTGCCCACCAATCCTAACGTCACACTCATCTGGATCTCGGGACACTCGGACATCCATGGAAATGAAAAGGCGGACGAGCTACCAAAATGGATCCTGATATGGATCTAGCAATGGCCAATAACTCAATCTTACCCCCATTAGAACTTAAAAAGTCCAAGAACTCGCGAACGAGAGATGGACTTCATTTACAACATGCCGCACCTCTAGAATGCTTTGGACAGATCCTAACAAGACAAAAACGAAAGAAATCATCGTTGTCAACAGAAGTCACCTAACACTTTTCACAGGTATTATAACAGGTCATAACCTGCTAGCGGCCCACTTAAAAAGAATGCGTTTGATCACAACAGATCTATGCAGAGGTTGTAGCGACATAGACGCGGAGGAGGACACATTCCACCTCCTATGCGAATGCCCAAGCCTCAGCAGAAACAGGAAGACAACCCTCGGATCTCTACTGATCCATTGAGTTCCCCTAAAGTGGAATATCCAATCTGGAAAAAAAAAAACAAAGAAGATATGTCTGTATCAGTGTGTTGGTGCTCGTTCGGCCTCCCTGAACCATCCCAAGTTCGTAATGAATTTTAGAATGGTTTTTGGTGACTTCTTAGGCAGATCGCCCAGGTTGTTGAAATAGTATTCTGTGTATAGGATGGAGCTCTTCTTTGTCTTTATCGCCGTTGCCTTTGCATAAATCGTCTGTAATCGGTTGTGTATTGTGATAATTCCTATCAAGAGTGCACTTTTCACAGCTGTTTCCTTTAGGTAGAGGTCCAATGGAATCAGGGAGAGTATAGTTTCAAGGGCAGTAGTTGGATTGGTTTTAATGCCACCAGTGGTGGCTATACATGCTTGTCTTGGATCTTGGTTAGTGCCTTGAGGTTTGTGGTCACTTTGCCGTTGGTCATCAGACTAGGCAGTGGTAAGTCAGGATGGGTCTGACAATGGCAAAAGACGATTGGGGCTTTCTTTATTCTTTCTTAATTGTTATCTTTCCATGTCAGTTTATGGTCGAGAATGTATCCTAGGTATCTCGTCTTTTCTGAGACTTAAAGTGAAGTTGCATCGAGTGTTCTAGTCCTTATGGCGATGTAGATAGGAACTGCCTACAATTACTTATATCGGTAGTCAGCAGAATCGAAGTGTTTTATCATTTGGGTGCCCAGACACAGCCGTCATGAAGGAAACGACATGGTGGACTTGCTACCTAGAAAAGAAGCAGCATCACAAAAGACTATAGCAACTATTACAACTAAAAAGCAGTCCGATCCAAAGAACCAGGAGAACACAATCTATGTCACTGTGATTGCTTTATCAAAACACGTCATTTATCTTGAAGCATCACAGGCATCGTGAGACCAATACTGAGATCTTAGAAAGTACAACTTTTACCAATTGAAACTTCTTTAGACTAACAAGGCAATTGAATGGCAAAGGGCTCTGTTGAACAACTTAAGTGATCCTTTGTCAGACCTTAATTATCCCAGTCCTGCTCGATGGTGCAGAGGCATGAACTTTGTAAAAAATGGACGAGGTTGCTCTTGGTTGTTTTGAGGGGAAAATTCTTTCGGTCCTGTTTGAACAGACGGTGAGTGGAAGAGGTGATACAAAGACGGCTTGTACAGCGACATCGACTTAGCTAGAAGAGTGAAAATCAAACGACTGAGGTGGATGGATCAAATAGAGTGGATAAGGACCACGATTCAGGTGGCGCGTTAGTGGAAGGTGATCTCAATCAACTAAGCGCATGAAACTGGAGGCAGTTAGCTTAAGATCGAATTGGATAGAGAAGCTTGTTGACTGAGATCCGGGACTGTACCGCCACCTTAAATAAGTAAGTAAATCACAATAGGCCCACATGTGTTCACACCCTAGCAATCAATCTACAACCTTCAACGCCCAGGGAGTTATCTGGTTGAGGTTTGGGAAGAAACTGAGGAAATCCATAGCGTTATGCGTCACGAGGAATACCGACGTTTACAAGTTCATGTAAATCTACTCAGGTGCAAGGGATAAGCTCGTGGAGATTAATGACTTTATTCAGAAGACATAAAGTATTGATAGTATTTTGTAGAAGGTGGGTAGGAGACAAGGCTAAGTTAATGTTACAACAATAATACTTAAGGTGGCTTTACAGTCCGGGTGGACCTGGGCACAACAATAATACTGAAATTTAATGGACGTGTTTGTTCCATTTATGTAGCTTCTTTCAAAATACCAATTTCTACTTGACGTCAGAAATTTAGTTTATTTTTTCCCACGGATTCACGAACAAGGGAATTTTTAATCTCGAAGCTTCTTAAACACAGCAAATGATTGTCTACTAAAGATTGTTAAGCAACAAGCTCTTGTTAAATCTTATTACTGTACAAAATCGAATTTTATTGGTTTTAATTGGAAAACTTGAAACTTCTAAATAATGCACAATGGAATACACAAAGATCTTATAACAATTATTTTAAATTAAATGTTTCAAAAGATGTTCCCTGCAATGACCACTAATACAATTTATTGTCCCTTCAAGACACTGTTTCTACTTTCTGAATAACATCTTAAATTCTTACTTTATATGTATTTTAAGTTATAAAAATTAATTCTATTAATAGCCTAAGTTACAAAAAAAAAAAAAAAAAATTTTTAAAAATATTTTCTTTTGTTTATATTTTAATTTTTATTACAAAAAAAAAAAAGGACAAGTAATGTGTTGTGTATATTTTTCATTTAAAGGCACGACGAACAGGGATCGAAACATGAATATGTTATATGGAGAATACAAATTATATTAATAGCACATAATACAATTATTGCCAAAACAACATCACAAAAGAGTACCTGGCCGAATTGTATTCTGCAATTGTATTGTATTATATCCAAAAATCATTTTTTATTTTTTGTTGTTGCGAATTTCATTGTGCATTTGTGTTTTCGTTTTTGTGTTAAATATTTTTTTTTGTATATTACATTTCCATATGAAAATTAAATTAAAATAATTGTGCAGAGTAATAAGGGAGTATTATACCATTTTTGTTTCGTATACAAATCCAAGATTTATTTATTTGTTAGTAGCAGCATGTGTAATGATTTAAAGAGAGGAAAAGACAAAAATTTCATGGGTTACTAAATGAAAAAAGAGCAAATTATTATTATTACTATATTTATTTGTTTCTAAATTGTTAACGAAATAAATAAAATATTGTATCTCTTTGTTAAATAAATAAAAAAAAAAAAAACTAAAACACAAGCCTTTGGATGTAATGAAACACTAAAAACAAATTATTTGTAACGATATTACTAGCCGAATTATAGCGACCAACAACTAAAGGAACTACAATATGAGTCCAATAGTTCCTAAAACGTAATCTACTGTGAGATAAGTAAAATGATTGGTCATAGGACAGCCTAATCCTTTGAGAAACTAAACCCAGTCGTTGATTGCAACGATTTAATTTATGCCCGACAATACCAATTGTTGACCTAACTTGTAAAATTAGTTTTTGTATTAAATTGTAAAAGCTTCGTGAAATTTGAATAAAATTCAATTGTATATAACGCTGGGAAGTCATTGTTTTTTGTATTAAAGTGTTACTTGTTGTTTTAACAATGAAAAACGCATTCGCACAAATAGCTATGCGTCGTTGGAGAAGCTGTTTTAGGTGCATTACTCTGGAAACGATTAGTAGGTTTTTATACAATTTAAATAATAAGTTTATAAGAACTAAAATAAATTAAATTTAAAAATATTTTTAAGTGCTGAATGAAGGGTAATACGTTCTTTACAACCACTTCTCCAGGAAGGGGTTTCCCCAAAAAAAAAAAAAAAACAAAAGACAAGAAGACTCAGATCAGCACACAGGCCCTTATGTATATAAGTCATAGCAGAAGCAAATTCTTAGAGCGGATGCTTAAGCAAAAGTTCTGAAAGTAGACTAAGCAAGACGTGTCGCCCAACGCCTTTTATAAGTGCAAAAAAGCATTAAGTACCAGATGAGGTACACTGTAGTCATAACACCGATCCGTACATTTTGCATAATGGCTTGGTGGCCGGTTCTTGAAAAACAAACCGGTATAGAAGATCTCGAGAAAGTCCAACGTGTGCCTCGCCTCAGCATTACGAGTACGGTGAGAGCTTCTCCAGACAAGAAGGCAAGGCTATCAAGGTAGAGGTGGTAGGACACTTGACCTATGTTCTTTGCTAAACACCTGATTTACTCCCATGCTCTGTCGAAAACAAATCAGAGATGGCAACATTTTGAGTTTTGCAACAATGCTAGGCTAATCTGGACCGCCTTTGATCCCAAGGGTTCGAAAGCATTAATTCGACTAGAAAGAGACCTGCTATCGAAACTAACTCATGTCTTCAGAGGACCCTACATCACAGGCAAACATACTTAGCATTTGAGCATTGACAGGCAGAGACGTGGAAGAGGGAGAATCTTCTTACATCTTCTCTGCACGTGTCCCGCTTTGGCCAACCTCAGGAAAACCACCTCAGGGGAATATTTCTATCACGATCTAAATGATCTGAACTCCACTAGCACGGCTGATCTAAACTGTAAGTTCCATGAAGCAAGATTGACAAGATCAATGTTTTGTAGAGCATGATTTTGGTTCTATGAGTTAGGAGTGTGAACTTTAGAAACAAGCCGAAGTAACAACCATTATCCTTTGTTGAATCTCCACCACAGCTTTATATGTGAGGGAGATGAACTCCTTCAATACTTCAAAATGCAACTTTTACTGTTCTAAAACTTTGATTTTGGAGGAGGCCTAAGCCTATTATAATTATTAGCTCTAAGAAGTAGTAAAACCTATAAGATCTATTGTGCCGAGAGGCTGTAAAGGAGATCTTAGATTTTTCTTATGTTTCCAGTCGAGGCGATTCTAATGCCCTCAGGTTCAGGATTTAGGTTAGGTTGGGGGGCCGCCCCCACCAAGCAGGGGCCCACTTAGGCCAGAGCAAGGCCCATTGTTATACCGCGCATAGAAAGCCGGAAACCAGCCTCATAGACCTCACATGTGTAATTTCCTGTAGGAGGAAGTATGAATTGGGCAGCCGTATCGGTGTAAAGCCTATACTGTGCCACACTGAGTGCTTTACCAATTAGACCCGTATATGAAACTCTTAATTTTTAAGATGTCGAGCCTGGCTAGGTCATTGAGGTCATTGAAGAAGTACTCCCCTAATGTTTTCCTCCTGAGCCTTGATAAGGCAGGGCAAGTACAGAGAAGGTGAGTAGTCGTTTCCTCCTCCTCTTTGTCTCTGCAGCTTCTACAGAAGTCGTTAGAGGGTACGCCCATTCTAATGGCATGCCTGCCAATTAAACAATGCCCAGTAAGGGCTCCTACTATATTTCTTATGTGCATCCTATTCACGGATAGGTTCAGGATTTACTTGAGAAAAAAAAGCGCTTTCTGATGCAACAGAGAGGCAAGCACTCACACAGTACGTGTTCCGTTGATTCATCTACCTCTAGACAAAGTCGACACTCAAATTCCTCAATTATACATATTTAGTTTATGTAAATAATAACTGAGGCTGCAGTGTCCGGAAAGGACACCTTTTGTGATTAAGGATGTTCTTTGTGATTTTGTTTAGGAGTCGAACTGTCTAAATTGCTGAATGTTGTCCAAGTAGTTCTAGTTTTCTCTCCTGTCTTGAATTTTCCTGAATACGGAATAAGAGATGCCCAGAAGGGCTTGGCAAGGCCTAAGGCTATCTTCAAAAGCCCGAAATAATTCCTAGGCCAGCCAAGATGAAAGAAACCATTACTCTTCATTCAACCATATCGTAGCGATACAACAAATAAAACTGAAAAAAAAACATTATTTACCTTGATAATCCTTCGGGGCCAATTGAGAGTGGACGGGTCTAAACATTCAAAATAAATAAATTAACAAAATAATAATTATACTTTAATTGTGTGTAAGGTAAAGCCTTACCCTTTCAGTTTGTGTTGCAGTGTTTACGCATTCCTTTTCGGATAAAATTTGTGGAAATTTACCATTATCCGTTTCAAGTTTGTCAATCAAAGTCTTCTGCATTCGTATTGTTCTATCACGATCCTCAACTTGTCCCTATAAAATGTTGGGATGAACAAAGAGACAGAAAGAGAGAGGGAGAGAGAAAAGTAAGGAAGTTTTACAATCATGAAATATTGCCCAACTACAGTGGAATTTTACAATATTGAACAAAAAAAAAACAAAATGGTAATACTATTTTTTTTTTACAATTAATTGCTCTATTCTAAATTGTCAATCTATTAACTTAACAATAATTTTAGAAAAAAAAAAACACAAACTAACTTTAAAGAAATTAAATAACAAAATTAATTTTTTTTTTTGAACATCTGTGCTGTACATGCGATGTTGTATGATTATTTCTTTTGATGAATATCTAAAAGAATTATTTGTTTTCCTTAGTTTCTTTTACAAATAATATATAAATTATACACAATTTAATAAATTACAATAATGAAAAATAAAATAATTCTTAATGAAGAATGTGTTATATAGGTACTTAAGGCATTTTGTTTTAAAGGAAGAATAGTTAAATATATGTCAGAAGAAGTTACCTTAAAAACTATTTAACTAAAATGGAAAAAATGATTTGGGAATATATTTTTTTTTCTTTTTCGTTTGATAGAATTATATTTAAATGTATGTACATTTGTTTCTTATATTTTTTAATATTTACTGAGCATTAAAATAAAGCTTTAAACTTAATTTAATTTTGAATTAGAGACGAGTTCTCTTGAATATGCTTTTTTTTTCAAAATTAAAAAGGTCCTTACTACCTATTTAATTTCGGCACATTGCGCACGCATGACTCTGTTCTAACTTGGAAATACTGAACGCAGAAGCGGCGAGGCAGACTCATAGTTGGATGTGATGCAAACGCTCACCAAAATGCGTGGGACATTCCGTATATAAACGGAAGGGGTGAGTTAGTTTTTACGTGAATACCTCTATAAATTTGCGTTGGGGATTATAACAGAAAATGACATGATAACGAAATCAGGGTATAGATTTTCGTATTGCAACTCAAAAACTATTGTTTATATCGTAAATCAAAATCTACTCCATTACATCTAAAGAATTGAAGAATTTATTTTACTTAGTGGGGACTGTGGTTTCATGCGACGGATGGAGTGAGGCGCGCTGCCATTTTGGGTTCGTTTCGCGGAACATATCATCTGACTCAGTGGAAGCTTTTATTGATCTCAATCAACAGCTTTCAAATGGAGATCAATTGATTTAAATTGTTCCACATCATTGTCGAGTGGTTATGGTGAAGTTGAAAATTAACAAAAGTGAACACAATGTTGGTTATACTCGTCCAAAAGTTAAGTTCAAATACAAAATTCAGATATGGTTACAAAAAGCGTCTTACCAGTGGTGCAATGGTATTCATGAAGGCCTATATGAGTGATTTGTAGGGAGGACAAGAAGGTCGCCGCTTGTTAAAGGCGTAAGTCTACCACTGTTACCAAAGTAATGCATACTTCTAGGAACACTGTTGTCAATTTTCTTTTTGGTTTACTTCCTACCTTTCTTCCTTCCCGATACCAAGGCCATTTCATCTTCTCAGAACGCCAACCTCCTTCAACCAAGACGTCGATAGTTGTTCGATCTGGTGCCTCAAAAACTGTAAAGAATTTAATATCGCCAAATGCCATAACATTATTTTTTCACGTAAGTGGCATCAATATCCTCTTGACTCTACTTTCTGCGCAACCAACCTATTTCCTCCGTTCAATCTCTTCGCGACTTCGGCATTTTATGGGATAGGGAGCTCAATTTCCATTCAAATATGGATGAGATAATCTTTAAAGATTACGGTGGTCTAAAGAATTCACCAACGCATACGTGACCAGGTCTCTCTTCATCACCTTTGTTCGCCCTCTCTTATAGTACGCCAGTCAAGTGTGGTCCTCGTATCATCGTGTGCATATCTCGGGAATCGAAAGCATTTAGCGCCTTTTTTTGACTTGCTCTTCTAGGTCTGCCCTGGAACGACCCCTTTGTTCTACTTCCCCTATCAACACGGCCTCAACCTCATGAATTTTAACACCCTTGAAGAACGCAGAGATGCAGCCGATGTTCTCTTCATTCATTGTCTCCTTTCAGGTTACGTTGAATGTGCATCCCTTCCCAACTCTATTTCTCTCAACACTAACTCTCGTAATCTACGAAAAACTGGCCTTATTTACCAACCTACCACACCTCCTACGAAGCGATCTCTTGTATGCCACGAAAAGTTAACTCAAACCTTATCGTTTTTGACTTCAACCGCACCACGTCTTCTCTTAACTCCGATCTCCTTTACCAATCCAACTAATCTTAGTTTTGAGTTTAAGTTTAAGTCTAATTTTAAGTTTATTTTAGTTTGTTTAGTTTGTATTAAGCCTTAAGCTTTCGTCTCTGGAGGCTGTCAAGTAAACACTCGTTTTCTGATCACCGATACCTTCCATTTAATCTTCATGATGAATCTCCAAAACCACCAGCTTATAGAAATCATCGCAAAATCGATTGGCTCAAATAAAGAAAAACTCTTATGAAACTAGTAACCTCTGATCTTCTTAAACCCCTTCGCAACACTCAGCAGCTAGATTGTTTGATTAAGAACCTTACCTGAGCCTTCAATAAAGCGATGTTTTCTTCCTGTCTACTAGTCCAACCTAGTGGCAAGAAAAACCCACATTAGTGGACTGCAGAATTGGGTCCATTTAGAAATAATTGTAAGGGGTTGGCTACGAAAATCCCAGAGCAGAGAAGAGGAGTGGTAATCGCAGCAAAGTGTGTGCGTTGTGGGATTTTGTGCTTCAGTATTTTGTAGGTATCCCAATTGTAGGAAAAAGCACAAGGGCTGCGGCTGCGATCAAACTTAAATCTCTTTCCTGATAAAATAGATGAATCCTCTGAGGCATCAAGCTTAAGAAAAAATTAACAATGTCTAGCCGTTTAGAAAGCAAAAGAAAGATGGTTTATGGACTTGATAAACACTTGCCAGGTAGCTCTCAAGTTGTTAAGAGTACTGTTCGACAAACAGTTCAAACAAACAAATTTGCAGAACTAAATGGCATTATACCAGCCGAACTTTAAAATACCGCGCATATTATCCTACCAATGCTAGAGATAATCTTAAAGAGTTGTTTGGATCTGGTCTACATGCCACTAGTATGAAGGCCAGTGAAAGTGGTTTCATACCTGGAGCTGGTAAATGTGCTCATGTAAGTCCAAAAGACCTTAGGCTTATAAGTCCACGATCCTAAACACGAGGCAGTATTGCCACACAACTTCTATCCGTAGCTCAATATGAATATTTCAAAGGTAAATCATTGGAAACGGGAAATCAAGAACTCCCTGTATCCTAATAAGGTGTAAGCAATGCTCGTATTCCTGGATAAAGAACAAAGTGTATTTCTACGAACTGTTATTCATTTTACAACGGAAAAAAAAATTTTTCGGGTAATTTTCAGTGCGTTGTTAGTTATTATTTGTGCATTAGTTTGAAAATTCGTGTCATCTGAAGCGACACCTCCGGGAACAAAGGGTTAACAACGTCAACACATCAGCAATAACAGATGCACCATCAGATTTAAAGTCAAGCAGCAATCAAGTCTTTGGAATCAGTTTCTCTAAACTCAATATTAGCTCTCCAGAGCCTAGGAAGATATAGAACAGCTATAGGCATACACATTCTATATGAAAATGGCACCTTGGGTATACCGATAGCTACATAGCTTGGATGCCCGAAGGAAACAAATTTAGGTGGACAAGTGTTCCAACATGTCTAGGGACAAAACAGATTTAGTCAAAGCTCGACCTGAAATGCTCTAAAAATGTAATTTCTCTCAGCAGATTGCATATCAGAATCATAATAGGTTTTCATAACGGGACCCTGTCTAATAGGCAAGCATGGAAAAATGTTCGGCGATCATTCAAACGATTTTTGCATGGACGAAGAGGAAGAGGAAACCATTTCCCACCTCCTTTGTCCAGCTTTCATCCACAAAGAAAACTGCACTCAGGGGTCGTCCACTGTAATGACCCAAAACCTAGACGAACTGATAAATACAACTCTCCTACTCCCTATCACAAGCTCCAATTGGTTTAACGGGAAGGTACAGAGAATCTCTCCAAGATCCTTGAAGTATTACAATCATTTATATAAATGTGCTGCTTAAGTGGCCTGCGTGGTATCCAATCCACACACCTCGAGAGAAAAAAAAAATTGAATTGCTTTAAGACCCTCCCTTTGGCAGGAGTTCATACATAGTATTACATACATACATTCGAGTACGAAAATACTTTGATAACGTCTAGAATTTTGGAGAAAACTGTATAGATGTTAAAGCACCATGGACGATGTGGTCCTTGGATACAAGCCAAACCAGCATCAAAGGTATCTTTTATGTGTCCTCCATCAGTCAGTAATAGGTTATAGCTTGATTGACTAATGATGGGAAAAAAGAGTTCTTAGTTTCTGTAAATCAATTTTCTCAAAAAGGATTCGCTAAATATTGTCCTGCATTTTACATAAAACATATTTTAATGCTCAGTACTTTTCTAATTTATAAGCTACCATTGTTTGGTTAATTAAATTTTATAATGTCAAGTGTTTTTGTTGTTATTGTTTTTTTTTTTTTTTGAAATAAAATAAATTTAACAAAATGAAAGAAATGAAATCACGTGCAAATACCTGAAGATAAACCACCTGTCTACGTAGATCGGCCAACTCCTGTAGTGGGTCGTCAGTAGTTGATGATGTCAGACTGGCTACATCGATGTCTTCTAAAAATTTCGTATCCAGTCCACAGGATGCAAAGAGTTGCCCATTATTCGTATCGAATGGGTTGAGAGTATCTGTCTGTAAAATTTTCACACAGCAAAAGTAAATTTAAATTTAAAAACAATTTTCTTTACACAAAAAAAGAAGTAAAACAAATAGAAAGGGGAAAAGGAAATAAAAATGGAATAATTATTGTTTGCAAGTAATAATGATTGTTTGTGTGTGAAGTAAACTGGGGACAAGGTATAAGAAAATTTGAGAAGAACGTGATACCTACGGTGTGTTTGACAAGAAAGTTTTAGTTTATTGTTTTGCCAGTAAATTTATAGGCTTAAGGTTTTTTTTTGGTCTTATTTACACCTTTTCCTGAATGAATCTCTAGAAAAATATGTGCCTGAGAATCTAATGCTTTAAATTACCGATTGTTACCCCACCTTAATGCTATCACAATGGACCTATCACTGGTCTAAGTGTGCTGGCATTAGCTGGCAGCCACTTTAACCTAACCTACCCCGCCGTAAGGTAACAATGTTGGAACAAGAGCTCTTGAAGGACTTATGAACCACTAGATAATGATTTGTTTTAAAAATTGCCTCAGCTTACTGGTTTAATCCAGAAAAATCTGGAGATTTTCTTCCAAGAGGGAGTTGGCAACGCTAAACTCAAAAAAAAATAAAAAATCTGACATATAGACTAGGTGACCCGCCTCTCTAATCACTGTTGCAAGCTGAAGAAAGCTTAATCATGGGTAAAGTGGAACATAATAATCTTCAAATGCTCTTCACCGACAGAGAAGCAGCTTTAAAACCCTTTTCGAACGTCACCAACAATTTCCTTATAGTCCTTGATTGGTAATCATGTCTTAGTGAGATGACTTAGCAATTCAATGTTAACCATCGTTGGGTACCCCTTCCCAGGGGCTTGCGAAAACCAAAACATATAGTGCAACTCACCATCAAGCAAGTCATTACTAAAGAAAATAACTCGAAGTGATAGGGCGTCACTCCACCAGACTTTTCCGGCCTAAACAAGGTGATCAAAAGTCTCATCGAAACCTAAATTCGCATCATCACTGGTGTCATTATAGGTCACGCTAGGAGACTCGGGTTCACTTCATTGATTTTTGCAGAATCTGTGGAGAAAAAGAGGAAGAAGAAACTACAACCCAACTCACCTCCTCTGCCACTGTCCAGCGCTATCTGAAAGCAGAACAAGAATTCTAGCCTCTAGACCACTATCACTATATCACTGTACCTAAGCCAAATCTCCATACATAAACCCTTATCCTCCATTAATAACTCTAATTGGTTCTTCATAAGGAATTCTATAGGCCTTGAGTCTAAGTGAGTCCCCTACAAGACACGGATACCTAACATACCTATCCTAACCTGTCTTTGAGGATTGCCCAGCGACATATGTAGACCTGGCAACAAAAGTGCGTGTTTATCTCCTGAAATGTCTTTGACCTATAGAGCAACTGGACACCAATGCCCAAACCCCCAGAGTTCTATGCCTCGGAGTGAAAGCGTGGTAAGGAAATACCTCACCTAAAGTGGTAGGCAAAAGTAGCAAGAGGTCGTGTTATGCAATACTGGAGGTGGTTAGTTTAAAAGTCACGATGATTGGAGAGGGTTTTGTTAAGCCATTTTAGTATGTAAGTATGTAAGATTAATGGTTATGTTGTAGGGATATAGGGAGGGGTTATGACGTGTTCCTTGTCAAACACACCTGTATAGGGAAAAATGTTTACACTGCAAAAATGTATATGTATTGTATTATAACGTGAGTTTTAAGTTTTTTTTTGGCTTGAAAATACCTACCCTCGTCAAACAATCTTCGTCCTTATTTCGTAACAAAAAATTGAGTTGTATGTGTGTAACATGTATTTAATATAAATATTCACATCCCCCCCACCCCCACGCACAAGGGATGTACGAACAGTAAGTAGAGCAGAGCAGAAGAATAGCAAATTCGATGTGTGACAACAAAATATGAAAAAAAGAAAATGTAAAGAAAAAACATGCAACAAAATTAAGAAAAAAAATAGTAAAATAAATGTATATGCATGCATTTTTATATTAGCGGTACTCACCTCTTGAAGGATTCGTCGTAATCGTAATAGTTGCTTCTTAAAGTGCAACACATCTTGAATCATCGCATTTCTAAATGATTTGTCATGCAACAGTAAATCATCTGATGAGCTATTCGTATCACGTTGGCTATGATGCACCGATGAGGCCCGGGATGGTGTTCTTCGGAAGCTATCTGTTGATTTGGGACTGTCAGAGCCGTTGTTACTCAGCTGGCACTGCTGCAGGCGAGATCGATTAAGGAGTCGTGTTGCACGAGCTGGCAAGTGTGCGCTACAATCATAAAAAAAAAAAAAAAAAAATGAAAACGGAAGGGCAGAGTTAGTATTTAGGTCATGAAAGTTTCTTCGATTTATAGTTATGATGAGGATAAGTTATTTATGATGTAAGAAAGTCCTTAATAGGATGGAGAAGGAGGTAAGTTGATAATAATTGAACAGTGTGTCTTGCAAGATGTGCTGGTGGGAACGGAACTTTACTATTTTCTCTTCAATTTTTGCGGACATAGCAAGACTCAAAGTAGAGGTCTTCTTTGACACTAAGACGTTTGAACTTCAACGTTAGATCGATCACCTCAAAAAGGGTATACGAGGAATAAAAGGAGACGCCTCTATTCCATGGTACGAAATTAAGCATAAGGAAGCGTTAAAAAATTCAATCAACTTAAAAAGAGGCGACCGAGAGTCTAGTCTGATCTTTGCTTTGGAAGAAACTGAAACTAGTTTTGTTCTTTCATATTCTTACCTAGGGTCCAAACTTCTAACTAGAAGGACCAAAATCAGGCTCTTTAAAACTTTGGTTTCGTCAGTTTCGCTGAATGCTGGATGACAAGTAGCACAACGAAGCAGGTCTTGTGATCCTTCGAAGGAAACAAATTTATGTGGAATATTTGGTCCTATCTGGGAGAACCACGAATGGAGGAGAAGTTACAACCATAACTCTACAAGCTGTATAAAGATGTGGATGTAGTCCGGAAAGTAAAAATCCATCGACTCCTCTGGCACGGCTACATCGAGCGAATGAACGAGAATGCTTCAGTTTGATACCTCACTTCTAGATGGAAACCTTCAGCCAAAGAATAGGGAGGTCTGGGTAATTAATCAAAAGCCCGCCGTATGGGCTTCGACTCGTCGCTTACAAATTAGAAATCAGTGGGTATCACGTTATTTATCCCTCCTTTTCTTTTTCTCGTGCATCCTTAATTGCAGACTTTCTTACGACTTAAATGAAATCCTTTAAATGTCTCCACCATAAAATGGTGATGGTAACATTTCTCTCGTTAAAATCCTTGATGGACGCGAAAAACCATTTCTAGATAATAGGTTTCCCTTTGGCTGTATAAAAATTGCCATAAAAGATGTGTAAAGACACTTTTGTGAACCACAGATGAGTCCTTTTTGAAAGAAACGACCACTTAACCACATAATGATGACAAACATTAAAGTCCTTACAAGGTTCCGTCTCACACTTGTTTCCATACAATGCAATGCACCAAAACTAATTGAAAGAAATTAATTCAACTCTAGTTCAGGACAATATGCTCGTGTCCTTTTTTTTTAATGAGCCCCCCCAACCCACCAACCTAATGTGTGAAGCATGCGGTGCACTTGACGAGAAAATCCTTCCAACTGCAGCATAACGTCTTGAACTTCGTTGTTGTGGTTGACCGACAGTCTCATGTTGTGGTATCGAAATGGGTGACGATGTCCTTGGACTTTTGTTAAGGAAAACGTTTTCCGATGTCCGTAAATCGGTTCGAACACGTCTAACACTATTCGGTGATGACATATTACACTCATTCTTAACGCATTCACTGTACACACGCACTTTTTTCGATTGATTTACACCCACAAAAACAGGAATCACTACCAGACAAAGGGGTGTTTTGTACATTGACCACGATTATACACTTACGCCGACACACCCTCCACCCCCATTAAAGGATACAAAAATGCAAATTCACTTTCATTATTAGTGGAGGAAATTGTAAAGGAAAATTACAATGAATCTCGGCACACACACAACTTTCACACGAAGGAAATGGAAAAAACTGAAAATTTTAGGTCGTGATAGTAAAATGACAACCATCCCTGGTGTATGACACAATCGGCGCAGACGTACTATCACTGGCGACGACATGTCCACATACAGGGATGATGTCAATAGCTTTTCGAATCCTTAGCAGCATGTTTATGTGGAGAAAAAAAAAATGGCGCGCCTAGGGGTGGATGGAATATTAAGTTCTTGTCACGAACGGACGTTCTTAGAGCCTAATCCCCAAAGATACAGACACTGAGTGGAGGGGAGAACAACTTGTTGGATCAATGTTTAGTCGGCTAGCCGGCGCAGAACAGAGCGAGAGCCTTTTTTTTTGAGTTTTTCCTTATTTCCTTTGGCGACGACGAATGTAATAAATCAATAAATGGTGAAGGATACATTGTATCCTAAGAACGAGGATGACAATTCCCTGAAAATGGAAACATTGTTGTGGCATTTCAACTGATGTGGGCCTTGTGAAAGAAATGGGCTTGGAGCGTGTCCAAATATTTTGTAAATCCGCTTAAGTGGACGAACGTGCCGAGGTGTGAACAGTTTATGAATGACAAATCGCTGAAATGGGGTATATGGAGATTGTAATTTAGGAAGAGGGCAATCTCATTTTTGCGAAAGCACAAGGGCAATTATTCCATGTCTAGGCTTTTAAGTCAGCTGTGCGTTGTGGTAGCTATATGATTTAACACATTTGAGTGAGCTTTAACACTCGTGTATCAAATTAGGCGTGTGTGTGTTTAACAGTGAAAGAATATTTCCAAAGGCAAAACAAGTCATGTTGGTTGGATTAGATCACGTCTTAAAAGTCCAAAAGAAGACGCCTTTTTACGACGCAAGTATCTAAACACGACAAAATCTGGTGATGCAAAACAACCAACCTTGGAGAAGGATCGTCTAACTATCGATGGACCCATCAAATGAAATAATGATCTTCGGATGGGAAAGTCCCATATTTGGGCTCTTAAAATGCCACTTATAGCACCCTAGACTAGGTATACGATAAAACGGGTCGAGCAAAACAAAAATGAAGAGGTGCTTTATCTTCTTCGGTGATTAAAAGAGAAGCAGCGTTTGGATGAAGATTCGTCATCAGGGGAAGCCTAAGTTATGAAGTCTTGTATTTCAGGTTGCACTCTCTGCAATACTAAATTAAAAAGACGGCTTTTCGATAATCGACGACTATGCTCCATGATCTTAATGACAAAATACGATGGAGTACATCTTTGGCAGCGTGCACAACACTACCTATTGTATAACCTCAGCCTTACATGTATTTGGAGCTGACCTCCTGGGCAGAGATTACCTATACTGTCCGGGGTATAATATAAAAATCCTACTTAACTATCAAAATCGATAAAAGGAACACCTTCGATGGGTAAGCGGCACCGCTTTCACGTAAGATAAAAACTTCTGACAAAGCGAATTGGCGATGATAAGTATAATTAGGTTTCCTAGCCTAAGAATCCGCACAGGATCCTGGCTTTCTCGAAATGGTTAAACCGGCAACCAAATCGATCATGTGCTAATCTATGCGAGGTTCGATTGTCCAACGAAAAGAAGCGGCGAATTGCCCAGAAAAGGACGAAAATCAACATTGGACGCCTTACACGCCTTGAGTAGCCAATCTTTATAGAGAGCACTTGAGTGATAAACTCTCGGCAGTGCCTTCACTAATCACCAACGCCAACAACTAGTTGACCCAGTATCCCACCATCATTAAGGAAGTGACTGAAGGCGGTTTGGACTACCAACCGCCACCGAAAAAGATTGAAAGATGAATATCGAGCCAGAAGTAGGAAAGGAAAGAAAATCCTGAGCGGAAAGAAGCTTAAGGAAATTGAAAAATCTCCTGAGAGTAAGAAAATTAGGAATTTGTATAGGAAAACCAAGCAACTGGTAGCAGTCTTCAAATCTGAAGAAGGTCTAGTCACCGAGATGAAGGGGTGGTAGCATCTGCTTAATGGGCATCAGATAGAGACGGTGAACAAAAGAGGAGCCTTAGTCAGTCTAGACAAGAGGTTGCCGCAGCTATAAACGATGGCTTGCTAGTAGAGCTTCTGAACTTCGGAGGCGATGTCTTCAACCAAATAAATGTAAGTCGACAAATACATGCCTGATGACTGGACTATAAAGTCTTTATGCTATATCTTCAAAAAAAGAGAGAATATCCTATGTCCTACAAGAACTATCGAGTCACATTAATGCTAAGATCCTATTCAAATTATTGTGTGAAATCCTAAGCCTATCTGCAGCTAACACGAACCAGTGTGGCTTTCTGAAAGTTTTCACTCAAAAACTGGAAGAGACCAACGAATTTTAAGTGAAGACTTACCATTTATTGACTTCAATGCCGGATATGATAGCCATTCACTGTCTTGAGTTCTATGGGGCGATGACTGAATTTAGAATCCCAGCAAAACTAATCTAAGTCACATAACGCTAGAGGATATACGACGCAGAGTGCAGTTTAGAAGGAGATCTTCAGAACTTTTTCAAAGATGTACCGGATTTCGACAAAGAAACACGCTGTCATGTAGCTTCTTCAATCTCTTGCTAGAGTAGATAGTACGCAGGACACCGGGAGAAGCACCTCGCAGCATTTGAGAAGCTGACAACCGGGTTGGAAAACCAGTGTTGGTGGACCTTTACGATCAAAATTGCGCACACAGACGCATCAATATAAGGACAAGCAAGGATCCTAATGCAGAATGGAAAACCAAATGAAAAAGTGAAATCAGTAGGATACGACAGTTGCAAAGTGACAGAAGCCCAATTAAAGCATTCCAATGAGAGTGGAGGGTTAAGAAAGATTTCGAATATATCGTCTAGGTAAACTATTTCGGGTCATGACTTACTGCGAATCAATTGTTGAAAAACAAAATAAAACCAAGAAAAGCTAGATGGTGGGCTAAAGTTCTTAGAATTCGATTTCATCAATCAGTGAGGCTCATGCCCGCCCCTCTGTAGAAACCGCCCATGAAGTACATCGCAATGAATAGTGAGGACGATTGGCTAACGACATTGCAGTTGCAGGATTCAGAACTTCAAAAGATAGTTAGACGGCACAAGGGGAACTCCTGTGAGGAATTAAAGCTCTCACAAGGTACTAAAAGAAACCAGTCTATAGCTTCTTCAGATATTTTTAAGGCAATCATCAATTCAGCTAGATGTACAAAAATACCAGTAACCAACGGTATTCATTAGTTTCCTAATTTACTAAATGATTTAATGGATCTTCTTTGGACTAAACAAATATGTTTATCATACAAAGAAGAGTATAGGTCCCATAAGTCATTCTTGTGGCAACCCACCAAGAATCCCATTTGTTAATCCCAAAATGTATTCTTTTGTGTAGATAGTCCTACACTCCTGGCATCTCTTAATCAACATCAGATTCCACATTAATTAAACCACAAAGCTTATTATCTTCACCATTAGCCCAGCAACCATCCTATCTGTATACACAAAAACTTGTTTCAATTATACCTTGTGGGGTTCATTATTTCTGTATCTGTCTGGCTAACCTAGCTTCAAGCTAGAAACTGCTCCAACCGAACCGATCAATCCAATATATTCAAATTCCATATTCAAATGAGACTTCTTGGACTCGTTCCTCTCTTGCATCAGTGACGTCGATAATGGTGATGGTAAGAAATTTGTTATCGTGGCTCATTAAATCTTTGCCGCTTGGATTTTCAATCCAATTTATGGGGGGGGATTCGACAAACCAACAGACAGACGACCAGATGAACACATTCGTATTCGTGTTTGAAAATTTCGAATATTTTTCGTGATAATTATCACAAATCGTGATATAATTCACTACTGACACACATTGTGTTTGATTTGGCACCTCCTACTTCTCTCCTGCGATGTTGTACATCACAGAGGGATACCTATTGTATCTAGATGATGTTCGGATGATTAGCAACGAAGAGAAAGGTTTTCGTTGGAGTTTGTAACTTTTGTGGATGCGTTTTGCACGAATCTAAGCGAACTCCTGATGTTCTGCACTAGTTACCATTTGGACATGCACATTCAAATGACTTAAAGATGGCGCGGATGGCGGTGTTGTTAGAAGGGTGAATAGTAAGGTAATCACGTTGTGGTTTCGAAAGGGATTACTTGCTATTTTTTTTGGAAGATATCTCATTTTAGCCGAGAGAAAGGAAATGAATTGCATATATAGATCGTTAGTGGCATTGTACTCTAGTGGAGAAATAAATTTAAAAAAAAAAAAACATTTCAGAAAGTTAACAGTTCACGATTCAGATTGAGTGAAAGGAATTCGAATTGACTGGAGATTTTTGTTTTTTCTGAAAGCAAATTCACTTTTATTATTCGGAGTCGTTGTGTTGATCTGGGTTAAGGAATTCGCAAATGGAAGACTTTCACAACAAAAAAAAAAAAAGAACAAATGAAAGGCTCATCCAATATTTCAATAAAGACCACAACCGTAGTTTGTTTTATGAGAGATCTTACATATTCATCAGTTTAAGACGACCTAAAAGTCAGTATTTGGGACAAACTTTGTATATATTTTGTTAAATTTTGCTATCAGTTGGAGACAAGTAGACCAACTACAATACATAGCCAAGCTTAGAAATTATGAGTGACTGCGGTCAAGTCAACAGTCAGATTTGTAAGCTTCTCAAGTCGATTGGTTAATGGGACTTTTACCGCAGGAGACACATCACAAGGATGGAGGAATACTAACACCCTCCTTTGGTTGAATGTAAGTTATCAACCACTTCAGCTAGAGGAAACAAGTAGAAGACCGGTCGTTAACGCCGCATTGAAAATTACTCTTTGGATAGTTTATATGTATTTGCAAGTCTATGCTGTGTTTTCCTACCGAAGACAGAGAAACTCGGAATGCTTCTAACAACATATAACCTAGTGTTTAAGCTGGATACGATCAGCTAATCCAACCATTTTTGGGCAGGTGGAACTACGTTTCAAGGAACCACACAGATTTACCCCGAGTTGAATTAGAAACCTTCTTGTAAGCCAGGTTTTGCTGGAAAAATCGCTCATTAGCAACACGTTCTATCTAGTCACTGCTTCATTGGAATGGAATGTTGGTGTCTTCCCTAAAAATTCTGTAGGAGCTGTATGGACGAGAAGGACAAAGAGACAACTTTTCATCTCCTTTGCACTTATCTAGCGCTCTCCAGTAGAACAAAACTTTATCTGGAACCTCAACACTTGGATAATCTTGGAGAACTGGACAGGAAGCCTTCAATGCTTGAACTAGTACTGCGGAGAATTTTCTGTCAAAAACCTAGATTCTTGTAGTAACACAATGGAACTACTTTTGGTCTACGGCTGTGCCTAGAGGCGAATAGCCACTCTCATCTAACCTATGCTAACCAAGATATGTAACTATATGCTAGGCACTTGCAACATATTTTCTCTCTTATCCATATATTACAAGTAGCTCTAGGGGTTTATCTTATCAAGATCTTGTACCCAATTAGATCCTAAAAGATCAGGCACAGGACATTTGCCATCGATCCAACATTTGTTTGGCATTGGAGTTGAGTTTGTAATTAGTGACTTCTTAAGATCCAGGAGTTGATCATGAGTTAAGTGAACGAAAACTAGAGTTCCCTTTGACTTTAGGAAGTAAAGGGTCTACCAATAGGGACTTCCGGACTTTGACAGTTGATAGCGGCCATAATGTTGAAGCTACATCTGTCAAATTGGCTGTTATTTATTCAGTCTTTTTTTCCAAATTACCATGAATGGATATAGCGTTCAACAAAAAGTGCAAATAGTAAATTTATTTTATCAAAATGCGTGTTCCGTTCGGGCAACGTTCCGCGCTTCGCCCATTTTACGGTCGCCATAATCGTCCTTGAGTCCACTGGATCAGTTACTGATCAACCAACACCCGTAAGTCGACGAAACGCAAGATCTGCAGAAAACATCGCCGCTGTCCGTGAGAGTGTGCAGGAGAATCCGAGGCAGTCGATTTCGCGTCGCTCATAAGAACTTGGCCTTTCGCAGACCACAACTTGGCGAATTTTGCGTCGTGACTTGAGCCTGCACCCGCACAAAATTCAACTGACCCGGGAGCTGAAGGTAAACGACCATAGACAACGACGTGTGTTCGCTGAATGGGCTCTGGAGCAGTTGGAAACTGGCCCTAATTTTCATCGAAAATGAGGCCCATTTCTGGATGAATGGGTACGTCAACAAACAAAATTGTCGAATTTGGGGCGATACCAATCCACATGAGATCCAAGAGCGTCCAATGCATCCCGAAAAAGTCACTGGGCTGGCGGTGTCATCGGTCCATATTTCCATCACCATCAATGGCGAGCGCTATAGGTTGATGATTACCAACTTCTTTTGGCCTGAATTGGATGATATGGACACCAACGATATGCGGTTTCATTAAGACGGCGCTACGTGCCTCACAGCTCATGCCACATTGGAAATTCTGCACGAGCGATTCGAAGGCATGGTTATCTCACGTGGAAGTGATGTGAACTGGCCACCGAGATCGTGCGAGACTTTTTCTTGTGGGGTTTTCTGAAGTCGCAGGTCTATACGAGTAAGTCACAAACCACAGCGGCCCTCAAAGACAAAATAGCCATGACATCGGTCAAATTCAGCCTGATTTATGCGACAGAGTCATGGAAAATTGGACATTTCGGATGCGGACATTTGAACGATGTTATATTTCATACATCGATAGGCCTTGCAAACGAATAAAAAATATCGATCACACACACTTCGTTTTATTTAAATTTAAAGATAGGAGCGCTTAATGAAAGACCCCTTAGAAGCATCATAGAGCAAAAGCTCTTAAAATTTTTCACCATAAGACTCTCATTTTGTCTGCTTTTGATCGGAGACTGAAAAGTTTACGTCTAAAGGCCATTCAGCTGTTTGGTAGCTGCGAACTCTGGAATCATTCCTTCGATTCATGCAAAGTACAATGATACTGACGTGCAATTAAGAACCGCAGTAATTGAATTCGATGCCTGAGAAGAGATAGTTCTTTATTGCTCAACAAGTAGCATTGATGATGTGATTGATGATCAAAAGGAGCTGAAGCTGATTCGTCACCTGAACAGTGTACCAGATGGGCAAACATGCCAGCCGCCACCTGTGATTCCTTCTCAGATTCGTTATGAATCGTAAAAAAAACCGCAGAAAAGATTGGTAGGTAATTGTGTTCCTCTCTGTTGCTTTAAACTACCTCGATCTCATCGTTTCTCTCTTCCGGTGCCAATAAGTACTGGTGACCTAATGAAACCAACCATCAACTAAAGGGTCTATCATCATCAAATTCCTTTTGAAATTCATCCTAAACGTGGTCATCATCATCAACGATCTTTGAACCTTTTTCTTCAATGAGTCATCGAATGGAATTTCTCGTATCCAAAAATGTATACACAATCGAGTTCCTCTCAAAGCAGCATTCTTCACAAAAGATATTCAATTCTTCTCCATCAGTGGACTGCAGCCACTTTGCTTTTTCTTCTGAACAACGAGCGTAAAAATAAGATTTAATGGCTCGTCCATCGGTTCAGTTTCTTCAAGTTCCTGCCACTCCATGTTGTCGTAATGACACAAACAAGAAGTATCGCTACAGCGAATGCTCCCCATGTATCTTCTATCTTCCATCTTTCATCTAGCCAGTACATACAGACACTATACACATCTTTCTCGGAACAAACAAATAAATATAATTACAATGCGGCTAGGAATCTTCAGCGGAATAGGCAGTAACCCTTCCACCATACTACGCTGTGGCGTGCAAAAAATCCAACAAGAAGAATGGTAATATTACAACATGACAGAGAAGCATACCTGCCCTGACGTTGATGATGGAATAGAATGCTGTTTCCTTAGTAACGATCCATGGATCCATGATCTAGCACTAACCATACAGCAGCCAAGCAATCAACTGCTCTCCGACAACGACCAAGACCTGACGACAAGGAATGACGATTGTTAAGAAAATTATTATTCTTCTTCTGCTTCTTTGATTTCTTTTTTGGTATAATCATCATCACCGGCCACGCGAATATGTCAGTTGAATAGGAAGAGATGCACACATACACACCGCCATACTGTTGCCTTCAGATGAAGTTCCACTCTATGAGATACTTTCGTCTTATAATAGCAAATAATGATGAAACGAGGCGAAGATAAGGCAAGAAATTCACTTGCAAATTATGAGTGGTAACCAGGAAGATTGGTCTCAATTGGAATCATTTCGGATTTCTGCAAAGAAAAGATACTTTGCATGCGTTCAGGTATTCTGAAGCCCAGCCACCATGTCGACAGAGTTATTTATGTAAGCGATGGAAACCTAAAGCAGATGGAGTTCATTTGCATGAAATTCAAATGAATAACGTTTACACCGTGAAAATGTACGCTCACAGCTGTGGGTCAGTGCACACTATCTATGATTTCAACATTTTGTGTACGTAAGTATACCTCATCATCACACATAGGGTATAGTTTGTTTGATTAGGAGTTAGAAACGAAGACAAATATGTGACGTAAGGTTGACCAGAAAAAGTGAAAGATTTCTGCGACCGAATGCTCCTACGGACAACAAATGTTTCCAATTCTTGAAATTTTAAGTGAAGAAGATGAAGATTGTCCAACACCACTGCTGCCAATCTGTCGACGAAAGATGAAGTAAAGCTTTTCTAACCTGCAAAGATTGAAGACACAGCTTTCTTCTGTCCACGTTGATGGCTTAACTAATGCTGGAACTTTCTGTCACATCGACAGGGGCTTCACTGTATAGTGTTCGAAGTTCCATTTTTCACTCTTCATACTAATGAAAACTGAACTATCTTGAGACTTATTCAGATCGGCATCCACTCTGCCTACAGATAGCTTATGAACTGCTAGCAGAGATAAGTCATAACTAGATATCCGACTTTCCAGGCTACTTTCCATTGTCTACAAGCTGTTATCCAATAAAACTCGGCAATTCACATATATTGTCTCATTTTCTTTACAAATGTGAGTAAATTCCCGAGTTCCACCTCTATTTCTCCTCAAACTCCCGAGTTTCACCTTAAATACCCCTCTAATTGCCGAGTTTCACCACGAAACTCCCGAGTTTAACGTCAATTTACGATTTATTGGAAATAGTTGGCGGAGTTTGTTCAAAAACATTTTTTTTCTTTTAAATATTTGAGTTTAACGGAAATTTTAAAACCGAAACGTATATGCATTTTTATGAATTGTTATGCTTCTAAAAAAGATATTTTGAAACAGTTAATAGTATATTGAAATAGTTCAACAATTTTTGCATTGTAAAAGCTATTTAAAGGACAATTTTTTGTTTAGATTTTCTTGGTTTTGAGTTTCTTTTTTTCATTTTTTATAATGGAAACGTTGAAAATAGGCTTTAACATATTTTTTAAGCAAACAAAACCATGTATTTTTCGTGTTTATAGACAATTTTCGGCACTTCATATATTTCATACTTTATTTAATCTCGCAATCTTACTTTTCAGTCGGAATAATTGTACACGAAACATTATATTGCATTTATATACTATAAAACTGACTATTATTGCAAAATTTGCAACTTAATTGTTGAATTTGTTGATGGGAATATTAATTCATTTCGAATTGCTATACTTTACGAACATGAATAGCTGATTTTTTAATTAATTCTTGTGTGGGGAAATTGAAATGTCACAATATTTAGCTTGCAAATATAAAAATTTAATAATTTGAGAGTTTTGTGAATTTGGCAGTCTAAATTGACTATTTTGCATGCAGAAAAAATACGTCCTAACTAGCAAGGGTTGCAATTACATAAAAAGCCCAAAAATGTAAATTATGTAAGAGTTTTGAAGAAAACAAAAAAATTCAATTTGAATGATTTTTGCACTGCAAATTCAATTTTTTTTGACAAATGTCAAAATGGGAGAAATCCACCGCGTCGTTTTTAGAGGAACCATGTAAATTGTTATTGCTTTTGCTCACACGTATTCACAGACACTAGATTTTGACAAGAAAAACCAAGATGGTGGTACAACAAAAGCAATGTAAACAAATGGGTGTCGCGGGGCTAGAAGGACGGAAGTCGAATATCTCTTTATTACTTGATCTCTGACTGCTAGGTTATTTCCTAAGTAGGAGCTATGAAGTACTTTTCGAATCTTGTTGGACGGACTCTATATTACGCCTTGGTCTCCATAAATGCAGACCAAATCAATGGAACAGTTACCACACTTCAGGGTCACACTGCTATGGGTTCCAGGGCACCGTGCCATAGAAGGAAATGAGCCAGGCAGGGCTTAGCTATACATGGCTCTCTCGCGGTAGGAGTGGTTAAATGACAAATCCATTCACACTTCCTGCAGAAGGCAAACTTCCAATGAAGAGAGTTAACCAGCTGCACCATATCAAGGAAGATATGGCCTACCTACGATAAGAATAGAACAATAGACCTAACAAACGGACCCCGCCCAGATATCGCCAGAATCACGGGGCATTGGCCAATTGGAGACCATGCGGTCAAACTAGGTATTCCGTACAACCCCCACTGCTGTAGTTGCGGGAACGAAAATGAGAAGGAAGCTCTCTCTCATTTCCTCTGCAAATGTCCGGCACTAGCAAGAGCAAGAGACTGCGTGCACTAAACCAACCATTCTTCGACGACCTTAATGACATCTCGGATAAAGGGATAAGAAATCTAATCCGCTTTTTTAACTCCACAGGCTGGATCTAGGCACCGACTGTCCCACATCCTCAACAACACACATCACCAACCAGGCCACACGAGTCGTGGTAACAAAAGGCGTATCTGGTGCTATTTGGGTTCATGCTGAACCGCCACCTCTACCTACCTACTTACCATAGAAGATTAGAGCCCATAGAGGCTAAGAAAAGTGGCATCACCCTAAAGCAGCAGTTACAGGGCTGGTTTGCCTGAAGATGGAGATTAAAAAGAGAATTTAGTTGGTAGGAGTCCAACACACTGGGGGAACTTGGTAACCTCTGAAGGTGCATGAAGCTTTCCCTCTTCAAAAAAAAAAAGAAGGCAGAAGTAGCCTCACTCTCAGACCATACCGAAGTAAGGTTTGAACTTATGGTTCTGCACTGAGAGCAATTTAGTAGGAGGCACACGATTATTATTAGTAAGGCTCTGCGACAGACGCATATGGTACTGCGACCTAAAAGATCTATTGTGCCTGAGGAGGCATACGATAGACCCAATGCTGGTAACAGTAAAGTAAAAGAAAGACTCCCCGCAAAACGCTCACAGCAAACTTGTTAGATAATCCAAATGAAAGACTTAAGTTCGATCTAGGTCTAAGGAAGCTAGCTGTGTACAAGAAAATCACAATCCTTTTGGTTCCCGGACAGAAGTTCATTAAGGGCAACGATATTGCCTCACAATCTAAATTTCAAGCCTTTTGTGGCGTCTCCACAAAGAAAAGATGTTGAAAAAGCACAAATTCTGCGAATGAATCACTGACCGACAAGCGAACTGTAGCTGAGTTCAAATCTAAAAAAAAGGAAGCAACTCTCCCAAATGAGACACCAAGATCATATCAGTTAGTCAAGCTGCCACCAAGACTCAGAGAACAAATCAGTCTAATAACAGCCTTGACAGCTTGTCAAAGAAAGTTGTCTTAACTCTCCTCATAGGACTAGAACTCTTTTACAGGACTTGAATTCTTCGACCTTATTAGGCAGTCTAAGACGATTCAAGAAAACCATAACCAAAACACATGGATTCCAAGAAATAACCGATAATACCTTACAGAGTTAGACCTTAAAAGTTGTCGCTATGGTTCAGCAAGCTGACTTTGGTTTGAATACCAGAAAAAGGGATCCAACCCACAAAATGGTTTTTTTTTATATCTCTTAAGAGATGACAGCACTTGTAGAATTTGCAACGAAGCCGATAGACTCCGGAGAACGCCTTAAGAACTCAAGATCTAGAGAATGAAAAAGAGACACTCTTTTTCTAATCCCATTGATGCTCAAGCTCCCAAAGGAATTTCAAACCGTTGGAGTTGAATATTTTTTAGAAAGTTTAGCCACTCTAAGGGCGTTTTGTTTTAGTCCCCCAGATAGCGCCGTGTCTGATAGCTATTGAGGTCATTATATGCAGCTTAAGTAGCCCTCATTCTTCTTGCATTACGCCTTGAAGCACAATTTACAAAACAATTCCACACAAGCTTCCTTACTTTGTCGGTCCCCCAGGTCTGACAGGTATTGAGGTCATCATATGCAGCTAAAGTAGCCCTCATTGTTCCTGCATTACGTCTTGAAGCACGATTTGGAAAACAATTCCATACAAGCTTCCCTACTTTGTCGATTGTGATATTTTTAGAATCCTTCCGCTGTTTTTGACTTCAGCTGTGGTCTTAATGAATTCAGCAATATAAAATGATTTCTGTCACGAAAGCATGGAAGTCTGCAGGGTAATTGTTCATATTTCCTTTGCAGGAGTATCTATGGTCCTAGGGGAAAAAAAATTGCGTGTTTAACAATGCTTTTCTACCGCCGCTGTCAATGCCAACATTTCTTTTATAGTCGTCTCCATCGACCAACCAGGTCTAGTTAATTAATTCCAAGGTTTTCCGATGCTATCGCTTGCCATGAATAATAATCTTAGCTTCCGCAGAGTTCCCTACTTGAGAATTTTACAGGAAATTTGCTAGCGAACTACTTAAGACTCTTTCGTTCACAAGATAGAATCTACTTGCAGCCACGATCTGGTTCCAACATTCACTTGCCTGAGGTTAGAAAAATCACACCAAACTGGAATTTTCTTCTCTTTTTGGTCAGAATAAGTCTGGTGTTGCATATGTCCAGCCACTGCACTGCTATTCCTATCGTGGGAACATATCATTTAATTGCACATCAATTATGTTTTAATCATGTTAACATGTTGACGCGCGCAGCCAAGTATCTCAAAGTATCTGCTTGTATCTCTTTAGTGAAAGTGAACCCAGAATCCCCAAAAAACAATCAAGTGGCATGTTCACAAGTTTTATAAGCCCTCGCGTCTATTTATTTTTGTGTAATCACCATTATTACACCGAAATGAGTGCACTGAATGGGAAAACACTGGTGAGAAACAAAGATAAACACAAAACTTTTTGTCGGTATCTAATTGCTGAGGCTGATGATGTTACATTGGCTACCTACTTGCCGTCTCTCATCTGTCATAATAATAATTGGACAGAGTCCAAAGCTTTAGCCGACAATATGTCGACGACAGTCGGTAACCAGAAAGAAGGTAAAGAAAAAAAATAATTTGTAATGCTTAGATGGCTAACGGTCATGGTGATTGGAGTTAATCTATTCCCTATGTATGGACACAGATGTACTAGCTATCTACTCGTACGATGTGAAGTTGAATTTCAAAATTCATAATACATACTTGTACTCGTACTCGAACTGGTACTTGTATGTGTGGAAAAATGTTTCGAAAAAACAAAAAATAAAAAACCGTCAGATACAGCAATTCAGCAAACGAGATACGGAATGTGCAATGGTAGGATGAGATTGTTTTTTTCTCTTTATAGTTCACTTAAGTTTAAGATAAAAACTATTATGTTTTGTGGCAAAAAAAAAGGAAATAATTATGCGCTACACATATGCGAAGTACGGACATAAATGTCATAAGATATATTCAATGCGAATGCAACGCTGGCAACTGTGATTTTTTATGGTGTATCTACCCGGTTTTATTGGGATGAAATTTGTTAAAACGACCATTAGACGTGAAGATATTTTCTTTATGTTCGGTCGTAAAGATATATTTTTTTTGATTTAGAAAGTACTTAAGGATGGCCAAAGTATGGACCATTACAACTTGTTCTGAATGTTAAATTTTATAATCTAATGTCAGCTCCCAGCTTTACCATAATGTTGTAATTGACTTACAACTTCTACCAGAAATACAAGTGGCGCCGGTGTACGCCTTTTAGATTCCACAACTCGCGTGACCTGGCTGTTTATGAGTGTTACTAGGTGGGGAAGTCTTAAAATTCATCCTGTGAAGCTGAGAAAGTTAATGATGTTGCAAAATTTTATGTCAGAAATTTCTGATAATTCTTCAGATGCCTGGTTCTAGCTAGTGCCGGGCAGTCACAGAGAAAGTTCCTTTTCTTGTGTATTGTTCCGGCTACGGCAATGAGTGTTGAAGTGAATGTAAAACTTGGCGCCGTGTAAGCCCATTGGCTAGTGACCTGTCCTAATAGCTAAAATTTTCGCTTTCTCGATGCGGATTCTGTTGATTAAGTCATACGTCCTATTTTTGTTGTAGGTGGGCTATATCTTTCTGGATGTGGCTTGAGACTATATTGAATCTATTGCCCCTTAATTTACTGGTGCAAGAATCTGCAGGAAAAAGCGCCCTTCGCATAAGCCAAACTAGAAACTGGGAACTCTGTCTGACAGGGCATGCAAAAATCTGAAGCAAGTAGCGACATAGGCAATATCGTATGCACAGACTACATAACGCCTTACTAAGGCTTTGACAAACCTGCTTCCCTGGCAGAGATGAATGGCAGCAGTATAAGACACTTAAAAATGACACAACGATTTCTATCTACACAGATGGATCCAAAATGGATACAGACATGTGTTCAGATCTCGGATTACAGTAGTGTCTTCCAAGTGGAGATGTCTTGCAATAAAGGCACAACTACACGATGTTTTTACCTCTTTTTATTGACAATCAGGTGGCAATACGAGCGATTTCTGCCATCGAGATACAATCGAAGCTTTTAAGTCAATGTGGCCAAAAGTTACGGGTTCTTCGCAGGCAGCACAATGTAAGACTTAGTTGGGTTCATGGTCACAAAAGGGGTGCCTGGTAACGAAATAGCTGATGAGCTGGTAAGGAAAGGATCATTATTAGACCCCTCTCAAGCGTTGTAATCTTAAACAGGAAGTTGGGAACAAAATTCAAAGGGCTGCAAATGACAGATGGAATTGTTGTACAATGGCCACCATTCCCTAGTTACAACACAGAGAACAAGAAGAATCTTGCAAATGAATACTATCAGCGAGTATAACATACTGAATTACCATGCAAGAAGACTGGAACTAAACACGGGTGCAGGGGATACAGTGACAAAGAAGTAGATGGAGATACTCCAACCACACTTAGATTTAAAATCCTCGGAAGACACTTTTTTCAGGATCTAGACTAGAAGAACTGTCCAACAAATCTCTGTTTGATATATACAGGTTCCACAGTATGGAGGTTGCAACTCGAAAGGCACCACAATGGATCTACATTGATCTAAGTGTGACGGAAGAAGGACTTCATTGCTCTGTCAACCCTACTACCTAACCTTGTCTTGAAGACGTTATCTGCTGTCGTTTCTTCAAGGCCGAATATGTTTTACTTGCCAATTTGCCTGGAATGATCAGTAGGCTCTACCTAGGAGGACATAAATTCATCCTTAAAAAAAACACAGAAGAGACAACGCAGTAGATAAAAGGAAACCTTAAACAGATTTGGATTGAGCAATTGTAGGCAGTAAGTTAAGGGACGACAGAACTGGAGAGGGTGGCCGGTTGAGGCCCAGCTTTGTCCCGAATTGTAGCGCCACCTAGGTAAGACCTATTTATAGTGTTCACATATCCATGTCCCGCTTTAAAATTGCTTTCATAAGCTTTCTACTTCGGTAGGTCGCTGTGCATTACATTCAGTAGTTGGGGCATCTGGATAACTTCATTGAATCTATAAGTACCTCTCATAACCCTTATGTTTTTATTCGCGCCGTATATCTCTTTTTTTTTTTTAGAAACAAATGAATTATGCATTTTCATCTTCTACCAGTCTTCGGTTCTCACGACGATTGTGTGGTCTTATGATAATAAAAAGAAAAAAAGAGATTTACAATGCTTTTGCCTGTGGAAGGGTCTTGAGAGATACCAGTTGGAACAAATCATAAACAATGGGTTCATGGATATACCCTACCCATCCGATGACTGGAGGGTTTCATTAAGATGTGCACAATCTAACTTTATTTTTTTATTTTTATCTTATGCAATTGGAGACTGTAATTATGCATGACAAATTGTGTTGACGTGGATAATGTCTATCTGGTGACTTGGCAATATAATCTTGGATATCTACATCTTGGAATGTATTTCATTGTGAAAATGATTGAAAGATATATTTTCCGTAGATAGCGGGTGTCGACAAATTTTCTTTCCCTTCATTGACTATGAATGTGGGAATCTATCGAATAGAAAGGTCACAACTCTGGGTGTTCCAACCTTTCACTGAATTGTTGGTAAAGATTCCGAGCAAGAGCGATACGAACTGAAAGCACTAAGCCTGAGATCATTGATAAAACTTACAGCCATCGATGGGTTGAGTCTTTGGTTAGAAAGGAATGCCTGGACGCTCTAGTATGATCCCATTCTGACTACTACCTTAGCCTAAGCTTATTTCGACATGATTTCATGACGAGATTTACTCCCTTAAACGAGTGTTCGAAGACAATAGATTCCAGCAATTAGGGTCTATGTGAGATGAGTCTAGAGGAAGACTAATTAGTTAGTGAAAACCCAGCTTTTAGACACTTTAGGATAGGTTGTAGGGTTGACAGGGCAAGGAAGTCCTTCTCCCGTCACACTTAGATCAATGTATGTAGATCCATTGAGGTGCCCTTAGGGTTGCAACCTCCATACTGTGGATCGTGTACATATCAAACACGGATTTGTTGGATAGGTCTTCCAATCTAGATTCTGAAAAAAGTGTCTTCCGAGGATTTTAAATCTAAGTGTGGGTTGAGTATCTCCATCTACTTCTTTGTCACTGTATCCCCCGCACCCGTGTTTAGTTCCAGTCTTCTTGCATGGTAATTCAGTATGTTATACTCGCTGATAGTATTCATTTGCAAGATTCTTCTTGTTCTCTGTGTTGTAACTAGGGAATGGTGGCCATTCTACAATAATTCCATCTGTTCCCAACTTTGAATTTTGTTCTCAACTTCCTGTTAAAGATTACAATGCTTGATTGGGGTCTAATAGTGATACTTTCCTTGTCCTCATCAGTTGTTTCATTACTAGGCACCTCTTTGTCGCCAGGGTCTAACATCTGCCTGCCAAGAACCCGTAACTCTTCAAGACAGCGACTTACAAGCTTCGATCGCACTTCGATGACAAAAATTGCTCTTATTGCCGCCTTGCTTCCAACTTCGGTGATCGACTTGGAAGCGATTTGTTATTCCAATGCCATCAGCCATGCTTTTGAGGGATATTTACAGTCGAAGGCTACTCTAACACACCCAATAGCCCAAAAGTCGTTAATTTACGGCCATGTCCATGTTTTGCCGAACCGAATGAAAAACTGGAATACCACAAGTTATAAGTCGCGCGTTATTTGCCAGCCATCCGTTCGAACATGTCTGGAATTTGTGCGACTTAAGCCTCATCGTGTCATAGCAAGTGGTCATGATCAAGAGAGTGTTCGCCAATAGGCGAAATTGATTGCCTATTTCCAAAATGTGTTCTAAGCTCACCACCTAGACCTAGTTCTACGTGAGTATATGCCACACATTCACGGTAAAGTAACTCCGTTTGTTGGGAAATTGCAGCGTAACGAAAAAATGAAACATTTATTTTCTGTCACATATCCATAGGCGCGAACTTGATTTGGGTGCTAATTTTGTGATATTTTCCTATTTGATTGAGTACCTAGAGTTGAAACTTTTTCAGTTTAATTGAAGAATTCAAAAAGCATAGGTGACATGCGACATTAATCAGCGGGAGGATGCAAAGAAATTTCCGAAATCATTTGGCCAACCTTTGGGCATATGAAGATCACTACCGACTAAACCCTCTCCATCTTTAGGTGAATAAGCCCCAGAACAACTTCTTTTATTACTTCAGGGTGGTGTCATTTTTCCTAGCCTCTATGGGCGAATATCACTCACAAGGTACCCCACACAATCTCCTCAATAAAAAAGTTATAGGTTGTAGCTAAAAGCAATTAGATCTGATATTGGTTACTAATTACAGGATACGTTAACGTCAATGGAAACATGCATATACTGGGGCTTACTTACGCACCGATTTGTGAAAACTGTGAGGAAGAAGAGGACACTGTCCACTGTCCAGCCTCAGCGAGAATGGGACAGAATATTTGGGTCGAATCTGAAGCTACTCACTTACGGAAGCAGTAATGTTCTCCCCCAGTCTTCTGAACATCGCTTATAAAATCCTTTTTGCCGCACTGTGTGAACTCCTAAAACCCCTTGTTAACAACCTGATTGGACTCTATCAGTGTGGTTTCAGGCCAGGAAAGTCCACAATTGATCAAATTTTCACACTTCGGCAGATCCTGGAGAAATCCCAAGAAGTCCAAATCGATACACACCACCCATTTATCGATTTTAAAGCCGCCTATGACAGTATTTATAGGGACGAGCTATATAAAGCCATGTCAAGTTTTGGCATCCTTGCCAAACTCGTCCGTTTGTGTAAGATGACGATGGAGAATGCTCGCTGCTCCATCAAAGTCGGCCACGATCTTACCATAATCTTTGATGTCAAAAAAGAATTTCGGCAAGGTGATGCGCTGTCATGCGACTTCTTCAACATCATTCTTGAACGAATTGTGCCAAACGCTCAAGCCAACAACAGCGGCACAATCTTTCAGAAGCCTGTACAACTACTCACGTACGCTGACGATATTGATATAATCGGCAGAAATCAGCGAGCCGTCACCGGTGCGTTCGCGAGTATTGGGACAGAAGCGGCCAAAATGTGACTAGCGATCAACGAGGGCAAAACTAAGTATTTGCTGTCGACGAGAAGGGACACTCAACATCGACGAATCGGACAGAACGTCACTATAGACAGCTATAACTTCGAGGTGGTAAGGGACTTTGTCTACCTTGGCTCTGCTATCAATTCTGAAAATGATATTTCATCGGAAATCAAACGAAGAATACCTCTTGCCAATCGCTGTTTCTTTGGGTTGAGAGGGCAAGAACTAAGGAAACTCTATACAAGACCTTAATCATCCCAGTCCTGCTCTATGGCGCTGAAGTATGGACTTTATCCAAGGCGGATGAAGATACCCTTGGTCACATAAGTGAAAAATTCTTCGGAAGATGTTCGGTCCCGAGTGCGTTGACGGGTTATGGAGGAGGAGGTTCAACGACGAATTTTCCGAGCTGTACAGCGACATCGACCTAGTCAAAAAACTACGTATTGGTCGTTTAAGATGGCTAGGACATGTAGAGCGAATGGACACCAACGCTCCGGCCCGAAGAATCTTCGAATCCAACCCGGAGGGACAACGCAGTGGAGGAAGACCTCGCCTTAGGTGGTGCGCACAAGTAGAAGGGAACCTCAATCAACTTGGTGTGTGTAACTGGACCCGGTTAGCTAAGGACCGGGCTTATTGGAGAAGCTTGTTGGTTGAGGCCCAGGTTAACCCCGAACTGTAGCGCCTCCTAAGTAAGTAAGTAATGTTCTCCCCATCATATGTATACTACTGTCAGCTCTATAATTGCATACTTTCTTCCTGAACTGCGTTAAGGCCGAAATGGAAAACTTAGCAGTTTTAACCGACGACGGTAGAGAAGTTCCGCTCATAATATTTTTCATGCGAGTTTTTGACAGTTTTCACAAATATCCTCGAAGTAAGCTCCGATTTTTGCAATAAAAAGCAATAAAACCATGAAAATGAGACGATACTTCCTATTGTTTCACAAAAACCCATTCGTTAAAAAATATAATTCAAAACTATAAAACTTATTATAAAGCAAACAAAAGATAAACAAACGAAAAAAAAATCTTATTTACCAGTTGAGTGGATTTTCCAACATTAATCCGTCGTTGGTTTTCATGTTTCAACACAAACCTCCGGTCTGTGGTTTTTATTTTAGACCAACAGTGTTGTTGTGCAATCAAAATAAGCTTACAAACCACATTTACAATTTCTAAAACACAAAAATTTAAACAATACTTTGCTATAGATACTTGGATACTATAACGTCTTCAATATACGCCCGGCTTTTCATAACAAGAAAACAACTCAAGCAATGTAATCACTTGCGGTCAGTGCAATTAATTCTAAGCATAATACGGCTACGAATACCAGAGTTGGTCGTCATCACTTTTTTTTTTGTAATCCGAAACCGAAACGTGAAACGATGACTAAAAGATACGTTCACCACAATCACTGCCACTGCCGTAGCACTGAAACAAATCTCTTCCTGATGACGATGGTAAAACTTGTCGTCTACATGAAACCCTTCAAAGTCTAGCACAGAAACGACAGTGTTAAGGTTGTGGGGTCAAAGAAACCCTCAAAACATAAAATCAATTAACACCATACAGTGTCACTCAGACGTACTTCCTAGTGAATTTCTTGATTAACAAATTTTTTTTTTATGACATCACTTTGCGGCGGCACGTTGTGGGGGTCATAGTACTTAAATTGGCAAAACAAAAAAAAAAAAAAACCCTTTTAGATAAAGCTGTAGATACTTCTTTTTCTTCTTTTATTTGTTCTAGTACACGGCATAAATTAGAATATTTTTGACAGTAAATGAGTATGAGATTGACAGCGATACTGTTCCGAGAGCGGTTAACACGCGACGCAGTCTATGAACACACTAAACCAGAGTTGGATCGACTTCACCTGTGCGCCGAGGAGTGTGAGCATGGAGTCAGTGGAGAGGGATTGTTTCTTGAATTCCAAGATAAACAAAAAGAAAAAAAAGAAGACAACACCACCACAACACAACATAAGCGGATTGAAGACGTTGTGGTTTGAAGTATGAAGTCGATTAACACTTGTGCAGGGCACAACTTAAACTGGTATGGTTTGGAGATTGATTTTGATAAGATGTTCGATTTTTATCGCCACCGCTGTTGATTCAGCAGCATTGTGGGATTTGTGAAAGCACATTTAGATTTATTTGCAGATTTGTGATTGAATTACGCTTGTGGATTGGATGTTTGTTTTGAGACTTGGGGGGGAAAATGTGAGACTTGAAAAATTTCGAGGATTACAGTGGTGGGTGGATAAAATGAACTTTAGAGCAGAGCAGGAATCAGATAAGGAACTTGACTTGAAGTGCTTAAAAGATCAACATTTTACAAGAAAGACGGGAGGTAAAATGTGAGACTTGAAAAATTTCGAGGATAACAGTGGTGGGTGGATAAAATGAACTTTAGAGCAGAGCAGGAATCAGCAAAAGAACTTTACTTAAATTGCAACATTCTCCAAATCGATGGAGTTATATTCTCGCAAGAGTACACTCTCGTCGCAGCCTTCCAAAATCGACTAATATATCGCCCACTGAAATTGACTTCAACATGGGTTACCTGCGTACAAAGTCTTCTATAATTAGTTCCGCCTTTCAAGTCACTTAAAGGCTTTTTCAAACCAAAGTCATAGCTATGCGTCAGTCCACTGCACCGAACGATTGCCGCAGACATTTGAAGGATATCGCTTAATGGCACAACGTCACACTCTATTGGGAGCTAGGTCATAACGATATTCTAGGGAATTTTGTAGTTCTACTTATAGACGATAGGAACCTTAGCTAACTTATCTTTTTTCTTCACTAGCGCTAAAGGGGTTATGAATACCCTTATGATGCCATTCACATAGCGCTTGATTCACATTGATGTTCTGCCGAAAACGTATCATAAACAGCTTATTTGGCCTATCTTGGGTCTTAACAGATCGAAAGCTTTAATTCGACTAAAAAGGGACCAGCTTTACAAATTAACTAACGTGATGACAGTCCAATGCATCCTAGGCAGATTTGAGTTGTATTTGAGCATGTATGCAACGACTTCTGCATAAGCTGCAGATATGAGGAAAAAGAAAAATCCATCGTTCACATTTTCTATAAAAAAAAGCCACCTTAAGGGAGTTTGAGCACCATCAGTATGGCCAGCCTTAACTGTAATGTTAGGAAACCTAGATTAGGGTTACCAACTCTGGCACTCAGCGTCAAATCACAATGAACCTACATTTGATCTGAGTGCAGGTACCTCTTACTAAGAACACAATCAACCTTAGCTCATTTAAATTACTGTACTCTCGAAGCGTTCCTTTCCTGAGGATTTCAAGAGAAGATGCATAGCTAGGCGAGGAGTTAAATTTGTCTGTGTTTGATGCACATGCATATGCTTTCCTTTCTCATGATGAGGCTCGATGGCCTGGTGGAACGTTCTTGAGATATCATCTTTGGAATCTTCATTGGAGACTGTGCCGGTCGTATCCTTACCAAACGACCAGGGTAGCTAACATACTTACAAGGACTATGGTAGGTACTGCAGAACCTAAAGTTATAGAAGGACAGTTACGAGGGGAGAACTCTCCAGTGGGAGAGCCACAAGAACCACCTCTTGTAAACCATCAATACTAGCGTCAAAAAGCTCATAGAATCCAAGGCAAGGAGAAAACGGATCAACGCCGAATGGCTCTTCACATGCACATCTCGTAGATTTTGGCCAAAATTTAATGATGGAACAACTAAAAGCCTGCAATATTAGACCAATGGCCATAAGATTTGGAAGTGATAGAGACATAGATCATCAAACACTTCCTACATAACTACCTAAACCTTCAAATCCGTCGCCAATCCTTGCCATAAAAAAACAGACTCATTGGAGAAATCGAAGAACATGGACAAGTCCCGCTGATGGGCTTGATAAGATTTTTTAAAGCAAGTAGAAAAAGAACCAACCGGTCTCCGCGTAGGCACTACTTACAATGACAAAGAAGAGAATAAATCCTTTAGGCATCTGCTTTGCGAAGACTGTACACTCTTAGTAGTCAATTCTTTGATGAACCCAACCACATCGATATAGATTCTCCCGAAGTTATAGCTGTGAGCATGTCCCTCTCTACAAAAAGTCTGAAAATAAATTGACATCTAGATGCAGATGTAAAATCTCAAGATCGATTAGGCTCGAGCTCCGTCGCTGGCTCAGATCGTAGTAAAAGGCTTTTGGATCAGCACAATAGAAGGCGGTATCATGAAACACAACCCTGGCAGGCTAAAGACTCCTTCAAATGATTTAACCTGTCCCTTCAGAGACGTTGATAAGGAACGCCGATATTGTCATTACCACAGAACTACGAGTATTATTTCACACAAATGAGGTAGCCAATAACCCCTGACGGCATCGATCATGAAAAGTCTCTTTCAAAACTCTAAATAATCATAAATCAACATTTTGATTGAAATTCGATTACTTTACATCAATTAACCCACCAATGAGCGGCATTTTCAAAGTCAAAGCCCTTCTCTGTATCCATCGCATGCGTGCCCTTTGAATATTATCTACGGACAGTAAAATAAATTTGAAAACCAGTTTCCAAAGACCTAATAGCTACAAATCTATTAAACAAACACACATCGTTGTCAATTAGATTGTCCAGAGATACAAATTCACTGGCACTCCAACAAGGTTCAAGTCAGATCCCCTGCCCATGTTCGTAAGTGATAAACAAATTGCATTTGAATTTTTTATTTTTTTGTGACTGATGGATGGCTGATGGATGGATGCATCCGAACACCAAATTGCACTTTCGTTTTCATTCTCATGCCTATTCGTCATCGGCTGTAGTAACCATGGTCCTCCATAATGGAACAACAGACACACAAAGTAGTTGGTCGTGCTTTGAAAACAGGTCTAGCAGCAACTTGTTCTCATCGAACCCATTGCGGAGAGTGTGCTGACGGTACAAGTTTGCTTCTTTTGGAGTTCACGAGTCACACGATTCTGATGCCAGTGTTATGCCCTCCATACATAGATCAACTAACGCCACCCGCTCAGCGCACCAAACTATCAGGTCTTTCAATTGACTTGGTGAATCATACCCTGTGGGGTGGTAGTAACCCAGAGAAACGTGGCTTCTAACGGAATATAATGTTTCTTTTTCGCGCTCAATGGTGGTACACTCTGTGTGGGAAAGGTATAACTTGGAGGCCATTTACAGTTGGAGCAAGGTGCTCCAGGAATGCATCGCACCAGCGAAAGGTCCTCTTAGGCTATTTGTGCACGATTTTCATCGAGTGGGGCACTGCAGTGGTAATAAATTTTCCGCCCGATAAAATAACAAAGTACGTAGCAAGCAAGCCTCTATATATGTACCTATGTGTAGAGAAGTAGATACTTAACGATGGACAGGGTTAGTGTATGCAAGTGGAGATCCCGCATGCGATGCCACCACGGTTTGTTGGTTATGTTAAGCAGAATGATTCATATGCAAAGAGATTATACCACAGTGTGTGCTACCTTAATGAGGTTATCCGCAGAGCATTTCTCTCTGTTTGACTGTATGTGCACGATGACTATACAAAAAATATCTGTAGATAGGTTCTGATTCGATACAATCCGCACGAGGAAAGATTGATTGACAGTTTGTCATTTTGACGGAGGAACACAACACACGAAATGTATCTGGTGGCTGTGTATGATTCCTTCGGCGCAACATTAAATATTAATTAGTGAACGGATGTGCATATATATCTAGCTTAAGAGACTTTCTATTAAGTCCGCGAGATAAACCATTAGTGGTGGTGAATTGAGAATCATAAAACTCGACACAAATCTTAATGGAGTACAATTTGGATGCTTTCACAAGTCATGGACGATGAAAGTTATTAACAACGTTGAGGTACTTATAACTGTTGTGACTGCAGATACAATGTAGGCAGTTATAGAATGCAAGTGTCTGAAAGGCTTAGAGATGAGAATATAAATGGAAAACGCTGGAGAACGAATGAGAGCTGCAAGAAAGGAATATATGGACCCAAAAACAGTGGCAGGGTGAATCTTACTTGTGCCATTAGCACAGCAGAGTAGAGTTACGAATGAAAACAAAGGGGGAGCAGCCTGTGTTCGAAATGGCTAGACAAGGCTCTCAAGGTACAGACAGAAGGAAGCTCGACAATGTTAAAGCCCCTTACACCTTATTTATACCCATGCTTTGTCGAAAGCAACATATTGACTATTTAAACAATGCTAATCTGTCTTGCCTTCGACCCTAAGAGATCGAAAAGGGACTAGATGTCTAAATTAACTAAAGTCCTAACAGGATACTACATCCTTTGCAGCCGATTTCTGCAGCAGCTGCAGAAACGAAGAAGAGGACTTCCTCTGATCTTATCTAAATGGCTTCGTAAGGTATTCTACATGGTTTCAGAAGTAGACTGGGGTCAACCCTAGCACTCACAGTTGTATCGCAATGGACCTACTTTTGGTCTAAGTGTTCGTCTTCTTCAAACTAACAAGGTAGGTTGGTAGGTTAAAGAGGTGGATGCATCGCGTGGTGCAGCCTTCACTCGGATCTCTTATGGATCCATTGTGTTCCTCTGTCGTGGAGTGTTCATTCTGAAATGATAAGAAAGAAAGGAAGGATCTAGATGAGAGCAGCTACGAACGTTCGGCTTCCCTGAACCATCCCGAATTCGTTGCAAATTTTAAAATGTCTTTTGGTAGCTTGTTGGACAGCTCGCCCAGGTCGTTGAAATTATATTCACCGAGGACCGCCGTCCTCATTCTATATAGGTGGGTCGCCAGTAGGTTGTGGCACAATTAGAAAACTAACTTGTGTTTGAAATGCTGCAACGTATTTCAGCCCTTCTCTCTGTACAAAGCGTCAGGATATGACTGAGTAATTCTGCTTTTGTTGGAAAGCCTAACCGTATAAGTCACTCGTGTAAATGTTTTGAGGTTGCGCTAGATACTATACCGTCCAAATGGAGGGAGGTCAGGGTTATTGCCATTCTTAAAGCAGCGAAATCCTGTCACACTACTCCGAAATATTTAAGACCAATGAGTCTCACGCCATTAATTAATTGACTTCCACATTCGATCCAACTTAAATCTAAGGGACTGCTCGCCAGACCAACATGCCAAATCAGTAGAGACAGGCTTTAGATTCACTCTCGGAATGGGTGGGGGAATGTTCACTCAAATCAAGAGGCATCAAGCTGAACTAGGTAGTCACAGGACACAAGCCCTGGTTTCCAAAGACACATGTTAGGTCATGGTTTCAGGACACAGCGACATTCAAGGCAAGTGCATAACGGACGAGCTAGCAAAGGAAGGAATAGGTCAGAACTGTTCTGAAAACAGAGAGACTTCTCTAGAATCACTCAAATTTCGCCTTGATACTGAAGACAGATGAATGGCAAATAGCAAGTGTCCTTGTCCTTCATCGAGGCAGATCTGGTCTGACCTGATCTAAAGAGAATGTGGGAGAACTTCTGTTTATTAATAGGAAATATGTAACAGGAAATTGCTTGATAAAATGGGTGTTCCGTTCAACGACTTCTGCAGAAACTACAGAGACGAGAAAGAGGAAGAAAAAATAGCCCACTTTTTGTGCATGTGCGCTGGCCTATCAACGCTGAGAAGAAAAACCCTCGAAAGGGTAAGGTGTAGTGATTTTGAAACTCAAGTCTGTACCTATAAGGTTTCAGTCTTTGCTCCGAGGGTGGTGTCCAGAATAACTGTAGAGATTTATTCGTATTGTTGCCATTGCTTATAATTCGCAGTATTTGTTTCCAACTTCTTGATGTCATTATCATTACTCGATTAACTCTTCAAGCCAAATGACCACCCTACTGCCAATGGTATGCCTATGCAGTAGAGTTGACTTTCGAGATGGCATCAGGAGTTGAACCTGGAATCTTCAGCGTGAGAAATGATAATGCTAACTGCCACCCACTTCTATGAAGACCACGGCGACCTAGGTCTAACTGGTGAGCTTGCCAGAGACAAAATTAACGCTGATGCGGCGTTTTGATACCACAACTCACGTGTTGATGGGCGTAGCTTAGAGTGTAGTTTTCATATCCATCCGGTGGAGTTGAAAAAATCGATATTGTTGCTAAATTTTATGTTAGAAATCTCAGATAGTTCCTTGAAAAAGGGTTTTGGCTCTCACAAGTGCCGGATAGTCACAAGAGAAAGTGGAATAACGTTTCCATGTTTCGTGTGAATTGTCACAACTACGACAGTGAGGGTTGAACGGGATGCCTTACTTGGCAGCGTGTTGACCAATTGGCCAGTGGCCTATGCTAATTGCTGTGATTCTTGTTGTGTTGATGCGGTTCCTACTGATTAGGTCATTCGTTCTGTTTTTATTGTAGGTGGGCCATATCTGTCTAGATATGGCACAGGTAGCTAGACTTTTCCACCTAGAGTTGGCAATAGAAAGAAAGTGTAGGAAACTGTTGTCCTTGATGAGTCCCATTGGAGAACCGACTGACTAAGCAAAGGAGGCATTCAGAGTAGAACCACATCTGGCTAACGTGTCGGTTCTCTCGTCAGTGGATCTAAATGGTTCTGCCCGCAATGCGAAGCAGAAAGGGGTCTATACTGATACGGCTAACCACATGATTTTCCTTAGGAAAGTACGTAAGTCCATCATGCAATGTGCTGGTAGTCTGGTACTCTACATGGTATCACAATGAACTTACCAAACCGAACGTAACATCCACCTATCTATCTACCTACAGCATCGCTTTATTCTAGTCTAAGGTCTTACAAGTGAGCTTCGATCACATCCACATGTGTTCAAATGTCAGAAATTGACAATCAATACTTCGTTCCGAAAAAGTTCATCGCACGATACCATCCTAGTCCTAGTGTTAATGTAATCACATTTCCTAAGACCACACTTGAGAACAGTCTATAGAAACACTGACCATATCTCAAAAGAATGTCGTTGACTAATTTCACTTGCTCCCTCCCACTCACGACATTCAATGGTGTCCCTTTCCATTGGTAAGGCCACCCACATATTCATACAGAACCCAGAAATAGCAAAATAACTTCACTAACACACAGTCCTACACAGTCCTAGTTATGCAACAACTTAACTTAAAAAAAATGCTCTCACTCTGTTGTTACATGTGATTCCTGTGCCACCTCCATTGGACGATATAAAATGCGCGATACACTCGGTCCGGCACTACAACTTCAAAGATTAACGTCTTGTTGTTGTGCAAAGTGCAACACACTTTGAAATGGCAAAGTGCCAAGGAGCCAAATTGGTTTGACTTTATAGTTGCACAAGGGCACACCGTAGGGTATCTGACAATCTGACAATCAGAAAATAGAATTGAAATGCATACATTCGGGTTAGTAGGCGGATATACTGAATTTTTCTGGATGTAGAAGAGGAATAGAACAACCGGAAGTCCATGACATGTTGCGTTTTTTTTTTTTTTTAATTAATTCTGTTAAGATTATGTAGAGAGGAAAACGATGTATTGATCTTGAAGATAGAAAAGACACAGATACGTGCGAGTATTTAGGTCAGTAATAGTGTTTGTCGTGGCGAGTGGAGAGTAGAGATGATTTATGATTCCATTTCTGTTCTATGGTTCGGCGTTAAGTGATTTATTGTTAGTTAGCTGGATGACATTGTGGTTGATCCTATTCTGTTGTCGTTCAAGAGAAATCTAAATAGATCTAGGCCGATCCGCTTTAGCCAAGTATTGAATTAGAATAATTTAAATTGTTAAACATGAAACGTTTTGAGTTTAGATGCCGATCGTTTAGAGACAAGCATTTTTGAAGCCACATAGCCACTAACGAAGGGAGCATTTTACACAAAAGGATATTTTCATTCGAAACACTTGTTTTTTTAAAGTCAGATACAAGAAATGAGACTCTTCGCAGAACCTGAAGAGACATAGGACTCTTCAACGTCGTTTTTAAGATCCTATGTGCTAGAATGAGTGAACGTCTTAAACCTTTTGTCAACAACCACTGACCAAATTTTCAGGGCAGATCCTGGAGAAAACCAAGTAGTTCAAATCGATATCCGTCACCTTTTTTTTCGAGCCTAAAGTCGTGTATGACAGCTTTGATAGAGATGAGCTGTGTCTAGTACTGACATCCCTACAAAACTCGTCCATTTCTGAAGGATGACGCTGAAGAATGCCTTCTACTGCAAGTCACAAGCCCTTTGATGTCAGAAAACGATTTAGACAAGATGATAAGCTGTGACTTTTTGAAACTCACAAGTCAACACTTGAATCTGGATCAGCAAATTTAATTTTTATTTTATTTTTTTGTAAGGAAAGGGGAAAGATCGAAAGCCAGAGCGTAGATCTTCAACCCAAACTAAAATCACCTTTGCGTCTAACCCCCTGCTCCCCCATGGTAAAATGGGATCAATTATCAAGGGAAAAGGTTCAATACTGAGTACGTTACAGCGGATAGCTACAACTTTGTTATAGAAGGGGACTTTGAAGATCTCCATTTTGCTATCACTTTTCACCAGGACATCTTATTAGAAATCAAACGAAGAATACCACTCGTCTATTGCTGTTTCTTTGGGCTGAGAAGGCAATTGAGTAGTTGGGTCCCAGTCTTACTATATGGCGCTGAAACATTGACTCTACCAAAAGAGGATGAAGATAGTCCTTTCGAGTGCAAAATTCTTCTTAAAATATTCGGTCCTGTTCATGTTGACCGTCTTTGAAGGAAAAGATTGAACGATGAACTTCACAAGCTGTATACCGACACCGATCTACCAATCGGCTGGGACATGTAAATCAAATGGGTGCCAACGATTTCATCCGAAGGGTCGTCGAATCTAAAACGGGACGACAACGCAATAGAATTATACTAACTTGGAGTGCATAACTGGAGGCAATTGGTTAAGAACCAGTGGGTTAGGGCTACTCCAGACTGCAGCACTAAAGTATCAAAGAACATCAGGATATGGTGGTCTGAGAGGTTGTGAACTTATTATAGTCGTCTTTGCTCAGTCGAATGTTCCCAAATTCCATGTCTGGTCATGTAAACTCCTCCGCTGTCTTTTAGTGAGCTGAGGGAACTTATATAATGCTTAGCTATCAGGTAAGCCTTTCAGAACTGATAACCTCCCCCTAAAAGACGCTGGGATTCTATTTTGGCACTGAGTTCTGGAAAGTGAATAACATGTCCATTTTGGAGTGTTGATTGAGCAGTGGGAAGCGACTGAAGATCATCTGTATGGAAAATGTCAGCGTCTTAAAAATCTATAGAGTCAGTTGAATGGATTACAAGAGTAAACGGCATAAAGATTGATAGGAAGCTCAAATTCAAAGGACAACAGCACTAGAGACGCTGCCTTATCGTGGATAATGTCTAGGTCAGGTTAGGTTAGGTTAGGTTGGAGTGGCAGGCTGCAGTTGCAACCTCACTTAGACCAGAGAAGTCCATTGTGTTACCACCAGGATCTGTATTCCACCAGAAATACTACCCGCAGAACCAGCCGGAGCTTGCTATGAAGCGCTAGAGACTGCCTATATTGATGTCAGCCAATTCGCTTAGGTTGTTGAAGATGCTGGCCCCCAAGTGTGCTCTTCTTCGAGCTGAAAGGGCCGGACATTTACAAAGAAGATGGAGAATTGTCTCCGCCTCTTCCTCATCCATGCAGCTTCTGCAAAAGTCGTTATAGAGAAGGCTGAGCCTATAGGCATGCTTGCCGATGGTGCAGTGTCCGGTAATGACACCCACTAAGGTACTTATTATCAGTCTATTTCGTCTGATGAAACAATAGGAACGATTGAAATCCAGCTTCGGCCAAGCTGGATAATGTCTAACGTGTAGAGACAAAAACGGAGTGGAAAGAATAGAAAGCCATACACTAATCCAGCTTTTGGAGCATGAAAATTCACCCGACACTAGCCAGGAGATTCTATAAAAAAGGGCCAAGCTGCTTGTAGTTGGTTTTAAGCTAGGAACAGAGAGAAGAGAAGGAAATCTTGTTACCGATACCCAGGTGCAGCTACCAGCTATCTAAGTAATTGGCATAAGGAAGAGAGAGTACAAGCAAAGCCCATATCGATTCAACCAAGGATTCGTCCCTAACCAAGAAGAGATCAATGAGGTCCCGAGTTCTAATAGTTTGTCATCAGAGTGCATGCACCAAATCATCGAACAAGTGTGAATAGATGAGGCATATACTTGTGAACATGAGATCCCTTTCGGAGATCCAAATGAGTAAACGATTAAAGACACATTCAGCGTAACTTTGGACCCAGCGGATAGACGAAACACTAAATATTGATGGTAAAGCAAATCCTAGAAAAGATTGACGAATTATTAGCCTAAATGCACCCTTTTTGACCGCATTCAGCGTATTGAACTTTACAAAATCGTGGTTTGTCTCAATCCTTTCCAAATGATCTCAATCTTGCACCGAACTTCGACAAGGAAAGTCATGAGACTTCTTCACCTCATGTTGGAGCAGATAATATGTCAGACACGGAAGGAACTGCCTTTCACAAGTCAATCTAGCATCTGAGATACGTTGACGTCATTGGAGTCTTTGAATCAGAGCTCAAAACGTGAAGGGATCGCGAGCTTCTATTATAAAGATCAAATGACCGTAAACACCAGGCAACTTGGCACTGTGAATTGGGGAAAATGGATCGGCAGCTGTGAGTGCTTCCCCATGTGAGGGGCTGTAAAATAGTTGCAAACTTTACACTAGGGCTTATGCCGATTGCACCTTTAAAAGTCCATTTGTCCTCTCTTCGCTTCTTCATCCAAAAGCACAACATTTACCCCTTACGGCAAAAAAGTTTTCATGTACTTACATCATATTATTGTCCTTTTCATTGCGATTGTGCACCCGTAGGATTGTGTTCAATTCCCTTAACATGTCGCTGCTCTTGCCCTCTAGGTCCGAGAACATATGGGAATCGTCCATTTTGTGCAAAGCTGATCCACTCCTACTCCTAATCGATGCTGACATCCTGCCAAGAGAAAAGATAAACAGTTTCGAAATGTCCTTCAAGGAGGAAAACACTTACTTGTCAATTGAATCCATACTGCTGTTTACGTCAAAGTCCATCATCAGGTCATCCGAGCAGATCGACTCACATGGTGACAATGTGTCTAGTGATTCGGCTCGATTGAGGACAACCTTACGCAGTGACACTGGAGTCCTTAGACTCAATTCAATGGCAGCTTGTAGAGCACTCCGCGCCTTAGATTGACTCTTCAGCGAACGCATTGAGCCAGTTTCCATCAGAGTCGGTGTGTCCGTGTGTGAATGGCCCACATGGGCACCAGCATCGGGTCCTTCATTCGACTCATTGAACAGCAGTGCTGGTTGGTCTGCGATCTCGTCGTCAATTAAAAAATCCCGACCACAGTCGGACAGTGATAGTGAGTGTGATGCATGAGTCGGTGTGCCAGGCGATAGTGGCGAGCAGATCTCCAATTCTGGAGAAATCTCATCGATGTCCTTCTCCTGGATCTCCTCGTTTGCTTTTTTCTTTTGCCGTTTGCAGACAACGTCTTCTGACTCAGTACTACTGACCAAACTATCTGTGGGCGAGGTTTCATCGTCCAAAAGGAATTCAGATGCAGCTGCTGCTGCCATCTCAGCAAATTTCGACTCTGTAATGTTGGCTAGGGATTTTGGTCGTTCTGGCTTGAAGTCTGTTTCTTTTTCTTTCTCCATTTTCTCTTGCTCCTGCTGCTCGTTATCTAGTTGTGGAACTGACTCTGTGATGGATGCTGGGAAGGGAAAATTGACGTACATTAGTGCTGAGGATTGAGCTGAGCGAATGAATACTTACAAATGGAACTGATTGGAATATCACTGATCATTGTGGGACTTATGTCCTCTGTTATTGGCATTGTGGCCTCGGTCTTTTCATTTTGGTTATCCTTACTCTCGTCGCTGCTGCTAATACTAAGACTACTGCAATCCTTTATGGCTAATGACTCTCCAGCGTTACACCATGAGGCCCTTGAGCTTCCAGGCGATGAATTTTTACTAAATGTATTTATATCTTTGAAATGATGGTTCTGTTGGAAAGAAACGAAAGCATGAAACGGTGTGGATATAGAACTAGGCAATGATCCTGTTGGAGTAGGAGTAATATTCGATAAGAATTCTAGCTTCTTAAAACGTTTGACTTACGTAAATCCTTCTGTAAAGTTTAAGCGTAGAAACCCAATTTGTACGTAGGGTTTGCGTCTTAGCTAAACTAACCCTTAAACTTGTAAAGCGACTTGCGCTTGTCATCATTCAATGAGAGTTCGTATAGATAGGATCTGACTGGGAATTCCAGTGCATTCTTAGCAAGCTTGTTCGAATTTGATCGGCCTTCGCCTTCTCGAACCTTTGGACCCTGTGTTCAGTCCAGGGACTGACATTTTCCACCGCTTTTCTGAAAACGCTTGATGCGATGTACTGACTAAAGCTGCACCTCTAACATCCTAGCCGCAGTAGATATAGTCAGTAAGAATCTAACGATTTCAGGGGGTGGTTGCAGTAGGAAGGCCTTGAATGTAAGTTGGAGTCAACCCCATTCTGGCGGTGCTGTGAGGGTTTATGTAAACTATATACAAGGATATATCGATCATGAAAAAGCTCCTTTAGGTGCTTTGGCAGAGCCTGTTGTTACTAGAACCTTACCCCAGTAGAATAGGCTATGCAGGGGATGACCAGGTTAATCATAGGAACACGCATACCAATTCAAACAAAACTTAAACGAACATAGGCTAGACGAGGCAAACTAGACCTTAGATAAACGAATCAAATAAATGACTTATATGTGCTTATAGAGGGAACATAGCAAACGGTTTAGACTTTGAGTCAAGAACTATCGAGATTTACCTTTCGGATACAAATATTCAAGCAAGAGCTGTATCGGAATGCAGTGGGTCCTGAAGGAAGAACACCCTTGTTGGTAAGAGACGCTGGTATATTCTTTTGGCAAAGCCACTGCTCCTACTCGTTCTTAATAATCCGACACAAGACGTAGCATTAGAAGACACCGTCCGCTGTGTGAGAGGTGAGCTTGCTGAGGGGAATAGCCAACCCGAGTTGAGTTGGAGCTGCAGCGTTGGGCAGTGGATTAGGTACTGTAAAAAAGGTATCACCTCTCTATAGCCGACGTCAAGAAAGATGGGAAAGAAGTCGAAATTGCCTTTTTACGACTAAGCCCTCCCTTAAGCATTATCTGCTCCAAAACTTGAAATGTTCATCGTGACATACTTCTAGTGGTAAGGTAGGTTCGCTGATAGTATCTTCATAGTTGAGGGAGGCAAACCCTGTTTTCCCCCTTCTGATTGAACCTAGGCAGCACCTTTCTTAACGAACTTGCCAGCTTTCTGGTTTCACGGAATGTCCTTATGGGCTTTCACACAGCACAGATCCGCCATATTCGTAAGTGACAAGCCCAGGGTTTGTCGCAATGACTTTACAACTTGCCTCTTCTATGTTAGCTAGCCGGCCACAGATTCACCTTGTAGTACATTGCAATCTACAAACCTTGAAGCTTCAAGCTTGTGATTGCTTCTGATCCATTAATGTCAAGAAAGGCAACTGAAGAATACTCAGGGATTTTTAATTGGGACCCACGAGCGAGTGTATGGCCTACAATGCAAAACTCTCCCTCACATTGGACATGTTGAGATGTTAAGAGCATGACTGGACAGTCTTCTCAGTGTCTTAAGGAGGAAGGGTGTTCGACTGACGAATCGAAGATTCTTTGGTTTGAAAAGTCAAATCTTTCTTGGTTGAGATATGAAGTCAACTTTGGTCTACAGATTGGACAAGATGTGACCTCTTGGATAGCATGCTCCTCTTTAAACGAGGTGACCGGAAAAACCACTTGAGCTCTAAGGAGAGCAGGGAAAACATGGGGATGAAGATTCAGCGCTTGATGCACACTATAAGACTATGACAGTCAGACACATAATCTTATCAGTAAGGGAAAGTGTTAGAGCGGCTTCATCCTCCTCCTGTGGCTTTTTTTATTTAGCGGTAAGCAGGTCATGACAGTTTACAAAAGCGGACTTCAGCAGTTTGAAGACCGCTTTCTAAGCGATTTTTAGGATTCTCAACGACTGTGCCTCAGGCAGAGTACTCTTATTGAAACAATTTACCACGACTTACTCACGAAGCTCACAAAACATTCACCATAACTTACTTTGGCACTCTTTTCCGAAGTGGATCGGTCCAAAAATAGTTTCTCCTCTTCCAGACCCTCGCTGTCTGATGTATTCTTGTTCACTTTGCGACGTCCAGCCTCAGCAGAATCTAAAACGACGAACAAAAGACATTCAACAAACGGAATTTCAGAAGAGGTGTCTTCCTTGGGTACAAACCTGGTTCATCGGTCGGTCCAGTTGAGCGGAAGAATGCCTCCCTGTTTAGAACAGTATCGGATCGGACCAATCCACTTAGTGGGACCGTCTGATTGTCCGATGAGAATGCACTTGGCAACTTTGGCAGTGCCAGCGGCTCTACAGCACTATCACTGGACAAGGGATCTTCCAGATCACGCACTTCAAACTTGTGGCGACCACTCATGACCATTTGAAGATTTCTCGGGCGACTTCGGTTCCTTCTTGGCGAACCTGGTGGCTCAGCTAAAGTCGCATCCAAACTAGCTATTCCCGAATCAGCTGATATCTCCCGACTGCCTTGGAATCCTTTGCGATTGTTGTTGGCCATTTGTTTGGCGGTCTTCTGATCCATTGGAACTGGTACTGGAGCAGAGGTGGATGAGGTAGCCACTGCTGATGGTGTGCTGTTGCTGTTGCTGCTCAATCGAATCGGGACTGGATATTCCGGCTTCGGGAGACTTGTCGTTTGTAAAGTAAACTTTGAGAATGTTGCCGATGGTGGTCGAGGTGTTGGTCGGACACTATGCGTTGGATGATACATCATTAGATGATACAAACAAAACTCTAGACTCTTATCAACTTACATAACATTCGTGTGCATTCCAGTGTTGACAAACGTATACTGAGGTGGATTCACCAGGCATGGTGTTGGCCTGTGCGCCTGTGGCTGCTGCTGTTGGGGTTGTTGCTGCAGAAATTGTAGCCTACTCCGCTGATACTCATTACTGTGGTAGTTGAGTGATTTCTGAGTTATTTTGGGAGCGTGCGGCTGATACTTTGATTCATCAAATTGCTGCTGCTGCTGCTGCTGCTGATCGAGATTCGATAGATTTGGTGTCATTGCACGCCCAGAATGTGCGCTCTTCGAACGTCGTTTGACTGAAAAAACAGAAAAAAATACATTTCAAGGAACAAAAATAGATTCACACCCATCCGTGGGGATGGTCGAGGGACAATTAGAAACAACTTACTTGTGGAATTGATGTTATTGTTGTTAAAGTTGTTGTTGTTATTGTTGCCAGCCCGACTGTAGTTATTGTTGTCGAGGTTATCTTGAAAATCACTCTGATACCTTGGAGTGATTCCTGTCGAAGCTGGTCGCACTGTATTTGTTCCTTTGAAACCGAAACGATTGCTTCGATTGATGGCACCGGTACCAGTGGTGATAATGGAACGTCCACCGACGTTATTGTCGACAGCCACTCCTTGACTAGCTGCTGATTGAATTGTCTGATGTTGAGTCTTTCCTGCGCCCACTTTCTCGAAGGTTACCACTGGTGGCAGAGTTGTTGTGGTAGATTCTAAAAATATTCCAAAGAAAAAGAAAGGATTGCTGTTTAGTGTGATATTGCTTCGGCGGCGAAAGAGAGAGACTGGCGTCAATGACACTGACTTTCTGGCGTGTGTACTGTGTAAGTTGTTAAAATGCTTGGAGTTCTGTAGATAGAATCATCGATTTTCCAAATCAATGACGTCAATGTACATGTGTACAGCGTGAGCAACAAGAATGGTAGCGAATGTGAGTAAAGATTTGGTTTAAGCTTCAAGCTCCATGCAGTCTCGATAGCGCTTAGAACTTGGCCTTGACTAACATGAATCTTTTAGGATTCTGTAAGGGATTACGAGTTAGGTATGGAGTTTGGATAAGATGCCATTGTTAGCTGAGACAATGCTTTTAAAACGATGCAAGTTGCATTTTTTTTCCTGCTGCTAACCTGGATGTCTTTAGGAGTAGCTTCTGGCTATTACACTTTTTGGGATAGTTTGTCAATGCTCACGTCAGGATGAAATGAACGATTTATCTCGATCTATTGTCCTTCCAACTGATACGGCTTCAAATGTCATGAATTTCACTAGGCTATACCAATTTTTTGTAGATAGCTTTGTGCTTGTCCGTGGAAGAGGATATCTTCAAGTGACAAGCTGGGTATTCATAAAAAAAGAAATAACAAACCGGGCTAATACGAATGCGAATGGCAGATTAGTCGGCTTAGACGGAGGTACCTACCGTAAGAACCAGGGAGCAGAAGCAACGTGAGCTTAGTGGATGGAAATCCCTGGGCTCGTCTTTAAAAGATTCCCACCTCCAAGGAGGAACAAGTAGGCTAAGGAAAGTCAGACATTGTGCTCAGAAATCTATGGCTACGCTTCCATTAAGTCCTAGTGGGGGTCTTTGGACAGATGGGGTTAGTACCAACTGGGTAAACAGAAACAGAAAAGGGAAGAACAGCACTAGCTCAGAGACAAAGAAGAAAGTCACTTGTTGAGCATCTGTTTTGCGAATGTCCTTCTCTTTCTACTGAGAGAAATCCGAAAATCTCTTGAAATATAATGCTATGCCTACGGCACTTAGATTAGAGTGGACTTGAACTTAAAAAAAGTTAAAGGCATGCGAATAATCAAAGGTCGATTCCATTGGTGAGGTCTGTGTTACATTCCGGACTGTAAAACTGTCTTGAAGGGCAGATAAAGAGGTGAGGCCTGGCATATAATACTTTTAGTTGCTCGTGTAAGTAGTAGAAGTGATAGGGTCACTGCCATGTGAGATTTGTTACATTGTTTGCGACGGACACATGAGGTACTGCGCTCTTTAAGATCTATTGTGCCGAAAATCATCGATCTTCCTAATAAAGCTGAGGATGTGTCCAATCGTCAAGGCGTTTCTTATGTCCTCAGGGGGCCAGAATATTGTCGAGGAAAATGCGCTGATGTAACAGAGAGCCACGCTCTTATAAAGTACCAAACAGTATGTGCTCCGCTGATTCGTCGGTCCAAATTCGGTTTCCTTTAACTATATTTAGTTTTCGTAAGCGATGTCTGGGTCAGGCAAGTGGCAACCCTTTTGTGATTAAAGATGTTCTTGTCCAGATGGCTTTGTCCAGGGGGGGACCTTTTTGATCTGCTTAAATCCCTAAGTGTTATGACAATAGGACAAGTAGTTCCGTTTTTCTGATCTGTCTAGACTTGTTCTAAAAGCGTAATTAATTAGGGATGATGAAGTGTGTTTCTGGCCAGTTGGTCAGCGATTTCATAGCCTTCAATACGTCTGTCCCTTGGTACCCACCAGAGTTCACATTTGTTTCACTTTGATAGGTCTTGGAGAGCGTGAGTTCCAGTTTAGTGTCTTATCTTATGCACTTCATCTGGACAACCAATAGGAGCATCATTAGGAGTTCCTGTACCAAACTGTACTCCTTACTCGAAGGTCCAAAATCATGCTCTGCAAGGTATTTATGCATCAGTCTTCCAAGTGGAGATTTTTGCAAAACTTATGGCTGCGAACTATATTTTGAAAAACTAGTGGAGGGGACGAAATATCTGCGTCTGTAGCGACAGTTAGGCTTCGCTTAAGGCCTTGCTCAATCCTCTTACTAGATCCAAAATAGTTCGCGAATGCAGGTCTAGTTTGAATTCGGTTGGAAGATTTGTCTGGTTCCCTGGACATGAGGTCTCCGATGACCTTGCCAGGCAAGGTTCAGAGGAAAACTTCTCCGGCCCTGAACCCACATTAGGTTTGGCCATATCTTCGGTTAGGGCTTCTATCGATGGTTGGGTTTCTAGCAAACACAACTGCAGATGCCAGGATACAGGCGGACTAAACAGATCCTTCCCGACGTCTGTAGAAAATTCGCGGCATTCTTGCTGTCTCTCAGCAGAAAAGACTGCAGACAACTTATTGGCGTTATAACGGAACATTTCTCCTTTGCCAAACATCTCAACGTGTAAGGTTTAAGTGTCACCACTATCTGTGATGCTTGTGGAGCGGGCGACGACACTGCGGAACATTTCCTATGTGATTGTCCTGCCTTTGCTCGTATCAGGTGGTAGATTTTTGGGGCTGATTTGAGTGCTGGTAACCTAAGCTTCTTATCACTGAAGCTCTTACTCGACTTTCTTAGAAAGACGAAGAAAACACAGTAAAAGGGTTGTACCTGTTGGTAGTAAGTACAATGCACCTGTTTTTGTGTCTGAGTGCTCCAGCGTTGTGTTCCAACACCCCGACAGAAAAAAAATAAAAAATTGGTCTACAAAATTCTGATCGTGCTACTCAGCTTTATGGAGCTGAATGCTGGACAAAAAGTAAGACAGAGCTTGGGATTCCTTAAAAGAAAAATTCCACGTCGAATATTTGGTCCTGTCTACGAGGAGAGCGAATGAAGAAGAAGATATAACCGCGAACTCTAGAAGCTGTTTACATATGGATGTATAGTCTAGAAAGCGAAAATCCGTCGACTGCCCTTACTTACTTAAGGTGGCGCTACAGTCCGGGGTGGACCTGGGCCTCAACCAACAAGGTCGACTGCCCTGGCTCGGCAAAATTGAGTGAATAGACGAGAAGGGTCTTCGAATACCAACCACCTGGTTCAGAAAAAGAGACCGAATCTCCAGTTCAAAGATTTGGTAATGAAACCTTGGTCTAGTGAACTGGAAGCAACGTACTCGGGACCGTGAAGGATGCAAAGCGAGCCGGTCGCTGGCCTGATAAGTAAGTAAGAACCAAAGTTCAGTTTCTTCCTTTTGGTAAATGGTATAAAGGCGGTCCCTTGATAGTTACAAATTATGTTCTGGAAATGTCCTTGTCTTTGTGGAACATACTGTTTCTCTCATTCACAAAATTAAAAAAAAAAAAAAACCCTTAAGTACCGCGATAGTGTTATCGTCGAAATCAAATTATCTGTCTGCTAATACCGAGCACGCAATTGGCACATTCAGTCGATGAAACATCAACACACGAATGCCAATTGCATGACTCAAAGCCCTACAGAGACTCCGAAATGTCCTTTAAAAAAATTAAAATAAGGGAAGACAATGTGATATAAAATTGTTAATCAAAACTCACCTGTATTCCCATTCTTATCACTTTGCTGTTGATTTGTTGTTGTTGTGTTAGTATTCTCCACTACTGCTGTGGTATTTGTTATCACAGTATCTGTATCGCATTTCAATTTAATCTTTTCATCGTTGAAGTTCTTCTCTAGCATTTCTTTCTGTTTTTGAAGATTCTTCGACTTCTTCGGTGTTGTATGGAGTTTCTTACGGAAACCGAATGACATGGCCGTGCCCTTTGTTTCTGGGACACCAGCCTTCTTTGAGCTTTTCTTACTTTCTGTTTGACCCTGGAAAGGAACAAAATAAAAGAAAAAGAATGTTGTTGTTCCGATTAATAAACGGGTTAACCACTGCTGCTTCAATTGTTAGGAAGAGACTGATGTTGAAGATTATTCTTGAAAGTATTTCTGAAAGTGAGCGTTGTTTTTACCACGGAAGTGCGTGTGGATAGTCTATTCCTTATAGGTGCTCATGAAAGCATTAAATTTGGATGTGCAGCACGAGTTAATTTGTAACGCAGAAATAATGTAACTTAAGTGGGAGTTTAGATGCGCTGTACGGTGTACTCAGTGAGCATGGTTTTGGTTTTAGTTTTAGTTTTAGCTTTGGCTTTCAATTAAACTTAATTCATTTGAAACAGTTGTTGATTTAGTGTTTTGTTCACTTTTGTTCGTGTGTTTTGTTAAGTGAGGAAGCACGCGGTCTTGGGAGAAAACCACCTACAGGCTAAGTGTTTTTTTCAATATGAAACGCAAATGTTGCCGTGACTTTAGAGCAATCTGGTGGACTGATAAATCCATAAATTAAGATAAACTAAGCCGAAATCCAACGATCAGATTGTTTGTACTTCGTAGGACAAACTCTGCAGCACAGGACATTCGTTTTATTTGACACCGCTCGACATTTTTTGTAAGCAAACGGCAGCACAGTGGTCATACGAATTTAATTTCTCTCAATAGATCGTCACTCGGCACTGTTAAATAGGCAAGCATCCAACAAGGCTCAGCACATAATCAAACGATTTTTGTAGAAGCAGAATGGACAAAATAGTGGAGGAAACTAATCTTCTCCCTCACTAAAGAGCCTTCAACTAAAACGACTTTGGCGATCTGAGAAATATAGATGTCAGACATCTCCTTCGCCTCAGCAGAAGTTCCAATTGTTTTAACGAGTAGGTAAGGAGAATCTCTCCAATATCCATGTGGTATCACGATGGAACTATCATTGGTCTAAGTGTACTGATTTTGGCTAGCAGCCACTTCAACCTAACCTACTAACTTACTTACGTAAGGTAGCGCTACAGTTCGGGGTGGACTTGGGCCTCAACCAACAAGCGACTTCCACCAGCTCAATCTCCAGTTAGCTGCCTCCAGATTTGCTCGGCAAGTTGGTTGAGGTCCCTTTTTACTTGCGTGCGCCACCTGAGTTGCGGTCTTCCTCTACTATGTCGTCTCTCGGGGGTGGATTCAAACATTTTCAGGGCCGGAGCATTGGTGTTCATTCGCTCTACATAACCCTGCCACCTTAGTTGTTGAGCCTTTTCTCTTCTGGCTAAGTTTTGACCTAGCAAGACTTCTCTGTTTGTGCTACAGCGACTCAGCAAGGAAGTCCCAAAGATATATGGTTTAATATGCAACACAAGGTGGAATAGACTTAAGGACTAAGGGCTTATACTCAAAAAACAATTTACATATTGCAAGACTTTAAGGACGAAGGACCACTTACAATGTGGGACCACGTTGCAACTTAATTGCGACTTTAACATCTTAGGTGGCGGGGAGCGCGAGCAAGGCTACGGAGGAAACATTTAAGAGCGTACTTCTTCGATGACTTCAATGACCTAGCCAGGCTTGACATCTTTAAAATCAAGGGTTTGGTATATGGGATAAGGTTCACACCAGTACGGTTACCCAGAGCTTTTTAACTCCCTCTTGCTCTTAGGAAAATTCCGCATGTGAGGTCTCTGATGCTGGTTTCCCAGTTTCTCTACGTAGTATCACAATGGGCCTTGTCTTGGCCTAAGTGTGTCCCTGTTTAGCGGGGGCAGCCACTCCACCTAACTTAATCTTACCTAGGTGGCGGGGTGAACCTGACCAATCGGTAAATTGCTGAGGTCTCTGATGCTGACTATCCAGTGTTTCGACGTGGTATCACAATGGGTCTTGTCTTGGCCTAAGTGTGTCCCTGTTCAGCGGGGGCAGTTACTCAACCTAACCTAACCTTACCTAGGTGGCGGAGTGAACTTGACCAATCCGTAAATCGCTTGTGTTTTCGAAGTACAAGCCTTACCTTCCCTAAGCTGTGAGATTCGAAATTGTTATTTTTAAAGGCCCATCAAAATTAAGGATCAAACATTTTAGAGCCTTTTAATGCCTAGATAGATTATCAGGTCATCTATTTTATTCAGGAAGCCAAAATTTACAAAATTCAGGTTCATTTAAATGACCTGCTATAAACAGCAGTAAACCATTAACCACACGTTAATAGTCCTAAAATGATTCACTTGGTGACAGGCCGACAAGGCAACCCTCAAAATAATTGCGCTGGCAAAGGCAGTCAAATTCATGTGGTTCGGTTTTATGTGACACTGTAATTGGTCACGCAATTTGATTACAACACACATATGCTCCTGGTTTCAGTTAATTGAAATTTGGTGGCGCCATTATTATGCGGTAATGTGTATCCTTATTGTAACCCAATGCAGGATTACGAGTATTTACTGCTTACGAATTGATTTACGTCTTTCAAATTGTTGTATTATGTTTGCGTAAAAGGCTGACGCTGGTGAAGAATACACCTAACCTACTCGTATTTCCGTGCGTAATACATTCACAGAAGTGATCTCGGATGACATTTTCTTATGTTATGACCCAGCTATCTGAGATTTTTACTTGTGAACTTGCCTTAGCTAGGCTGTCAGTGATAGAGAAAATCATTTTGTAGTAGTACGCTTCGATGTTTTGGGAAGTTCCATACTATCTTTGAACGGTTTGCTTACACTGGAGTTACGTAAATGTATTCAATCCTCGAAGTGCTGATGATTTTGTTATCTAAGGTTCGCTGGTATTCATGTTGAGTGAGCTTTAATTGGTCGCCCGAACATTTTTTACTTAGGGGATCAACCTATACTACGGGTAGTGGTCGCCATTGATTAGGAGAAAATCAATGGCGACCAACTGCTAAGCGAAAGGACACAAGTTCGATGCCTTAAAACCATTAAACGTTTTTTCGCAACATTACCTCTTTGCAGGCATGACAAACCTGCAACAGTATAATCGAATCGGCCATGAAAAATGTACTGTTCGGAGTCGGCAATAAGTCGTGCGAGAAATGTAATCAAAATGAATGGTTGCGAGAAACTTAGGCCCTGCTCTCTGTGAGCTGTCATTCCAAATATTGTGTACATGTCCACTAGCCCATGTTCGCTTCAAACCTGTTACTCCTTCTTACAATACAAGTATTTATGGACAGAATTGAGCTTCATGAGTTTCCTGTCCCAAGATGTCCTTTCTTCTTTGGAGAAAAGTTATAAATGTTGAGTTCTTTCATCATCCTCAAGGTGTATCTCTAACAGACCCAAGGTTCTAGGTCGAATGGTTCTTACAAGGTTGTGAAGCCTTTGACAGGATAAATTTAACAGAAAGCTGATTCTACCGTTCCTTGCAACGATTTGTAGTAAGCCTATGCCAGTAGATCTATTTGTCCACCGCTTGGGACACCTACCTTGGTGTGAACATAAACTACATAAATGACATCCTAGTGGGTATCCTGCATAGAATAAGTCTAACAAGCCGCTGTTACTTCGGTTTAGCAAAACAATTGGTGTAAACCCAGAGCTCGTAACATAAAGGACAAAATGACGCTTTATGTAACACTGATTCTGCAAGTTTTTCACTGAGTATTAGACGGTAAGCAAGAATGCAGAGGGGCAAGAGGGGTAGAGGGCAATCAAATGGGCGAATGGAGGAGGAGATACAACCGTGAGTTCTTGAAGGCGCAGTGATTACAACAAGAGACACCAAAGATGTACAGAGAAGGCTAACCAATTTATGAGACGCGTGCACGCCTAAATGGCAGATCACGGCCTTAGCCTGGCGGCAGAGAAGATAGAGATAGTTTTACTGACTGGAAGACAGTTCCTGGTGGCTATGGAGTTTCAAGTCGACTCGGAAGTAATAACTAGTAAAAGTATAGTGAAGTACATGGGAATTACCCTCGACTCCTAACTTACATCGGTCTTCATCGTTCAAAGTGAAAGTAGCAGCGGCAGAGGTGAAAAAGCTCATTAAGCAACAGTGACGAGGGTGATGGAGGATGGTGGACAGCGAGACAGATTAGAGACATTCCTGAAAAGACAGGACGGAAACATAGCAAAGTAAACTACTACATCACCAAGTTTCTAAAGTAGGAAGCCTGGTTTGGCGATACGTTGAAAATGATGCAAATCATACTCTTTCCACTTGTAGCAGATGGACAGCAGAAAGGACCAAGATGAAGATGTATGTATTTGAGCGTACAAAGCTGTAGCCAATAGAATCCTCAAATCGCAGCCATCGGATTCGAGACAACCAGGAAGACCAAACCTCAGTTAAAGACCAAGCTATTGTAGTTGTCAGGATGCTGGCAGCCTGGCAGACAAACCTCAAAACTTGTAATACTGACGTGTTAAAATTAAACACAACCTTCGTTGACTCGGTCAAGTCGAGCGAATCTTCAAATCACTGTCCCAGGTTCGAAGCGAAGAGGAAGACTGGAACACATTTAGACATTGGCTGCCTCGTACGACATCTAGTTCTTCGGTTGGCCCACAATTGGGAATGGGAGTTTATAGCGTTTCAGATTCTCTGGTCTCTGGTGAACATATTGGGGTTATTTAATGGGACCAAGCTACCGCGGATGCCAGAGTGCTTGGTATGAAAACAGGAAACAGCGTGCTCAGGTTCGAAGAATATGGAGGGCTGCAGTGTATCAGACAGAGACGGGGAGTTAAGTAAGTAAGTATCAGTTGCTTTGGACGTTTGAAATAGGTCACAGTACCTTTCTTAGACTTCTGCAGAAGCTGCATGGATGTAGAAGAGGAGGAGACGATTCTCCACCTTTTTTGTACATGCCCGGCCCTTTCAGCTCGAAGAAGAGCATATTTAGGAGCCAGCTTCTCCAACAACCTAAGTGAACTGGCTGACATCAACATAGGCAGTCTCCAGCGCTTCATAGCAAGCTTCGGTTGGTTCTGCGGGTAGTTTTTCTGGTGAAATACAGATCTTGGTGGTTACATAAAGGAATTTATCTGGTCTTAGTGAAGTTGCATCTGCAGCCTGCCACTCCTACCTAACCTAACCTAACCTTTCTTAGATCGTAACGCCCTTAAGGTCACTCCAATGTTAACGAATAACTTCTTTGAACCACAGGGCACCTATTGATGATAAAGCGACGATCCTCTACCAAACATAATTCATAAATTGGCACAGAAGTTCCAAAGACTTTATCCAAAAATGCGGAACTTTTGCGTATGTAACCATATTTAGGCCGTTAAACTCATAACAAAATTGAAACCATCTGCACAACTTTAATCCTGGCATATGCTTCATAAAATTATTTTCTCATTTCAACAGTTCCATGCCGTAAAGCCCAAGGAGAAGGTCGAACCTCTTGTGCCATCCCATGATACCTATTCATTGGCATTTATTTTTGTATACACACAAGTACATGCACACACATATGCGAATCAAACTGCCTTGAACTTGGAATCCTATGGGGGGGGGGGGAAACGAGTTGGATGAGCTGATGTGTGCAAAACCCCTTAACCAACTGAGTCACGAATGCATAAACCTTGGACTGAGCCAGTAAACATTTATGGATACAAATACTCCCACGATTAAGGACCAACTATCGTGCCTAAACGGAAAACATTTCAAGTAAATTGCCTACAAATACAACCAATTACGTATTCAAAGATGAAAATCATCACGTAAAACATTTTTCTTCTCCCAAAGGAATGTATATTCTGACCAAACGTCCTGGCACCTGTTTAGCAGCCTAATAAATTTCTTACAAGCATTTGTAACGTGACTCTTATTTCAATTTACAATTTCATTTCGAGGGCAATTTGCTTCTAAAAGATTCACAAAAAGCAAACGACCCGAGATAGCTTTTGCTTTTCAAGTCCGACACAATGCGACCCCTTATAAAAAGGGTTCGCCATCGCCACATGTGTTTCGTTTTAATTACACCGCTGGGTAAAATCCTGCTAACCAGACAGACAATTCCATTATGATGGAGAGTGTGAGTAGACCGCAGAGGATGGGGTGATGTCCCTGTCGACAAAAATCGAACATTGCACTTTAGAGACGAAGGGGGACCACAGAATGGGCGTTGTTCTCTCACTAATCCTTGCAAAATAATCCGTTCGGCAAGCCTTTTTGTTTTGTTTCTTTTGTTTGTGTGTGCTATTTTCAGTATATTCTCGTCCCGATGTGGGTATGCAAATAAGGACACACGAAGGGAAATTCAATTATTGCAACGAAAGGGAAAAAAAGGATCAAAATGTCAATTCAACCCACGAGTTCATAACCTGCACTAGTGTTATTGTTATGTATATTCATAGAGGCATACGAGTGTGGGTGTACAGTGCACTAACGAAAGGACGAATCCTATCATCCGTGCAATTAAAATGTATTTAAATTGTAAGGAGGCAGCAAGGAAATGAGAGAAGTGTGTAAGTAAAAACCGCTCGACGTAACCAACCCTTGCTGTGCTATATTGCGCACAAAGGAGTGTGCAGTGTGGTTGACAAGTTAGTTGTACACAAAAGGATTGAGGTCTTGGGGTCAGTATTTCTTGAGAAAAGATAGGAACAGGAAAGTGGAACAACGATTGTAGAAATGTTTCTGATAGATTGGGTAAGGTTTGATCAATTTTGAATTCAGAAGAAGGGTAGGGGCCCAATGGGACCAGGTCTACAACAAATTCACCTTTCTTTCGAAGAATAAGGCTGGACGCCAGGCACTCCCGCTTTTTAGGAACACACCTAGGGATGAAATGATGAAGAAATACAACTTTGTCAGTATGGAATGGACAACTGAATCCAAGATAAAACCCTTCTCTAACTACCCACTCAGAAGACATATCCATTGGAGAGAGCTTCCTAAGCTGAGGGACTCGAAGATTCTTCTAGGGGCCCACCACCGAAAGGAAGTCATACATCGAATTTACAAAGAACGGGCTAAGAATACCAACGTGCTTCCTTAAAGGACACTGTAAGCTTAGAAGACACTATTTAAAGATTCTGCAACGAGGTTGAGGAAACCCCTCATAGATAACCTCAAAGTTTCTAACACAGAGGACAAGGGTGATACTCTATCCTGTCAGTTCTGTTGTATGACGTCGAGATTTGGACGATTAGCAGGAAGGTAGAGCAGTTGCTGGATTATTTTATAAGAAAGAGGAGGGAGAAGGGAAAGAAGAGAAGGGCTCCACAAGAGGCTACCATCCACATCCACCACAAACCAGTTGAATGGTCGCGAGAATGAAAAACCAACTGTCTGATCAGAAACAAGATCCCAGGGCGATGGATAAGCCAGCTCACACCGGGAAGTGCACGGCGATACACACGTCGAAGAGAGCAAACCCCACTTCCTATACGATTGTTCCAGCATATGCAAAACTAGAAAGACCGTCTGTTTAATAAGCCACCAAGAACCATTCTAAAATTTATAACGAATTGGGAATGTTTTAGGGCGCCGAACGGACGCCAACCAACTAACATAAAACGTTCGACTTTCTCTTCCCACGCTATGGGAACACAATGGATTCTTGGAGATCCCAGTGAAGGTTGCATCCAATAGGAAGTAGTCACCCCTTAAACCTATCTACCTACAAAATTTTTGCAATATTTCATGCTGACCATCAACAGAGCGCAAGGTCAAAGTTTGCAGTCATTGATCTCTGCGGCACTGGTTCACGCCAGAACATACTTGGCACGGTGCCATGTCTTTTAAGGGAATTTTTTGAAACTCTACATAGCTTACAGCTGTAGGTAGTAGGCGTGCTTGCATTTTCTTGCACCACATACTGTCCACCCATGAGAGGAGTAGGACAATCTGCCACTGCACCCATACCCACGGTGAGTGCACTTGTGTATCCTTCACGGTTGAATTTTCTAACGACAGCACTTTATCCTTTATACGAATGCCTTCACATACATTATTTGTATGTGTTGTCCTTTTTTTCAGCAACACACAGAGCACCGGTTATCGTATACATAGTACGTCTCCTAACACTGGTTTGTGCCTTAGATCGTAATTGCTCCTGATGTGATTCATCGTGATTTATGCCATGAAAAATGTGAACAGAAGAGGGTTGACTGGTAGGATTTGGGAGCCAAAGGAAAACTAGGAAGTGGAGATGGTTAGACAGACAAACACACACATACACTCACACATACACATATATGTATACAAGATGGATATTTAATTTACCATCACGTCGCCTTCGTCGGTTATTTCGTCATTAAATGGTGACTCCTCGAAATCTTCTGAATCGATCACGAGGTTCTCACATTCATCCATTTTGAGCCCAATTGGATGTTTTGTTGTTGTTTCGCCAGTAGTCCTATCGACTGTCGAGACTGCTTACATCCGCTTTACTATTTATATTATGCGCGTGTGTTCGTCAATTCATTGCGGATATACACGAAAACGAATTGGTAATGGAATTCACTTGTCTTATCCTTTTCTTGCAAGTATCCTTTGCAGATACCGAAAATTTTCCTTTTTTGTTGTTCCTTTACACTTTGCACAGAGTTAATTAAAGTCGGCACCTTAAAAGGTAGGAAACACCACCAAATGAGAGGAGAATCACTGGTCTCGGGGTTTATATTTCGAAATTGCGTTCTTCGCAGTTGAAAATGTTTTTTTTTTGTTTTTTTTTTTGCCGAGGAAAAGTCCTTGAAAATGAAAATTTCCTTTCGTTTGTGTGTTATGATTCACAAAGGGGGTGGGTGCTGATTTTGAGCAATGAGTTGGGTTAATGGTTAAACACAAACACAATTACCGGTTGAGGTGAAATTCACAAAGGAAATAACGGTTTGATTGAATTTTTAAGCACTTTTTCACTGAAGCGTTTACACATTTTTTTAATTTTTTTTCTGCAGGGATATGCCGTATCGGACATGGATCCTCGTGAATGTACTCGAATCCGTTTTTCAAGTGAATGAGTATGTCGTCGAATTGGGAGAGAGAAAGTCCCGTATATTGTTGAGCTATGTGGTGTAGGAGGAGTATGCGCAATGGTTTCTCGGACAGCGCCATGTTGCGAAAGGAAGAGAAAAATCGATATCCTTGTGAAGGCGACATCTGTCAGTTGATAAGTTAAATAGGCACGGATTGACTGAATTGTGGTTGTGATATCAGATGTACTTAGCTATTATATCGTATTTTGACGGCAGAGGCGCTGCATACGAACCATTTTACACGTTTCAAATGTATTGAAATTGGAAAGCTAGTTAGAGTCTCCTAATAGATGTAAGTTCGTTAAATAACAAAAAAGGACCCATCAGAGCTGAGGATAAAGAAGAGGTAACAGTCACCAAAGGACTGTCGTCGTAGTGATGGGAAATTTCAATTCCAACATAGTTTATGACAAGATTGTTGACTTTTGCAATTTATATCGCATTGTTATTGGAAGGATACCATTGGAGCACGAGACGTGCCACTAGATTAATTGGAACCGGCATAGCAATCAAGATATTAGGAAATTTGTCCAACTCGATTCGCATATTTAGGCACAAAATCGACAGGCTTGTAGAAGATCTGAAAGGGTGCCAAACATTAAGGACAGATAGTCATAAACCAGGGAGTCAACTTTGCCGGTATTACAAAAAAGGATGAACTTGAGTCCCAGTATCATTTTGAAGAGAAGAAAAAGTATAAGTTAGACGAGACAAGCGTTATCACATCAGCGCCCTTGCATTTCAGAGTGAGAAGGCTGTCAATAGGTGCTAAGCTAAACTATCTACGGAATAACGAGCGAAGAGTTGATATGGGGTGTTGCCTTGTATGCAGTTTGTCAAGTATAAATCCTCGCTACACTTGGCGACGAGGTTGTGGCTTAAGTACTCAACTCATGCCCATGGGAATGTTTCATTTCGACGACTTGAAAAACTCCTATTCCAAGGAAGACGAGATGCGCTTAAGGGTTAAGGACTGTCCTTAAACGAGAGCATGGGCATTTAGAAAATTAGAGGACAGGCGGAGGAGATATCGATGCACATTGGTTTTAAAGGCGAAGAGGTTGCATTGATGTGGAAACACAGAGCTGCCTAGATCAGATGTGGTATTGCGCCTAAAAGTAGGCTTTAGGGTAAACTGATGCGAGGGAAATGTTGAAGGGACATTGTTTGTGGATGAATCGAGGTTTCTGTCACTAAGGCACGTTTCTATCTAAAATGTGCACGACGGTTTTCATACTCTAGTTTTGAGTGGATGAATGCCCTATAGATTGAAGCCAAATTATAAGTAGTAAAGCATTCTTCGTATCGTTTAAGAAAACCTAGACATTTCGCAGCATTATTGTTGATTTCGAACATATGGTCGTTCCAACGAAGATCATCCTTAACCAACATATCGAGGTTGGAAAGCCTTTCGGCTTTATTCATAGAAGTAACAAACAAGAGAGTTGGAGAAAAAATGAAGCCTGGGATAACACCACCATTTCTATGGTTAATTGCAGGATCGAAACCGTCCAAAACAATTTGAATTAAACTTGAATCTTACTTTCATAAAAATAATGGAGAGATTCGTTTCACTTTTCTGTGAGACATGCCACCTGTGCTACTACGAAGACCGTCTTGTCGGTCATTGAGAAGTTTTCTTGCATCGAGCTGATGATTCATCAGAGTTTCCATGACCAAGAAGGGACGTAAGTGCAATCTGTCGATAATTGAATGGAAAGGAAGATTCACCTTTTTTTAGGAACGCGCTGCAAGTTTTCAATTTACTGGGAAAGAGACCAGAGAAGTAGAATAGATGGAAAAGCTTATGCAGTGGCTTTGCTAACTTGAAAGAGTACCACTTCAGAAATACCATCTGGACCAAGAGATTTATGAATGTTTATACTTGGTAGTACTTATGCAACTGTACAAGTGTGAAGGTGCGTTTGACGCCGCTCTCGAGTACAGTCAGGAGACAAACCACAATCTGAATGAACTTAAGCAAGCAGGAAGCAGATTGGCCTTGTCATAGAAGCGTACAGATGTTAAAAAACCACTATCTGGGCTTAGTGTATCTTCAGTTCATTGCAAGGGACGAGTGTGAATATCATCCCCATACTCTCCCAAAAAAGTTTACATCCACAACCTTTTATCCTAAGAATAAATACCCATCCTCTTCCTATGCTCAAAAAAATAATCCTAATAATCAATATAACCATCATCTCATGGATTCGGATTCACGGAACAACCCTGTGTATTCCCACCACCCCAAGCCCATTTAGTTTGCTCTTTACAAAATGTAATCACATCGAGGCAAAAAGTTTTATTTGCCCAAAACTTGCGAACAAATAAACTTTCCTTATCGGTAAAATCAACACTTTACCAATGTTTTACCCCACCCCACCGAAGGAAGAAGTAAAAGTTAACTACTAAGCACAGTGCTACCACCAATACTATTGCAAACACTCACTGTCCTGGGCAACGCGATGAAGCTACATAACAACAAAACTGTTTTGTTTTTATTTCGGTTCAATGTGTTGCCTTCTGTTCTTTCGTCGATAATAAGGGTTTAATATATAAGGACTTAGCATGATAGTTTGTGAGTTAACTCTCTCTACTCAACGAGGATAGATACATCCGTACAGTTACTTTAGTTAAGATTTCCAATGCACAAAAGGATGTTGCACTCGTTCAAGCTCACGATGCCCATTAAAACATTTTTTTCCCTCAACATCGCCAAAGGCGATTGGGGAAACTTTAAAAAAAAGAAACCCCCAACCCTCATGGATAGTTTCAAAGTCAAAATGCAAACGAAAAGGCAAAAGTTTCAAATTCAGGACTCAACGCATATTTAAAGGATTTCTAGGATTGTAAAATTCTCTATTGAATGGCGCCGATAGTATTCATAAAATTTTAGGGTGGATAAAGGAAGTTCCTTTTTTTTTTTTTACAGCTTTTGCTTGTTATTTAGTTTTATTTGAACTAAAGGAGGAGAAGGAACTGTGGGAGTTATATTTTTTTTATTTCAAAAAATCCCCCAAAAGATGGATTGAGCTGGAACGGATAATCAAGGAAACGGTTGCAAGCAAACGCCGCGCCGGATACTTAAAAGTTTTCCTAATTTACTGAATTTCTATGCTGACAATATGTCATTTCGGAAGGATGAAGGGACTAATGCTATTGATACTCGAGAGGTACTCCTGTCAATGATCAAATACTGAATCTGTGGAAAAAAAAAAAACTAGGGAGTAGGGCTATATGCATTGACTGTCGGACCGATGATCTCATACGCAATTAAAAAATTAGAACGCTTCCAACGTCCTGCCGAAACCTACATAGCAGGATGCCTTCGCACAACTTAAACTTCGCTCAATGTCATCTTGGGTTTATCACCACTAAAAAACTTTATACGAATGGAAGTCAAACTAGGCATCCATGGACACTTTCACTCGTCCTATAGAGGAAGTCATGCTTCAACAAAAACGTATCGATAGTTATCCCGGTAAGGGTGGACTGGAAGAATCGCAAAACCCAACCATAACCTTATGACTTCGTCTGGTACAGGGAATGGAAACAGGAACTGGTTCTGGAATTTTTGTAGAATTAGCATGTGCGAACTTCTCAGTCAGCCCTGGTAAATTCTCATCCATATTCCAAGGCAAGTGTGTGCGACTTAACCAAGCTTCACACCCCATCATTATCTTCTCACACAGTCGAACTGTTTTAAAACTCTTGACTCCCCTCCCTCCTTAGTTCCAGAAACCCACAATCTCAAACCTAGCTAGGAACAACATGGTAATCCTTCATTGGATTCCTGTCCATAAGGGGACATTGCGGGCAATGAAAAAGCCAACTCACTGGCAAAAGATGGTGCGTCAACAACATTCATGGGCCAGAACCCTTTTCGTAAGTAAGACAGGCGAAAAGTTGAAAGGACAAAACAAAAAGCACGCCTCAACTCTCTACTATGTCACCAAAAGAAGCAAACACTGTTGCTCCACCATTAGGAGTGAAAGAACCGAAACCATACTAGGTAACCAGCTACCACCGAAAAAATGAAACCATGGTTTGACCATGAGTGTAAAAATGGTGACAGAATAGACAGTGCAGTACAAAGCAAGGGTAGTAAGGCAAGCTTACTACGTCAAAAGATTGAGGAAAGTCGAACCTAATGTAGAACTATAATGGCGTACACGCTGTCATAGCTCAACTAAAACTAAAAGTTGAAAGTTTTATACTGGTTTACTGGTTAAGTAAGAGAAGCAACAGTGTAGGATAAGTTCAGTTACAGTAACTCAGAGCCTTTCTATGGTTACAACTGTGCACCTTGCCTTAGCATAATCTCTTTAAAAGTCTTTCATAGCGCTTAGCATACTCCTGAAGCCCTACAAGGAATCAGCTTTCTCCTCTCTGACTGTTCCAATTAGGAAGGTTGACTAAGACAATAGCCCGACTAAAACGAGGTGTAACAACGAAGTGAACCGTGCAACAGATTCAAACTTTCCTCACGGAATGCCCAGCCCTCTTTTAACTCAGAAAGACAATCATTGGTGGTGAAATTGTCCACCAGAGAAGTTCCTTAACTTCCTGAAATATTCTAGAATGAAACAGCTCGTCTAAAACAACATAAGGGAAGAAGGCACAATAGGATCCTGAAGAGAAACCCCAGTGCCAAGGACTGTGAACAACCCTCCCGAAGACAATTAACATCGGTGAAGTGCTCCTTAAATCTCTCAATGGGTAAGCATGTCGATGTTGAAAAATCCACTCTGGGGGCCGCTAACTTAAAGGCAACACAAGCATGCAGTGTCTACTGGATACCGGGAAATCTTGAGAAATCCTTAGAAGAAGACTAAGAATCGACAAAATAAAGTCGGTTCTACTCTCGTCGTGAGTCTAAGTTCAGCCAAGACTGGATACGATTTACGATCACATTTCCATCTTGGTTGAGAAAAGATTGACTGGATACGGCTTAGGGAACATTAAGGCAAATTTGTCAAAGTTCCGTCCAAAACATAGAGGACCCTGTTGAAGACCTAAATTCCACCCTAACTGTGAGTTTTGAGATGTTCGATGAAGGAAAAACCTTTGTAGAAGGCTGGTTCCATGGTGGAACTCAGAACTAAACAATTTTGAATAGGTCCCTCTAGGCAAGTTCGGAGAAAGACTGGACTCTTTATCGATCGAAGCACAAAGGATCTCATATAGAGATTTGTGTTGGTTGATTGAAACCCTCGGTAAGACCAGCAGGTTGGACAAAGCTCTTATGAATGGAAAACCAGTCAAACCGGAATTACTTTCACTGAATGATTAAGAGCCACTTCCCCGGATTAAGCTCTATCTTTGGGACTGTCAGTGGGTAGATTTAAACAACTCGACGTAGCTTCTACGGACCAGCTTATGAGTGCCAACAAAAAAAGGAACATGGTTTCTCCGAGTAGAGCATGACAGAGCTGATTGCATAGTTCCAAGTACCTCTTGAATTAGCACCAATTGCAGGCAGTATCCTAGAATCGACCCTATTCCCATCTGTTGATCAATTTCAATAAGCCTTGGCACTTGTTTATTTCAATTCAATTCCCCTAATTCGGTTCGCCCAGCTTAAATTATCCCTCTAGGCATCGCTACGCCCTCCATGCCTAATCTTATCTCCGGAACAATGTCAGTGAATTAATTTCACCCCCTCATTTCATCGTTACAGCAAACTTTCTCAATGTTGTTTAAACTTTTCCTAAAACAACTGAAACTTCTGCCGGAACTCACCACCCTCGGTGTAATCTTCCCAATTAAACATCTCACAGCCACGGAAAGGACTCAGTCTGGTCCTCCCAATCAAGTGAAAATAATTAATCGATTGTGTAATCTAATTAGTGCTACGAACTTACCTCATTATGTAGACCACAGCCACCAGTGTCGCCAAAGCTGTTCCAATCAACCGGAACTTCTCTTCTTCGTCGATAATTCCGATTATTGTTGGAATCCTCTGTTTCTGTTTCGGTTTCTGTCTCTGGTCTGGTCGTCTGATAGTACACTTGTGTATTCGATTCGCCAAAGTACTCATACAGGGGATAACCGTGCTCGTCCTTGAGTGATATGTAATCAGCGGTGTCAGATAATTTTCTTAAAATATGATTCGCTGTTGCCAAATCTGTCGTAGACAGAGCTATGGTTATGGCCGAGGGATGCTTTGAGATACACTTTCCCATAGATTTGGTACGGCGGCGGCGCCCTTCCGTCGCTGGCTGTTCACGATACTGATGATGGCAAAACAAGTTCAGCAACAATTGGCGATGATCACCATCACAATGTGTTGTGGAGGTAGAGCCTCCAAGTTGTTGGTCCTGCAAAGAAAGAAAAAATCCTTAAAACAACGAACGATAAATTAAAAAAAAAATGTTTGTGTACTGAGTAGTCCACCCACCGCTCACCCTCAAAACAAAAGGACATTTCCAAATTTCTTGATAAAACTCTGCCTCTCTGGAGGGGAGGAGTATGATATGAATGCTGATGCTGAAGCGGATTATTGAAAATTGTATCGCGAAAGCGTTCTACCAGCAAGGATATGCTTTGGGTGGTTAGCTATTCCTCTCTGTGTGTGTGTGTGTTATTAATGGCCTCTGTTAGTGTGATAGGAAACATGAGTCGGACTTAATAACTACTGAAATATGTGCAATGGGTGGACGGCGGACTTTGCTTTTTCGTTGACAGTTTTCGTTAAAAAGTGTCCTTGCTGCTGGCGGTCGGGGGAATAGGGAAAATATTGTGATTTTGTATCTTGTTGCGTGTAATGTTCTCCGGAATGGGCGTAGAATTTCATTTTTAAAATAATTTATCGGTTTGGTGTGGTACAGTTGGGATAGGACTGCTTTTGGATTACAAGGATAGATGGTCTTTAAGTGGGAGGATGAGGGAGAATTTCGTTGTAAATATTTAGGGACTATGCTTCATAGAAGATAGAGAGTGCTTATCTGAAGGATGCTTTAGCAAATTAAGCCTTCTCACCCGACTCAACAAATTTAGGGGTTAGTCTCTGTGCTTAGTCCTTCGCGCCTGTTATGCAGTAATTTGAAGTACATAACCCAGAAAAGTCTGGTGAATACAAATTGTAGAGCTACACTTGGTGCACCGTAGATAAGTCAAAAGGCAAGCAACGAGCTGAGCCACCTGGGTTCTCTTTTCAGCAAGTAGGGGACGGTGGCAAAGAGCGAACGCATCAGTGACTGCTTGCTTCTTCGGAAACGTCCGTTTCGAGTTGACTTGGACCTAGAACTGGACCAGTATGTAGGAGGAAAAAGTGAGAAATGAACAGGTCAACAGGACATGCACTTTTTCTGAAAGCTTCATGCAGATGATATTGACTTCATCGGTAGAACGAAGCAAGTAGCAAGAAGCACTTATACCCTCGTTAACATCGAATCAGAAGCTTCGAAAATAGACACGACACCGGTATTTTGACTCAAAAGTTACGATTGAGATTATGACTTCCAAGTAGTAAAGGAGTTCGTCAACCTAGGCTTTGCTATTAATCCCGGCAACGATATCAGCGCATAGCTCACACGTGGACTTACACCCTCATATCGCTGTTACTCTAGGCTCAACAGACATTTGTGTATCAAGACTCTAATAATCCCCGTCTACTACTGGAGGTGCAGAGGTATGAAATTTGTCAAAATCAGATCAGAGGGTCCTTAGAGTCTTTGAGAGAAAAGTCATCCAATCGATCTTCCTTTCCATCTTTGTTAATGGAGCTTGAAGAAGATCTGTATAGGCGTACCCAACAGAAAGGTCATTAAGAGGGGATGACCATCGATGTTCCAGCTCGAAAAATCGTTGACTCCACCCTTAACTGACAACGCAGAAGAGGATGATCTTATCTTCGATGGCCTGCGCCAGTGGATGGCTACCACAACTAACTTGACATATGCAACTGGAGACAGCTGGCTAAGTGATCGAGTTTAGAGTTGGCATCTTGATGACGACGGATAATGTCATCAATGTCGATAATGACATCACGAAGATCTTCGATGTCGAAGAAGGATTTCGACAAGCCAACACCAGAGGACTCGTGTAACTACTTGTATACGCCACTGATATTGACAACATTGGCAACTGAACTTCAGAACCAGTTCGTTCGCTAAAGCTGAAGCCGTCAAAAATGGTTTGGCGGTGAATGGGGGGACAATCAAGTAGAATAGGATAAGATGTTACAGTGAATAGCTTCAACTTCGACGTAGTAACTCGGCTCTGTAACCACTTTTGACAATGACATTTCATCTGGAATCAGGACTCTATATGAACTTAATGATTCCAGTACTTCTCTGCAGCGTTGACGTATGGACTCCATCGAAGGTGAATGAAGATGTCTTTCGTTTCCGTTTACGTTGATGAACTTTGAAGGAGGGGATTCAACCAGAAGGACAAAGCAGGCGAGGAAGACCTCGCCTTAGAAGTGCGGAACAGGAAGCGATTGCCTAAGAACTGGGCTAACTGAAGAGGAGCATTGGTCGAGGACAAGTTTTACTCGGAAATTAAGTAACATATAGGATGTCTCCTGTACCATTGAAGCCGAGTGTCTGGTAACAGTTTCAGGACAAGCTATTACCTCGAAGAGACTGCGTTAACCCTCAAAGGTGCTACTTGTCTTTCACTACTTTGGAACGCATTTTGGGCGGTAGCCTTGTTTAGTGCATATTTCGGTTTTCAAGGTCTGTTGTCTGTTGAAGAAAGGTAGAGTAAGTCGGAGATCCTTAGATTCTTCCTGCGCATTTTTAAAATAGAAATCCTTTCCATGAGATCATTTGAAGATTATCAAAGATGGTTCCACCTCTTGTTTGACTGTAGTTAGTCTCAGTAAGAGCTTCCTTTACATTCCTGTTCTTGCAACTTCGGATGTGTGGATACCAAGCAAAAACCTTGGCTTCAGTTTGGAGATTTTCTCCCAAAGTCAAGAGCTCTCTCTCAACTTTCAAACAAAGTAATCAAAGAAAAGTCTCTCTGTACAAAGCCTCTATTCCAAATGTCAAAAATCTCCAACAACTCACTGATAGTCAGTACAAGACTAGGCCAAGGTTACCCTTTGATGGTGACGCCGTTGAAACGCATATTCTCCATCATATATGACTTTTTCGAGTGCTTTCAGGATGAAAGCAATTTTCAAATCGATACCCAACCACCGTAGTTGTCGTAGTCGCTGACCTTGCAACGCAATGGGTTTTCTCTTTCACAGAAGGTACCTCGATTCACAAGGTAAGTACCTAGAAGTACCTTTAATGGCTTCAATACGTTTAATACTCCAAATGACCCACTTATTTACTTGAAGAGCGTTCCTTTTTTTCTATGTTTCCTCCTTTCATTCCACACACAACGCCCATCACGCCCGCTTCCCACAATGTTCCCATTTTTTCAACTTCACTTGTATTTTAGGTCAATTCCTGGGGCAATCACCAGCTGCCGCGCACCGCATTTCACTCAGAGAAAGTAGCTACTAAACAACAAAATGATGGCGACTGGGGGGAACAAAGGCGACTACACCACAATGATGACGTAGAAAAAAAAAAAAAAGAAGAAATTACCGTCTCTTTCTCTCATCGGGAAGGGTGGGGTGGGGGGGAGTTGAAGGATAAGGGCTGGAATTGCCACTATTGTGAATATCTAGGAGAGCGCATTCATAAATCGTTTATTTAATGGAAATTTATATTTACAGTCGTCGGAAGCAATTTGTCCTTTGAAATGTAATTGTGACTTCCGCTTAACCTTTTGCCACCGCAATTCGCTTTCGTTTTGTGCTTCCTTTAAGGATTTTTTTTTTTTATTATTATTATTTACAGTTCAAGGGAGTTTATTTGATGCCATTTCTCTGGGAATGTAGAATATTTTTCCTTTGGAATAAGTTTTCATTGGGATTATTAAAAGGAGATGACATTGGGACAATGGAAGCTAGACATTGGAGGTAGTTTGGGCGGACGAATTCAGTTTGGCGACTGAAAGCAAAGAAATTGAGTGTCAATTTGAACTTGAATTGAGCTGTCAGCGTCCCAGTTGAAGTATAACCAAGACTTAATGAAGCATCTCGTCTGAGAAAACTACTAGCTAACGTCAAACAGTATCGTGTTCTATCAAGATGAGAGGCGACCATTCAAGTGATTTATATGAAGTATTCTCTGGCTGCTCAGGGGTATCCGAAGACGAAGTAATTACTTGTTGCAGGACACATGCAAGGAATGGATGTAACAATAAGTGAAACTATAAACAATTTCTAGCATGCATACCATTTCAAGCCGATATACACGAAATGTCTTATGTTGGGTGTTCCGTACATTCCCAGAGCCTGGCGGGAGTAACCAGTATTTTTAATTTCTAAATTCAGAAAGCCGTTCAGACAAAGAAATATATCCTTGCATTCCATGGCTTAATGGAGGGCTCCTCTTCCCATACCTCAACGCGAAGCGTTTAGGGATTATTTCCGACCCAAAGCTTAGCTAGTGTTAGAAATGCATGCGTGACTAGGGTTCCCATATGGTATCCTTAAACAGAGTGTCCTCCCTCCATCAACTCTAACCTACAGGCAAAAGTGCAATGCGTTTGAAGTTCTGCAAATTCTAGCAGAACGAAGAATGGAGAGGCAAAACAAAACCCTGGCTTGGACAAAAACACCATAGAACTGGTTAAGTTGGACTCCAAGTCTAAAAGACAAGGATCGAACGAAAATTTCCCATATTTGGCCAAAAGATCAAAGGTCTCCACAAAGGAGAGTACGATCCAAAGACAGGTTAGTGAAGTACAGAAGGATTATCTTATAGCAGTGGTTATGGTTACATGGCAGCATAGCACCTGAACAGTGGTAAAAGGTGGTTGCTTAAGTATCCTCTGTATTCCTCCAAATCATGGCCAAAAATCTAGGCCCTCCCCCGACCTGCCGCGACAATAGATGGCATCGGCACCATGTTAAGTTGGTTACATGTGCCGTTCCTAAATCGCTTGGGCTTTACAAGCTGGCGATTAGAAGACCGGGTCAGGTACACAACTCGAGGTCGTTTCAAGAGACTAGTTTTCGAGAAAATTCTCAGCTACGGCTCCGGAGCTATAACCATCAAGGTATGTATATACAAAATATGAGGAAGATCTATAAGCTCTGCCATCAGCTCCACTTCCAGTCTTCCTGAACCTACATATCTAGTAACAGATGACCCTACGTTGTAAATAACTTCGTTTATTAACATTTTAGGCACGACCTCGTCCGTTGTCAGACCCAAAGATGGTGGATTCTAACACCCTTCTTTTCCTCAAAGGAGAACTTTTGGAGTCACAGTCTCAGTGTAAGACTCGAAGAAGTATTGTGATGGAGATATCTTGAGGAAGTTGTAGCTCTGATGCTCCACTTAACTAAGATGAACTTCCATCACTCCAAACTGCCGGCTTACGTTTCCGACTAGCCAACAAAGAAGACGATATAGTCTTTATCCCAGAACCGAGGATCAAATTCGTGAACTCAAGACTTAAGATTACACTCCATTCTATCTAAGGAACAGCGGTTAACCAAGATTGTGTATCCTTGCGATGGGGATATAACCACTGAAACCGCCAACAAGAGTCACAGACTGGCTTCGGCATACCTCGCCGTTTAATTTTTTTCCATCTGCGTGACTCACTACGCTTGCAGTAAGACCTTTGACAAGAAGTGTGGCCTTCAACCAAAGATTGCCACCTATGTGCAGATAGCTTGGTCGCCTGCATAACAAAGTTTAAAAAAATGCGGTATAAGGCACTAGGAGTGCCCTGCAATCAAGTCCGACCGAAGCTCTTAATGTAATCCTACACCTACTTCTTCAATGCATCGTGTAGAGCAGTCAAATTTAGAGAACCTGAGTGGTGATCCCTACGGATATAGCAACAGACTACGCCACACCCGAGGTGATCTTCAGAAAAGTCTTCTCTTTCCGCGTCCAATGGAGGAAGTGAAAAACAAATTCCATACAGCAATCTTCACCGACATACAGTTCACACATTGACTGTGGGTTCGTTGTAGTAGTCTTCTCACATTATCGTAATCCTTAGAACTTTTGGATATATCTAGTGCAGGCTATAACCTCCCGATAGAAGGAAACTAACCAGTACGGCGAGGATCGGCTCTCGATTTTCCGAAACACTTCCACATTCCACTCGAAGCTGTCAAGAGAAAACCAACCACATGAGAACAAACAAACTCCTTGAGCCTTGCATTGCAAAAATAATCCATTTAGAACTCGCCTTTAAGCTCATGAAACGCTCAGCAACTCAAAATTGTTTAACTGACGGTCAACCTCCTCAGCAAACTAAGTCCTTTATTGCATAATGTCGTCAATAGGATTATAAGACCAACGAGTGGGGACAAGAAAAAAAAAGTCCACGTAAACCAGTTCGCTCTCCTTATACCTTCACTTTAGTACTTACACCGAACATAATTAAAGTAATTGCCTTTTCTGCTTCTTCTCTCCTCCTTGCCAAGCACACCGCATCTTCCTTTGCTTCGTCCTTATCTACATGCAAAATTGTAACAAGAAAGTGTACACCCACCTGGAGGTTCATAAAAGCCAACTTCTGGAAATTCATTTTTTTTTTTCCCAATCGACGAGCAGCAACCCTACCTCTACCACCCCACCTACGATGTCCTTTTTATTGTACGCTTATGAGCGTCTTCATTTCGCGGTGTAAATGAATTTTATTCATCCGCTCTGTGTCGCCATTATATTGCTTCCACGTGTCCAGGACAATTGAAATTTGCCTGCGTGCACACAATTTCAGTTCGCAGCCCAACAGGCAAGGACTCTACGGCGTTCGAGTTAAACAAGAATTACTCGCACAAAGAAGGAACCGAAAAAGGATATAAAAATTTTTATTTTATTAACTTTAAACTTTACTACTACGGCTGCGGTTATTATTTTCATTCTAAGGAGGGAGATCCTGGCGACTTTAATCTAACCTTTGAATGTAATTGATTTTATGATTTTCTGCGAGAGAGAATTTCAACTACGAGTACTCCTGCGGAGTGACAGTTACATATCCTGAAGAAAGGGGGTAGGAAGGTGAGTGGGTGTTGGTGAAATAAAAACGTCGGCAGGCACACGTTTCAATTCTCAATTAAATTAGGTTGGTCAAAGGTATAGAGGTGTTGGGAAGGAGGTTATTTAGAGTGCTTGTGCTGCCATTAAATGAATGCAATGACAAGTTATAGTGCTTCCCAGTTGTCAGTCGCGAAGGGGTTATTATCAGCGAACCGAAAGTTGGGGGTGGAGATATTAATTAAAATTATATCCGGATTGGTACGCACTTAAAATGTAAGGATTCCTGACAATTTCTCTAAGAAGGATCACAGATCCATTGTTTGAATTTCGAAGGGAAGTTAGAGAAGTCGTTAAAAGACATGCAAACTTGAATAGATACGGATTAGCGATGAACAGAACCCAAGGGGTCTGAAGTGACACAGTGACTAACTTGCTGACAACCAATTCCGTCTTTTTCTTCAGAGATGTAAGGTTCTGTAGTGCGTTTCGACAGTTGAAGGCCTTCTAATTTACCTAACAGGTCCAGGAAAGTTTATTCTGGGTAGGAAGAAGTTGCGGTTCAAAATATGAACCCAACTAGCACTAGGATGTGCCGTTTTGAAAGATGGTTGATAGATGGAATTAATCAAGCCCATTCTGTGGAGTTGAGAAATATAATTAGCTCTCCAATCCTTATTTTGGATATTTCTTGCACAGCGTTGTCTCGCTGGTCATTGGCACAGAAAGTGGAGCGAAGATTCCTTTTCGCGGTTATCCTTGCAGTTACGACAGAAGGTGCTATGAGGGATGCCTAATTTGGTTGCATGGTCTCCTATCGGTCAGTGGCCTATTCTAACGATTCTTGCTATAACTGCTATGTGTGATTCTGGGCATCAGTGCGGTAAAGTTTTCTAGACACGGAAAGGTCTTTGCAAAGACAGAATCCTGCAATGAAACAATGATAATCCCTAGCTGACTGCGAATAGAGGAAAACTTTTACTAAGAATTGTCGTCTTTCAACCAAAGATGGCCTTGTGGGTGTACACTACATTGGCATACATCCTATTCTTACAAGTTCAGTATGTAAGTAGTAAATCCTCGCGTGTGAGTGCCTCTATGGCGAGGATTATGCCGAATATAGGAGGACCAAGATATAGCCATAGACTTCTCTTAGTGACATCAGTAGTGCTTTATGGATCACCAGTTTGGACCGGAGCTATGAACATGAAAACATACAAACGCAAAATCATAGCAGTAAATCGACTGTGTGCGTTAAGAGTGAACAGCGCTTTCCATACCACCTCGGATCAGGTAGCTTGTGTCGTGGCAGGAATGCTATCGATTGATATACCAACAGGAGCAGCGGCTATTATCCAGTGATATGGACACAACAAAAAGGACCGCAAGCGTGAGGGAGTGGCAGCAACGTTGGAATCTTTCGTCTAAGAGCCGATGAACATACCGACTTATTCCGGACATCGAGACCTGGATAAGCGGTAGACACGGCGAAGTAATGTTTTACATTATACAACTATTAACGGGACATGGTTGTTTCCGGTCTTATCTACCCCGGTTTCAAAATGACAACTCCCCCACTTGTCCATTTTGCAGTGATACTTTCGAGGACGTGGAGCATGTATTCTTTCACTGCCCAAGATTCCAGTCACAAAGAGAAGCACTGCGAATTGTATTGGAAGAAACACCAACTCCTGGGAACATTGTGCAGCACATGCTAGATTCGGAAAATAAGTGGAGCACAGTGAGTTCCTACACCAAAGATATATGCCAAGAGTTGAGACGACTTGAGCGAGAAAAAAAGAGAGAGCGCGGAAAACGCAAGAAACAGCGCAGAGAACACAAGCAGACACATACTTGCATAAACGTGTATCCCTACAGTAACGCACAGATATTTTGGGTTAAAGTCCTACACTCTGGCTTTCGATACTCATACAAGTTCAAATAACAGCAGGAATTGGTACTACGATTGCTATGCGATCAAGTTCGTCAGAGGCCTTTACCCTACTTCTTTTCAATCAAATATATTGCTTTGTGTAGCATAGACAGATTGAGAGCACGGTCTGCTGGTCTGCTAAGCCCTATGGATATAGCAATATACTAAACATCATACTACAAAAAGTATTTTCGACAGACAACCCTAAGAACTATCTTAATTCCGCGACTTCCAAGAGGAGTTTTTGACACTTCAACCAAACTAAACATTCAAAGCAATCTACAATGACAGTCAAGCGGCTATCAGGACAATAGCTTCGATCATCTCATGGTCTAAATTGGCAGGGAAGTGCTTGCTCGGTTAGACCTTCAGTTCAAGCTCAATCTCCACTGAGTTCTTGGTCTGAGCAACATAATAATGAAAATAAACAATCTGATGGCGAAAAGTTAGCTAGACAAGATTCAACCTATCACAGATCCACATATTGCTTCGTACTTATAATTGAAACACTATTATACAGTGTCAAGTCCCGAGACATAATATGAGTGAATCACTGAGCTCTGTGACTATCTTTTTCTCCTTTTACCTTAGGTTACTACAACCGGCTAGCATACACATCGACACCTTCTTCGTTTTTGTTCTGATTTCCCTAATGCCCGTGTTCTCGTTGAAGGGTAGTCATAAATCCTTTAACGCGGGGAAATTAAAAAAAACATTTCTCTTTGCAACGTGGTTGGACGCGGTTTTTTTTATAATTCACTAACGCTAAAGGGGTTATGAATACCCGTATGATGTCACTCACACAGCGCTAGTGTTGGTGTAGTGATTTTGAAACTCCGAGGTTGGTGTCCAGAATGACTGGGGAGAATTATAAGTACTGTTGCCATTGCTTATAATTCACAGTATTTCTTTCGAACATCCCAATGTCATATGTACGATCAACCCATTTGACCACCCTACTGCCAGTGTTATGCCTATGTAGTAGAGTTGACGTCAGCTTTTTTCGCAGTCGATCGACTTTGCATAAGTATGTGTGTTCCAATTCCCTCTCCATATCTATTGGCCCCTTCCAGCTGAACAACATCATATTAGTCAATCGTCCATCAATAGCTTACAAAACATTATAGCAGTGCGACTTGAATCCAAATTGTTCCACCCATCCCTTAAGATAATTTAAAAAATTTAATTTACTACCCCAAACAAGCACCAAAAGCAGTATAACACCCCGCACCAACCATTTCAAGCAAAAATCCAAACCCAAGATCTCATATCGATTTCTTGTCAATTTTACTTACCTCTCAGTCAAAAAAGTTTTCCTACACTCCCGTGGCGACGGCTCTTCTTTTCCTTTCCGGACAAAAAAATATAAGTTTCTCCTCACCCTTGACTTTTAGTTTCCTTCTGCCTTCTGCCTTCTGCGTCTGCCGCTTAGGATGTCCGCCGCCGCCGTGTCGAATTGACACTGAGATAGATAGATACACACCCACCAAACGAATCTAAAATGTTCCAAATTGACAAAGAAAAATGATAAAACGGTTATATCGTCAAAAAGACCAAAGAGAACTTCTCTCCAAAAGATGACATGATGATATAGTTTTTTGTCCTAGATAGTTTTCATTCTTGTTTGCCATAATGATATGAAAATCTTTAGCATGGCGGAGCGTACGATGACGATGAAAAAAAAAGGAAAAATCTGCAAGAAGAAATCATCATCATCAATTTATTTTTGCTCCACAGTAGTCGATGGTCTACCCCCCACCCAAAAAGGACGAAATGAAGACGTCAGTAGAAGGGAATTTGCCAAAGTGACTTTAAACTTTTTTTTTTGTTTTTTCCGTACCCCAAAAATGTTATTTTTTCTGAAAGCTCGAGAAACTTGAAGAATAAAGTATCTCTACCCCCAACCGTACCCGTCTGGCCCAACCCGCTACAGATTATTTCTCGACTTTCGTTGTGAACACGATGATGATGCAGCCAACAACTTGTAGTTAACAAATCTTTTCTTTCTCTCCTCCCTATTCCCTATACCTCACTCATCACAGAATTTGGTGTCTTCTTTTTGTTCTTATTCGTTAGCAAACAATTTACAAGTATTTGTAGATAAACCGAGTTCATTACCTACACAGACAAAAACACACACAAAGAGAGAAAGAGAGAGAAGACGGAAGTGATTTCGAAGAGTGTCCGGTGAACTGTGGACAATAAATTTTTATCGAGCCGTAGATTTAGTGAACCTGCGTGCATCTTAGATCCAGACGAAGTAATGCGAGTGAAAAACGGCTTAATCGTCATCAAAACGTTTGATATTGTTTATGGTTTCAAGGCGTTGCGACCGCTCTAAGAGGGGGTGTACAAGGTTAGGTTAGTTTGAAGTGGCTACCAGCTAAAGCCAACACATACAGACCAGTGATTGGTCCATTGTGATACCACATGGATCTGAAGAAATATCCTTACCTACTCGTCAAACTAATTGGAGCTTCTGATAAAGCGAAGGAGGTTTCAGACATGTATACGGTTGGTGATACTCTGGTGGAATGCCTTGGATGAAGCCATCCATCGAAATTATCTCGGTCAAGTGCAAAGATCGGCCTATATTTGTATCAGTGGAGCCCTCAGAACCATACCGACGGCGGCTCTGGGCACACTGTTCCATCTGATGTACAGCACTGGTCCTAGATGACTTCAATGACTTAGAATGTTCACTGCAAAACACCGACTACACCCTACAATGTCTCCTATTCGATAAAAATTTTGTTACCACTATCCCCTTCAGGCTTGATTGGAAGGATGATTTTGAGTTACAGTGAAGGGAGTCTGCAAGGATATGAACGTAAGCTTCTCTTTCCATTTGTCTGACGACTGCAGCTTGTTTCAAGCCGAGATAGTAGCTGAGGCTGAGGTATAATTTGATATCTACACGGGATATAACCATTTTAACTGATAGCCAAGCCGCGATCAAATCCCTAGAATCTATCACCTTCAATTCAAGAACAGCTCTAAATTGCCGCTTGTCTATCAACGAGTTGACAGAATAATTCAAAATTCAACTCATTTGGGTGCTAGGGCTGATGAACTCGCCAGACAGAGTACATCTCTTATGCTTCTCACTATTTGCAGGTTTCTACTCAAACGGAACGCAATCAACATCGCCAGCCGCAGGTGGATAGATAGCTTCAATAGATCTGCCCTAAGTTGAATAACAAATGCCCTTTCTGCCTAATTAGACAGAAAAGACTGTCTATTAGTACCATAGTGAGTGTCATCACGGGACACTGCACCACTGACAGGCACGTCAATAGGCTAGGCCTCATCTATAATGATTTTTGTAGAATCTGTATGGACGAGGAGAAGAAACGAATGATTCTTCACTTTCTCTGTATACGTACGTGTCCAGCCCTCTCAGCTCGAAGAAGAGCCTTCCTAAGAGCCAGCATTTTCCATAGTCTAAACGAACTGATTTCTGATGATTGGAGACATGTAACAGTAGGCAGACCAAGGGAACACGATTTGGAGCAATAAAGAAAATCTTAGACGAACTGTCCCATAGAAGCGATGGAAGTAATCGAAGACGTTAGAGGGCAAGGAACTGAGGCAACTTTCCAAAAGAGATGAAATAGTCAAGAAACGCAGCTTTCACAAAAACTTTACCACCAAATTGAGCAGTAGATACGAAGGACCGGACCAGTGAGTCCACAAACCAAGATTTCAACCAGCGAACCGTACAGAAACGACCGGAGCAGGAATGTTGACGTTAAGCACTAAGCACTCCAGGCTTTCCAGCATCTATCAAGCTGAAGCGAACGTTTTAAGAGGGTGTGGTCAATAAAACCTCAATAAGGACAGGTATGGAACTTCTATAAAGCAATGTCACGAACAGCCCTTTGTTAGAGGGTCAAGGCGTAACTTTTCGCAACCATTCATATTTTTCGCATGAATCGACGCGAGCTGCAATTGTTATTACTTCGACTTCGAATGTCGAATTGGTTGTCTTGTCAAGGCTCGAACCTATATCAGCCGGCTTAGCAGTCCAAAGTACTAATCACGAAGCCATAGCGAATAGTTGTATCAGTTGAAATGAACGGGTCTACATTGACCTTAGTGTGACGGGGAAAGGATTTCCTTCCAAGGCTCTTTGACATGATAGAGCTTCATGCTCTTTGTACCAAGAGAGCCTTGTCGAGCTAATTCAACAGCCATACAGTTTCTTAGAATATCGCTTTGACCTAGGACCCAACAGAGTGTGACTTTATACTGGTAAGCGATCTTACTGATGAACACGCGGCATTCCTTCACTGTCCTAGATTTTGTCGTGATGGATTCGTGGGCCTACTCTAGCTCTAGGAGTGGCATGTTGCAGTGAGGCTGCATCACTTAGACCAGATAAGGTCCTTTGCGTTACCACCAGGATCTGTACTTCTCCAGAAATACTACCCGGAGAACCAGCCGGAGCTTGCTACGAAGCACTGGAGGCTACCTTTATTGATGTCAACCAGTTCACTCCTAAGTATGCTCTTTTCGAGCTGAGAGGACCGGAAATGTACAGAAAAGGTGGAGAATCGTCTCTTCCTCCTCCTCGTACATGTAGCTTCTGAAGAAGTCGTTGTAAAGGAGGCCCAGCCTATAGGCATGCTTGCCGATGGTGCAGTGTCCCGTTATGACACTTACTAGGGTGCTTATTAGCAATCTTTTCCGTCTGATGAGACAGTGGAAACGTTTGAGATCCAGCTTTGACCTGCTATCTATCTGTGATTGGCGATGTCAATCGCGTTTTAATTGAGTAACAATTTGCAGGTGGTGAGAGATATGCTTAAATTCCCATTTTCCGGAAGAATTGGTGCCCTCTCTGGCGAGTTCATCCGCTATGCAGTTGCCTGGAATGTCTCTGTGCCTCGGCACCCATATAAGGTGAATTTTGAATTGCTCAGCCATCTCGTTAAGAGACAAGCGACAGTTAAAGGTTGTTTTTGAGTTGAAGGCGACAGATTCCAGGGATTTTATCGCGGCCTGATATCTCGAGAAGGTAGTACACTATACATCAACCACGATAGGGCTTCCTTCATTGACATTATCTCATATGGTAAGACAATTACACTCGAATTTTTGCTGAGTTAAACATTTTTTGTGCTCGAACTGTGATCATTTCAGTTTTTACCCATTTCGAGTACGGATTTCCCCACTGCTCCCCACTTCGATTAAAATATTCGCAGATATGGCAACACTGGTCACACCCATAAGAGACTATTTTGCTTATCTCATACTGTGGTGCCCCAACTATGAACCAACAAAGGTCTTCATCGGAAGTATATTGCATTATACCAATTTCCGGTAGCCAATAGCTATAACCATTGGTCAGTCAATTTGTTAACGAACTAAGGTCGTGTTATGTAAATGATTAATGACAATGCTTATACCAGCATCCGGATGTAATCTATCATCTGTTACACACAAAAAAAAACAATTATGCCAAACAAATACGAGAGCAAAAGATAGCGTTCCTCTCCAAGTTTGTTTAATGAATTCCAGCCCACCAAACTCTGACAGTTTTTTTTTTTTTTTTATCTTAATGATATACCATTCTCAAGATAAGGTAAATGTTTATGTAAGATAAAAAAAATTATAAAGAACTTCAAACACCTAATTAATAACACAATTCTGAAAAACTGATTTCATT